>OW203765.1:32264057-32864057 GCA_934045905.1 Leuctra nigra
CCAGGCACGCTGGAAGTGGGGGGGGGGGGGCGAGCAGACTGACCCCCCATTCTCCATACGAAATTAAGTATAGCATCCCAGAATCACCTATAAATTGCTTAAATTCTTAAAAAAAAAAACTGTGAGGCAACAATTGGAGGAAAGTTTGCTTCAGTTTGAGAATTTTAGAGCCCCAGAATCACTTTTAAATTGTTAAATTCTAAAAAACGCCCTGCGGGGCTGGGCGCCCTTCCGGATGTCGGAACCCCCCCCCCCCCCCCCCCCCACCCCCTCTATGGTAAAAAGTAGTTCTTACGCGCCTGGAATGAACCTACCTGATTACGTGAGCATTATTGTACTTTTTTAAAAAAAATGTGGCCCGCCAACAAAAGCAAATTCGTATTATTGGCCCGCAAGTCAAAAAGGTTGAGTACCACTGGTCTAGGATGTACTTTAGAGAAAGGATGTCTACTAACGATGTTTTTTTTTGGAAGTAGTAGGTAGTACCTAAGTAATTGGGTAACATTTCTAAAATGTGCCTAGAGGTTCTTATGGATTTTGTTGAATTTTTTTTTTATTGCATACAATTTTACCATAGGTAGCTACCTAAAATACAATACACATAGCTAAAACAAAACAGATTGAAATATCCCAATAAAAGTGAAAATAATTACTTACTCTAGCCTATAATAGGTATCTACCTAATCCTGAAACTTTTAAGCTAGGAAATTAAATTATTTGTAAAATAGAAGATGTCTATTCTTGTTAGACCTATTACCTTTTATCTAATGCATTTTTCTTATTTACAGTGTATCAACCATCTTACCAGACGACTGCTACAGTAAGGTTGAAAATCCAGTGTTGGGTAAGTTCCTTTTGAAAAGGCACAAGTTCCAGTTCTAAGTTCCTCGTCGAAAAAAGGAACTAGTTCTAGTTCCAGTTCCTTCAATAATGAAAGGAACTATTCTGTTCCTAGTTCCTTTTAGTTCCCTTTAGTTCCTATTTAAAGAAAGGTGTTATTTAAATTGGAACATTAAAAATTGCAGCAGATTTAAAAAGATTATAAGAAAGATTAGATTCGTAAAACCTAAAAAATTCAGTGGATGTGATATGTCCTACACAGTGATCGGAAAGGAAATGTGAGCAAGGAAACAAAGTATTTAAGCTAAAAAGACGACGATCTGAAATCTGTGCGCCTGCGCACTGCACTTGTTCACGAGTCTTGACTCGTCTTTAGTCATTGATTGGGCTTAACATGTGTAAATTTTTAGATTATGTTTGTCTGGATCACTATGCAAAATGTGAACTTAATCGGAACATTTTGATTGTCGACCAATCAGAAGATATTATTTAAACTTAAAAACCAATTGGAGGATTTGGCCTTCGTACTGCCAAAATTAGTATTTCATCCGATTTGATATGCGCTAGTTTTATTGTAAATTGTGGACTGTTTGGCTGCTCTACAGACCTTGGTGGAGCAGAAGCTTAAAGAAGGCAGGGATGAAACTGTAGTATACGTTTTACAAATATTTCTTGATTATGGAATAAAAAGTCCCTAAAATGACAAATACTTTTGAAAATAACAACAGATCAGACTGAAAATAAGCAAAAATACCATAAATATTGGTACCAATGACCATGCGAAGTTTTAAGTTGATCGGTCAATCGGTTCTAGTTTAAATTTCAAAAATCACAGGAAAAATAGTTTCAAATTTGAACCAATAGGAGGATTTGGCTGAAACTTTTTATGATTGGGTACAATGTTGGTTGAAATGACTTGTCAAAATTTCAAATTGATTGGAACAACTAATCGGAAGATAATTTTTTTAAATTTGAACCATGATTATCCCGTTTGATCCCGTTTAAAAACGATCCCACACTCTAAAAACAAACGTCTCAATTCAAGACCTTTTACGTGTCTATTCCTTTGCGGCCCAGTTAAAACGCGTAGCGGTGTCTCATACAGAGACATGTCTCCTCATTGTTTAGTCTCGAAATGAGATAGGTATGGTGTCTCCTACAGGTGTCTCCTCATAATTTAGCGTCTCGAAATGAGATGGGTATGGTGTCTCCTACAGGTGTCTCAGGATTATGGGTATGGGGTTCTGGGTTCTCGTGGAGCCTTTTCATGGTGTATCGCGCAACGATGAAACATTACGACAGTTGCGGTAATTCTGTGCCGACGATACTTTACGTAATTACACTGTACTGTCTGAAATCCACAGCAAATGTGACAAAAAAAATCACACAGCACAAATTATGCAGCATAAAAAGCAGGGACTGGAACCCAAATACATAACGGTTCCGGTTCCAAGTTTTAAAACATATCGGTTCCGATTCCGGTTCCTGGAGAAAGTAAAATAACGGTTCGGATTCCGTTTCCATTTCGGTTCCATAAGGGTTCTAATAGGTTCCATCAAATTCAGATTTTTTTTTTTTTATATATCGACTTCTGGGAACTTAGCCCAGTAATTTAAAGCAAAAAAAGAGCTGAACCCACCACTAATTGCAACAGAAGGTTTCAATATATGAATCGATTCAGAAAAATGCCCTCTACAACATATCCAAAATCCTCCCGAATCCGAGTGCCGGAAGTACTTTTTAATCACTTTTTAAGGCAATTTCCCATGTTAATTCCATCTCAAAAAAAAAATCATGTAACTCCGATTTTGACGAAACTTGGCAGAATTGTTCACTATCCTAAATGAACACAAATAGCTCTCTTAGCCTTTTCCTCTAAATCTCATCGTTTGGGAAATATGGACCTCGTAAAACGTCAAATTACACTCAAAGTGGCCTAAATCGTTGAAAACTTACTAAAATGTTACTTTTCAATGAGCCATATTTCCCAAACGATGAGATTTAGAGGAAAACGCTAAGAGAGCTATTTGTGTTCATTTAGAATGGTGAACAATTCTGCCAAGTTTCGTCAAAATCGGAGTTACATGAAATTTTTATTTTTTTTGGAAGATGGAATTAACATGGGAAATTAACTTAAATAGTAATTAAAAAGTACTTCCGGCACTCGGATTCGGGAGAATTTGGATATGTTGTAGAGGGCATTTTTCTGAATCGATTCATGTATTGAAACCTTCTGTTGCAATTAGTAATGGGTATAATCACAAAATTACTGGACTAACTTACATGCTCAGAAAATGAAATGTCTAACAATTATTTGACTCGGTGATCATTTATTTGAAAAACTGTAAATGGCAGTAAATAATTTCAGATTTGAAACGAAATGAAGTAAAAATTCAATGAAATTAATTATTTAAAGAACCCTTATGGAACCCAAATAATATTTTAAAAAAAAATATAAAAAATAATAAAGGTTCCGGTTCCACCTATAAAATTAATATGGGTTCCGATTCCGGTTCCTATATAAATAACGGTTCTTTTCGGTCTCGGTTCCAGTCCCTGATAAAAAGTAGTAATGAAAATAAACTCTTCCTAAATTATCTTTACGATATTCATGTGATTGGTCCGAACGAGTCCCGAGATAACCTACACCGTGTTTAAACGTAACGCTCTACACAATGAAAAGGTACCTACCTACTTCTTATTGATGTACAAACAATAGAATGTAATTAGTAATGTTGTCTTTATTAACATCTTCTTGATCGGGATATTTCATCCTGTTAGTGTTCATCCTGTTAAACAGAGGGATGACAGAGGGGAAGAGGATGTCAAGAGGCAAAAACGTCTCTCGGCAGTAGCTGAACATGCTCTGGAATATGACCATAACATCCTTTTTGAAAAAACTGCAATTTTGGCCAAGGGATTGATTGGTTGGCCCCGCATGGTTAGAGAAGCGATTGAAATTAGGAAGAACTCAAACAACTTCAACAGAGATGCAAGTTTCGGTCTCAGTCGTGCTTGGGACCCTTTGTTCCTCAAGACGGTTGCGAAGATTGATAAAATTGAAGAAACTACAGAAGAAGAAGAAGAAGAAGAAGAAGAAGAAGAAGAAGAAGAAGAAGAAGAAGAAGAAGAAGAAGAAGAAGAAGAAGAAGAAGAAGAAGAAGAAGAAGAAGAAGAAGAAGAAGAAGAAGAAGAAGAAGAAGAAGAAGAAGAAGAAGAAGAAGAAGAAGAAGAAGAAGAAGAAGAAGAAGAAGAAGAAGAAGAAGAAGAAGAAGAAGAAGAGAAAACAGAAAAAGAGACATCAAAGCAAGGTTCTTTGTGGGAGGGTCGTCTTCGAACTAGAAAATAGATTTATTGACCGTGATTTTTATAGCCTCTAGAAAATTGTTTTAGTACTTTGTTTGAAATGTTTAATTGTTTTATATGATTTGGTTTTTTAAAGTCAAGTTTTGTCCTGAAGAAGGTCCAAACATATGGACCGAAACTGTTGACATTACCTAAAAATAAACTAACAGGATGAAATATCCCGATCAAGAAGATGTTAATAATTATTCTTATCCTGAATCCTTCAAAACACTTATAATGTTGTCTTTATTGATAAATTGGTTGGTGAAAATAGAAAACAATTACAAATGCAAATTTACCTAAATACTTTGCATCCAGAAAAATGAAAATCCAAATTAGAAGAAAACTCAAGTTGCGTTTATGAAACACTTATAATTTTATAACAAATAAGAATGTTTCGTTTATGTGTAATGTTAAATCTCTCAAGATACGTTATCAATTACAATGGATCTTTGCAATGGCATAAAACACCATACATGTAATGAAGTAATAGCATGCACAAAATTGTAATTAAAATCTAGCTTGGCCTTACTTAGAACGTAATTATTAACACCTTTCTTCTTTTACAAGAAAAAAATCGAACATATTTGATGTTTAAAATATATATATTTTCCAACTAATTAGAAAAAGCGAGAGTAACTTTATTACTATACACTGTTGTGTCCAGGAGATAGAAATACAACAAGATTAGTTTAAAAGACTTTATTTTCTTCTGACAAGAACCAAACTTACATTTTCATACCCAATAATCCTATCCTTCTTCTCTTCTCTCTGCTTCCTTGATCTCTTCCGCCAGAGCCTATCTATTAGGCAAGGCCTAATAATTCCCCCTCCAAAAAGAGCCTTGAGGCATGGGTGCTTAGCCGCATCGCACCCATGCGGGAACGGGAATGACCGGCAACAATCGGTCTACATTTGCCCTGCCCGTTGACTTGCCAGACTTCGGACCGCCGAGCTCTTAGATGTTGCATCCTATGGCCCGGACAATACGGAACGGACCATTCCTCTTTGATGCCAGACCGCTTGCAATGCCTTTGCGGTGCGGTGGTGCCTGGCGACGCTGAGTACCTGCAGCGTAGTGTAGCTGCGTACTTGCGAACTTGTGTCGCGGTGTATGGACGGTTTGTCGTCGCTTCGCGTCGCTTCGAATCCTCGGCGGAGTCT
The DNA here is from genome assembly GCA_934045905.1 of Leuctra nigra. Taxonomy (NCBI): domain Eukaryota; kingdom Metazoa; phylum Arthropoda; class Insecta; order Plecoptera; family Leuctridae; genus Leuctra; species Leuctra nigra. The sequence goes on from OW203765.1 coordinate 32,269,407, forward strand.
GTGCGCTGCACCTTGGAATCCTCGACGGCGTCCGTGCTCTGCACCTCGGAATCCTCGACAGAGTCCGAGCCCTGCACTTGGGAATTCTCGACGGAGTCTGTGCGCTGCACCTTGGAATCCTCGACGGCGTCCGTGCACTGCCTTGCAGAATCCTCGACGGAGTCCATGCACTGCACCTTGGAATCCTCGACGGCGTCCGTGCACTGCCTTGCAGAATCCTCGACGGAGTCCATGCACTGCACCTTGGAATCCTCGACGGCGTCCGTGCACTGCCTTGCTGAATCCTCGACGGAGTCTGTGCCCTGCACCTGGGAATCCTCAACGGAGTCCATGCACTGCACCTGGGAATCCTCGACGGAGTCCATGCATTGCACCTGGGAATCCTCGACGGAGTCCATGCATTGCACCTGGGAATCCTCGACGGAGTCCATGCATTGCACCTGGGAATCTTCGACGGAGTCCATGCATTGCACCTGGGAATCCTCGACGGAGTCCATGCACTGCACCTGGGAATCCTCGACGGAGTCCATGCATTGCACCTGGGAATCCTCGAACGAGTCCGTGCCCTGCACCTGGGAATCTTCGACGGAGTCCATGCATTGCACCTGGGAATCCTCGACGGAGTCCATGCATTGCACCTGGGAATCCTCGACGGAGTCCATGCACTGCACCTGGGAATCCTCGACGGAGTCCATGCATTGCACCTGGGAATCCTCGAACGAGTCCGTGCCCTGCACCTGGGAATCTTCGACGGAGTCCATGCATTGCACCTGGGAATCCTCGACGGAGTCCATGCATTGCACCTGGGAATCCTCGACGGAGTCCATGCACTGCACCTCGGAACCTTCGACGGAGTCCATGCATTGCACCTGGGAATCTTCGACGAAGTCCCCTTGACGTCGAAGTGGAGAAGGCGTGGCGGTTGTGTCCTGAACTGATAGTACAGCAGGCGTCGTGGACGCTGCTCGTTCTGCTACTATTTGACGCATTGCAGCCAAGAAACCTTGAGAGTCACAGGCCTTGAAACGTAACATGTCGCGTTGCAGGTCGAGGGGCTACCTGCTCCACCCTGGAAGTTGGTCCAACCGGCAGCAAGATTCTATGTTTTTCTCCATTCCAACAGACAAACGTGCCTGGCTTGGAAATTGTATGAAATACCTGGGTTAAAAGTGAAATTCGGACGAGCCCCCACTTGTTGTGTCCAGGAGATAGAAATACAACAAGATTAGTTTAAAAGACTTTATTTTCTTCTGACAAGAACCAAACTTACATTTTCATACCCAATAATCCTATCCTTCTTCTCTTCTCTCTGCTTCCTTGATCTCTTCCGCCAGAGCCTATCTATTAGGCAAGGCCTAATAACACTTTTATACTTCCGGTCAAATTTGTAGGTCAATGAAACAACGAAAGTATTGTTTATGACAGGCAACAACCAATGAAGTTAAAAGACCCTCGTAGGGATTAGGATAATTTACAAAAACGTTGTATGAAGATAAGGAGCCAAAGGGCTCAGTCACTTATCCTCACTGCTCTCAGCCACACGTCGCATGTTGTTCAGCTTTTCATCGAGGTATTGAAGACATCGAGACCGGTGAGTCGATACACTGTCGCTAGCTGCGTACTCCCTCAAGTCTGAAATTTGTAACAAATTAACATTACAATTTTAAATTTATTTTTAAGACACAGCGTAAAGAGTACTCGATCTTGGAATCTACAGTCAATGCCATTTATTAGATTGCTATCCTGCAATCTATTACAAACAATGTATAACCATTACATTTATCAATTACCTACATGTATTTTACAGTAATTAAAAACAAATTCTAAATTTAACTTTAAATGACTATGGCTTGAGAATAGATTTCAAGGTCGAGTAGGTACTTGCTAGGTACTCATACTTGGAATAGCGTTGATCAGCATTTGAAAAAATCATTAGGTACCTAATCGATTTTAACCTCCAGTCAATAAAAACCCCATAAAAAACACTCCGTGTAAAAAAAACAGCCAAGTCTCTTCAACTAAAAAAAAATATTATGAAATCCTAAAATTCTGCACTGAAACGTAGTGATATCAAAAAATGAGCCAAGTCAAAACTTTATTTGAAAATTAAAAAATACTTGGCGCATCGTGTATATAAATAGCTTAGAAGTATAGGCTAGATATAAATACATATACTTACAGTACCTATACCTACAATGCCCTAAAAAAACGATGCGCCTAGTATTTTTTAATTTTCAAATAAAGTTTTGACTTGGCTCATTTTTTGATATCACTACGTTTCAGTGCAGAATTTTAGGATTTCATAATCTTTTTTTTTAGTTGAAGAGACTTGGCTGTTTTTTTTACCCGGAGTGTTTTTTATGGGGATATCAATTATTTTTTTAGTTTATTTACACAACTTGTAAAACTTTTTGGGGCAACAATGGCTAATTCTTTTTTAAAAATACGCCATTTCCGAATAATTTACTAAAAAAAATGTTGTTTGGAGCTAAATATAAACTTAAAGTGATATACCATGAAGAATTGCGAAAGCATCGTTCCAATAGGTCCAGCCGTTTTCGAGATATGGCATCACTTCCGGTTTTCAAAATGGCGGCTGAAAGCTCTTACACATACACAATTACACAATTTGTATATAAATACTAATATTTCATTATAAGACTTCTAAATATGTAGTTGGTTTTTATATAAAGGAAGTGAATTTAGGCAGATTTCGCTTAACTATGACGTCATTTCCGGTTTCAGTAATTAGAAAACTTTAATTTAACTACTGTTATTTCATATAGAGGACCGTCTGAATCGATTGGCGCAAATTTCGTTCCGATCGGTTAAGCCGTTTTTGAGATATGACGTCACTTCCGGTTTCAAAATGGCGGCACAAAAAATTTATAAGGGCAAGGTATCATCAGGCAGACGAGCTGTATATGTGGTGAAAATTTCGGGTCAATCAACCTAGCCGTTTAGGCTGTGGCGAGACCGCGGAATTTATTGGAAGATGAATCATCATCATCATCATTATTATTATTATTATTATTATTATCTGAAAGCCGTACAATTACACGGTTTTCACGGCCCTCTAGCTCGCAAACGGCATAACCTATTGTTCTCAAATTTGGTATATGTGGTGGGGTGGGCCATAGCTCGAAATTAAGATTCTCGCAACAATGTGAGATTTTCCAATTTTGAGATCCAGGAGGCCGAAAATGCCACTTTGATGCTTACAGTAAAAGTGGGTTGCTCCAGCCTTTTTAAATGAGAGTGTGCGCGCGCTGTACGACTTGGCTGGCGTGGAGCGACCGCTCCACTAGATACCTACTAAATACGAAAGTAAAACAAATCTATACTGCACACACCAAACAAGTAATAATTTGGCACAAAATGGTATAGTTAGTGCATTTTGTAACCCTAACACCATAAAAAACTCCCCCTCCCTGCTGTTAAATCTAGCAAATATCTTGCAATGTTTAGGAAGATCTTCTCGATCCATTGTTCAAATCCAAAAAACTAAAAAGTATCAACAAGATAAACAAAATCTTGCAAAAACTTGCAAGAACGTGTTATTCTTGGCAAGATCTTGCTAAATAGGCAAGATATTGGTAGGTAATTTGGACAAGATCTTGCATACATTTTTAAAAATTGGGTCAACCCCGTCTGAGAAACAAAATCAAGATTTTAAAACAAGAACTTGGCAAGATTTTTTAGGCCTTGGACCTAAACCATAAATAATAAACCATAAATAATATCAAAAAAATACTGAAAAACAAATTGACAGCCGTTCTGACATGTATCACCAAGATGGCCGCGCAACAATGAGATGACGTCACGTGCAAAGCATGAGCCAATAAATTATATTCGATTAATTACCGCTAATAACCAACCTAACATAATGAAAATGTAGTTTATTACCAAAAAATTAAAAGTCTCCAGAGGAGGAAAAACACCAGACTTTCGACATGTCGAAATGTCATAATTTTTGTCACCAACTAGCTATGAAAAACACCAGATCTGGCGACAAAATCACCGGAACGGCAACACTGCGCCCATCTCTAGTGCACAGATCGGTTGCGAACTTGCGAGCATTGGTTGCGAGAGATGTGTGTACAATGATAGATTTCCGAAAGAAGGAACATGGACAGACACTGTACTATGTTTACTGATCACTATATATCCAAATATGCACACAAATAATTAATAAATAGCACGAAGATAGCGACTAGCGAGAACAGAGACAGGGCGGCGACGCGCGCGTAACGGATTTTGCCCGCAAAAACAACCCACCTACCTCCATCTACGCAAAATGGACTCAACCACCACCACTACCACTGCTTGCGCGCTTAGTTCAAACCGTTCAAACTGATGAATTGAAATAAATCATTTTCGATTATATAGTTACAGTAAAATATGACATGTACAATTAGGTATGAAATATTAAAATAATTATAAATGTTAGTAATTTCATCTAGGAATATTCAATAATGACATACTCACACGTTTTGAAAAAAAAGTAATGGACATTCAAACACTTTTCAATTCATTAGTGAATATAAATTTTATACGGCAGACTGTCTACAGTGCATATTTCTGTACCTTTCAGATGTAGAAGGGCGGAAGTCCTTCTTCGAAGAGCATTGCACAATTTTAGAATGATGTAATCATGATGTATCAATTGCCATTTGACGATGTCAACAATAACAAAGTATAATTAACACAAGAACTCAGGTCACCATTACAAATGACTGGATGACGGCAGAACTGCCTACTGGTTTTTGCTAACATCAAGAATAATTGAATCGGACTTCCGCCCTTCTACCTCTAAAGGGAGATAATTCACGGTATTGAGACATGACGAGAGTCGATACATGTCTCTTCAGGAGACATGTAGCGACGAGACGGCAAAATGAGACGCTTTAAGTGTCTCCTGAAGAGTCGTCTTCCGGAGACGTCAAAATGAAACGCTTAGCAAATGACTCTTTTATGAAAGAGACACGTAAAGTGATGGAGACACGTTAAAACGTCTCGAAATGAGATGGTTGTTTTTAGAGTGCAGGGACCGCATAGATTACGTTAGTATGTGTGTCTGCCATAAGATAACATGGGGAAGAAAACTCAATTTATCTCAGAAACTAGACACAAGAAGTGTTTAATTTTTTCAATGATTGTGTATGGCATGATTATCAATAAGTAGACCAAAAATTATGAAAATCTGAGACCAAGCCTGATTGGAATCCACTCCATTAATGATTTTCCCTGCAGAACATGGGTTCGCGAGAGGATATTGCGGCTCGTATCGACGCTGACACAAAGATCAAGATCGAGGAGATGCACCGAGGTCTAATCGTCCACAAGGAGGCTGTAAGTATTCACGGAGGTTGTTCAATTCCCCCCCCCCCCCCCCCCCCCCTACGCTCACGTAAACTGTATTACTATTACTGGTGTTCATTGATTATTTGTTTCAAAACGATTATCAAATCGATATGCATCAAGCATAATCGATGATAGGACGATGCCAAGATAGGGCGACAGGTCGGTCACTTTTGGCGCTAGCGTCGAGGGAGGTCACTTTTAAATCAAATGATTTCTTGCTTCACAGACCATATTTTCATAAGAATTGAGAAAACAATAATTAAAAATCGATGTTGATTTGGTTATTTACCGAAATAGTGAATAATTATTAGATATTGTAGTGTAGTAATGATATTTTGATCGTGTAATGACATCTGAACCCAACGGCTGGTGTTCTCTAGAGGCCTCATTCACAAAGCAGGTTTAGCTCGGATTAGCTAACCTCCCATAAGAAATAAGATTGGTAACATTCGCTAACACCGTCAAAATGTTTCAAGAATGACCCCCCAGCCGGTGGCCTCGGTTCTCGTCAGATCACCGAGGTTAAGAGGGCTTGGTAGTGAGCGTGGCCTTGACGAGTTTTTAATCGATTTTTATCAATATCTTTTTCCAGTGTAATTGTTAACAAAATAGGGCTATGGACGTGAATTCAGAACAGTTCAATGAAAATAATTCCATAGCTTGTAATTGTTTATTAGATATACTTTGTCCTACAGGTGTTTAGAACCCGAAAATTTAGTAATTTTCGGGTTCTAAACACCTCTTGGACACAATTAAACTAATAGCTTATTCCAAACTATGAAATTATTTTCATTGAACTGTTCTGAATTCACGTCCATAGCCCTATTTTGTTAACAATTACACTGGAAAAAGATATTGATAAAAATCGATTAAAAAACTCTTCAAGGTCAAACTCACTACCAAGCCCTCTTAAAGGGCTTATGTCATCTTGAATAAAGCTTTGACTATGTGTCCTTACCATGTATTTAGGCAATATAAGACATAAATTATCTAAATTAATTGTACCCTGAATTAATTATTAATTATTTTCTGTGCGAAATTTGAACCTGGCGGGCGTGATTGCCTACGTCACTCTATGCGCAGCGCTGATTGGTTAGCGTGAACACAGGGGGGATAGATCACGCCCGCTGATGCCGCTCAACCCTTCTTTCGCACCACTGCCGGTGCACAATACACCGGACAATTAGTAAACAATCGAAAGTGGAGAATGCAGTGAAAGATTCCGTTAGCTGCACACATTTCGAAACATATTTTAAAACCGGCAGAATCTGCACAGAAATATTGAAGTTTTATTTACCGTGCTAGCAATGCATTGTGGAGTAATTGTTGTTCAATTGTTTCTCCATGAACAATGAAGTGGAATATTATTTCTAGATTCAAAAATATTGCCGTTTGCCGGACTCATCAAGACTGATAGCGAATACAATCACACAAAATCAAAATTTTATATTGTGTGATAGTAAAAAACAGTAACACCACACGGTACATCAATTGTCTATTGCAGAGATATAATTTAATTGTACATACTGCCTAGGTAGAACGGAACAAAAACGAAACTGAAATTTCTTGTCCAATAAAGTCTGGCGATTTGTTGCGTATAAATCCTTTGTTTATTGGGTGACTTTGTTTATTCACCTGCTCGGAGCAGGCGGAAGTACGTCTCTGAATATGTTAGGTGCATGAATTACGAATCAAAACTCGACGGATAGGTATAAGTAAACTTTTCCGTGACGACTTCCGGTGTGTTCCGAACAGGTTAGAACACCCCGACGAACATACCTCGTAGGACTGCAAGTCCTGTAACGCCATAACAAAACGGGCGCGGTGCAAACAAGCTAAAAGTTAAAATCGCGAAAAGTCAAAACCGCTACTTTTTGGGTTCAAATCCGCGACTTTTGGGGTCAAAATAGCGAAAACTCAAAATGGCGGGCTATCACTCTCTGTCATGCCCAAAGTAGCGAAAGATCAAGCTAGCGAAAGATCGAAATAGCGACTGTCACTGATCGTACATCTTGCAACATTGGTTCCAACGGTCCGTCATCTGTCATCATTCATGCAGTTCCAGTTGTCGCCACTAGATAGGGGTAGCATCGTCTTTGAAGCAGGGGAGACATTGAGGTGGTGCAAGTTGCATACATCTACGGCTACGGGTAATAGCAACAATAATATCTATCCCAGGTTTCATTAATTTTAATGCAAAATAGAATTGAATCTAGGCATCGCATTACCGAATTAAACATTTAATTTTACAAGTGTTTTTAATTTTTATAGATGCAAAAAAAGTAGGTCAAATCGATTTTTTTTGTTTGGAACAGAATTAATATTTATACATAATTTGTATCTTAAATATTCTATTAAAGCCCAATAACGTCGTACTGATATGCAACTAGAGTCTAATGGCGACGGATGAATAATTATGAATTATGATGATAAAAATAGGAAAGGATTCGATCGCGGATGTATTAGGGAACCTTCCCATAATTTACAAATCTGAAACAAATTGTTTTTTTTATCTATATATTATTATATAATATTATACATTATTTTGGTGGGAAAGTTCTATATGTGAAAAAGATGGTTCTATATTTGACCAAGATGTTATGGAAATGACACAGATAGTGGGCCATGACACACAATCAGAGTTCATCTGCACTAATTCTATTCTAAACATTGAAGATACCAATACTCCTGGTGTATTTTCGCTGGAGGTACTGCTTTATTCTTATTTTAACAACCAACAATTAGTTCTACATGTCTTTCAATGGCACGCGGTAGCAATTGATGATACAATATTTATGACCTATTCCAGAGAAGTTCTGTGAAGCTGAAACATGGTTCAGGCATGTGGAAATAAGGGTTTGGCGGCGAGAGGGAGCAGGTATAGAAAACAAGATGTGAAGATAAATTTCCTTGCGATGAGCATTTTGCCATCAGGCCAGACACTGAGGAACAAATAAAATAATCTTCTGTCCAACACAAAATAATTTCGGAAATGCTCATTAACTGACATTATTTGCTAAATTATTGAGTGAGCGTAGCGAGCGTCACCACGGTACTCTAGCACTTTCTCTGTGTTTTTGTTTGTTTGTAATTGTTTTTTTTTGTTTTTTTTTCCTACACTGCCCAGGTCAAACCGCACAACCCAACCTATCTGATATTTTGCACACATACTAACATAATCTATGCGGTCTCTGGGATCGTTTTTGAACGGAATCCTGTGATTGGTTCAAATTTTATAAAAATTATCTTTCGATCAAGACCAAAATTATCTAAAATTTTACACATTGTATAAGCCCAATCAGTCAAGTATTAATTGTCATTTTACGAGATAAGTATGGGTTGTCAAAAGAGATTTCTCGAAAAAGTATGTAGGTAAGTCAGGACACAGTGGATCTGATATCATCGAGAGTATTTATATGGAGATTGGAAAGTTGCAGAGAAAATCATCTTGTGCCGTGTCGTGTATCGTGACTGAGGATATAATAATGTGTACTATATTATATATATGATATCCCCATTGCTGAGACACCTATCAAACACTGACCAAAAATAATGGAAAAGTGTAGTGTATAATTTGCCCATTAATGGCAAATTATACACTACACTTTTCCATTATTCTCAGCAATGGGGATATCATATAGATAATTATCTATAACTAATTAGCAATCCCAACATCGCCTCTCTTTGATGTAAATAATGAAAACACCCAAACAAGGAAATTCTTTCGCGGAAATAGAATCAAAATCCCCGAAAGAGATTTTCCTTTTACCGTCCGAAACTATATGGATCATCTCATCTGATTCAAATAATGAAAGTTAATTATCAATGAAAATGACTTATGTAATATGCCTAATCAGTTAAAGTATTAAAAATCATAATATGGAATGTATGTTCGCAGTGATAGAGTATAGAGACTTGATTTTAAAATACACCTTGTTTATAATAAAAATTACAAAATTCGAATGCTGTTATTTTAAATAACCGTAAATACATTGCATCTAATTTTGTTCCCATAGTATAGTCTCATGACACCGATGAGGGAACTTATCGAAAAGCACCTCACACCATTACATCATTTCATTTCACCTCACATCATTTCGAAAATGATTATTATTTGATACCATTAATATATTAGTAATTTCATTTTCGAGGGCATATCTTATAGTTCATAAGATTAAAAACTACGAGCATAGAGGTAAGAAGGAGAAATAAAACGTATAGGTACGTTTCTTTTATAGTAGATTTTCATTTTGTTTTTGGGCACCTTTGTGGCTTTACATTTTCATGCAAATTTTTTCTGCTATTCTTTGATTTTCCCGGATTTTCCTAACATTTGATTTTGCGTACTGTATTTCGCTAAAAAAAAAGGTTACTAAAATATAAACAATACGTTGGAGCAAGGTGTTGACGTTGACGTTGGAGAGCATTACCATTCTGTGCTGCGGTCTTGTAATAAAATAAGGAAGCATCGCCTCGTATTCAATCAAATTGCCAATCGTCATTTTCAATTTTGTAATTACATAGCGATTATTGTCAATAGGTCCAATGGTCATTTTCTCTTCATCATCATTCTCTCATTCTCTTAAAAAAAGATTATGAACTTAAATTTATTTTATACTTGGAGAACGCTATTGCATGCGAATTAATATTCGTGTAATGTTGCTGCTTTATGATATACCTCGGAAAGAGAGGAAGACATCGGATCAAATGCGTCAAAGGAGCAACGTGATAATTTTGTATTGTAATAAACTTGAAATAACACAATTTTTCAAAACAAGCATAAAATGTTCGTGACGTCCATTGCTCTTAAGCTGGGAATTCCCATACTTCGCATCGAATTCGCTTCCGGTTCGCTTCGCTTTCGCAAAATGGCTACCTTTTAACAAAGGAAATCGTCCATGTTTACATTCGCATGTTCACTTGTTTCGGTTTCGTTTCGGTTTCGTCAAAGTTAAAATTGGCTCAACTTTAACGAAACCGAAACACGGGAACATGCGAATGTAAACATGGACGATTTTCTTTGTTAAAAGGTAGCCATTTTGCGAAAGCGAAGCGAACCGGAAGCGAATTCGATGCGAAGTATGGGAACCCAGCTTCTTAAACGATTTGTCTGAAAAATTGGAAATTTTAATTTTATTTGATTGATAAAATTTAAACTTAAAACTTCACGTACCTTATTTCATTTTCAAAGTAACTAGTGTTAGTGTTACTCTGTTACTAATGAAATTCAGTAACTGCGACTATAACATAGTATGTAATACATTTTACAAGTAACTTACTTTACCCGACACTATTCCTTACTTACAACGGTGATTCAATCTAACATTATTTTAAGTGGAATGAATTTATTAATTAACCCTCGGTCGTTAGAGAATATTAAGGATTACAAAATATTCCATAAGTGAGTGTACCTTTTATAGAATGTTTGCGTGATCAGTCTGATTCTATATTCTTGTTTATTTTTGAAAACTCATTGCCGGTTACAACAATACCGCGAGAAGTATGTTGGACAATTGGACCAAACCAGTGAACTAATTGACGTAAAATTTTACAAGCGTGTTGTTTTCATGGATGTCCAGAAGGTTGTTATTTAGATAATTTTATTAAATAATTTTTCACTTAATCTTGATTTGTTTATTATTATTTTGTGTCTTACCTCAATCTGTCTGTTTGTCTGTCTGTTCTTTCGCATGATACAATATCATGCAAGGAAACGGATCAGACCCATTATTTCACAAAAGATTCATTACTCTCATGATCGTTTACATATTGATTTTGAGACCTAGGTCCTTTGGTTTCGCCGGAAAATTGATTTATATTGTTTAGCAGGTAAAGTTGTATGCAATAGGGAAGGATCTCCTCTAAATGAAATTTCCAAATAATTGTATTATTATGGTAGGGGAGACGCTGCTGAATACAGTACAGATATGTTACAAAATTACAAAATTAATAATTATTAATTTTGTTGTGGGTTCAATAGTTCTCTCGGAATTGATTTACAAAGTTTGATATTTTTCCTCTAACTTAAAAACAGGAAAATTGATATTGACGTCATAACCTATATGTTGCCATGGCAACAAAGCATATCACCATGGTAACACATTGTTGTGGACTTAGAAATGACATCACAACCCTGATTCTCATTACATGCCGTTTTTACCGCCAAAATATACAATGACATTTGAAATTGATTTTTATGAATGAAAATGTTCAATTTCTCAAGTGATAAGAGTGTTTGTGATTATTATTTGTGTTGTTATTTACGAATTTATCTTAATAAATTTAGAGGAGACTTCCCTATTGCGTGCATGTAACCTTTGCATACATGCAAAATAACGTAGCAACGAAATCTTCATTTTTTTTTAAAATTATAGAATGTAGGTAAATGCAAATTATACCTCCAGAGTGTGTACATCCAATACACTATGGAAATACCTACAAATAATGCAAAGTTGTATTGAAAAGCAGAAATAACTGTTCGTGTTTTTATTGGCTGATAAGTTTTCGTACTATACTTTTGTTGCACGTCAGTTTTTCTTATAACACGTTATTCTGCGGGTTTCCTTTTCTAAATACCAAAGAAAATGTTTAAATATGTACGAAGTAAGTAACAACCGTAAGTTTTTTTTTATTTAATCAATTTCAATGTATTCTTACAAAACAAGCAATTGAGACGAGACGAGGATTCTTATGGCAGCACAGTAAAATTTTATAAAATCAGACTTTATAAGATATCTTATAAACAGGTCAGAGTCAGAAATTTTTTGATCGAGCTGAAATTTTGTACACATGTAAAACCAATCTTCTCTGTTTGCAGACCATATTTTTTTGAAATCCATTCATTGGTTAAAATTTAAATAAATATCTCCTGATAGGCTGAAAAATGAAAACGGCCTTCGATAATTCTGATCAAACTCATATTTTGCATGATCATTAAGACCAATATTGTCTCTTATTTTACAAAATTTCATCCCAATCAGTTAAGAACGTGTGAATGTATTGACATTTTTAATATCTGTCAGTAATGAAGTATCGAAATGAATGTTTTCCAGTGCCAATTGAATTGATTCTGATTTGCTTTATAAACCAGGTGCTTAGATGCTATTTTAAAGTTTCGATGAAAAGCTTAAGTTGATATCATAATCAATTCAATATGGATGTACTCGTATATGTTTTCTGTGCGTTGTGGACGCATTTCCGGTTCGAGAATTTGCACGACCCGTGCTCGCTCATCAACGCGTTACACTGAGCGTTTTCCTAGTACTTAGCTTACTTCCATTATGTTACATAATAATAGTTTCATACCTTGCCATAATTACAATCATAATATTATCCATAAGTAGTTATAAGAAACATTAGTCTTAAGAAGATGTTACCTGTATTTATATTATTTGTAACAAATAAATAATCTAAATATGAAAACCATCATCTCCCAATCATCATTCATTATAATCATTCATCCGTCACCATTAGCCTCGCTGCAGAACAGTGCGACGTTAAGCCCCAGAAAAAAACTATCTCAAAATGTGTTAAGTATGTAACAAGAACAGATAATATCATAAACGTGTGATTTATTGTTATATCAACAAATAATTGTTGCTTTTTACCGATGGCTGACAGAGATTTTTATTGTTCTGTCACCTGTCTTCATTTTCACACAAAAGTGTATCAAATGATAAATGATTTTCTCATTTGAAAATGAAACATTTTTTTTCTATGAATATTATGATTTTCGATAAGGTATGTTCATAATAAGGTCAATTTCATAGTTTGAAGTAAGCTGAATACACGATTAAAAACTTTGATTAGGATCAGATATTTGTAACGAATGCATAACAATGATTGAAGAAGTTGATTCTATTGTGTATACCTATACTTAGGCAGGCGTTACTATAGATAGACATTTCACTTGGAAGTCACATTTTACTTTGAATTAGACTTAGAGCCTGTAACTATCTTTTATACAATTTAAATTTTGTATTGCCTTATTACGCGTTAGTGTATTACGTGTACATTTTTTGTATTCATGGAAATAAAACGGTAATTATATTTTGTGGAATCGTTGACTGTCTTACGGTTTGTTGGCATGGGGAAACGCTTCAATGGGACACAACAGTACAAAAAAGAATATTAAAAACAATAGCTCCACCACATAATATATAAAATATGGTTGAAATGTACCTAAGGAAAAATTTGTTTTAAGTCGCTGGGCTGTCTAAGTATTTATCATTTATGATTTGTTTGAATAATAGGTTAATTTTAAAGTATTATTTCAGTTCTGATTTCAAATTTAAACATGACAGTGAGAAAGATACGAGAGCAAAAACTGGAGGTATTTACAAACTTACATCTCCATGCACAAAAACAAACACGGTAAAAACTATAGCGTACATACTGTGTCAGAAATTTGCGAAATTAACGGTTAGCTTGTCGATGTTTTGATTGTATGATGATGTAAGGTATATTATTACTCTGTCTTGATGGCTTCATTCTGTTTCAAATTCATTAAATTTTTATTTTTACTGATATTTTGTTATTGCTTTGCTTTTCAAGTTTACTATTATTTGATTGTTTGATGATGAGTAGGAGATGACACATCTGTATTATTTTATTTTGTATTTGGCCGCAGACTAACCTTTTGGCTACGCGGCATATTGCTGTGTAGTGTGTTTTATTATTTCTGTGCATGTATAATTATAACCAATAAAAATAAAGGAATCACGCAGCAGAAACATAAAGATTCTGGGTTACATTTCCTGTTATTTTGAAAGATCTGCTCCATAAGTATAATAGTTGCATATTTTAAGGAGACTGAAGTAATTTTACGTGTCGATCATTTGCATAGCTATACTTATTGTTTTGAACCATATTATTTATTAATCATGTCAGTTTCAACTTTATATCCGTATAAATTAATACATCGCTTATAAACTAACAAGAATTCATCATATACCATAAGAATCGTCTTCAGCTGGACTAAATTTGGAAGCCGTAATAACCGTATTAGCCTGCAAGATAGTCGGCACCATGGAGTATAAAATAACAACATGTGTCCGACAAACAAAAAAACATTGGCCACAGCTGAAATGGTATTTTGGAAAACGTAGACAAAGGTTTTGGCATTGACATTCTTTCCAACACGCATTTCTCTTCTGCGGCAGCCGAGTTCATCACGCTCTCCCCATTGTCAAGAGAGAGGGGTTAACATCCAAACATCCATTCATGAGATCCCATCAGTCGTTAATGAAATTGTGAGATTTGTTAGGAAAATGCAATTTTGATCATATTAACGTAATAAATGTAGGTTTACCAAATTGAAAATATGAAAGGAATAATTTTTTAATTTTTTTATTTCCGTGCATATTTGGCCGACATATTGTACTTGCACAAATATAAATAAAGGGCATAAATTGCACAAATATTTTGTGAGGAGATATGAAATATTAGGAAATATGAAATATTCTAACGATTATGAAAAAACTATTAACTAAAGAAGATCGTTTAAAAAATATGATAATTATTAATGTTTTCCAAATTTTAGTACAAATTTTAGCACCGATATAACTACGACCATAGAGGTAAGAAGGGTTGCTACGACGCTTTAAATAAATGGAATTTTATTATGGTCCACCTAAGCAACTTTATGAACGAAAGTTTACCAATTTTTGGGCAGCCATTTTGATTTTAAATATTTTTTGTCACATAATTATCAAATTTGTTAACGACCTTCTTTAGCTAATAGTTTATTTCACAATCGTTAGATTTAAGTAAATTTGTAATATGTCATAATGCACCACGTGATGCACAATTTCTGAAAATTTTGTGCCAATAGCTCAAATGGCTGTCGTTTTAGAGCCGTTTTAATTTTATTTGCGGTTATTTGCAAAAAGGAAATTACCTTCCAAATATCAAACGCAATGGCTAAAATTATATTTTCTCGATACTGAATATTTTCAACAATAATTATTCACGTAATAAATTAACCGGAAATTCAAACATTATTAAAATTAAAATAAATACGTGATTTCCACAAAACTATCTGTAAAAACAAAATGGCTGCTCAAAATTGCATATATTTTTTTTTATTCGGTAACTATATTTAACGGATCGAAAGTGTAATTCTTATTTTTATTTTCAATTAGCATGTGATTTAAATCTCAAAATGAATGTGGAATCAATTGTTTTTTCAATGTAAGTCGAAAATGTTGTGAGAAAAATGGCTATAAATAGCCGATTTCGGTCAACTCTTTATATGCCATAGTGTATCAAGTGAGGAATATTTCAGTACAAAAATTAAGTCGATAACTTAAATAACGACTCGTCTAGAGCAGTTTTAATAAAACTGTTTTATTTTATTTGAATGAATATGATTGGACAATAATGAATGCGATCAAGCTGATTATTGTTTTTAGTTGCACAAAACATTGCAAAAAAATAACAAAAATATTGAAAGTAAAAATTTCCTTCACATTTTCAAGTGAAAAATTAAATTGTGATTTCAACAACACTTGATAAAAACAAAATGGCGGCCCAAAATTGGTAAACATTCGTTTATGAGTTATGTGGGTAGACCTCAATAATATCGTCAAAAACCATTTTTAGAAATAAATAGTTTGGGGTCAAATTATAATAAGTGTAAAGAATGCCGATAAAGAAGACTACCTACCTTACCTACCCAAAGAGCTTCTGCCAATGAGATAGGCCTACTACAGCTTCGATATATCGATTAGATCGTGCAGCGTTGCCAGCCCCTACAATGACAGCAATGTCAGTTCAAAATAGCTACAACTTATGCACGCGAATGCGCAAAATAGCGAAAAGTGACGTTTGTCAAAAAGTAGCGGTTTTGAAAAGTAGCGTTTATGAAAAGTAGCGCTTTGAATCGTAGCCTTTGTTTATTTTTTTTGTTTCCAAAGCTCTTTTGAACACTCTTGAAGACTCACGGCAAATGGAAACAATGAAACAACTGAGGGGGTGTCGTCTCGTTATTACATGGATTTTGATTTAGAAATTGAGTGGGTATCACACTGGGTTGCAACCCACGGTTGGAACCCGCGTATGGAAACTTTTGTTGCAAAAAGAGGCAACCGCCTATCACACGCAACTGTTTGGTTTGATGTTGGTTGGTTCACAATTGACACTCATGAGTTGCGCAGAAAGCACCGTTTCCGGTTCCGGAATACGTTGCCATAGTAACTAAAATAAAAGTATAGGAATAACAAATCTGACAGCGGCAATCCAAATCTCATATTTTGAGTGATTACTTGTGAAAGAAAGATATTTAAGTAAGTACAAGTTAATAATAATACGCAATATTTATCCATACACATGTTCAAGTTAAATATTCATCTGATAAATATGATTTATAGCTATTATTTATAGAATCGTATTGGTCAGTTCACGTCACGTGGTACCACAACAAATGGTTGGAACCGGAAAAATAGAGACTTCTCTATTTTTCAAACCAACCCGTGGGTTGACCAAATTCAGTCTCTGCACATGCGCGGCCAACCATATTTTCCAACCGCCGGTTCCATACACGGGTTGCAACTCAGTGTGATAGCGCTACGATTCAAAGCGCTAAAACTCATAAACGCTACTTTTCAAAACCGCTACTTTTTGACAAACGTCACTTTTCGCTATTTTGCGCATTCGCGTGCATAAGTTGTAGCTATTTTGAACTGACATTGCTGTCATTGTAGGGGCTGGCAACGCTGCACGATCTAATCGATATATCGAAGCTGTAGTAGGCCTATCTCATTGGCAGAAGCTCTTTGCGTAGGTAAGGTAGGTAGTCTTCTTTATCGGCATTCTTTACACTTATTATAATTTGACCCCAAACTATTTATTTCTAAAAATGTTTTTTGACGATATTATTGAGGTCTACCCACATAACTCATAAACGAAAGTTTACCAATTTTGGGCCGCCATTTTGTTTTTATCAAGTGTTTGTTGAAATCACCATTTAATTTTTCACTTGAAAATGTGAAGGAAATTTTTACTTTCAATATTTTTGTTATTTTTTTGCAATGTTTTGTGCAACTAAAAAAAAATAATCAGCTTGATCGCATTCATTATGGTCCAATCATATTCATTCAAATAAAATAAAACAGTTTTATTAAAACTGCTCTAGACGAGTCGTTATTTAAGTTATCGACTTAATTTTTGTACTGAAATATTCCTCACTTGATACACTATGGCATATATATATAGTTGACCGAAATCGGCTATTTATAGCCATTTTTTCTCACAACATTTTCGACTTACATTGAAAAAAAAATTGATTCCACATTCATTTTGAGATTTAAATCACATGCTAATTGAAAATAAAAATAAGAATTACACTTTCGATCCGTTAAATAATTACCGAATAAAAAAAAAATATGCAATTTTGAGCAGCCATTTTGTTTTTACAGATAGTTTTGTGGAAATCACGTATTTATTTTAATTTTAATAAATTTTGAATTTCCGGTTAATTTATTACGTGAATAATTATTGTTGAAAATATTCAGTATCGAGAAAATATAATTTTAGCCATTGCGTTTGATATTTGGAAGGTAATTTCCTTTTTGCAAATAACCGCAAATAAAATTAAAACGGCTCTAAAACGACAGCCATTTGAGCTATTGGCACAAAATTTTCAGAAATTGTGCATCACGTGGTGCATTATGACATATTACAAATTGACTTAAATCTAACAATTGTGAAATAAACTATTAGCTAAAGAAGGTCGTTAACAAATTTGATAATTATGTGACAAAAAATATTTAAAATCAAAATGGCTGCCCAAAAATTGGTAAACTTTCGTTCATAAAGTTGCTTAGGTGGACCATAATAAAATTCCATTTATTTGAAGCGTCGAAGCAACACTTCTTACCTCTATGGTCGTAGTTATATCGGTGCTAAAATTTGTACTAAAATTTGGAAAACATTAATAATTATCATATTTTTTAAACGATCTTCTTTAGTTAATAGTTTTTTCATAATCGTTAGAATATTTCATATTTCCTAATATTTCATATCTCCTCACAAAATATTTGTGCAATTTATGCCCTTTATTTATATTTGTGCAAGTGCAATATGTCGGCCAAATATGCACGGAAATAAAAAAAAAAAAAAAAAAAATCCTTTCATATTTTCAATTTGGTAAACCTACATTTATTACGTTAATATGATCAAAATTGCATATTCCTAACAAATCTCACAATTTCATTAACGACTGATGGGATCTCATGAATGGATGTTAACCCCTCTCTCTTGACAATGTGGAGAGCGTGATGAACTCGGCTGCCTCAGAAGAGAAATGCGTGTTGGAAAGAATGTCAATGCCAAAACCTTTGTCTACGTTTTCCAAAATACCATTTCAGCTGTGGCCAATGTTTTTTTGTTTGTCGGACACATGTTGTTATTTTATACTCCATGGTGCCGACTATCTTGCAGGCTAATACGGTTATTACGGTTTCCAAATTTAGTCCAGCTGAAGACGATTCTCATGGTATGATGAATTCTTGTTAGTTTATAAGCGATGTATTAATTTATACGGATATAAAGTTGAAACTGACATGATTAATAAATAATATGGTTCAAAACAATAAGTATAGCTATGCAAATGATCGACACGTAAAATTACTTCAGTCTCCTTAAAATATGCAACTATTATACTTATGGAGCAGATCTTTCAAAAGAACAGGAAATGTAACCCAGAATCTTTATGTTTCTGCTGCGTGATTCCTTTATTTTTATTGGTTATTATTATACATGCACAGAAATAATAAAACACCACTACACAGCAATATGCCGCGTAGCCAAAGGGTTAGTCTGCGGCCAAATACAAAATAAAATAATACAGATGTGTCATCTCCTACTCATCATCAAACAATCAAATAATAGTAAACTTGAAAAGCCAAGCATTAACAAAATATCAGTAAATATAAAAATTTAATGAATTTGAAACAGAATGAAGCCATCAGGACAGAGTAATAATCTAGTGGAGCGGTCGCTCCACACAGCCAAGTCGTACCGTACACTCACAATCACTCAACATACCGTAAATGCCTAATAAACTGAGGAGCAGACCAAACACTTTTACTGTAAGCAACAACATTGCATTTTCGGCCTACTGGATCTCAAAATTGGGAAATCTCACATTGTTGCGAAATAACTTAATTTTAGCTCTGGCCCACCTGACAACATATACCAAATTTGGGAACAATACGTTATGCCGTTTGGGTGCTAGAGGGCCGTGAAAACAGTGAAATTACACCCCTTTTAAAAGCTATCTGATTCAGATTCAGATTCAGATATCAGGAAACGTTGCTATCACCGCCACAGCCTAAACGGCTGAACCGATCGATATGAAAATTTTACCACATGTGCACTTTTGGCGTCTGATGATACCTTTGTTCTTATAAATTTTTTGTGCCGCCATTTTTAAACCGGAAGTGACGTCATATATCAAAAACGGCTGGACCGATTAGAACGAAATTAGCGCCATTCGATTAAGAAGGTCATCTATAAGGAATACCAATAGTGAAAGAAGAAATGTTCTACAACCTAAACCGGAAATGACGTCATAAAAATGACAAATCTGACTAAAATCATCTCTTATATCAATAACGACATATTCAGAAGGCTTATAATGTTACATAACATTTATAGATACAAATTTTAGGTGGCAGTGATGTCAACCGCCATTTTGAAAACCGGAAGTGATGCCGTAACTCGAGAACGGCTGGACCGATTGGAACGAAACTTTTGCTATACTTTGTAACATATTATTTATAGCATTAACACAGTAACAAGCACAACTTTTCTTAGCAACTAAATCACAAAATCTTATTTTTTAAAAGAATTATAATCTTTGGTGCCACAATATGTTACAAGTTGTAATAATAAACTGAAAAAAGGAGTGATATCCCCATAAAAAACACTCCGTGTAAAAATACCAGCCAAGTCTCTTCGATTAAAAAAAAAAAAAAAATCTAAAAATTCAGCACTGAAAAGTAGTGATATCAAAAAATTGGCCAAGTCAATACTTTTCAAAAAATACTTGGCGCATCGTTTTTTTTAGGACATGTGTAGATGAGTACATTTCATTTCCTGCCTACTTCTATACTATTTATATGCACGATGCGCCAAGTATTTTTTGAAAAGTTTTGACTTGGCCAATTTTTTGATATCACTACTTTTCAGTGCTGAATTTTTAGATTTCTTCTATTTTTTTTAAATTGAAGAGACTTGGCTGGTATTTTTACACGGAGTGTTTTTTATGGGGTATACCTTACATCATCATACAATCAAAACATCGACAAGCTAACCGTTAATTTCGAAAATTTCTGACACAGTATAGGTACGCTATAGCTTTTACCGTGTTTGTTTTTGTGCATGGAGATGTAAGTTTGTAAATACCTCCAGTTTTTGCTCTCGTATCTTTCTCACTGTTATGTTTAAATTTGAAATCAGAACTGAAATAATACTTTAAAATTAACCTATTATTGAAGCAAATCATAAATGATAAATACTTAGACAGCCCAGCGACTTAAAACAAATTTTTCCCTAGGTACATTTCAACCATATTTTATATATTATGTGGTGGAGCTATTGTTTTTAATGTTCTTTTTTGTACTGTTGTGTCCCATGGAAGAGACGTTTCCCCATGCCAACAAACCGTAAGACAGTCAACGATTCCACAAAATATAATGACCGTTTTATTTCCATGAGTACAAAAAATTTACAAGTAATACACCAACGCGTAATAAGGCAATACAAAATTTAAATTGTATAAAAGATAGTTACAGGCTCTAAGTCTAATTCAAAGTAAAATGTGACTTCCAAGTGAAATGTCTATCTATAGTAACGCCTGCCTAAGTGTAGGTATACACAATAGAATCAACTTCTTCAATCATTGTTATGCATTCGTTACAAATATCTGATCCTAATCAAAGTTTTTAATCGTGTATCTAGTGGAGCGGTCGCTCCACCCAGCCAAGTCGTACCGTACACTCACACTCACTCAACATACCGTAAATGCCTAATAAACTGAGGAGCAGACCAACCACTTTTACTGTAAGCAACAACATGGCATTTTCGGCCTACTGGATCATAAAATTGGAAAATCTCACATTGTTGTGAAATATCTTAATTTCGAGCTATGGCCCACCCCACTCCATATACTAAATTTGGGAACAATAGGTTATGCCATTTGCGTGCTAGAGGGCCGTGAAAACAGTGAAATTACACCCCTTTTAAAACCTATCTGATGATGATGATGATGATAATGATATCAGGAAACACCGCTATCACCGCCACAGCCTAAACGGCTTAGCCGATCGATCTGAAATTTTTACCACATGTGCACTTTTGGCGTCTGAGGTGCCTTTTTATAAAACCATCCGGTAGTCGCCATTTTGAAACCGGAAGTGACGTCATATCTCGAAAACGGCTCAACCGATCGGAATGAAACTAGCGCCAAATGATTCAGACGGTCGTCTATATGGAATATCAATAGTTAAAGTAGAGATGTACTATTACCAAAACCGGAAATGACGTCATGAAAATGAAGAACTAGATTTAAATGACCTCTTACTACAATAACCACATATTCAGAAGGCTTATAATGATACATAACATTTATAGAAATAAATTCTAGGTAGCAGTTATTTCAGTCGCCATTTTGAAAACCGGAAGTGATACCATATCTCGAAAACGGCTGGACTGATTGGAACGAAGCTTTCGCAATTCTTCATGGAATATCACTTTAAGCTTTAGGTATATGAGCACCAAACACAATTTTTCGTATTAACCAATTCTGAAATGGCGTATTTTTTAAAAGTATTTAGTCATTGTTGCTCCGATGTGTGTTACAAGTTGTGTAAATAAACTAAAAAAATAAGTGATATCCCCATAAAAAAACACTCCGTGTAAAAATACCAGCCAAGTCTCTTCAACTATAAAAAAAAGAAGAAATCTAAAAATTCAGCACTGTTAAGTAGTGATATCAAAAAATGAGCCAAGTCAAAACTTAATTTTAAAAACCAAAATATACTTGGCGCATCGTTTTTAAGGGCATTATAGGTATATTATATATATTTAGGTACATTTGATTTTTGGCATATGCTTCTATACTATTTATATACACGATGCGCCAAGTATGTAATCAAAGGGATAAATAATAAAGACCATGTGATGGGAATTTTCTGTGACCTCACAAAGGCGTTCGACTGCATTCACCACAACACACTACTGAGAAAGCTAGAGAGATACGGCATAAGAGGCATAGCTCATAAACTTCTTGAATCTTATCTATCAAACAGAATCCAATATGTCGAAATAACTGCAAATGACGCACACAATAAAGAATCAAAATTTTTATCTGAGCCACTCCTGGTAACTACAGGAGTACCTCAAGGATCAATCCCGGGCCCACTTCATTTCATAATTTTCATTAATGATCTACCAAACACACTAGAAAATGCCGAACTATTTGCAGATGACACTTGTATAATAGTCAAGGCAAATAGCAAAGAGAATCTCAAGTTAAATGCAGAAAAGGTTGTGGAAGATGCGACAAAATGGTTCCAGGATAACAAACTTGTGCTAAATTCAACCAAAACTAACTTCATCCTTTTTAACAACAAAAACTACGACACTGACAGCTTCGAAACAATTAGTAACAACATTGACAACTCAGAAATAAAGAAAGTAGATAATACAAAATTTCTCGGCATCACTATTGATAGAAAACTAAACTGGAATCGCCATTGTGAAACTCTAAAAAATAAATTAAGTTCTGCGTGCTTTGCCCTTAAAGTAGTAAGACAAACAACAAATTTGAAAACATCAAAAATTGCCTACTACGCAAATTTTGAGTCACACCTGCGATACGCAATAGAACACTGGGGAAATTCAAGTCAGGCTAGCAAAATATTTAAACTTCAAAAACGAGCAATCAGAACAATCTTAGGGCTTAAGAATAAAAAGGGTACTTTCATAAAGCCACACTGCAAGAGTCACTTTATAAAACACAAAATCCTAACAACACACAGCCTGTACATATACGAATGCACACTCAATACTAAGAAGAACATACAACAACATACACTCAACGAACATATACACTCACACGACACAAGAATAAAATCACACGTTCACACAACAAACTATAGAACAAAACAAACACAAAAAAACTCAAAATATATCAAATGTAAGCTGTACAACAAACTACCTGAAAACATAAAAAATATTACAGATATTAATAGATTTAAGTATTTACTCAAGACATTTCTAGTGCAAAAGGCTTATTATTCGCTAGAAGAATATATGAATGAATGAAATAATGAATAAATGGAACCATGTATATTGAACGATCGACTATTTAACATAGAAACGGTACCTACTCTTAGCATAAAAATATATATTTTTTTCTTTTAACTATTAGCAATATTTTAGCAATATGATATTCCATACACCCTGAACAAAGCATATCTATGCTTAAGGGTCTCATGCATTGTACTTGTACCTTGTCTATTGGAAATAAACTTACTTACTTACTTACTTATATTTTGGTTTTTAAAATTAAGTTTTGACTTGGCTCATTTTTTGATATCACTACTTTTCAGTGCTGAATTTTTAGATTTCTTCTATTTTTTTTATAGTTGAAGAGACTTGGCTGGTATTTTTACACGGAGTGTTTTTTTATGGGTTCAGCTTACTTCAAACTATGAAATTGACCTTATTATGAACATACCTTATCGAAAATCATAATATTCATAGAAAAAAATGTTTCATTTTCAAATGAGAAAATAATTTATCATTTGATACACTTTTGTGTGAAAACGAAGACAGGTGACAGAACAATGAAAATCTCTGTTAGCCATCGGTAAAAAAGCAACAATTATTTGTTGATATAACAATAAATCACACGTTTAAGATATTATCTGTTTTTGTTACATACTTAACACATTTTGAGATAATTTTTTTTCTGGGGCTTAACGTCGCACTGTTCTGCAGCGAGGCTAATGGTGACGGATGAATGATTATAATGAATGATGATTGGGAGATGATGGTTTTCATATTCAGATTATTTATTTGTTACAAATAATATAAATACAGGTAACATCTTAAGACTAATGTTTCTTATAACTTCTTATGGATAATATTATGATTGTAATTATGGCAAGGTATGAAACTATTATTATGTAACATAATGGAAGTAAGCCAAGTACTAGGAAAACGCTCAGTGTAACGCGTTGATGAGCGAGCACGGGTCGTGCAAATTCTCGAACCGGAAATGCGTACACAACGCACAGAAAACATATACGAGTACATCCATATTGAATTGATTATGATATCAACTTAAGCTTTTCATCGAAACTTTAAAATAGCATCTAAGCACCTGGTTTATAAAGCAAATCAGAATCAATTCAATTGGCACTGGAAAACATTCATTTCGATACTTCATTACTGACAGATATTAAAAATGTCAATACATTCACACGTTCTTAACTGATTGGGATGAAATTTTGTAAAATAAGAGACAATATTGGCCTTAATGATCATGCAAAATATGAGTTTGATCAGAATTTTCGAAGGCCGTTTTCATTTTTCAGCCTATCAGGAGATATTTATTTAAATTTTAACCAATGAATGGATTTCAAAAAAATATGGTATGCAAACAGAGAAGGTTGGTTTTACATGTGTGCAAAATTTCAGCTCGATCAAAGAAAAACTCTGACTCTGACCTGTTTATAAGATATCTTAATCTTATAAAGTCTGATTTTATAAAATTTTACTGTGCTGCCATAAGAATCCTCGTCTCGTCTCAATTGCTTGTTTTGTAAGAATACATTGAAATTGATTAAATAAAAAAGAACTTACGGTTGTTACTTACTTCGTACATATTTAAACATTTTCTTTGGTATTTAGAAAAGGAAACCCTCAGAATAACGTGTTATAAGAAAAACTGACGTGCAACAAAAGTATAGTACGAAAACTTATCAGCCAATAAAAACACGAACAGTTATTTCTGCTTTTCAATGCAACTTTGCATTATTTGTAGGTATTTCCATAGTGTATTGGTTATACACACTCTGGAGGTAATTTGCATTTACCTACATTCTATAATTTAAAAAAAAAATTAAGATTTCGTTGCTACGTTATTTTGCATGTATGCAAAGGTTACATGCACGCAATAGGGAAGTCTCCTCTAAGTTTATTAAGGTAAATTCGAAAATAACAACACAAATAATAATCACAAACACTCTTATCACTTGAGAAATTGAACATTTTCATTCATAAAAATCAATTTCAAATGTCATGGGACATTTTGGCGGTAAAAACGGCATGTAATGATAATCAGGGTTGTGATATCATTTCTAAGTCCACAACAATGTGTTACCATGGTTTTGTTGCCATGGCAACATATAGGTTATGACGTCAATGTCAATTTTCCTGTTTTTAAGTTAGAGGAAAAATATCAAACTTTGTAAATCAATTCCGAGAGAACTATTAACCCACAACAAAATTAATAATTATTAATTTTGTAATTTTGTAACATATCTGTACTGTATTCAGCAGCGTCTCCCCTACCATAATAATACAATTATTTGGAAATTTCATTTAGAGGAGACTTCCCTATTGCATACAACTTTACCTGCTAAACAATATAAATCAATTTTCCGGCGAAACCAAAGGACCTAGGTCTCAAAATCAATATGTAAACGATCATGAGAGTAATTAATCTTTTGTGAAATAATGGGTCTGATCCGTTTCCTTGCATGATATTGTATCATGCGAAAGAACAGACAGACAAACAGACAGATTGAGGTAAGACAAAAAATAATAATAAACAAATCAAGATTAAGTGAAAAATTATTTAATAAAATGATCTAAATAACAACCTTCTGGACATCCATGAAAACAACACGCTTGTAAAATTTTACGTCAATTAGTTCACTGGTTTGGTCCAATTGTCCAACATACTTTTCGCGGTATTGTTGTAACCGGCAATGAGTTTTCAAAAATAAACAAGAATATAGAATCAGACTGATCACGCAAACATTCTATAAAAGGTACACTCACTTATGGAATATTTTGTAATCCTTAATATTCTCCAACGACCGAGGGTTAATTAATAAATTCATTCCACTTAAAATAATGTTAGATTGAATCACCGTTGTAAGTAAGGAATAGTGTCGGGTAAAGTAAGTTACTTGTAAAATGTATTACATACTTGTTATAGTCGCAGTTACTGAATTTCATTAGTAACAGAGTAACACTAACACTATAGTTACTTTGAAAATGAAATAAGGTACGTGAAGTTTTCAGTTTAAATTTTATCAATCAAATAAAATTAAAATTTCCAATTTTTCAGACAAATCTTTTAAGAAGCTGGGTACCCATACTTCGCATCGAATTCGCTTCCGGTTCGCTTCGCTTTCGCAAAATGGCTACCTTTTAACAAAGGAAATCGTCCATGTTTACATTCGCATGTTCCCGTGTTTCGGTTTCGTTAAAGCTGAGCCAATCTTTTAAGAAGCTGGGTACCCATACTTCGCATCGAATTCGCTTCCGGTTCGTTTCGCTTTCGCAAAATGGCTACCTTTTAACAAAGGAAATCGTCCATGTTTACATTCGCATGGTCCCGTGTTTCGGTTTCGTTAAAGTTGAGCCAATTTTAACTTTGACGAAACCGAAACGAAACCGAAACAAGTGAACATGCGAATGTAAACATGGACGATTTCTTTTGTTAAAAGGTAGCCATTTTGCGAAAGCGAAGCGAACCGGAAGCGAATTCGATGGGAAGTATGGGAACCCAGCTTAAGAGCAATGGACATGTCACGAACATTTTATGCTTGTTTTGAAAAATTGTGTTATTTCAAGTTTATTACAATACAAAATTATCACGTTGCTCCTTTGACGCATTTGATCCGACGTCTTCCTCTCTTTCCGAGGTATATCATAAAGCAGCAACATTACACGAATATTAATTCGCATGCAATAGCGTTCCCCAAGTATAAAATAAATTTAAGTTCATAATATTTTTTTAAGAGAATGAGAGAATGATGATGAAGAGAAAATGACCATTGGACCTATTGACAATTATCGCTATATAATTACAAAATTGAAAATGACGATTGGCAATTTGATTGAATACGAGGCGATGCTTCCTTATTTTATGACAAGACCGCAGCACAGAATGGTAATGCTCTCCAACGTCAACGTCAACACCTTGCTCCAACGTATTGTTTATAATTTAGTAACCTTTTTTTAGCGAAATACAGTAAGCAAAATCAAATGTTAGGAAAATCCGGGAAAATCAAAGATAGCAGAAAAAATTTGCATGAAAATGTAAAGCCACAAAGGTGCCCAAAAACAAAATGAAAATCTACTATAAAAGAAACGTATACGTTTTATTTCTCCTTCTTACCTCTATGCTCGTAGTTTTTAATCTTATGAACTATAAGATATGCCCTCGAAAAAGAAATTACTAATATATTAATGGTATCAAATAATAATCATTTTCGAAATGATGTGAGGTGAAATGAAATGATGTAATGGTGTGAGGTGCTTTTCGATAAGTTCCCCCATCGGTGTCATGAGACTATACTATGGGAACAAAATTAGATGCAATGTATTTACGGTTATTTCAAATAACAGCAATCGAATTTTGTAATTTTTATTATAAACAAGGTGCATTTCAAAATCAAGTCTCTATACTCTATCACTGCGAACATACATTCCATATTTTGATTTTGAATACTTCAACTGATTAGGCATATTACATAAATAATTTTCATTGATAATTAACTTTCATTATTTGAAACCGATGATCCATATAGTTTCGGACGGTAAAAGGAAAATCTCTTTCGGGGATTTTGATTCTATTTCCGCGAAAGAATT
Organism: Leuctra nigra; assembly: GCA_934045905.1. Classification (NCBI taxonomy): domain Eukaryota; kingdom Metazoa; phylum Arthropoda; class Insecta; order Plecoptera; family Leuctridae; genus Leuctra; species Leuctra nigra. Next base: position 32,297,670 of record OW203765.1, read on the forward strand.
TCCTTGTTTGGGTGTTTTCATTATTTACATCAAAGAGAGGCGATGTTGGGATTGCTAATTAGCAATAGATAATGGCAAATTATACACTACACTTTTCCATTATTTTTGGTCAGTGTTTGATAGGTGTCTCAGCAATGGGGATATCATATATATAATATATTACACATTATTATATCCTTAGTCACGATACACGACACGGCACAAGATGATTTTCTCTGCAACTTTCCAATCTCCATATAAATACTCTGGATGATATCAGATCCATTGTGTCCTGACTTACCTACATACTTTTTCGAGAAATCTCTTTTGACAACCCATACTTATCTCGTAAAATGACAATTAATACTTGACTGATTGGGCTTATACAATGCGTAAAATTTTAGATAATTTTGGTCTTGATCGAAAGATAATTTTTATAAAATTTGAACCAATCACAGGATTCCGTTTAAAAACGATCCCAGAGACCGCATAGATTATGTTAGTAAGTGTGCAAAATATCAGATAGGTTGGGTTGTGCGGTTTGACCTGGGCAGTGTAGGAAAAAAAAACAAAAAAAAAACAATTACAAACAAACAAAAACACAGAGAAAGTGCTAGAGTACCGTGGTGACGCTCGCTACGCTCACTCAATAATTTAGCAAATAATGTCAGTTAATGAGCATTTCCGAAATTATTTTGTGTTGGACAGAAGATTATTTTATTTGTTCCTCAGTGTCTGGCCTGATGGCAAAATGCTCATCGCAAGGAAATTTATCTTCACATCTTGTTTTCTATACCTGCTCCCTCTCGCCGCCAAACCCTTATTTCCACATGCCTGAACCATGTTTCAGCTTCACAGAACTTCTCTGGAATAGGTCATAAAAAAATATTGTATCATCAATTGCTACCGCGTGCCATTGAAAGACATGTAGAACTAATTGTTGGTTGTTAAAATAAGAATAAAGCAGTATACCTCCAGCGAAAATACACCAGGAGTATTGGTATCTTCAATGTTTAGAATAGAATTAGTGCAGATGAACTCTGATTGTGTGTCATGGCCCACTATCTGTGTCATTTCCATAACATCTTGGTCAAATATAGAACCATCTTTTTCACATATAGAACTTTCCCACCAAAATAATGTATAATATTATATAATAATATATAGATAAAAAAAACAATTTGTTTCAGATTTGTAAATTATGGGAAGGTTCCCTAATACATCCGCGATCGAATCCTTTCCTATTTTTATCATCATAATTCATAATTATTCATCCGTCGCCATTAGACTCTAGTTGCATATCAGTACGACGCTATTGGGCTTTAATAGAATATTTAAGATACAAATTAAGTATAAATATTAATTCTGTTCCAAACAAAAAAAATCGATTTGACCTACTTTTTTTGCATCTATAAAAATTAAAAACACTTGTAAAATTAAATGTTTAATTCGGTAATGCGATGCCTAGATTCAATTATATTTTGCATTAAAATTAATGAAACCTGGGATAGATATTATTGTTGCTATTACCCGTAGCCGTAGATGTATGCAACTTGCACCACCCCAATGTCTCCCCTGCTTCAAAGACGATGCTACCCCGATCTAGTAGCGACAACTGGAACTGCATGAATGATGACAGATGACGGACCGTTGGAACCAATGTTGTCAGATGTACGATCAGTGACAGTCGCTATTTCGATCTTTCGCTAGCTTGATCTTTCGCTACTTTGGGCATGACAGAGAGTGACAGCCCGCCATTTTGAGTTTTCGCTATTTTGACCCCAAAAGTCGCGGATTTGAACCCAAAAAGTAGCGGTTTTGACTTAACTACATCTTCTAATGTCTGTCAAAAATGTTTCGCGCGTTGTAGTGGTCCTTGGTTTTGACCTGTCTCGATGCTAGCGCCATGCAAGCGGGGGAAAGTTTGGCCAGTGCCCTATTTGATATGCGCTAGTTTTACTGTAAATTGTGGACCGCTTGGCTGCTCTACAGGCCTTGGAGCAGAAGCTTAAAGAAGGCAGGGATGAAAACGTAGTAAATATGTCAAGATTATGGAATAAAATGTCCCTAAAATGACAAAAACTTTTGAAATTATAACTGCAGATTAGACTGAAAATTGGCAAAAATACCTAAAATGCTGGTTTCAATAACCATGCGAAGTTTTAAGTTGGTCGGTCAATCGGTTCTAGTTTAAATTACAAAAATCACCGGAAAATGGTTTCAAATATGAACCAATTGGAGGATTTGGCTGAAATTTATTATGATTGGGTATAATCTTTATGCAATTACTTTGCTAAATTTTAAATTGATCAGAACAACCAATCGAAACATAATTTCCTAAAATTTGAACCAATTACAGGATTCCGTTCAAAAACAATCTCAGAGACCGCGTTAATGTTAATGTTTGCAAAAATGTTTGCATGTTTGTCTTTGCGTTAATGTTTGCAAAATTTCAGATCGATTGGTTGGGCGGCTTGACCTGGGCAGTGCAGACAAAAAAAACACGCAGATAAAGTGCCAAGAGTAACGTGGTGACGCTCGCTCAATTTATACTAGTTATATTTGATCAAATGTAATTTTACTAAAATTTATTTTCCTGCTTATGTCGTACTTCAAACATTTGCAACGAAGAAAAAACATTACGAAAAAGAAAAACATGCTCCGTGTATTTATTATGAATTTACTCCCAAACTCCATCCAAGGGCTTTTTGAGCGAGCGAAGCGAGCGTCTCCTTCTGGCTCTTTTGGCACGAACCTCTGTTTTTTTTTGGCTGCTATCTGGAGCAATGGTAGTTGCACCGTTTCACCGATCGATCTGAAATTTTGCACTCATGTAGAGACAACCTTTTCTGTTTGCAGGCCCCATTTTTTTTAAATCCATTTATTGGTTAAAATTAAAATAATCATCTCCTGATAGGTTGAAAAATGAAAATGGTCTTCCATAAATGTGATCATACTCATATTTTGCATGGTCATTAGGACCAACATTGTCTTTTATTTTACAAATTTTCATCCCAATCAATTAGGAATGTATGAACTTATTGAAATTTTTAAAAGCTGTCAGAAATGAAGTATTGAAAATGAATGTTTTTCCAATGCAACTGAATCTGATTTGCTTTAGGTACCAGAGTGTTTAGATGCTATTTTCAATTTTCAGTGAAAATCTAGATACTTTTATGTTGATTGAGTGGATTATATTTTAATAATTCAATGTGGAACTTACTTCCAAACAAATCATTTCGATTTTTCGCAAAACTAAGGACCTTGATTGACTTTTGGTAATTCATAGTTTTGATGGCCGTGCTTCCTGTGTACCTAATGTTTGTTCTCTTCTTGTGATCACACGTCATTTCAAATCTCTCCAGCATTTTGCTTATTTTCGTTGAAAAGTTTGGCGAATTGGTGTTCTTTTGAAGGTTTTAGTAGGTACAGTTTCCTCGCTTTTATTGCAGGTGAACATTATTTATCGACAGTTTTTGTCAGAACATTGATATTTCATAATTGTCTTTTTCTACCTCTTACTTGTGGAAACGTTGGATTCATTCCGTTTCTAAACTAGGTACTGTAACGTTTAATCTAGGTTTAATAACGTTAAAACATTTAATAAAGTTTTCTATGTGTTAACGCATCTTCGGTTCTATGTTTGCGCACATGTCCGGTGCTCGCTCATCAACGCGTTACACGGAGCGTTTTCCTAGTACCCTACCTATTTTAAAACAAATAGTGATGGTACGGGCTGTCCAATCTAAATATGAAAGGAATCCTGCAAATTGTGATAAGAAGATGCCACTTGGCACATATGTTCATTGGTCCATAAGATGTCATTTAAGGTTCTCTGAAGGCCGCCATTTTGAAAATAACGGTGAATTTCGGGTTTTGCATTTAGTCCGGCTCAGACCGTCTTAGAGAGTGGTCATGTTTCTCATCGCAATTGAAAACTCATCAATCGTATAATAAATACAAAGGGATGATGCGCAAAGCGCTCAGTAAACAGTAGTAAAAGGTAATAAATAAAAAAATAAAAACGTAAAACGTTGTGCTGGACTGTTAGAGGAACATCACAGGTGTCACACTGTGGCTTATATTATTCATTAGATGGCCGTTGGTAAGTAGAGTATGTCCAATTCGGAGCCGAGCAACGACGACCTCCTCTCTTCGGGAGCGTCGAATCGATGTCTTCCATGTAGTGGGGATTTCTTTGATGACTTGAAGCATGTTGGAAGTTGTGTTTTCCCATTCACGCAGCCCCTGGTCGGTGCCGTCACCGTCGCCGTGGACATGTCGCCGAGGCGCACGGACCTAGAGATGTTCCACGCGTTTCTGCTGAAGGAGTGGAACACGCGGCCCGTTGTCGGCGCCCGCGCTAACATCCTGAAGATAATGCGCAAAGATATCGACAGACAATTCGCAGCGAGGCAGTCGAGATCGCGCAACAGCTCTGAGCTCATGATCTTTCCCCCAGACCCTCAGATAGGTGAGTTGACTGTGCTCTATTGCCTAATTAAGGACAATGCATATCACGTGACTTATTTTCTCTACATCCAATTTAAAAAATAGTTACCTATTACCACATTTCTTACATCGTTCATGTTGAATTATCCAAGGTGAATTATGAAGGAAATTCACTGCATACTGGAGCTTAACAATATTGTCAGTCAATAATATTTAATTCTCCAATGATTTAATAACAAAATAGTAAAAATTCTCGTGTATCCTGCTTGTGTATAAAGCTGTCAAAACCCAGTGCTGTTATTTTAAATTCTAGGCAAACGCTCGGTGTACCGCGTTGATGAGCGAACACGGGTACATGCAAATTCTCGAACCCAAAATGCGTACCAACGCACAGAAAACAATATATACATCCATATTGAATTGAAATATGATCCAGTCAATCAACATAAAAGTATAAGCTTTTCATCGAAACTTGAAAATAGTACCTATCAAGCACCCTGGTATACAAAGCAATTCAGATGACAGATTCAATGGGCTTGTTCACTGCCATTTGCTCTCACCAGGATCGCTAGCATATTTCCTGCTTGAAAATGGCGCCGACTATCATTCTAGTTCCATTTATTCTAACTAGTCACTCGCAGCGCTTGTGAGTTTTGACAGTCTTCACAAGCGTACTAATACAAGAGATTTTCGTTTTTTTATATTTTTAAATCACTGGAAAAATAAATATTAATGACTGAAAATATATTGATAAGCTCCAACAGTGAATTTCCTTCATAATTCACCTTGGATTACTGAATATGAACGATGAAAAAGGTACAGAAACTTTTTATATTGTAATAGTGTGCCTGGTATATTATCTTCTCAGTGTTTTATAATCTAATGATGATGATGATGATGATGATGATGATGATGATGATGATGACGATGAAGAATAAGTGAGGAATTAGACAGCTTTCATAGTTTAGTTTCATAGTTTTTATTCCATTCACATTATACATTGCATAATGAATTGACCCTTGAGAGTAGGAGCTCTCTTACAGTAGGGTATTATGGAAAGGTTTGATTATTATAATAATTAAAAATATTTAAAAATACATTAAAATTATACTAAAATCGTTTAAATACATGTTCATACTTATTAACTAAGGAGAATATTACATTACATTAAACTAAACATTAAACATTGAAACCTGCGGGATTTGGCTCAGAGGGTAGAACACAAAGAATCAGCAATATTATAATTTGTTTATTATAGAGAAAATAAATGTTCATTGATGTGAAAAGAGCAATCAAAAATTATGAAACAATATTACGTTCGATACGTCGGCAGTAGTGATGATGTCGTCTGGTTTGTTTACTTCCGCGTAAACAAGTGGATGGCGTTGACTCTTGCGTAGTGTGTCCCGTGAACTCCAGTCCACCAGCAGAATGAAATGACTGGATATGTCACCTCCTTCAGCTGCGATGCGATGATGTTGTCTAATAACCCCTTGGTTATCAGGACGTCCAGCAGTCCGTGCACAAGGAGTGACCTCCTCGAGCAGTTGGATCAAGTTGGCTCAGGCTGATGACGTTCGTGGCTGCAGACTCGTCGGTTTCTCCCGGAGTTGCAATTCACTAACTTTTATACTTTAACATTTACTGACTTTAATGTTGAAACTGTTCAGTTGATCACTTGTAACTTGAAATTGTCTTAATGCGATATTATTTGCCTCAGCATTAGGCTTGAAGTTTGAATTTACTGGGTTGACGTTTATACAAAAATGTTATTTTAATGTTTACCTTCGATCACATCGGCACTGTCTCGCTGAAATTATACTATGTTGCGTGCACAAGGCTTCACGGTTCGCGAGGCAGGTCTCACTGCTCTGAGAAAACTCCGACTGATGAAGTTTGGCTGGTAGCCTGACGTTTTATACCCTCTGACATCGTTTTCCCTCCAAAGAATCTGATTGGTTGGTTTCGTACACGTGGTAGCTAATTTTAGACATTCTGTCATTTCTAAAGCCCGCGAAACGACTTTCTTTCTGCACGTAGGCCCATGCTTTTCTTGGAATCACTGAAAACTAGTCTGGCTGACTGGTTTTGTAGCGTTATCACAATGACTGGTTCACTTGTTATTACGTGGTGACATCACAATTTAGGTAAGGTCACATACTTTTTATATGGATTCACTCACTTTCTTGATATAATTGCACATTGTTAAACTTATTTGATTGCTTGTTATATTTTTGTCTATATTTTGATTGCTGTTGAATTTTAAAGATTGTAAGTTTACATAATGATTCTAATTAATTACTTTGTGTTCAGTTAACCTTGACTCTAAGAATGCCATGCTACAAGCTTGTTCATTCTTTAAACCTACTTCAAGCAAACATTATTATTTTTAAAGTTAATTTTCTAACCTAGATAGGCCAACTTGTTACAGAGCCCCCTGAATTCTTGTTGTTCACCTTTTGACTGAAATAAATTTGAAATACATTGAATTTTTGAATGAGAAAATGGTGATAAAACAAGGATTCACATAGAGACTGGACTATCTAGCAGGAATAATTTCTTCCTTTTGACAAACAAAAAGTTTCCTTCAACAGATGCAAGTTTATTTCCTCTTACAGCTGTTTAATCTAAACCTGAATGAATGAACTCACCCCTCCATCTACCAAAACAAAAACAAATCTCATCCTACTTCCCGGAAACGATGCTCGACTCAACCCTCTCTCTTATCACAATCCCGTTATTGGCCTAGTGACCTACTTTTGCTGGGTCATCATACTGCGACCATAACATCAACATTGCTGTTGTCATCAGTAGGAATCAGCTGCTCGACGTATTGTTTTTCTATCTGCCGTCCACGATCGAATGGGAATGTAACTTTGGCATCTTCTTGAACATCTTGCGTTGGCCCTATTGAAATTACCTCAACTAGGTGTGTCCAGAAGAATTCTTCACGCTTATTCCTTGCAGTGGTCGATGTATAAGTTTCATTTTCTTTCTTGACTTCCGTTTCAGTTTCTTCGTTACTTTCTTCATCTTGAAAGTCTTTATCTTCAATTTGTAGAGATTCTTGCATCAACGGACATGTAATCTTCATCATTTCTTCGTATGCAATTTCTTCGAGCATTTCCATGTTTGATACGTAATCGAAGGGTTGTATTTTCTCGTCATAACTGGTTTCGGTCAACTCGTCGTTCAATGTTATTAATAACTCGTCATTTACTCGTTCAGTAATACTTGCGGCTGGAATCGAACTAAGCTCCGCACAAAAGTTGTAATTTTCGCTCTTCTCAAATTCTTGGACAAAACTAGACTCGGATTTAACTAATTGTTCTTGATCTGCTGCTTTTTCTTCAATAACTATGGTTTCAGTAACCATCTCAATAATCTCAATATTCTCAATATCTTCAAGATTCTCAATAATCTTCAAATCTTCAATAATCTCCAAATCTTCAGTACGACCTTTGCGTCTGAAATCAACAAATTCTTCCTCCTCCAAATTCAATTCAACAACAACATTACAGTCCAGATCCTCCTCACAACAAACAGTCTCCATTTCATCGCCGTCAAACTCAATATTGACCAAGGCTTGTCTAGTCACCTCAAATTCTTCATTTTCATCTCGTGAATTGTTCACGGTTTCCTCTGCAACTCCCTGTACCAAACATTCTGGAATGACTTCATCTTCGAACGATTCGTTTTCTTGACTCTCTGCTTTCTTTACAGCGTCTTCTTTAACACCTTCAATGACAACTTCACATGTCTTCAGCTGGTCTAAATCTTCTTGCTCTTTCGTGATGACGTCGTTGTTCTGCAACTCAACTTTCTCAACTTCAAATTGTTCACTGGTTTCTTCGAAATTATCTTGTGGAAGTATAATCTCGGCATCTTCTTCAATTTTCTCTCGTACTGAAATATCAGCGATTTCAACACGATTCTGACTCTGAATCTTCGTTTCTTCTTCTTCCTTCTTCTGTGTCTTGGGCAGACAAAAATCTTGAACATCTTCTTGCGGCGTTGTAACCTCATAAAAACTTTCTTCAACTTTGTCAGGCTGCTCACAGCTCTGCTCAGAATTCACATCTGATTGCAACCTATTGCAGACAACTTCTTCTTCTTCTTCTCTCGTTGAAACATCTGTTTCGAATGCAGCGTCTTTCTCCAGTTCATCCTTCCATTTTCTTGAAACTTCACGGACGTATTCTATGAGATTTACGCGTTCCCAATGCCACAATTGCTTCAAATCTTCACTTTCCGAATCTGCATAATCATCATAATATGCTGCTCCGTACACGTGGTCATCATATTCGGAACTTTGCTTGGAATACGTTTCCTCTGCTTCATATTTGTATTCCCTATATCTTCTCCAATTTTCGTCTTCTTTGTCGTATCTCCTAAGTAATTCTGCCCTTGCCCTTTTACTAATCTGCGCATTTTCTTCTGTCCTGTCGTGACAAATACTCATCAACTCTTCCTCATCCAATGCAGCAAATTCTTTCATCGTCCATTTTTCTTCTCTTCTTCTTTCAAATTCTATATAGATTCTTCTTGACAATTCATCAATTTGCTCTGTTCTCATCAAATGGTATAAATCCCGATTACTAAACTCGCAGAATTCTAATTTGACACTTCTATTTTCTTCTTGTTCTTCATATTCCTTCTTATTTAGCTCGACCCAGGATTTCCAATTTTCTTCATCTTTTTCATCCATCGTAAAAGTTCTTTACGACTTATTCTTCAATTTTCTGAATCTTTACATCTTCTTCAGACGACTTCCGTCAACAATCATCAGCGACTGGGTTAGGTCATTTCTGTCGATGCCTAATCTGGTTCCCACGCTATCATCAACAACAAACTTGTTCCCATGACAATTAACTACACAGTTGATGTTTCTGCCCCCCTCTATCACCTGAATACTCGTGACCTCTGACTCACTAAGCTCTGCCCCCTCTACATCATCTAAATTCACTGTTGACGATAAACTTGCATCTCGATCTGCCATCGTAACAGATGTAATGAACTAACATGCACAAATCTACAGTTGGCTTTATCTTTACGTTAACGGGTTGATTCTATGTAAAATTTCCAAATACATGAAAATTTTACGCAATGCCTGTGTCCACAAGTTTCAGAACAACTGAGTAACTCTTTCACAATCAAGAAAACAATTATTTCTTTCAAAACAATTGCTCCCAGGAATGTTATTCGAGCCCCACACGTTGAGCGCCACTGAAACCTGCGGGATTTGGCTCAGAGGGTAGAACACAAAGAATCAGCAATATTATAATTTGTTTATTATAGAGAAAATAAATGTTCATTGATGTGAAAAGAGCAATCAAAAATTATGAAACAATATTACGTTCGATACGTCGGCAGTAGTGATGATGTCGTCTGGTTTGTTTACTTCCGCGTAAACAAGTGGATGGCGTTGACTCTTGCGTAGTGTGTCCCGTGAACTCCAGTCCACCAGCAGAATGAAATGACTGGATATGTCACCTCCTTCAGCTGCGATGCGATGATGTTGTCTAATAACCCCTTGGTTATCAGGACGTCCAGCAGTCCGTGCACAAGGAGTGACCTCCTCGAGCAGTTGGATCAAGTTGGCTCAGGCTGATGACGTTCGTGGCTGCAGACTCGTCGGTTTCTCCCGGAGTTGCAATTCACTAACTTTTATACTTTAACATTTACTGACTTTAATGTTGAAACTGTTCAGTTGATCACTTGTAACTTGAAATTGTCTTAATGCGATATTATTTGCCTCAGCATTAGGCTTGAAGTTTGAATTTACTGGGTTGACGTTTATACAAAAATGTTATTTTAATGTTTACCTTCGATCACATCGGCACTGTCTCGCTGAAATTATACTATGTTGCGTGCACAAGGCTTCACGGTTCGCGAGGCAGGTCTCACTGCTCTGAGAAAACTCCGACTGATGAAGTTTGGCTGGTAGCCTGACGTTTTATACCCTCTGACATCGTTTTCCCTCCAAAGAATCTGATTGGTTGGTTTCGTACACGTGGTAGCTAATTTTAGACATTCTGTCATTTCTAAAGCCCGCGAAACGACTTTCTTTCTGCACGTAGGCCCATGCTTTTCTTGGAATCACTGAAAACTAGTCTGGCTGACTGGTTTTGTAGCGTTATCACAATGACTGGTTCACTTGTTATTACGTGGTGACATCACAATTTAGGTAAGGTCACATACTTTTTATATGGATTCACTCACTTTCTTGATATAATTGCACATTGTTAAACTTATTTGATTGCTTGTTATATTTTTGTCTATATTTTGATTGCTGTTGAATTTTAAAGATTGTAAGTTTACATAATGATTCTAATTAATTACTTTGTGTTCAGTTAACCTTGACTCTAAGAATGCCATGCTACAAGCTTGTTCATTCTTTAAACCTACTTCAAGCAAACATTATTATTTTTAAAGTTAATTTTCTAACCTAGATAGGCCAACTTGTTACAACATTAAACCTGATACCTATACTATAAGTCTTTGTCATTTAGGAATTTGTCAATTGAGTAGTATGCAGCATTTGTTAGGATGAACTTCAGCGATCTTTTGAAAAGGTGTATCTCACTGTGATGTCCTACCTAACCTTACTTTCCCCACTGCCTTCTCAACACCCTTCCCGCCATCTTGATCACACCCCCTTGCATCACTTCCTTTAGCCCAGCTCCCATCATGCACCACACCAGCACCAGAGACCCTACTTCCTCTTTCCAGGACAGTCTCTGCCTAGCCTCTCTACACAACGGACATTCAATAAACACTCTATTGTAATCAATTATCATCTTAGTACATCTCTGCCATCCCTCACGTTTACTCACTCCACTCATCAGAACATCACAATGGCGACGAGGACGAGATAAAAAAAAAGCAGCTCTAGAACTCAATCAGCAAAAGAATTAAACAGTGAGTAAAACGTAATCAAAAGTGAGGTTAAGAGATTCACACGTGATGGCTCAAAACATCACAAGCTACCCACACTTCAGCGTGTGTGACCACAAGGCAAACCTTGGGGAGGCATGGCGACGCTGGGTGTCCCGGTTCGACACCTATTTAGAAGCACACGACATCACGGCTGCGGGCCGGAAGCGTGCCCTTCTCCTCACATGCGCTGGGGAGGAGGTGCACGACATCTTCGACGCGCTTCCGGAACCAGACATCGCTCTGGCAGTGGGAGCAGCCCAGCCGGACGTCTACACGATCGCAAAGGAGAAACTAGCCAGGAGGTTCGTGCCCTGCGCCAACATCGAGGTGGAGCTACTCCACTTTCGCCAGGCCCGACCGCTGGAGGGAGAGTCCCTTGACTCCTTCCACAGCCGGCTGGTGAAGCTCGCCTCGACGTGCCGCTTCCATGACCAGGCCCGTGAAATCAAGACACAGCTAATCCTGCACACGACCCCAAGACTACGCCGGTACGCTCTGCGACACGCAGACGCCACGCTGGACGCGCTGCTCACCGAAGGCCGTCTCCACGAGCTGACGGAGCAGCAAGCTACGCTCCTGGAGCGCGAAGTCCAGGAAGCAGTCCAGGTGACCAACGCGGTAAACCGGCAAGCGATTAGACAGCGACCTCGAGCCAGGTATGGAAAGAACCGCGGCAACCACAAACCAGACAAACTGGCAGCTCAGCACCAGCAGAGTCATCAGAACTCCCCAGAACCGGCTAACCAACCAGCACAACAACAACCAGGCCACCAACCACGGTACAGACAATCCAACTCACGTCAGTCCTGCCTGCATTGCGGAGGCGCGTGGCCACACGAGGGCGGTCAAAGCCGCTGCCCAGCCCGCAACCAACAATGCAATAAGTGCGGCAAGATGGACCACTACGCAAAAGTGTGTCAATCAAGCCACCAACCAGGAGGAGAACGGGCGAATGCAGCCAACAACGCTCCGCAGGACGCCCAACACTACTCCGAGTCCAGCTCCGAAGAGTCGATGCACCTCACCGCTGACGTAAACGCGATACACGGTGACAGTCGAATAACGGCCAACATCACAATGTTCAACTCCAAAGTAAAAGTTCTAATAGACACGGGCACGACAGTATCCATCATGTCGGAGTCCACGCATAGTACCCTCAAGCAGCGCAGTCCCCTCAGGAAGACCGACACTAAGATCATACCCTACGGGAGCAACAAGAGCCTCGACGTGATTGGCTGTTTCACAACCACGCTGAAATACAACAACCACACAGTCGACTCTATCATCTACGTCATTCGAGGAAACGCAACAACCCTGCTCTGCTGCTCAGACTCAATCGCACTAGGGATCATCTCAGTCGCCCAAGCTACGGATCCAGAGGAAACCATCCTAGAATCGCTCGTCTACGACTTTCTGCTAACACGAGACAAACTCCTAGCTCAAGCATTCCAGAAGAAATCAAAAGCGAATCCTTTGCCAGAGGGAGCACCAGACATCCGTGAATTGCTCAACGAACATCAACGAATTCCGCTCAAGAAGTCATCCACGAGTCCCAAGTTCAATCCCGAGCTACACTCCAGCGAGTACGCAAGACAAACAACCACAATGACACAAGCGAAACCAGGTACGATGAAAGTGAAAACCAGACGGACGAAAGAATACAGTTCAGACAACAGCTCCAGCGAAGAGGAAACACTAGCCACGGCAAAAGCAAAGTTACCGACCACCTACGACCCCAACCCTTTCACCATCACCGGAGTAAAGGGAACGGAAATGACGGCCCGACGGGGAACGCAAATGATCACCAGAAATGCATCGCATTTCAAGAAATACGTCTCCACTCCACCACTGACGCCAAGACGAAAAACGATTCCCCAGCGCAAGGCCAGACCACCGCCGGACGACGACTACTACGATACGCCCCCCGACGAGCAGTCCCGAGCCTGTCACTCAAGCCGCTGTCGCGGAGCCGTTCATCGTGGCTCAACCCGCTGAACCAGCCGAGGACCCGGGACCTAACCCACTACAACCTCGAAGGACCCGGACGTCGGCTGCTCATCTTCACGATTTTGTTCTTTCATAATTTGTCACTAATGTATTTTGTCATATTCCAGTCTCTTGCATTTTGTACATTCCTGCCACATTCTCTTTAAAGAGGAGGAGGATGTGATGTCCTACCTAACCTTACTTTCCCCACTGCCTTCTCAAACCCTTCCCGCCATCTTGATCACACCCCCTTGCATCACTTCCTTTAGCCCAGCTCCCATCATGCACCACACCAGCACCAGAGACCCTACTTCCTCTTTCCAGGACAGTCTCTGCCTAGCCTCTCTACACAACGGACATTCAATAAACACTCTATTGTAATCAATCATCATCTTAGTACATCTCTGCCATCCCTCACGTTTACTCACTCCACTCATCAGAACATCACACTCTCTAATTTCTCTAATTTTTTTGGGAAGTTTGTTATATATTTTCGAGTGAAGCAGCCAGAGAAGACAGCAACAACCAAGACGCAACGTGTGCCCCCAATAGTAATAAAAACGGGACATTTCAATAACCACAAACATATGATCGATTATATCGATGCACTTGTAAATCAAGTATACACAGTGAAACCATATGCCTTGTCCGCAAAAGTGACTATAACACATCCAGACTATTATTAAAAACTTACAGACGCCCTAGAAAACGACAAGTTTGAATTCCACACATTCCCAGCGACTAAATTGAAGCCTCAAGTTTTCATTATCCGTGGACTGCCGCTAAATGCAGTTCCGAAACACATTGAAGAAGAGTTGAGAGAGCGGGGGTTTGCGCCACGCTCGGTGGTTCAGCTAACTGCACCTGCAGACAAGACTACGCTCTACCCTCTATTCCGAGTCGTGCTCTCAGCTTCTCCCGATCAGACGTAATCAGACCTCCGTGGCCCCACTCATCTCAGCCGCTGCAAGATCACGACAGAGCCTGGCAGAAGCAAAGCTCGAGCAGTCATGTGCTTTGCTTGCCAACGGCTAGGGCACACCTCAACCTTCTGTCACCAGAAGCCGCGCTGTGTCATATGCGCAGGCGAGCACGACGCCAAACAATGTCAACGACCACGCTCAGAGAAAGCGCAGTGCACCAACTGCGCCCGGGAACATCCAGCGAGCTACTGGGGCTGCCCTTACCTGGCAAAGGTGCGCCAGGAACAAGGTGAGCGTCAACGCCAAGGTGAGCGTCAACGCCAAGAACAAGGTGCGCGTCAAGGTCCACGAGCTCCTAGCGGGCAAATGTGGCAAGGCGGCTGTCAACGTCAAACACCCAGACTTTGCTTGGAGATACCTGCTTCACATCATAACATCGAGATGCCCGACGAGATGAGCACAGAGACAACACGAACCTTCGCCGAAGTGCTGACATGCCGCTCGCAATCACCACATCCTTCCGCAACTGACAACCACCTACAAGATGTGATTGGTCAGCTGTCTGCCTTGCTCCAGGAGCTTCTTCCACTTATGACTGCCTTGACCCAGCTTCTGCCGTGCCTAATTCAAAGTGCCACTCAGACCCAAAATGGTGGTAACTAATTCTAAAATAACCAAACTTGCGATGTGGAATGCTAATGGCATTCTTAGCCGACGAGACAAACTTGGGCATTTCATGCTAAGTGAAGACATCACAGCGGTGTTTGTTTCTGAAACACATTTGAACCCCAAACATCGCTTTGCCATGGCAAATTTCTCAGTCTATCGCACAGATCGACCTATCCAGCACTTGCGGAAGCCAAGCGGCGGTACGGCAGTGATAGTGAAGAACTCAACCCAACACCACGAGATTGTACTTCCACCACTGCTGTCACTAGAAGCTACAGGCGTGGAGATTCTTACTCGTCGCGGCGTGATTCGAGTCTTCGCCATTTACTGCGCTCCTGGTGCGAAACTTCACACGGGCGACATCGATGCGCTGCTAGACAGCGACAAACCAACGGTCATCTGCGGCGACTTCAATGCCAAGCACCAATCTTGGAATTCGCGAGTTGCTCACACCAGAGGGAAGCAACTGCTCTCCCACTCGCGACGCGAGGACTTTATTGTTGCAGGCCCAAAGGAACCGACCCACTATCAAGGCAATAAAATCCTCCCAGACGTGCTTGACATTGCAGTCATGAGAAACATCACTCAATCCATTGAATTAGAAACACTGACAGCGCTGTCGTCAGATCACAACCCCGTGCTGATCAAGATTGGTGATGAGACAGCAGTTCATGTTCCAACCCAGAGGCAAAACTTCAGAAAAGCAGACTGGAAGAAGTTCAAGACTGTTCTATCTGACACTGTCTTGGAAGCCCCGCTGAACTCTCCTGCAGACATTGACGAAGCCACAAACAACTTCACAGTAGCAGTCCAAGGCGCTATCGCGGCAAGCGTTCCGATGTCCAAGCCGGGTCGCTGCTCCATCTATGACCTCCCTCCTGGTCTCATGCAATCCATCGCAGAGAGAAACCGGGCTCGCCGGATGTGGCAGCAGCACCGCTTACCCATCCTGCACACTCACTACAACAAGCTCTCTAAACTTCTGAAAGAAGAAATCCGCGAATACAGGAGCGATAAGTGGGAAGCAGCGGTGGGAGAACTGCAAGTAGCCGACAACTCCATCTGGCGTATGACTCGCCGCCTAACGAATCGACCAGAGCCTAGTCCTCCGATCCAAGGGAGAACCCACCTCGCATGCAGTGCCCGAGACAAAGCAGAGGTCTTGGCTGAATCACTTGAAGCTCAGTGTCAGCCAAAACCCACTTAGCGCCATCACTCCCGAGGTTGAGCTAGCAGTTGCAGATCATCTAGCAGGACATTGTCCGACAGACCAGGAAGACGATGTAAACACGTGTTCGCTGGCTGAAGTCGATCTTTACATCAAGCAGCTCTGCAACGGGAAGGCGCCAGGACTGGACGGCATCACCAACACCGTTATCAAGATGTTGCCCCTCAAAGCCCGCCACTCACCAACATCTACAATGCTTGTCTACGATCGCAGCACTTTCCAACCTGTTGGAAGGAGTGATAGTTTTTCCCAAGCCGGGCAAACCTCTGCGAGACCCAGCGAACTACCGTCCAATCAGCCTTCTCTCCTGCCTGTCAAAGGTACTGGAGAAAAAAATACTGCGGCGCCTACAGATGCATGCAGAAGAGAAAGAAATAACCATCAATGAGCAGTTTGGCTTCCGCCGAAATCACTCCACAAACCACCAACTACTGAGAGTAGTCGCAAAGATCACGCATGGCTTCAATATCAACAAACTGACTGGCATCGTCTTTCTGGACGTCGCAAAAGCCTTCGACAGAGTATGGCACGAGGGCTTGTTATACCAGCTGATCGAGCTACAATTCCCACCATATCTGGTAAACCTCGTAGCGAGCTATATATCACGCCGTTCATTCCATGTGTCACACCGTGACGAGAAATCAAGCACGAGAAATCTCGCTCAGCTCGCGAGCTCTCCTGCAACGCGTGCAGAACAAGGCAGCAAGATTCGCCCTGGGAGTCCCGATGTACGCGAGGACAGCGGACGTCCACGACCAGCTCGACCTCGAGTACTTGGACGACCACATGCTGCAGCTCAACCAAGACTTCTACGAGGCACAACAACCCCAATTCTAAGCACCATGGCTTTAACACAAAAAATCCAACCTGCCATGATTCTGTGACGAACAAAAACAGATTTTTATGGAAAGTTGAAAACCTTCGTGAATCGAATTCTCCTGGATGTGAAAAATGATTGCATTTATAGTTTTATTTAGCGCCTTGCTGCTACTAATAGGTCTAAACAGATGTAAGTAATAACACCATCAACGTGCTTTCATCAAGTTTGGTGAACTGCATGATGGAGAAACATGGAATTTGCAAAGAGAGGATTGTAGTCTTGTGCCAAAATTTGGTTTGCATGTTATCATGCAGTAGGTAATCACCAAATAATCTCCGTGATTTAAAAGTACCTATAACATATAATTACTGGGACTGGGTACAATATATTATCTACCAACCATTTGTAAACATCTGGGTATGCTTTGGTAGGTCAGGGTTTCAAGTTCTGCGACAGTAGAGCAGTTCTCGCATTGGCTGACAGCTGTCACGTGACCTTATTTGACTCCGTTATTCGCTCATGATCGAAAAAGTGGAGCGGTTTATATACCGTGTTGAAAGTACGTCTAGGTAGTAAATACAAAAAAATACTACCGCCAGTAGAAGATGTTAAATCCTTAAACAAATATTAAAAATGAAAGTATCTAGGCCCAGGGTGCGAGTTGATGGGGGGGGAGGGGGGATTTGGAGGACCCCCCCCCCCCTCAACTGGTTTTCTCATCCCCGGCTCTGTTTCCCAATAAAGCAAGCCAATTCTTGAGTTTTCATGTTTTGAAACCATGTGGGATAGATTTTCTCCCCCTCTGTAAAACGTTGACTTTTAATCTACAAAACAACAGATTACCTATTAATTACCTACTTTATTCAGAAATAAATCTAAAATTATAAAAATAAATGGTCACACAAAACAACTGTCAAATTGCATTTATTATCAAATAAGCTGAAGCTACCATTTAATAAGATTTATTTATTCATTCCAAGATTTATTTTACTTGCCCACTACTTCTGATGATAAAAAAGGGCTTCAAACAGTGTACAAATCGCTTAGAAATGCACCATATCCAATCTTGAAATTCTAAAATTTCCCGGGGGCTATGCGCCCCGGACCCGCATGGTGATGGGGCGCCCTCCCCCCAGCCCCCCATTGTGTTCGTAGGCAATCGTATTTTTCGCCTGTTGCTATATTTCCCCACATTCTCGAAATTTTTAATTTTCCTATCCCCCCCCCCCCCCCCCCCCCCATGGAAATTGAACAATTCGCTCCCTGCCTAGACCTTAAGCTAGTAAATGCAATGATTTTTCGTCCGAGGGATTGGTTAGTCTAGGATGTACTTTAGCGAAAGGACTACTAATGATGTTTTTTTTTTTGGAAGTAGTAGGTAGTACCTAAGTATATTTCAGGAGTGATATTCCTGACAGAAAGGTCAAATTTCTAAATTGTGCCTAGAGGTTCCTATGGATTTGGTTGATCTATTTTTTTATTGCATACAATTATACCTTAGAGTAATAAGTGGCAACCACTTATTACTCTAAGATTATACCATAGATAGCTACCTACAATACAATACACATAGCTAAAACAAAACAGATTGAAATATCCCAATAAAAGTGAAAATAATTACCTACTCTAGCCTATAATAGGTATCTACCTAATCCTGAAACTTTTAAGCTAGGAAATTAAATTATTTGTAAAATAGAAGATGTCTATTCTTGTTAGACCTATTACCTTTTATCTAATGCATTTTTCTTATTTACAGTGTATCAACCATCTTACCAGACGACTGCTACAGTAAGGTTGAAAATCCAGTGTTGGGTAAGTTCCTTTTGAAAAGGCACAAGTTCCAGTTCTAAGTTCCTCGCCGAAAAAAGGAACTAGTTCCAGTTCCAGTTCCTTCAATAATGAAAGGAACTATTCTGTTCTTAGTTCCTTTTAGTTCCCTTTAGTTCCTATTTAAAGAAAGGTGTTATTTAAATTGGAACATTAAAAATTGCAGCAGATTTAAAAAGATTATTTAAGAAAGATTAGATTCGTAAAACCTAAAAAATTCAGTGGATGTGATATGTCCTACCCAGTGATCGGAAAGGAAATGTGAGCAAGGAAACAAAGTATTTAAGCTAAAAAGACGACGATCTGAAATCTGTGCGCCTGCGCACTGCACTTGTTCACGAGTCTTGACTCGTCTTTAGTCATTGATTGGGCTTAACATGTGTAAATTTTTAGATTTTGTTTGTCTGGATCACTATGCAAAATGTGAACTTAATCGGAACATTTTGATTGTCGACCAATCAGAAGATATTATTTAAACTTAAAAACCAATTGGAGGATTTGGCCTTCGTACTGCCAAAATTAGTATTTCATCCGATTTGATATGCGCTAGTTTTATTGTAAATTGTGGACTGCTTGGCTGCTCTACAGACCTTGGTGGAGCAGAAGCTTAAAGAAGGCAGGGATGAAACTGTAGTATACGTTTTACAAATATTTCTTGATTATGGAATAAAAAGTCCCTAAAATGACAAATACTTTTGAAAATAACAACAGATCAGACTGAAAATAAGCAAAAATACCTTAAATATTGGTACCAATGACCATGCGAAGTTTTAAGTTGATCGGTCAATCGGTTCTAGTTTAAATTTCAAAAATCACAGGAAAAATAGTTTCAAATTTGAACCAATAGGAGGATTTGGCTGAAACTTTTTATGATTGGGTACAATGTTGGTTGAAATGACTTGTCAAAATTTCAAATTGATTGGAACAACTAATCGGAAGATAATTTTTTTAAATTTGAACCATGATTATCCCGTTTGATCCCGTTTAAAAACGATCCCACACTCTAAAAACAAACGTCTCAATTCAAGACCTTTTACGTGTCTATTCCTTTGCGGCCCAGTTAAAACGCGTAGCGGTGTCTTTAGTCTCGAAATGAGATGGGTATGGTGTCTCTTACAGGTGTCTCAGGATTATGGGTATGGGGTTCTGGGTTCTCGTGGAGCCTTTTCATGGTGTATCGCGCAACGATGAAACATTACGACAGTTGCGGTAACTCTGTGCCGACGATACTTTACGTAATTACACTGTACTGTCTGAAATCCACAGCAAATGTAACAAAAAAAATCACACAGCACAAATTATGCAGCATAAAAAGCAGGAACTGGAACCCAAATACATAACGGTTCCGGTTCCAAGTTTTAAAACATATCGGTTCCGATTCCGGTTCCTGGAGAAAGTAAAATAACGGTTCGGATTCCGGTTCCATTTCGGTTCCATAAGGGTTCTAATAGGTTCCATCAAATTCAGATTTTTTTTTTTTTATATATCGACTTCTGGGAACTTAGCCCAGTAATTTAAAGCAAAAAAAGAGCTGAACCCACCACTAATTGCAACAGAAGGTTTCAATATATGAATCGATTCAGAAAAATGCCCTCTACAACATATCCAAAATCCTCCCGAATCCGAGTGCCGGAAGTACTTTTTAATCACTTTTTAAGGCAATTTCCCATGTTAATTCCATCTCAAAAAAAAATCATGTAACTCCGATTTTGACGAAACTTGGCAGAATTGTTCACTATCCTAAATGAACACAAATAGCTTTCTTAGCCTTTTCCTCTAAATCTCATCGTTTTGGAAATATGGACCTCGCAAAACGTCAAATTACACTCAAAGTGGCCTAAATCGTTGAAAACTTACTAAAATATTACTTTTCAATGAGCCATATTTCCCAAACGATGAGATTTAGAGGAAAACGCTAAGAGAGCTATTCGTGTTCATTTAGAATGGTGAACAATTCTACCAAGTTTCGTCAAAATCTAGTGGAGCGGTCGCTCCACGCCAGCCAAGTCGTACGGCGCGCGCACACTCTCATATAAAGGCTGGAGCAAACCCACTTTTACTGTTAGCATCAAAGTGGCATTTTCGGCCTACTGGATCTTAAAATTGGGGAATCTCACATTGTTGGAAAATATCTCAATGTCGAGCTATGGCCCATCCTACAACATATACCAAATTAGGGAACAATAGGTTACGCCCTTTGCGAGCTAGAGGGCCGTGAAAACCGTGCTTTAGTGCGGTTTTCATAATAATAATAATAATAATAATAATAATCTCAGTAGTAGAAGTAGTAGTAGTCTCCTGGAATTTAAGTCCGGTAAACAGGTCACAGCCTAAACGGCTGAACCGATTGATCTCACATTTTTACCACGTGTGCACTTTTGGCGTCTGATTTAACCTTCACCCCATGAATTTTTTGTGCCGCCATTTTGAAACCGGAAGTGACGTCATATCTCGTAAACAGCTAGACCGATCGGAACGAAATTTGCGCCAAACGATTCAGACGGTCAACTATACAGCTTATCAGTAGCAAAAAAATAAACATTATGTTAATGAAACTGGAAATGACGTCATAAAATTTGAAATACATCGATTGGCATTTCGGCAACAAAGATTGATCCGATTATTATGATATTTTTAAAACGTATGTACTTTTGATATCTCATTTGACTTATTATGAAACCAACCGGAAGCCGCCATTTTGAAACCGGAAGTGACATCATATCTCAATAACGGCTAAATAGATTTGAACGAAACCAGCGCTAAACAATTTAGACGGTCAACTTTATGTTTTATCATTAATAATATTTGCAGTTTCCCATACCAAAACCGGAAATGACGTCACACATTTTAAAAATCTCACAAATTTACATTTTGATACAATAAATATACTATTTGAGACAGCTTATAATAAAATTTTATCATGTTTAAATTATAATTCAAGGGGTCAGTGATTTCAGCAGCCATTTTGAAACCGGAAGTAACGTCATATCTTGAAAATTGGTTGACTGCTCGGTATGAAACTACCACCAAACGATTCGGAAGGTCATCTCTATGGAATAGGAAGAGTCAAACTAGAATTTTCCTATTTATGAGACCGGAAATGACGTCATTCAAATTTAAAAATTATTATAATCCCCTCCTTTATAATAAATACATATTCAGAAAGCTTAAAATGATACACATCATTTATAGATATACATTCTATGTGGCAGTGCAGTAAGTTCAGCAGCCATTTTGAAAACCGAAGTGTTGCCATATCTCGGAACTCAGTTGACTGATAGGAATGAAACCTTTGCTATTCTTCATGAAAGATCATTTAAAGCAAATATATAGTACCATACGCAGATTTTCATTAGTTAACCAAATTGTCAATGGCAACTTTTTTTAAAGGATTTAGTAATTGTTCAATCGATATGACGTCAAAAGTTAACTAAAAAAAGGAGTGATATCCCCATAAAAAACACTCCGTGTAAAAAAACAGCCAAGTCTCTTTAACTAAAAAAAAAAAAAATTATGAAATCTAAAAAATTCTGCACTGAAAAGTAGTGATATCAAAAAATGGGCCAAGTCAAAACTTTATTTGAAAATCAAAAAATACTTGGCGCATCGTTTTTTTAGGGCATTATAGGTATACTATATGTATTATGTATATTTGATGTATATTTTCTATCTGGTCTATACTTCTAAACTATTTATATAGTATACGATGCGCCAAGTATTTTTTGATTTTCAAATAAAGTTTTGACTTGGCCCATTTTTTGATATCACTACTTTTCAGTGCAGAATTTTTTAGATTTCATATTTTTTTTTTTTTAGTTAAAGAGATTTGGCTGTTTTTTTACACGGAGTGTTTTTTATGGGGTCGGAGTTACATGAAATGTTTATTTTTTTTGGAAGATGGAATTAACATGGGAAATTAACTTAAATAGTAATTAAAAAGTACTTCCGGCACTCGGATTCGGGAGAATTTGGATATGTTGTAGAGGGCATTTTTCTGAATCGATTCATGTATTGAAACCTTCTGTTGCAATTAGTAATGGGTATAATCACAAAATTACTGGACTAACTTACATGCTCAGAAAATGAAATGTCTAACAATTATTTGACTCGGTGATCATTTATTTGAAAAACTGTAAATGGCAGTAAATAATTTCAGATTTGAAACGAAATGAAGTAAAAATTCAATGAAATTAATTATTTAAAGAACCCTTATGGAACCCAAATAATATTTTTAAAAAAAATATAAAAAATAATAAAGGTTCCGGTTCCACCTATAAAATTAATATGGGTTCCGATTCCGGTTCCTATATAAATAACGGTTCTTTTCGGTCTCGGTTCCAGTCCCTGATAAAAAGTAGTAAATGAAAATAAACTCTTCCTAAATTATCTTTACGATATTCATGTGATTGGTCCGAACGAGTCCCGAGATAACCTACACCGTGTTTAAACGTAGCGCTCTACACAATGAAAAGGTACCTACCTACTTCTTATTGATGTACAAACAATAGAATGTAATTAGTAATGTTGTCTTTATTGATAAATTGGTTGGTGAAAATAGAAAACAATTACAAATGCAAATTTACCTAAATACTTTGCATCCAGAAAAATGAAAACTCCAAATTAGAAGAAAACTCAAGTTGCGTTTATGGAAACACTTATAATTTTATAACAAATAAGAATGTTTCGTTTATGTGTAATGTTAAATCTCTCAAGATACGTTATCAATTACAATGGATCTTTGGCAATGGCATAAAACACCATACATGTAATGAAGTAATAGCATGCACAAAATTGTAATTAAAATCTAGCTTGGCCTTACTTAGAACGTAATAATTAACACCTTTCTTCTTTTACAAGAAAAAAATCGAACATATTTGATGTTTAAAATATATATATTTTCCAACTAATTAGAAAAAGCGAGAGTAACTTTATTACTATACACTTTTATACTTCCGGTCAAATTTGTAGGTCAATGAAACAACGAAAGTATTGTTTATGACAGGCAACAACCAATGAAGTTAAACCACCCTCGTAGGGATTAGGATAATTTACAAAAACTTTGTATGAAGATAAGCAGCCAAAGGGCTCAGTCACTTATCCTCACTGCTCTCAGCCACACGTCGCATGTTGTTCAGCTTTTCATCGAGGTATTGAAGACATCGAGACCGGTGAGTCGATACACTGTCGCTAGCTGCGTACTCCCTCAAGTCTGAAATTTGTAACAAATTAACATTACAATTTTAAATTTATTTTTAAGACACAGCGTAAAGAGTACTCGATCTTGGAATCTACAGTCAATGCCATTTATTAGATTGCTATCCTGCAATCTATTACAAACAATGTATAACCATTACATTTATCAATTACCTACATGTATTTTACAGTAATTAAAAACATATTCTAAATTTAACTTTAAATGACTATGGCTTGAGAATAGATTTCAAGGTCGAGTAGGTACTTGCTAGGTACTCATACTTGGAATAGCGTTGATCAGCATTTGAAAAAATCATTAGGTACCTAATCGATTTTAACCTCCAGTCAATAAAAACCCCATAAAAAACACTCCGTGTAAAAAAAACAGCCAAGTCTCTTCAACTAAAAAAAAATATTATGAAATCCTAAAATTCTGCACTGAAACGTAGTGATATCAAAAAATGAGCCAAGTCAAAACTTTATTTGAAAATTAAACAATACTTGGCGCATCGTGTATATAAATAGCTTAGAAGTATAGGCTAGATATAAATACATATACTTACAGTACCTATACCTACAATGCCCTAAAATAACGATGCGCCTAGTATTTTTTAATTTTCAAATAAAGTTTTGACTTGGCTCATTTTTTGATATCACTACGTTTCAGTGCAGAATTTTAGGATTTCATAATATTTTTTTTTAGTTGAAGAGACTTGGCTGTTTTTTTTACCCGGAGTGTTTTTTATGGGGATATCAATTATTTTTTTAGTTTATTTACACAACTTGTAAAACTTTTTGGGGCAACAATGGCTAATTCTTTTTAAAAAATACGCCATTTCCGATTAATTTACTAAAAAAAATGTTGTTTGGAGCTAAATATAAACTTAAAGTGATATACCATGAAGAATTGCGAAAGCATCGTTCCAATAGGTCCAGCCGTTTTCGAGATATGGCATCACTTCCGGTTTTCAAAATGGCGGCTGAAAGCTCTTACACATTGTATTTATTTGTATATAAATACTAATATTTCATTATAAGACTTCTAAATCTGTGGCTGGCAGGAATAACTGCTTAACTACAAAAACCTGATTTTTCAGTAGACACCAAAACAACATTTTGAATGGTAGCAACTATACTATTAAATATATTTGAAATACTAGGAAAACGCTCAGTGTAACGCGTTGATGAGCGAGCACAGAACATACAACATCTCCATAGTAACGATGCACGACACGGCACAAGACGATTTTCTCTGCAATTTTTCAATCTCCATAATACTCTGGATGAATAACAGATCCATTGTGTCGTGAAGTCTTACCTACATACCTTCTCCAGAAATCTCTTGTGACATCCCATACTAAACTCGTAAAATTACAATTAATACTTGACTGATTGGGCTTACAATATGTAAAATTTAATATTAAGTTGGTCTTGATCACCATGCAAAATTTGAACTTAATGTGAACATTTTTATTGTCGACCAATCAGAAGACATTATTTAAACTTAAACCAATTAGAGGATTTGGCCTTCGTACTGCATCCGATTTTATGCGCTAGCTCAAAAATGCTTTCATTTTACTGTACATTGTGGATAGCTTGGCTGCTCTACAGGCCTTGCCTTGGAACAGAAGCTTAAAGAAGGCAGGGATGACAATTTAGTATACATTTTTCAAGATAATGGAATAAAATGACCTTAAAATGACAAAACTTTTGAAAATAACGACAGATTAGACTGAAAATTGGCAAAAATATCTAAAATGTTGGTACCAATGACCACGCGAAGTTTCAAGTTAATAGGTCAATCTGTTCTAGTTTAAATGTCAAAAATCACATGAAAAATGGTTTTAAATTTGAACCAATAGGAGGATTTGGCTAAAACTTTTTATGATTGGGTACAATGTTGGTTGCAATGTTTTTGCTAAATTTCAAATTGATCGAAGCACCCAATCGAAAGATAATTTTTTTAAAATTTGA
Source organism: Leuctra nigra (assembly GCA_934045905.1). Taxonomy (NCBI): domain Eukaryota; kingdom Metazoa; phylum Arthropoda; class Insecta; order Plecoptera; family Leuctridae; genus Leuctra; species Leuctra nigra. The sequence continues at coordinate 32,323,660 of OW203765.1, forward strand.
ACCAATCACGGGAGCCCATTCAAAAACGATCCCAGGGACCGCATAGATTACGTTAGTATGTGTACAAAATTTCAGATCGATTGCTTGAGCGGTTTGACCTGGGCTGTGACCACAAAAAAAAAAAAAAAAAAAACAAACACACAGAGAAAGTGCCATAAGAGTACCGTGGTGACGCTCGCTACGCTCGCTCAATAACTGCAGAAAGTTATTATAATAATGTAAGCAATATACAGGATTTTTCAAATTAATTAAATCCCGTTAATTACCTAATAAGTGTACTTAGGTCTTTTTTCCAGGCCAAGAATTGCACGGTTTTGAAAATTAACTTTGTATGTTCGCTGTGTTGTGAATGGCTTAAGTGTACTTAGGTCGTTTTTCCTGCCACTGAAAAAGCAATTTGTAAGGCAGTACTTAGGTCGTTTTTCCAGCCACTGAAATAACAATTTGTATTGCTGTACGGCATGGATGACTGTGGCTTAACTGCACTTAGGTAGTTTTTCCAGGAACAGAATTTTCAAATGTAACAAACACGCTGTACTTAAGTCAATCTATATTTGTTATTCATTACAATTTTTCACATCTGACTTCACTATTGGATTCCTTAATTTTTTTAAAGATTTTACATATAAAGATCTTATTTTTGCATTTTTTGTACTTAAGCAGTTATTCCAGCCAGCCACAGAAATATGTAGTTGGTTTTTATATAAAGGAAGTGAATTTAGGCAGATTTCGCTTAACTATGACGTCATTTCCGGTTTCAGTAATTAGAAAACTTTAATTTAACTACTGTTATTTCATATAGAGGACCGTCTGAATCGATTGGCGCAAATTTCGTTCCGATCGGTTAAGCCGTTTTTGAGATATGACGTCACTTCCGGTTTCAAAATGGCGGCACAAAAAATTTATAAGGGCAAGGTATCATCAGGCAGACGAGCTGTATATGTGGTGAAAATTTCGGGTCAATCAACCTAGCCGTTTAGGCTGTGGCGGAGACCGCGGAATTTATTGGAAGATGAATCATCATCATCATCATTAGTCCGGGCGGGATGTGAAATGATTGTGCATTTTGGTATAAAAGCACCAAATTTTTACCACACATACTAGATACCCAACCATTCATTAAAAGACCGGGAGGTATCTCAGATATTGCCCATGTCTCCCGTGGCAGCCATTTTAAAAAATTGCGAATATTTGATGTATTGTGCTAAATACGACGGGAATATGGCATGCAAAAACATATTTCCTACTAATTCGATCATGCAGAACTCGAATATAACATCAGAATTCTCCATTTGATCAACGCTTACCCGTGGCGGCCATTTTTAACAGTGGCGACCGTATTTGATATGACGGCCAAGCAATGTGGGCAACATGACATGCGACACCATCTTTCCCACTAAATCGACCATGGAGAACTCGAATATGACATAAAAATACTCGATTTGTTTACTGGTCACCCGTAGCAGCCATTTTAAGAAATGGCGCCCACTTAAAAATGTCACATGAATCTAAAATTGTCATGCGACACCATCTTTCCAACTAATTCGACCATGGAGAATTCGAATATGAAATCGAAATACTCAATTTGCTTACTGGCAACCCGTGGCAGCCATTTAAAAAAAATGGCACCACATAAAAAACATATAGGCTAAAATTGTCATGCGACACCAATTTTCCTATTAAATCGGTCATGGGGAACTCGAATATGTCATCAAAATTTCGATTTATTTACTGGTCACCCGTAGGGGACTAGGTCGACCCTGAACTACTCTTAGTTGGGGCCAACTCGTAATGTGAGTTGGCCCCTTAAGCCACCCACGGCGTCAAGGTAGCAGTCTATCGGTTAGGAACCCCACATATTTTAACCCGAATATTATTGGGAGTGTTGAGTTCAACCATAGAGGTATAGCAAAGCTATGGCCAAAGTTGCATACTTTCGGTACAACCCTCGTACGCATATTCCGCAGCCCAGCCCAAGACAATGTTGTTAGTCTGGCGCCCTATCGATGAGATAGGGCGACAGGTCGGTCACTTTTGGCGCTAGCGTCGAGGGAGGTCACTTTTAAATCAAATGATTTCTTGCTTCACAGACCATATTTTCATAAGAATTGAGAAAAAAATAATTTAAAATCGATGTTGATTTGGTTATTTACCGAAATAGTGGATAATTATTAGATATTGTAGTGTAGTAATGATATTTTGATCGTGTAATGACAGCTGAACCCAACGGCTGGTGTTCTCTAGAGGCCTCATTCACAAAGCAGGTTTAGCTCGGATTAGCTAACCTCCCATAAGAAATAAGATTGGTAACATTCGCTAACACCGTCAAAATGTTTCAAGAATGACCCCCCAGCCGGTGGCCTCGGTTCTCGTCAGATCACCGAGGTTAAGAGGGCTTGGTAGTGAGCGTGGCCTTGACGAGTTTTTAATCGATTTTTATCAATATCTTTTATTAGATATACTTTGTCCTACAGGTGTTTAGAACCCGAAAATTTAGTAATTTTCGGGTTCTAAACACCTGTTGGACACAATTAAACTAATAGTTTATTCCAAACTATGAAATTATTTTCATTGAACTGTTCTGAATTCACGTCCATAGCCCTATTTTGTTAACAATTACACTGGAAAAGATATTGATAAAAATCGATTAAAAAACTCTTCAAGGTCAAACTCACTACCAAGCCCTCTTAAGCAACATTGAGCGCGGTCAGCTGTTGGATGGGTGACCATTCAACTCTGCCTTGCTAGTTGCTGCCATTGGGCCAGAGATACTGGGGTGGTTGGGGGTTAGTGTAACGACACCCCTCCACCTGTTATCAGTCTCTCGACGGGCGTTACACCGTCCTTGGGATGGGACGTAAATACCAGCAGAGCGCAGGGAGCTAACGACTCACTCGCTTGACATCCCTAGTTAATGGCCATTTCAGTGTGTTAATTGATGCTATGTGGACATTCTTTAGATGTTGGATTTAATTTAAATACAAATTCAAATCTCATTCTTTTCCTTCACTATAATGATTATAATAAATTAGAATACAATTAATTGCGTCAAACTGTTACCCCCTTTTCATAAAGTTGAAGAAAATAATGTTTTAAATTGTCTTTATGACATTGCTTGAAAAGTCCGTGGCAACGCACTTGATTTAATGTATTTCCACATTCACTCTGATTGTGTTTGTAAAACTAACATTAATAATTAAATATCAAAGCTTTTAGAACAATATTTCATAGGCCTCGTTCCATGAACATGAGTATTGTGTAAATAATCACCAATAATATGCTCTAATTAGTAGGCACCTGCTCATACGTAAAGCCCGTTGCTCTAGGGGGTAGGAAAAGTGTGATTATCTTATTTATTTTGTATGGATTTTGAGAGGAAAGGTTGCAGAAGTACTGAGATTATAATATCGCATCATATTAGAAACGAAGCAACGTACATTTTCGTACATTTCGATTAGTAATCTATTGAGTTCATGTAAAAGTCATACTATGTCAAAAGTGTTGAAATAATGGTATGCACTTTATACTTTAACGTTAAAGACCTCTGTAATATTGTATTTCAATATATATTTACAAGACACATCAAAAAATACAACATAATATAATTTATATAAACTTCGTTAAAACCGGAAACATTTACACTGCGTTATAAGGACATTCCAGCGTCAACCGCACTAGAACCTGCCATATTGGATTTATGCCCGCGACACTAGCGCGCTTGGTGAGCGTGAAAGACGCGAGAGTTGTTGAGGCAGTAGGTTTGTTCGCCGGGGTGTTCTAACCTGCTCGGAGCAGGCGGAAGTACGTCACTGAATAATATGTTGGCGTACGTATTTTTCTTCGTAAATAAGATGAATTCACATAGTTTATAATATTTAATACTTTAATAATAACCAAGATCACATTTATATCGTTCATACAATTATATACATCTACCAACAATCCCTTTTTTCTAAACTCTGCTCCTCTGTTTTCAAACATCCTCCTCCACGGCCTACAGGATTCTCTACACTGTCTTCAACAAGTTGTAAAAGCTAACACTCGACCATCCTGGCCTTCAATAGCCCCTATTGAAATTTCTAATTAATCTACAACGCCGTATCTCTCCGGCTTTCTTTTCGTTCTAACTGGTCTCTTCAGCATTTCCTCTTCATCATCATCTTTTCCTTCTTCGTCGCTCGAGTCTCTTAATAAAAAATATCTCTTCAGTTTATCGGCTGGAGCTGATCCAATGTAAGTTTTCTTAACATTTTTTTCTGGTACATCTTCAATTCGGTATTGATCACAATTTAACTTGGCAGTTACAATGTAAGGTCCTTTGTATTTCGGAGCGAGCTTTAATGATTCACCCGTAGCACTGGGCTCTCTCTCAACCACAACCAAATCACCAACCTCGAATTCTTTCGCTTCGCACCTCTTCAAATTATATCTGTCCCGTTGAATCTGTTGATCTTCTCTGATCCTGTCGATCGCTCTCCTTCTCTTCTCAAGTAACTCCTCATCGAACTGTTCTCGTAAGGCACAGTCAACTTGATCTCCACTCGGATTGCGTGATTCGTAATTCAACAATAGTCCGAATGGGGTTCTCTTTGTAGCTTTATGCATGGTGTTGTTTACACTCCATTGTACTTGATCCAGTCTGATATCCCAATCACGTCGCGAATCTAGTCGACACAATGACGAAACCATTGGTAGAATCGTTCTATTATAACGTTCTACTTGACCGTTGGCTCTCGGCGTTGCCGTCGCATTTAGTACGTGTTGAATTCCGGTTTGCCGACAATACTTCTCAAATGCTCCAGCGGTATAACAAGTTCCTCGATCTGTGATGACACGGTTCGGAGCCCCAAAAATGCCCACTACTTCTTCCAAACATCGCAGTGCTGGACCTGCTTTGGTATTACGAACCGCCCGGATGATAGTGAATTTCGTAAATCCATCCACTAACACGATAACGTACGAATTTCCTTGTGAACTGCGTACAAAAGGTCCTAGATGATCTAAATGCACCGTGTGAAAAGGTTCACCAACCTTGTCAATAGAATGAAGCATCCCTCCTTTCTTCCCTCCAGATTTCTTATTGTACAAACATTCCAGACAAGCTCCCAGATATTGCTTGGTGTAGCGTCTCATACCGGGAAACCAAAACCGTTGAAGCATACGGTCCAAAGTCTTGTCTAGTCCCAAATGTCCCATGTCATCATGACAACGCTTCACTATTTGCCATCGTACTTGTTTTGGAATTACCAATAAAAGACGCTCCGAATCCTTGCATTTGCGATAAAGTCGTCCGTCTTTCAGACGATACTCTCGTTGCACTTGTTGTTCTTCTTTGGTAATAGACCCGGTCTTTTGCAATTGTCGTTTAACTTCTTGACATCTCTGATCTCCTAACTGCGTAGTAACCATCCAGTCTTCTTCACTTAAGTCAATTTTGAATACATGAAGTCCGTCTTTTACTTCCGTTTCTTCCCCACCAATGGACTGCCACCTTGACGTGGTGGTGGGGCTTAAGGGGCCGGCTCACATACGAGTTGGCCCCAACCAAGTGCAGTCCAGGGTCGACCTAGTCCCATGCCCTCCCCAAATTCGCGGGCCCCTCGGGCCGGCCTCCCCCCTCGAGATGGTGATCCCCCTGAAATCGAGTCCCACCGGCCCGAAGCTCTCCACCCCCCGGTCTGTCCCCATTCTGACCTGGCTTTCCCACCAGTTTCAGACTCCCCCAGATCGGGCCCGTTAGGACGACCCCTCCCGATGTCCTCCACTTAGTTCAACAAAGTTAAAAGTTAAAATTAATGTGCGCAATATAACCTCGTCGTTGACGCGCCGTTAAACTCTAATAATCATCATCATCATCACTTCCGTTTCTTCCGGTTCGCCCCAAGGCGATCGGCTCAAAGCATCGACGTGGCACATCTTTTCTCCCGGTCTATGTTCCACATCAAACGTGAATTCCTGTATACTCATCCACCATCGTCCGATCCTCGGGATCAGATCTTTCTTTGTAAACGTTCCTCTGATGGCGCTGCAGTCCGTGACTATCGTAAACTTTTTTCCGTGGACGTAAACCCTGAACTTCTGCAATGCCCACACTACCGCTAAAGTCTCTAGTTCATTGGAATGGTATTTACTTTCATCTCTCGTCGTCTGGCGGCTGCCGTACGCGATTGGATGCATCATACCGTCTTCTTGAATCTCGACATGCATAACGTTCTCCTCATTCTGCGTCGGCGTACATCGCTCTGCGTAAAACAGTTCTTCACTGTCGTCAATCTTCAATTCTTGTGAAGATACGTTCATTTCCTGTATTATTAGATCTTGGTTTTGCAGTTGTACGAACCCAACGTAATTTGGCGGAATTACAGTGGCCTCCTTCGCCCATGATGGCACAGGGCGCTCCATTAATCTGGGTATTCGCATATCGGAAAGACACCCGTTGTCACTTCCTACTTCCTTCTCTTCGAATAATCGAATCGTGTCGCCTCTCTTTACTACAGTTATGTGTCTTTGATCTGTGAAGGGTTGTCCAATAAGTAGGGGTATCTCCTGGACTGAATCAGGAACTACGTACACAACTACTTTCGCGGTTGCTTCGTCCACCTTGATCGTTGCCGTGGTCTTCCCCAACGGTGTCGTGCTGCCTGCTCCATACCCTCGAATTACGCACAGCATCGGTTCATCATCATAGGTAATGGGTAAACGATCAGCTGTAGTCTTGTTTAGCGTGACACAACTACTTCCTAAATCAACGTACGCTTGAACACCGATCCCATCAATCGTGGCACCAAAGAAATACTTTTGGTTTGTCTCACAGTCTGGCGCCGTGTTTGAACTAATAGTTTTAACTACTGGTTCAACCTGTTTAACCGTAGTTATCTCCGTGGTCGCTCGTTCATGCTTACAATATTTCTCTAAATGTCCCACCCGTTGGCACTTGTGGCATCGTAGACGACGTTGTGGCTTCTCGCACTTGTTAGACATATGACCGTATTCGTTACAATTAAAACATAGTGGCTCACCCTCATCGTTAGTCTTCGGTTTCCTACTTGCCGTTTCAGTCTTTTCGGATTCGTTCAGTTTACTCTCGCTGTCGTGCTGTTGAGATTTTCGTGCCGTTTCCTTTGGAGTCTCTTGCGACATTTCCAGACGCTCCTCCCATTGCTTGATACTCCGTAGAAGTTGTTGAGGCGATTCATATTCCCTGGCTCCTATTGCCTGAATGAGCGATTGATTGTTCAACCCCGTAATGACGTAGTCGATAATGGCGTCACTGCTAAGTCCACATGCTTTCGCCTTCGCCACTTTATCATGGAAATATTCTTCTACCGTTTCATCAGCGGCCTTCTTCCTGCTCTCCATGTCTCGGTGCAGTCGCTGAGCACCAACAACACATGGGAACGCTTCTCGTAGTAGCTGCTTCCACTCGAACCATTCTCGTTTCACTGTCGGCAGTGTCTGGTACCATCGTTTAGCCGTACCTTGCAATTTAGGAATTGCAAAACCAATTGTTTCACCTGAATTCCAGCCGTACATTCTCGCGTATTCGTCGACTTTGCTCAACCACATGTCGATAGTCTGAGTCGACCCTAATTTTGGATTGAACTCGGGAATTACATCTCCTTTCAATAGCGAAGTGCTTGGCCTCACCATTAACACTGCCATACCAGCCATTATGGCAGGTAATGGCGGAATGGCCTTCGCGAATGGCGGTCTGTATTGCAATCTGCATTAATTCACAAGTGAAACCACTATCCACACTGTTCAATCCACTATTAGCGTTCATTCCGTTTGCGTTGGACTCACCGTTGTTGCCGTTATTGCCGTTATTGCCGTTGTTCATGCTGTGTGAGTCGTTAATGCAGTTACTTATGCCGTTAATGCCGTTCTTACCGTGTCTTCTGTCTTAACTCGCTCTAAGATGTTCGTGTGTAGATGATCATGCGTTCTGAAATATGTATTGCACAGCGAATACCTTGCAATTTTGATGGCAAATACCGTTTTAGGCACGTTTTTCGCTCGTATCCCACTTCTGATATCTCATAAACTAACTCATAAACCACTTCTAACTCATAAACGCTACTTTTCAAAACCGCTACTTTTTGACAAACGTCACTTTTCGCTATTTTGCGCATTCGCGTGCATAAGTTGTAGCTATTTTGAACTGACATTGCTGTCATTGTAGGGGCTGGCAACGCTGCACGATCTAATCGATATATCGAAGCTGTAGTAGGCCTATCTCATTGGCAGAAGCTCTTTGCGTAGGTAAGGTAGGTAGTCTTCTTTATCGGCATTCTTTACACTTATTATAATTTGACCCCAAACTATTTATTTCTAAAAATGTTTTTTGACGATATTATTGAGGTCTACCCACATAACTCATAAACGAAAGTTTACCAATTTTGGGCCGCCATTTTGTTTTTATCAAGTGTTTGTTGAAATCACCATTTAATATTTCACTTGAAAATGTGAAGGAAATTTTTACTTTCAATATTTTTGTTATTTTTTTGCAATGTTTTGTGCAACTAAAAAAAATAATCAGCTTGATCGCATTCATTATGGTCCAATCATATTCATTCAAATAAAATAAAACAGTTTTATTAAAACTGCTCTAGACGAGTCGTTATTTAAGTTATCGACTTAATTTTTGTACTGAAATATTCCTCACTTGATACACTATGGCATATATATATAGTTGACCGAAATCGGCTATTTATAGCCATTTTTTCTCACAACATTTTCGACTTACATTGAAAAAAAAATTGATTCCACATTCATTTTGAGATTTAAATCACATGCTAATTGAAAATAAAAATAAGAATTACACTTTCGATCCGTTAAATATAGTTACCGAATAAAAAAAAAATATGCAATTTTGAGCAGCCATTTTGTTTTTACAGATAGTTTTGTGGAAATCACGTATTTATTTTAATTTTAATAAATTTTGAATTTCCGGTTAATTTATTACGTGAATAATTATTGTTGAAAATATTCAGTATCGAGAAAATATAATTTTAGCCATTGCGTTTGATATTTGGAAGGTAATTTCCTTTTTGCAAATAACCGCAAATAAAATTAAAACGGCTCTAAAACGACAGCCATTTGAGCTATTGGCACAAAATTTTCAGAAATTGTGCATCACGTGGTGCATTATGACATATTACAAATTGACTTAAATCTAACAATTGTGAAATAAACTATTAGCTAAAGAAGGTCGTTAACAAATTTGATAATTATGTGACAAAAAATATTTAAAATCAAAATGGCTGCCCAAAAATTGGTATACTTTCGTTCATAAAGTTGCTTAGGTGGACCATAATAAAATTCCATTTATTTGAAGCGTCGAAGCAACACTTCTTACCTCTATGGTCGTAGTTATATCGGTGCTAAAATTTGTACTAAAATTTGGAAAACATTAATAATTATCATATTTTTTAAACGATCTTCTTTAGTTAATAGTTTTTTCATAATCGTTAGAATATTTCATATTTCCTAATATTTCATATCTCCTCACAAAATATTTGTGCAATTTATGCCCTTTATTTATATTTGTGCAAGTGCAATATGTCGGCCAAATATGCACGGAAATAAAAAAAAAAAAAAAAAAAAATCCTTTCATATTTTCAATTTGGTAAACCTACATTTATTACGTTAATATGATCAAAATTGCATATTCCTAACAAATCTCACAATTTCATTAACGACTGATGGGATCTCATGAATGGATGTTAACCCCTCTCTCTTGACAATGTGGAGAGCGTGATGAACTCGGCTGCCTCAGAAGAGAAATGCGTGTTGGAAAGAATGTCAATGCCAAAACCTTTGTCTACGTTTTCCAAAATACCATTTCAGCTGTGGCCAATGTTTTTTTGTTTGTCGGACACATGTTGTTATTTTATACTCCATGGTGCCGACTATCTTGCAGGCTAATACGGTTATTACGGTTTCCAAATTTAGTCCAGCTGAAGACGATTCTCATGGTATGATGAATTCTTGTTAGTTTATAAGCGATGTATTAATTTATACGGATATAAAGTTGAAACTGACATGATTAATAAATAATATGGTTCAAAACAATAAGTATAGCTATGCATATGATCGACACGTAAAATTACTTCAGTCTCCTTAAAATATGCAACTATTATACTTATGGAGCAGATCTTTCAAAAGAACAGGAAATGTAACCCAGAATCTTTATGTTTCTGCTGCGTGATTCCTTTATTTTTATTGGTTATAATTATACATGCACAGAAATAATAAAACACCACTACACAGCAATATGCCGCGTAGCCAAAGGGTTAGTCTGCGGCCAAATACAAAATAAAATAATACAGATGTGTCATCTCCTACTCATCATCAAACAATCAAATAATAGTAAACTTGAAAAGCCAAGCATTAACAAAATATCAGTAAATATAAAAATTTAATGAATTTGAAACAGAATGAAGCCATAAGGACAGAGTAATAATCTAGTGGAGCGGTCGCTCCACACAGCCAAGTCGTACCGTACACTCACAATCACTCAACATACCGTAAATGCCTAATAAACTGAGGAGCAGACCAAACACTTTTACTGTAAGCAACAACATGGCATTTTCGGCCTACTGGATCTCAAAATTGGGAAATCTCATATTGTTGCGAAATAACTTAATTTCGAGCTCTGGCCCACCTGACAACATATACCAAATTTGGGAACAATACGTTATGCCGTTTGGGTGCTAGAGGGCCGTGAAAACAGTGAAATTACACCCCTTTTAAAAGCTATCTGATTCAGATTCAGATTCAGATTCAGATTCAGATATCAGGAAACGTTGCTATCACCGCCACAGCCTAAACGGCTGAACCGATCGATATGAAAATTTTACCACATGTGCACTTTTGGCGTCTGATGATACCTTTGTTCTTATAAATTTTTTGTGCCGCCATTTTTAAACCGGAAGTGACGTCATATATCAAAAACGGCTGGACCGATTAGAACGAAATTAGCGCCATTCGATTAAGAAGGTCATCTATAAGGAATACCAATAGTGAAAGAAGAAATGTTCTACAACCTAAACCGGAAATGACGTCATAAAAATGACAAATCTGACTAAAATCATCTCTTATATCAATAACGACATATTCAGAAGGCTTATAATGTTACATAACATTTATAGATACAAATTTTAGGTGGCAGTGATGTCAACCGCCATTTTGAAAACCGGAAGTGATGCCGTAACTCGAGAACGGCTGGACCGATTGGAACGAAACTTTTGCTATACTTTGTAACATATTATTTATAGCATTAACACAGTAACAAGCACAACTTTTCTTAGCAACTAAATCACAAAATCTTATTTTTTAAAAGAATTTTAATCTTTGGTGCCACAATATGTTACAAGTTGTAATAATAAACTGAAAAAAGGAGTGATATCCCCATAAAAAACACTCCGTGTTAAAATACCAGCCAAGTCTCTTCGATTAAAAAAAAAAAAAATCTAAAAATTCAGCACTGAAAAGTAGTGATATCAAAAAATTGGCCAAGTCAATACTTTTCAAAAAATACTTGGCGCATCGTTTTTTTTAGGACATGTGTAGATGAGTACATTTCATTTCCTGCCTACTTCTATACTATTTATATGCACGATGCGCCAAGTATTTTTTGAAAAGTTTTGACTTGGCCAATTTTTTGATATCACTACTTTTCAGTGCTGAATTTTTAGATTTCTTCTATTTTTTTTAAATTGAAGAGACTTGGCTGGTATTTTTACACGGAGTGTTTTTTATGGGGTATACCTTACATCATCATACAATCAAAACATCGACAAGCTAACCGTTAATTTCGAAAATTTCTGACACAGTATAGGTACGCTATAGCTTTTACCGTGTTTGTTTTTGTGCATGGAGATGTAAGTTTGTAAATACCTCCAGTTTTTGCTCTCGTATCTTTCTCACTGTTATGTTTAAATTTGAAATCAGAACTGAAATATTACTTTAAAATTAACCTATTATTGAAGCAAATCATAAATGATAAATACTTAGACAGCCCAGCGACTTAAAACAAATTTTTCCCTAGGTACATTTCAACCATATTTTATATATTATGTGGTGGAGCTATTGTTTTTAATGTTCTTTTTTGTACTGTTGTGTCCCATGGAAGAGACGTTTCCCCATGCCAACAAACCGTAAGACAGTCAACGATTCCACAAAATATAATGACCGTTTTATTTCCATGAGTACAAAAAATGTACACGTAATACACTAACGCGTAATAAGGCAATACAAAATTTAAATTGTATAAAAGATAGTTACAGGCTCTAAGTCTAATTCAAAGTAAAATGTGACTTCCAAGTGAAATGTCTATCTATAGTAACGCCTGCCTAAGTGTAGGTATACACAATAGAATCAACTTCTTCAATCATTGTTATGCATTCGTTACAAATATCTGATCCTAATCAAAGATTTTAATCGTGTATCTAGTGGAGCGGTCGCTCCACCCAGCCAAGTCGTACCGTACACTCACACTCACTCAACATACCGTAAATGCCTAATAAACTGAGGAGCAGACCAACCACTTTTACTGTAAGCAACAACATGGCATTTTCGGCCTACTGGATCATAAAATTGGAAAATCTCACATTGTTGTGAAATATCTTAATTTCGAGCTATGGCCCACCCCACTCCATATACTAAATTTGGGAACAATAGGTTATGCCATTTGCGTGCTAGAGGGCCGTGAAAACAGTGAAATTACACCCCTTTTAAAACCTATCTGATGATGATGATGATGATAATGATATCAGGAAACACCGCTATCACCGCCACAGCCTAAACGGCTTAGCCGATCGATCTGAAATTTTTACCACATGTGCACTTTTGGCGTCTGAGGTGCCTTTTTATAAAACCATCCGGTAGTCGCCATTTTGAAACCGGAAGTGACGTCATATCTCGAAAACGGCTCAACCGATCGGAATGAAACTAGCGCCAAATGATTCAGACGGTCGTCTATATGGAATATCAATAGTTAAAGTAGAGATGTACTATTACCAAAACCGGAAATGACGTCATGAAAATGAAGAACTAGATTTAAATGACCTCTTACTACAATAACCACATATTCAGAAGGCTTATAATGATACATAACATTTATAGAAATAAATTCTAGGTAGCAGTTATTTCAGTCGCCATTTTGAAAACCGGAAGTGATACCATATCTTGAAAACGGCTGGACTGATTGGAACGAAGCTTTCGCAATTCTTCTTGGAATATCACTTTAAGCTTTAGGTATATGAGCACCAAACACAATTTTTCGTATTAACCAATTCTGAAATGGCGTATTTTTTAAAAGTATTTAGTCATTGTTGCTCCGATGTGTGTTACAAGTTGTGTAAATAAACTAAAAAAATAAGTGATATCCCCATAAAAAAACACTCTGTGTAAAAATACCAGCCAAGTCTCTTCAACTATAAAAAAAAAGAAGAAATCTAAAAATTCAGCACTGAAAAGTAGTGATATCAAAAAATGAGCCAAGTCAAAACTTAATTTTAAAAACCAAAATATACTTGGCGCATCGTTTTTAAGGGCATTATAGGTATATTATATATATTTAGGTACATTTGATTTTTGGCATATGCTTCTATACTATTTATATACACGATGCGCCAAGTATATTTTGGTTTTTAAAATTAAGTTTTGACTTGGCTCATTTTTTGATATCACTACTTTTCAGTGCTGAATTTTTAGATTTCTTCTATTTTTTTTATAGTTGAAGAGACTTGGCTGGTATTTTTACACGGAGTGTTTTTTTATGGGTTCAGCTTACTTCAAACTATGAAATTGACCTTATTATGAACATACCTTATCAAAAATCATAATATTCATAGAAAAAAAAATGTTTCATTTTCAAATGAGAAAATAATTTATCATTTGATACCCTTTTGTGTGAAAACGAAGACAGGTGACAGAACAATGAAAATCTCTGTAAGCCATCGGTAAAAAAGCAACAATTATTTGTTGATATAACAATAAATCACACGTTTAAGATATTATCTGTTTTTGTTACATACTTAACACATTTTGAGATAATTTTTTTTCTGGGGCTTAACGTCGCACTGTTCTGCAGCGAGGCTAATGGTGACGGATGAATGATTATAATGAATGATGATTGGGAGATGATGGTTTTCATATTCAGATTATTTATTTGTTACAAATAATATAAATACAGGTAACATCTTAAGACTAATGTTTCTTATAACTTCTTATGGATAATATTATGATTGTAATTATGGCAAGGTATGAAACTATTATTATGTAACATAATGGAAGTAAGCCAAGTACTAGGAAAACGCTCAGTGTAACGCGTTGATGAGCGAGCACGGGTCGTGCAAATTCTCGAACCGGAAATGCGTACACAACGCACAGAAAACATATACGAGTACATCCATATTGAATTGATTATGATATCAACTTAAGCTTTTCATCGAAACTTTAAAATAGCATCTAAGCACCTGGTTTATAAAGCAAATCAGAATCAATTCAATTGGCACTGGAAAACATTCATTTCGATACTTCATTACTGACAGATATTAAAAATGTCAATACATTCACACGTTCTTAACTGATTGGGATGAAATTTTGTAAAATAAGAGACAATATTGGCCTTAATGATCATGCAAAATATGAGTTTGATCAGAATTTTCGAAGGCCGTTTTCATTTTTCAGCCTATCAGGAGATATTTATTTAAATTTTAACCAATGAATGGATTTCAAAAAAATATGGTATGCAAACAGAGAAGGTTGGTTTTACATGTGTGCAAAATTTCAGCTCGATCAAAGAAAAACTCTGACTCTGACCTGTTTATAAGATATCTTAATCTTATAAAGTCTGATTTTATAAAATTTTACTGTGCTGCCATAAGAATCCTCGTCTCGTCTCAATTGCTTGTTTTGTAAGAATACATTGAAATTGATTAAATAAAAAAGAACTTACGGTTGTTACTTACTTCGTACATATTTAAACATTTTCTTTGGTATTTAGAAAAGGAAACCCTCAGAATAACGTGTTATAAGAAAAACTGACGTGCAACAAAAGTATAGTACGAAAACTTATCAGCCAATAAAAACACGAACAGTTATTTCTGCTTTTCAATGCAACTTTGCATTATTTGTAGGTATTTCCATAGTGTATTGGTTATACACACTCTGGAGGTAATTTGCATTTACCTACATTCTATAATTTAAAAAAAAAATTAAGATTTCGTTGCTACGTTATTTTGCATGTATGCAAAGGTTACATGCACGCAATAGGGAAGTCTCCTCTAAGTTTATTAAGGTAAATTCGAAAATAACAACACAAATAATAATCACAAACACTCTTATCACTTGAGAAATTGAACATTTTCATTCATAAAAATCAATTTCAAATGTCATGGGACATTTTGGCGGTAAAAACGGCATGTAATGATAATCAGGGTTGTGATATCATTTCTAAGTCCACAACAATGTGTTACCATGGTTTTGTTGCCATGGCAACATATAGGTTATGACGTCAATGTCAATTTTCCTGTTTTTAAGTTAGAGGAAAAATATCAAACTTTGTAAATCAATTCCGAGAGAACTATTAACCCACAACAAAATTAATAATTATTAATTTTGTAATTTTGTAACATATCTGTACTGTATTCAGCAGCGTCTCCCCTACCATAATAATACAATTATTTGGAAATTTCATTTAGAGGAGACTTCCCTATTGCATACAACTTTACCTGCTAAACAATATAAATCAATTTTCCGGCGAAACCAAAGGACCTAGGTCTCAAAATCAATATGTAAACGATCATGAGAGTAATTAATCTTTTGTGAAATAATGGGTCTGATCCGTTTCCTTGCATGATATTGTATCATGCGAAAGAACAGACAGACAAACAGACAGATTGAGGTAAGACAAAAAATAATAATAAACAAATCAAGATTAAGTGAAAAATTATTTAATAAAATGATCTAAATAACAACCTTCTGGACATCCATGAAAACAACACGCTTGTAAAATTTTACGTCAATTAGTTCACTGGTTTGGTCCAATTGTCCAACATACTTTTCGCGGTATTGTTGTAACCGGCAATGAGTTTTCAAAAATAAACAAGAATATAGAATCAGACTGATCACGCAAACATTCTATAAAAGGTACACTCACTTATGGAATATTTTGTAATCCTTAATATTCTCCAACGACCGAGGGTTAATTAATAAATTCATTCCACTTAAAATAATGTTAGATTGAATCACCGTTGTAAGTAAGGAATAGTGTCGGGTAAAGTAAGTTACTTGTAAAATGTATTACATACTTGTTATAGTCGCAGTTACTGAATTTCATTAGTAACAGAGTAACACTAACACTATAGTTACTTTGAAAATGAAATAAGGTACGTGAAGTTTTCAGTTTAAATTTTATCAATCAAATAAAATTAAAATTTCCAATTTTTCAGACAAATCTTTTAAGAAGCTGGGTACCCATACTTCGCATCGAATTCGCTTCCGGTTCGCTTCGCTTTCGCAAAATGGCTACCTTTTAACAAAGGAAATCGTCCATGTTTACATTCGCATGTTCCCGTGTTTCGGTTTCGTTAAAGCTGAGCCAATCTTTTAAGAAGCTGGGTACCCATACTTCGCATCGAATTCGCTTCCGGTTCGTTTCGCTTTCGCAAAATGGCTACCTTTTAACAAAGGAAATCGTCCATGTTTACATTCGCATGGTCCCGTGTTTCGGTTTCGTTAAAGTTGAGCCAATTTTAACTTTGACGAAACCGAAACGAAACCGAAACAAGTGAACATGCGAATGTAAACATGGACGATTTCTTTTGTTAAAAGGTAGCCATTTTGCGAAAGCGAAGCGAACCGGAAGCGAATTCGATGCGAAGTATGGGAACCCAGCTTAAGAGCAATGGACATGTCACGAACATTTTATGCTTGTTTTGAAAAATTGTGTTATTTCAAGTTTATTACAATACAAAATTATCACGTTGCTCCTTTGACGCATTTGATCCGACGTCTTCCTCTCTTTCCGAGGTATATCATAAAGCAGCAACATTACACGAATATTAATTCGCATGCAATAGCGTTCCCCAAGTATAAAATAAATTTAAGTTCATAATATTTTTTTAAGAGAATGAGAGAATGATGATGAAGAGAAAATGACCATTGGACCTATTGACAATTATCGCTATATAATTACAAAATTGAAAATGACGATTGGCAATTTGATTGAATACGAGGCGATGCTTCCTTATTTTATGACAAGACCGCAGCACAGAATGGTAATGCTCTCCAACGTCAACGTCAACACCTTGCTCCAACGTATTGTTTATAATTTAGTAACCTTTTTTTAGCGAAATACAGTACGCAAAATCAAATGTTAGGAAAATCCGGGAAAATCAAAGATAGCAGAAAAAATTTGCATGAAAATGTAAAGCCACAAAGGTGCCCAAAAACAAAATGAAAATCTACTATAAAAGAAACGTATACGTTTTATTTCTCCTTCTTACCTCTATGCTCGTAGTTTTTAATCTTATGAACTATAAGATATGCCCTCGAAAAAGAAATTACTAATATATTAATGGTATCAAATAATAATCATTTTCGAAATGATGTGAGGTGAAATGAAATGATGTAATGGTGTGAGGTGCTTTTCGATAAGTTCCCCCATCGGTGTCATGAGACTATACTATGGGAACAAAATTAGATGCAATGTATTTACGGTTATTTCAAATAACAGCAATCGAATTTTGTAATTTTTATTATAAACAAGGTGCATTTCAAAATCAAGTCTCTATACTCTATCACTGCGAACATACATTCCATATTTTGATTTTGAATACTTCAACTGATTAGGCATATTACATAAATAATTTTCATTGATAATTAACTTTCATTATTTGAAACCGATGATCCATATAGTTTCGGACGGTAAAAGGAAAATCTCTTTCGGGGATTTTGATTCTATTTCCGCGAAAGAATTTCCTTGTTTGGGTGTTTTCATTATTTACATCAAAGAGAGGCGATGTTGGGATTGCTAATTAGCAATAGATAATGGCAAATTATACACTACACTTTTCCATTATTTTTGGTCAGTGTTTGATAGGTGTCTCAGCAATGGGGATATCATATATATAATATATTACACATTATTATATCCTTAGTCACGATACACGACACGGCACAAGATGATTTTCTCTGCAACTTTCCAATCTCCATATAAATACTCTGGATGATATCAGATCCATTGTGTCCTGACTTACCTACATACTTTTTCGAGAAATCTCTTTTGACAACCCATACTTATCTCGTAAAATGACAATTAATACTTGACTGATTGGGCTTATACAATGCGTAAAATTTTAGATAATTTTGGTCTTGATCGAAAGATAATTTTTATAAAATTTGAACCAATCACAGGATTCCGTTTAAAAACGATCCCAGAGACCGCATAGATTATGTTAGTAAGTGTGCAAAATATCAGATAGGTTGGGTTGTGCGGTTTGACCTGGGCAGTGTAGGAAAAAAAAACAAAAAAAAACAATTACAAACAAACAAAAACACAGAGAAAGTGCTAGAGTACCGTGGTGACGCTCGCTACGCTCACTCAATAATTTAGCAAATAATGTCAGTTAATGAGCATTTCCGAAATTATTTTGTGTTGGACAGAAGATTATTTTATTTGTTCCTCAGTGTCTGGCCTGATGGCAAAATGCTCATCGCAAGGAAATTTATCTTCACATCTTGTTTTCTATACCTGCTCCCTCTCGCCGCCAAACCCTTATTTCCACATGCCTGAACCATGTTTCAGCTTCACAGAACTTCTCTGGAATAGGTCATAAAAAAATATTGTATCATCAATTGCTACCGCGTGCCATTGAAAGACATGTAGAACTAATTGTTGGTTGTTAAAATAAGAATAAAGCAGTATACCTCCAGCGAAAATACACCAGGAGTATTGGTATCTTCAATGTTTAGAATAGAATTAGTGCAGATGAACTCTGATTGTGTGTCATGGCCCACTATCTGTGTCATTTCCATAACATCTTGGTCAAATATAGAACCATCTTTTTCACATATAGAACTTTCCCACCAAAATAATGTATAATATTATATAATAATATATAGATAAAAAAAACAATTTGTTTCAGATTTGTAAATTATGGGAAGGTTCCCTAATACATCCGCGATCGAATCCTTTCCTATTTTTATCATCATAATTCATAATTATTCATCCGTCGCCATTAGACTCTAGTTGCATATCAGTACGACGCTATTGGGCTTTAATAGAATATTTAAGATACAAATTAAGTATAAATATTAATTCTGTTCCAAACAAAAAAAATCGATTTGACCTACTTTTTTTTGCATCTATAAAAATTAAAAACACTTGTAAAATTAAATGTTTAATTCGGTAATGCGATGCCTAGATTCAATTATATTTTGCATTAAAATTAATGAAACCTGGGATAGATATTATTGTTGCTATTACCCGTAGCCGTAGATGTATGCAACTTGCACCACCCCAATGTCTCCCCTGCTTCAAAGACGATGCTACCCCGATCTAGTAGCGACAACTGGAACTGCATGAATGATGACAGATGACGGACCGTTGGAACCAATGTTGTCAGATGTACGATCAGTGACAGTAGCTATTTCGATCTTTCGCTAGCTTGATCTTTCGCTACTTTGGGCATGACAGAGAGTGACAGCCCGCCATTTTCAGTTTTCGCTATTTTGACCCCAAAAGTCGCGGATTTGAACCCAAAAAGTAGCGGTTTTGACTTAACTACATCTTCTAATGTCTGTCAAAAATGTTTCGCGCGTTGTAGTGGTCCTTGGTTTTGACCTGTCTCGATGCTAGCGCCATGCAAGCGGGGGAAAGTTTGGCCAGTGCCCTATTTGATATGCGCTAGTTTTACTGTAAATTGTGGACCGCTTGGCTGCTCTACAGGCCTTGGAGCAGAAGCTTAAAGAAGGCAGGGATGAAAACGTAGTAAATATGTCAAGATTATGGAATAAAATGTCCCTAAAATGACAAAAACTTTTGAAATTATAACTGCAGATTAGACTGAAAATTGGCAAAAATACCTAAAATGCTGGTTTCAATAACCATGCGAAGTTTTAAGTTGGTCGGTCAATCGGTTCTAGTTTAAATTACAAAAATCACCGGAAAATGGTTTCAAATATGAACCAATTGGAGGATTTGGCTGAAATTTATTATGATTGGGTATAATCTTTATGCAATTACTTTGCTAAATTTTAAATTGATCAGAACAACCAATCGAAACATAATTTCCTAAAATTTTAACCAATTACAGGATTCCGTTCAAAAACAATCTCAGAGACCGCGTTAATGTTAATGTTTGCAAAAATGTTTGCATGTTTGTCTTTGCGTTAATGTTTGCAAAATTTCAGATCGATTGGTTGGGCGGCTTGACCTGGGCAGTGCAGACAAAAAAAACACGCAGATAAAGTGCCAAGAGTAACGTGGTGACGCTCGCTCAATTTATACTAGTTATATTTGATCAAATGTAATTTTACTAAAATTTATTTTCCTGCTTATGTCGTACTTCAAACATTTGCAACGAAGAAAAAACATTACGAAAAAGAAAAACATGCTCCGTGTATTTATTATGAATTTACTTCCAAACTCCATCCAAGGGCTTTTTGAGCGAGCGAAGCGAGCGTCTCCTTCTGGCTCTTTTGGCACGAACCTCTGTTTTTTTTTGGCTGCTATCTGGAGCAATGGTAGTTGCACCGTTTCACCGATCGATCTGAAATTTTGCACTCATGTAGAGACAACCTTTTCTGTTTGCAGGCCCCATTTTTTTTAAATCCATTTATTGGTTAAAATTAAAATAATCATCTCCTGATAGGTTGAAAAATGAAAATGGTCTTCCATAAATGTGATCATACTCATATTTTGCATGGTCATTAGGACCAACATTGTCTTTTATTTTACAAATTTTCATCCCAATCAATTAGGAATGTATGAACTTATTGAAATTTTTAAAAGCTGTCAGAAATGAAGTATTGAAAATGAATGTTTTTCCAATGCAACTGAATCTGATTTGCTTTAGGTACCAGAGTGTTTAGATGCTATTTTCAATTTTCAGTGAAAATCTAGATACTTTTATGTTGATTGAGTGGATTATATTTTAATAATTCAATGTGGAACTTACTTCCAAACAAATCATTTCGATTTTTCGCAAAACTAAGGACCTTGATTGACTTTTGGTAATTCATAGTTTTGATGGCCGTGCTTCCTGTGTACCTAATGTTTGTTCTCTTCTTGTGATCACACGTCATTTCAAATCTCTCCAGCATTTTGCTTATTTTCGTTGAAAAGTTTGGCGAATTGGTGTTCTTTTGAAGGTTTTAGTAGGTACAGTTTCCTCGCTTTTATTGCAGGTGAACATTATTTATCGACAGTTTTTGTCAGAACATTGATATTTCATAATTGTCTTTTTCTACCTCTTACTTGTGGAAACGTTGGATTCATTCCGTTTCTAAACTAGGTACTGTAACGTTTAATCTAGGTTTAATAACGTTAAAACATTTAATAAAGTTTTCTATGTGTTAACGCATCTTCGGTTCTATGTTTGCGCACATGTCCGGTGCTCGCTCATCAACGCGTTACACGGAGCGTTTTCCTAGTACCCTACCTATTTTAAAACAAATAGTGATAGTACGGGCTGTCCAATCTAAATATGAAAGGAATCCTGCAAATTGTGATAAGAAGATGCCACTTGGCACATATGTTCATTGGTCCATAAGATGTCATTTAAGGTTCTCTGAAGGCCGCCATTTTGAAAATAACGGTGAATTTCGGGTTTTGCATTTAGTCCGGCTCAGACCGTCTTAGAGAGTGGTCATGTTTCTCATCGCAATTGAAAACTCATCAATCGTATAATAAATACAAAGGGATGATGCGCAAAGCGCTCAGTAAACAGTAGTAAAAGGTAATAAATAAAAAAATAAAAACGTAAAACGTTGTGCTGGACTGTTAGAGGAACATCACAGGTGTCACACTGTGGCTTATATTATTCATTAGATGGCCGTTGGTAAGTAGAGTATGTCCAATTCGGAGCCGAGCAACGACGACCTCCTCTCTTCGGGAGCGTCGAATCGATGTCTTCCATGTAGTGGGGATTTCTTTGATGACTTGAAGCATGTTGGAAGTTGTGTTTTCCCATTCACGCAGCCCCTGGTCGGTGCCGTCACCGTCGCCGTGGACATGTCGCCGAGGCGCACGGACCTAGAGATGTTCCACGCGTTTCTGCTGAAGGAGTGGAACACGCGGCCCGTTGTCGGCGCCCGCGCTAACATCCTGAAGATAATGCGCAAAGATATCGACAGACAATTCGCAGCGAGGCAGTCGAGATCGCGCAACAGCTCTGAGCTCATGATCTTTCCCCCAGACCCTCAGATAGGTGAGTTGACTGTGCTCTATTGCCTAATTAAGGACAATGCATATCACGTGACTTATTTTCTCTACATCCAATTTAAAAAATAGTTACCTATTACCACATTTCTTACATCGTTCATGTTGAATTATCCAAGGTGAATTATGAAGGAAATTCACTGCATACTGGAGCTTAACAATATTGTCAGTCAATAATATTTAATTCTCCAATGATTTAATAACAAAATAGTAAAAATTCTCGTGTATCCTGCTTGTGTATAAAGCTGTCAAAACCCAGTGCTGTTATTTTAAATTCTAGGCAAACGCTCGGTGTACCGCGTTGATGAGCGAACACGGGTACATGCAAATTCTCGAACCCAAAATGCGTACCAACGCACAGAAAACAATATATACATCCATATTGAATTGAAATATGATCCAGTCAATCAACATAAAAGTATAAGCTTTTCATCGAAACTTGAAAATAGTACCTATCAAGCACCCTGGTATACAAAGCAATTCAGATGACAGATTCAATGGGCTTGTTCACTGCCATTTGCTCTCACCAGGATCGCTAGCATATTTCCTGCTTGAAAATGGCGCCGACTATCATTCTAGTTCCATTTATTCTAACTAGTCACTCGCAGCGCTTGTGAGTTTTGACAGTCTTCACAAGCGTACTAATACAAGAGATTTTCGTTTTTTTATATTTTTAAATCACTGGAAAAATAAATATTAATGACTGAAAATATATTGATAAGCTCCAACAGTGAATTTCCTTCATAATTCACCTTGAATTACTGAATATGAACGATGAAAAAGGTACAGAAACTTTTTATATTGTAATAGTGTGCCTGGTATATTATCTTCTCAGTGTTTTATAATCTAATGATGATGATGATGATGATGATGATGATGATGACGATGAAGAATAAGTGAGGAATTAGACAGCTTTCATAGTTTAGTTTCATAGTTTTTATTCCATTCACATTATACATTGCATAATGAATTGACCCTTGAGAGTAGGAGCTCTCTTACAGTAGGGTATTATGGAAAGGTTTGATTATTATAATAATTAAAAATATTTAAAAATACATTAAAATTATACTAAAATCGTTTAAATACATGTTCATACTTATTAACTAAGGAGAATATTACATTACATTAAACTAAACATTAAACATTAAACCTGATACCTATACTATAAGTCTTTGTCATTTAGGAATTTGTCAATTGAGTAGTATGCAGCATTTGTTAGGATGAACTTCAGCGATCTTTTGAAAAGGTGTATCTCACTGTGATGTCCTACCTAACCTTACTTTCCCCACTGCCTTCTCAACACCCTTCCCGCCATCTTGATCACACCCCCTTGCATCACTTCCTTTAGCCCAGCTCCCATCATGCACCACACCAGCACCAGAGACCCTACTTCCTCTTTCCAGGACAGTCTCTGCCTAGCCTCTCTACACAACGGACATTCAATAAACACTCTATTGTAATCAATTATCATCTTAGTACATCTCTGCCATCCCTCACGTTTACTCACTCCACTCATCAGAACATCACAATGGCGACGAGGACGAGATAAAAAAAAAGCAGCTCTAGAACTCAATCAGCAAAAGAATTAAACAGTGAGTAAAACGTAATCAAAAGTGAGGTTAAGAGATTCACACGTGATGGCTCAAAACATCACAAGCTACCCACACTTCAGCGTGTGTGACCACAAGGCAAACCTTGGGGAGGCATGGCGACGCTGGGTGTCCCGGTTCGACACCTATTTAGAAGCACACGACATCACGGCTGCGGGCCGGAAGCGTGCCCTTCTCCTCACATGCGCTGGGGAGGAGGTGCACGACATCTTCGACGCGCTTCCGGAACCAGACATCGCTCTGGCAGTGGGAGCAGCCCAGCCGGACGTCTACACGATCGCAAAGGAGAAACTAGCCAGGAGGTTCGTGCCCTGCGCCAACATCGAGGTGGAGCTACTCCACTTTCGCCAGGCCCGACCGCTGGAGGGAGAGTCCCTTGACTCCTTCCACAGCCGGCTGGTGAAGCTCGCCTCGACGTGCCGCTTCCATGACCAGGCCCGTGAAATCAAGACACAGCTAATCCTGCACACGACCCCAAGACTACGCCGGTACGCTCTGCGACACGCAGACGCCACGCTGGACGCGCTGCTCACCGAAGGCCGTCTCCACGAGCTGACGGAGCAGCAAGCTACGCTCCTGGAGCGCGAAGTCCAGGAAGCAGTCCAGGTGACCAACGCGGTAAACCGGCAAGCGATTAGACAGCGACCTCGAGCCAGGTATGGAAAGAACCGCGGCAACCACAAACCAGACAAACTGGCAGCTCAGCACCAGCAGAGTCATCAGAACTCCCCAGAACCGGCTAACCAACCAGCACAACAACAACCAGGCCACCAACCACGGTACAGACAATCCAACTCACGTCAGTCCTGCCTGCATTGCGGAGGCGCGTGGCCACACGAGGGCGGTCAAAGCCGCTGCCCAGCCCGCAACCAACAATGCAATAAGTGCGGCAAGATGGACCACTACGCAAAAGTGTGTCAATCAAGCCACCAACCAGGAGGAGAACGGGCGAATGCAGCCAACAACGCTCCGCAGGACGCCCAACACTACTCCGAGTCCAGCTCCGAAGAGTCGATGCACCTCACCGCTGACGTAAACGCGATACACGGTGACAGTCGAATAACGGCCAACATCACAATGTTCAACTCCAAAGTAAAAGTTCTAATAGACACGGGCACGACAGTATCCATCATGTCGGAGTCCACGCATAGTACCCTCAAGCAGCGCAGTCCCCTCAGGAAGACCGACACTAAGATCTTACCCTACGGGAGCAACAAGAGCCTCGACGTGATTGGCTGTTTCACAACCACGCTGAAATACAACAACCACACAGTCGACTCTATCATCTACGTCATTCGAGGAAACGCAACAACCCTGCTCTGCTGCTCAGACTCAATCGCACTAGGGATCATCTCAGTCGCCCAAGCTACGGATCCAGAGGAAACCATCCTAGAATCGCTCGTCTACGACTTTCTGCTAACACGAGACAAACTCCTAGCTCAAGCATTCCAGAAGAAATCAAAAGCGAATCCTTTGCCAGAGGGAGCACCAGACATCCGTGAATTGCTCAACGAACATCAACGAATTCCGCTCAAGAAGTCATCCACGAGTCCCAAGTTCAATCCCGAGCTACACTCCAGCGAGTACGCAAGACAAACAACCACAATGACACAAGCGAAACCAGGTACGATGAAAGTGAAAACCAGACGGACGAAAGAATACAGTTCAGACAACAGCTCCAGCGAAGAGGAAACACTAGCCACGGCAAAAGCAAAGTTACCGACCACCTACGACCCCAACCCTTTCACCATCACCGGAGTAAAGGGAACGGAAATGACGGCCCGACGGGGAACGCAAATGATCACCAGAAATGCATCGCATTTCAAGAAATACGTCTCCACTCCACCACTGACGCCAAGACGAAAAACGATTCCCCAGCGCAAGGCCAGACCACCGCCGGACGACGACTACTACGATACGCCCCCCGACGAGCAGTCCCGAGCCTGTCACTCAAGCCGCTGTCGCGGAGCCGTTCATCGTGGCTCAACCCGCTGAACCAGCCGAGGACCCGGGACCTAACCCACTACAACCTCGAAGGACCCGGACGTCGGCTGCTCATCTTCACGATTTTGTTCTTTCATAATTTGTCACTAATGTATTTTGTCATATTCCAGTCTCTTGCATTTTGTACATTCCTGCCACATTCTCTTTAAAGAGGAGGAGGATGTGATGTCCTACCTAACCTTACTTTCCCCACTGCCTTCTCAAACCCTTCCCGCCATCTTGATCACACCCCCTTGCATCACTTCCTTTAGCCCAGCTCCCATCATGCACCACACCAGCACCAGAGACCCTACTTCCTCTTTCCAGGACAGTCTCTGCCTAGCCTCTCTACACAACGGACATTCAATAAACACTCTATTGTAATCAATCATCATCTTAGTACATCTCTGCCATCCCTCACGTTTACTCACTCCACTCATCAGAACATCACACTCACTAATTTCTCTAATTTTTTTGGGAAGTTTGTTATATATTTTCGAGTGAAGCAGCCAGAGAAGACAGCAACAACCAAGACGCAACGTGTGCCCCCAATAGTAATAAAAACGGGACATTTCAATAACCACAAACATATGATCGATTATATCGATGCACTTGTAAATCAAGTATACACAGTGAAACCATATGCCTTGTCCGCAAAAGTGACTATAACACATCCAGACTATTATTAAAAACTTACAGACGCCCTAGAAAACGACAAGTTTGAATTCCACACATTCCCAGCGACTAAATTGAAGCCTCAAGTTTTCATTATCCGTGGACTGCCGCTAAATGCAGTTCCGAAACACATTGAAGAAGAGTTGAGAGAGCGGGGGTTTGCGCCACGCTCGGTGGTTCAGCTAACTGCACCTGCAGACAAGACTACGCTCTACCCTCTATTCCGAGTCGTGCTCTCAGCTTCTCCCGATCAGACGTAATCAGACCTCCGTGGCCCCACTCATCTCAGCCGCTGCAAGATCACGACAGAGCCTGGCAGAAGCAAAGCTCGAGCAGTCATGTGCTTTGATTGCCAACGGCTAGGGCACACCTCAACCTTCTGTCACCAGAAGCCGCGCTGTGTCATATGCGCAGGCGAGCACGACGCCAAACAATGTCAACGACCACGCTCAGAGAAAGCGCAGTGCACCAACTGCGCCCGGGAACATCCAGCGAGCTACTGGGGCTGCCCTTACCTGGCAAAGGTGCGCCAGGAACAAGGTGAGCGTCAACGCCAAGGTGAGCGTCAACGCCAAGAACAAGGTGCGCGTCAAGGTCCACGAGCTCCTAGCGGGCAAATGTGGCAAGGCGGCTGTCAACGTCAAACACCCAGACTTTGCTTGGAGATACCTGCTTCACATCATAACATCGAGATGCCCGACGAGATGAGCACAGAGACAACACGAACCTTCGCCGAAGTGCTGACATGCCGCTCGCAATCACCACATCCTTCCGCAACTGACAACCACCTACAAGATGTGATTGGTCAGCTGTCTGCCTTGCTCCAGGAGCTTCTTCCACTTATGACTGCCTTGACCCAGCTTCTGCCGTGCCTAATTCAAAGTGCCACTCAGACCCAAAATGGTGGTAACTAATTCTAAAATAACCAAACTTGCGATGTGGAATGCTAATGGCATTCTTAGCCGACGAGACAAACTTGGGCATTTCATGCTAAGTGAAGACATCACAGCGGTGTTTGTTTCTGAAACACATTTGAACCCCAAACATCGCTTTGCCATGGCAAATTTCTCAGTCTATCGCACAGATCGACCTATCCAGCACTTGCGGAAGCCAAGCGGCGGTACGGCAGTGATAGTGAAGAACTCAACCCAACACCACGAGATTGTACTTCCACCACTGCTGTCACTAGAAGCTACAGGCGTGGAGATTCTTACTCGTCGCGGCGTGATTCGAGTCTTCGCCATTTACTGCGCTCCTGGTGCGAAACTTCACACGGGCGACATCGATGCGCTGCTAGACAGCGACAAACCAACGGTCATCTGCGGCGACTTCAATGCCAAGCACCAATCTTGGAATTCGCGAGTTGCTCACACCAGAGGGAAGCAACTGCTCTCCCACTCGCGACGCGAGGACTTTATTGTTGCAGGCCCAAAGGAACCGACCCACTATCAAGGCAATAAAATCCTCCCAGACGTGCTTGACATTGCAGTCATGAGAAACATCACTCAATCCATTGAATTAGAAACACTGACAGCGCTGTCGTCAGATCACAACCCCGTGCTGATCAAGATTGGTGATGAGACAGCAGTTCATGTTCCAACCCAGAGGCAAAACTTCAGAAAAGCAGACTGGAAGAAGTTCAAGACTGTTCTATCTGACACTGTCTTGGAAGCCCCGCTGAACTCTCCTGCAGACATTGACGAAGCCACAAACAACTTCACAGTAGCAGTCCAAGGCGCTATCGCGGCAAGCGTTCCGATGTCCAAGCCGGGTCGCTGCTCCATCTATGACCTCCCTCCTGGTCTCATGCAATCCATCGCAGAGAGAAACCGGGCTCGCCGGATGTGGCAGCAGCACCGCTTACCCATCCTGCACACTCACTACAACAAGCTCTCTAAACTTCTGAAAGAAGAAATCCGCGAATACAGGAGCGATAAGTGGGAAGCAGCGGTGGGAGAACTGCAAGTAGCCGACAACTCCATCTGGCGTATGACTCGCCGCCTAACGAATCGACCAGAGCCTAGTCCTCCGATCCAAGGGAGAACCCACCTCGCATGCAGTGCCCGAGACAAAGCAGAGGTCTTGGCTGAATCACTTGAAGCTCAGTGTCAGCCAAAACCCACTTAGCGCCATCACTCCCGAGGTTGAGCTAGCAGTTGCAGATCATCTAGCAGGACATTGTCCGACAGACCAGGAAGACGATGTAAACACGTGTTCGCTGGCTGAAGTCGATCTTTACATCAAGCAGCTCTGCAACGGGAAGGCGCCAGGACTGGACGGCATCACCAACACCGTTATCAAGATGTTGCCCCTCAAAGCCCGCCACTCACCAACATCTACAATGCTTGTCTACGATCGCAGCACTTTCCAACCTGTTGGAAGGAGTGATAGTTTTTCCCAAGCCGGGCAAACCTCTGCGAGACCCAGCGAACTACCGGCCAATCAGCCTTCTCTCCTGCCTGTCAAAGGTACTGGAGAAAAAAATACTGCGGCGCCTACAGATGCATGCAGAAGAGAAAGAAATAACCATCAATGAGCAGTTTGGCTTCCGCCGAAATCACTCCACAAACCACCAACTACTGAGAGTAGTCGCAAAGATCACGCATGGCTTCAATATCAACAAACTGACTGGCATCGTCTTTCTGGACGTCGCAAAAGCCTTCGACAGAGTATGGCACGAGGGCTTGTTATACCAGCTGATCGAGCTACAATTCCCACCATATCTGGTAAACCTCGTAGCGAGCTATATATCACGCCGTTCATTCCATGTGTCACACCGTGACGAGAAATCAAGCACGAGAAATCTCGCTCAGCTCGCGAGCTCTCCTGCAACGCGTGCAGAACAAGGCAGCAAGATTCGCCCTGGGAGTCCCGATGTACGCGAGGACAGCGGACGTCCACGACCAGCTCGACCTCGAGTACTTGGACGACCACATGCTGCAGCTCAACCAAGACTTCTACGAGCAGTTGGCAGACAACGCCAACCCGCTGATCCATGAGTTGAGCCTCATTGAGGTCAATCCCTTCGACCGCTACTTGCGGCCGACCACAGCGCTGGATCTGTGAGAAACAACCATCTGCTGCCTGCAGATTCAAGACGACCACCATGCCTAACTCCCAACAGCGACTGGATATATAGGCAACAGCCAAGATCCAAACATCGTTGCCAACATTATGGCAACCAGAAGAAAGCTGATGATGATAATTAGAATTTTGTTGGATTTGCTTTGTTCTTTTATATTGAATGTGAACCTGTTGAGTTTGCCTTGTTTCATGAGTGTGTACGTTACTGTTGAGCTTCTGGTTATCCATGTTCAAGTGAGTGTTAATAGAGGAATGGAAGATGTATAAACTGTAAAGGGTTAGGATACTGTGTTTTATGAAGTGAGGTTTACAGTGAGGTTTTGAATATGAATTGTCACTTTGCCTCTTTTTTTCCAGACCAATTATTATTCTATAATTGCTCTTTTTTGTAATTTAAATATTTTTATTAAGTTTGATGCTGAAGTTCTGCCCCATTTCTCAATCCCGTATCTCAAGTGAGACTCAAAATTTGCGTAATAGGCCAATTTTGCTGTTTTTAAATTTGTTAATTTTTTAATTGTTTTTAATGCAAAGCAGGCTGAGCTAAGTTTTTTTGAAAGCTCTTCACTATGCCAATTCCAGTTTAGATTTTCATCTATTGTTACACCTAAAAATTTTGTTCTTGTTACATTAAGTATTTCTGTTTTGTCATTATAACCATAAAAAACACTCCGTGTAAAAAAATCAGCCAAGTCTCTTCAACTAAAAAAAAAAAATGAAATCTAAAAATTCTGCACTGAAACGAAGTGATATCAAAAAATGAGCCAAGTGAAAACTTTATTTGAAAATTAAAAAATACTTGGCGCATCGTGTATATAAATAGCTTAGAAGTATAGGCTAGATATAAATACATATACTTACAGTACCTATACCTACAATGCCCTAAAAAAACGATGCGCCAAGTATTTTTTAATTTTCAAATATAGTTTTCACTTGGCTCATTTTTTGATATCACTACGTTTCAGTGCAGAATTTTTAAATTTCATAATATTTTTTTTTAGTTGAAGAGACTTGGCTGTTTTTTTTACACGGAGTGTTTTTTATGGGGATATCAATTATTTTTTTAGTTTATTTACACAACTTGTAAAACTTTTTGGGGCAACAATGGCTAATTCTTTTTAAAAAATACGCCATTTCCGAATAATTTACTAAAAAAAATATTGTTTGGAGCTAAATATAAACTTAAAGTGATATAACATGAAGAATTGCGATAGCATCGTTCCAATAGGTCCAGCCGTTTTCGAGATATGGCATCAATTCCGGTTTTCAAAATGGCGGCTGAAAGCTCTTACACATTGTATTAATTTGTATATAAATACTAATATTTCATTATAAGACTTCTGAATATGTAGTTGGTTTTTATATAGAGGGAAGTGAATTTAGGCAGATTTCGCTTAACTATGACGTCATTTCCGGTTTCAGTAATTAGAAAACTTTAATTTAACTACTGTTATTTCATATAGAGGACCGTCTGAATCGATTGGCGCAAATTTCGTTCCGATCGGTTAAGCCGTTTTTGAGATATAACGTCACTTCCGGTTTCAAAATGGCGGCACAAAAAATTTATAAGGGCAAGGTATCATCAGGCAGACGAGCTGTATATGTGGTGAAAATTTCGGGTCAATCAACCTAGCCGTTTAGGCTGTGGCGGAGACCGCGGAATTTATTGGAAGATGAATCATCATCATCATCATTATTATTATTATTATTATTATTATCTGAAAGCCGTACAATTACACGGTTTTCACGGCCCTCTAGCTCGCAAACGGCATAACCTATTGTTCTCAAATTTGGTATATGTGGTGGGGTGGGCCATAGCTCGAAATTAAGATATTTCGCAACAATGTGAGATTTTCCAATTTTGAGATCCAGGAGGCCGAAAATGCCACTTTGATGCTTACAGTAAAAGTGGGTTGCTCCAGCCTTTTTAAATGAGAGTGTGCGCGCGCTGTACGACTTGGCTGGCGTGGAGCGACCGCTCCACTAGATTCTTAATAGATTTGATATTGATGTCATTTTCTCTTAGTTTTTTATGAATACTAGAGAAGTGTATGAAATTAGTTTTGTTTATATTTAAGATCAACTTATTTGCACTGAACCAGTCTTGAACGTTTGATAGTTCGCTCTGAGCTTTGTCGACAAGTTTCTCGACAGTTTTGTCTCTAAGAATGAGACTCGTGTCGTCTGCAGTCGTGACCTATACGTGGGGAACCTTCCCATCACTCTCCTCTCGCCTGTGGTAAACCACGAAATAACCTCAGTGATGAAGGAATGATATTGTCTTAGAAACTGACCGGTCCGCTGGGGAAGACGTGTTTGATCTTACACTGGTGGTCCAGCCGATCCTCATTGTACTGCTCACGTATCCACATGATGTCCACATGAAGCCTGGAACATAAGGTGGGGTTGCGGGACAGAACTTCAGGATAGGATCTGGAGGTGTATTCTTGAACGTTTTCCCAATTCCATTCCTGATGGGATCCGGTCACGGCCATAAGGATTAACATGGCCCCGAATCAGATTCCATCAGAATTGGGAATTTAAAAGTTATAGAATACGGCACCAGGATAGGCTTTCAAAAATTTCTCATAATTTGGTCGGGATGTGACAGTCGATCTAGTAGGGGATCATGAATTCAGATTGTGAATTGGTTCAGGATTTTAATGAAATGCTTGGAATACATTTGTTTCATATTAATTTAAATATTATTTATTTGGCAGTTTACTACGTACATTGATTGATTGTATCTCTCGGATTCAAATCGCAAATAGTCTATACATACTACAGTCCGTGTCACACGGAGTTGTCCGCCAGAAGTGGACCCTAATGTTGCATATAACCGGTTTTTTGTACATCCCTCAGTCGCTGTGAGCGATCGCGCGGTCCTCCGAGACCATCCCTCTTTCTCGGACAAGGGGTATTCAAAATATCTTAGCGGACAACTCCGTGTGACACGGACTGTAATAAGAATGTAGGTTTCTGTGGAAAACTTCCATGAAGTCAGGATATAAGGAAGGGATGTGCGTTGTGAAAAATATCCGAACGAACCGGGGCTTGAACCCGGGACCTCTCACTTGCCGGGCGAGAGCTCTACCAACTGAGCTACCCGGTCGGACGGACGGACATTAGACACAACACACTGATGAGGGTTAGAGATCTCCGAGGAGAATGGAATGAAGGTAGAGAATGATCACTACGAACTGTCATACCACCGGTGACGATGCTGTCACCATGTCTCATTGCACTTGCGTGCGCAACCCTCTTTTACTCGACTTAACGAGTTGCTTTTCAGCTCGAATGATGAGAATGTAGGTTTCTGTGGAAAACTTCCATGGAAGTTTTCGT
Organism: Leuctra nigra; assembly: GCA_934045905.1. Classification (NCBI taxonomy): domain Eukaryota; kingdom Metazoa; phylum Arthropoda; class Insecta; order Plecoptera; family Leuctridae; genus Leuctra; species Leuctra nigra. The sequence goes on from OW203765.1 coordinate 32,356,810, forward strand.
TAAGTCGAGTAAAAGAGGGTTGCGCATGCAAGTGCAATGAGACATGGCAATTATTTAATTAACGAAACAAAAAATTATAAATGTACCAAGGGATACCCTTAAGTTTGTATTTTATATAATCACAATTAAAATTTCAAATCATTTCGTCAACCCATTTTGTCTCCAATTGTATCCAAAAAAGTGTTTACTAAATGCAGCAAAATCGCTCGCGCTTGCACGACCTTAATTTATAATTTTGAACTAGATCTTGGTTAAAAACAGTAACATAATGTTCTCTTCTTAACAATATTTCTAAAGATAATTGAGTGTTCGGTGTGACAGGTTATATTGTCACACTTTGAAGGTCACGAAATAAAAAGGTTTATATCTTTAAATGATTCTTGGCCTGTTTGTCTGAAAATGTGTAAATACTTGACAATTATAAAAATTTTGTCATTATGACTAGGGGTGTCATGAATAATACCCCATTTACACTCCCATACGCTCACTTTAAAGTCCCATTTAAGTTACCTAGCTCACTTTACATGCACAGTGTGACGAATACAAGTCTTCTATGTTTTAACATGGGTCGTCATTTAAAAGTACCTACCTTCAATCAATCTACTCAATTAAAGCGTGGATGAATACACCTTTACAGGGATAGATAACTTCACGTTCCACATGAACTACCCGGTTCACCTAAGCTATGACTTAGCCTTCTAAACATTTTTACATTTGTTTTGCAGTGTCTTTCAAAATTATTGAAATAACGGCATTCTTAAACTCAGCAAAAACATGCAGCGCTGCAGCGGACATCTAGCGATGTGTTTATTTAATCAGCGCTGTAGCGACTTTTCGTGCATCAAAAGTGTTCATAATCTCAGCGCTTTATAGCGGCTATCTAGCGGTTCTAGCAAAAAAGTCTTCGCTTTATTCGCTAGATGGATGCAAAATCCAGCATTTGTTTATGTTGATCTGTGTGTTGATGATTTAAATTGTCAATTATGTGTCGATTATGAAATGCCGATGAAGCTGAGAGGTAAATACCGGGTGGCGCAAAAAAAAACCTGATTGAGAGGTCACTATATCGAAACTATTATAATAGGATTCTGAAATTAGTACACATATTAGAAAACATACCAAAATTTAATATGTGTAAGTTTCAAAAACAATACAATTGTAGGAAAAAAGTTACTACAGCTGTTCAAATTTGGTTTTCAAAAAATTGATTATACGGAGCTCAATAGCGCCCGTCGAGAAAACTTCCAATGACTGGGACGCTGTTTCGTCAAAACTACGTACGATATCAAGCTGAAAATTCAAATTAAATTTTAAAAAGATATTAAGATCGATTGTGTAAAAATTTCAATCAATTTGAATGAATGGAACGGAATTATGGAATCTTGAAGTTGAGCTTGAAAACAGAATAGTGGGAAAAAGAATCACTTTTATAACGTGTGTAATAAAAGTTAAGAAATATTCTACATATTCTGATATTAAAGTTTCTATGGTTTAGTTAAATAGGTACCTATTGTATTGGCGCTCCTATATAAATCATGTTATTGGTAATTGATGTAGGCATTGTGTCAACTTGGCAAGAAATCTCATAATATTTGGCTTTTAATGGTGGGCCATGTTTTATTTCTGTGAATTTTATTTGATTGCTTGACACGGGTTGGCCGCTCGTTTTGTATTCATTAGTATTGCGTTATCTATCCCTGTAAAGGTGTATTTATCCAAGGTTAAAATGAGTGTGTAAAAGGGGTAGGAATATGTTCTTGCATTTAGTTCCAACTGTGACCAATTGATGTTCCCGCAAATCATCCATTGTTTAAAAAAACATTTCAACAACCTAATATGTCTAAGCTCTAATGTACAACATTGTGAAATTTCAAATTAATACACAACATTCTCTTGTCAATCAATATGAAGATAAGTTTAATCTTAAACCAATTTAAAAGGATCTTGAACAGTAATAATTGAAAAGAACATTGTAAAACCGGACCTTAGTACAATACTTACCAGTGGTCGAGCTTGCCGGTGAAGAGCTTGCCGGTTCAGTGCTTGCCGTTGCAGTGCTTTCCGTTGCAGTGCGTGCCGGTACAGTGCTTGTCGGTGCAGTGCGTGCCGGTACAGTGCTTGCCGGTGCAGTGCGTGCCGGTACAGTGCTTGCCGGTACAGTGCTTGCCGGTGCAGTGCGTGCCAGTACAGTGCTTGCCGTTGCAGTGCGTGCCAATGCAGTGATTGCCGGTGTAGTGCTTGCCGGTACAGTGCTTGCCGGTACAGTGCTTGCCGGTGCAGTGCGTGCCGGTACAGTGCGTGCCGGTACAGTGCTTGCCGGTACAGTGCTTGCCGGTGCAGTGCGTGCCAGTACAGTGCTTGCCGTTGCAGTGCGTGCCAATGCAGTGATTGCCGGTGTAGTGCTTGCCGGTACAGTGCTTGCCGGTACAGTGCTTGCCGTTGCAGTGCGTGCCGGTACAGTGCGTGCCGGTACAGTGCTTGCCGTTGCAGTGCTTTCCGTTGCAGTGCGTGCCGGTACAGTGCTTGCCGGTGCAGTGCGTGCCGGTACAGTGCTTGCCGGTACAGTGCTTGCCGGTGCAGTGCGTGCCAGTACAGTGCTTGCCGTTGCAGTGCGTGCCAATGCAGTGATTGCCGGTGTAGTGCTTGCCGGTACAGTGCTTGCCGGTACAGTGCTTGCCGGTGCAGTGCGTGCCGGTACAGTGCTTGCCGTTGCAGTGCGTGCCGGTACAGTGCTTGCCGGTACAGTGCTTGCCGTTGCAGTGCGTGCCAATGCAGTGATTGCCGGTGTAGTGCTTGCCGGTACAGTGCTTGCCGGTACAGTGCTTGCCGGTGCAGTGCGTGCCGGTACAGTGCTTGCCGTTGCAGTGCGTGCCGGTACAGTGCTTGCCGTTGCAGTGCATGCCAATGCAGTGCATGCCGGTGTAGTGCGTGCCGGTACAGTGCTTGCTGGTGTAGTGCGTGCCGGTACAGTGCTTGCTGGTGTAGTGCGTGCCGGTACAGTGCTTGCCGTTGCAGTGCGTGCCGGTACAGTGCTTGCCGTTGCAGTGCGTGCCAATGCAGTGCATGCCGGTGTAGTGCGTGCCGGTACAGTGCTTGCTGGTGTAGTGCGTGCCGGTACAGTGCTTGCTGGTGTAGTGCGTGCCGGTGCAGTGCATGCCGGTGCAGTGCGTGCCGGTACAGTGCTTGTCGGTGCAGTGCGTGCAACACTTTCAATGAAAGTGATTCTAAAATAGAAAGAAATATAAACCATTAGACTAGTAAGTAGAGAATCATCTAATGTTTTTTTCCTGTCAAATTAGCTATGTATTAGTTAAAAATACAATTTATTGTTAATCATGTCGTCTTTCTGACCCAGTTGTGGATGTACTAGATTGAAAATAAATAAATAAATGTCCACAACTATGATTTTACTTTGAATAGGTAGGTACATTTTGTGATAGTTTAAACTCTCATAATCATTATTTACAAATGTGTCAAGGTAAAATAAAAAAATATAAAGGCAATCAACTACACTAAGGAGATCAATGATTCAACTCTGCACCATCACACAAAACCATTGATAGATCGGTGGTTATTTACAACGGCTAACAGCCTCATGCTCGGCAGAAGTTGAGTCCAAAGGTAGATATTTGCGGATGTCAATCCTAGAACACAATACTGTGCTCGAATAATCTTATGGACGGCATCCAGCATACTCTGGACACTTGAGTCTTTAATATAATTCCTTTTAGTAGGTATGAGGTTGTAACTAGTTTCTAGACCTACTTATACTCCTCTGGGGACCTGGCAAACATCGTTAGGCCCCGTAGTTTTGTGTCACAGTGGAAGCCGAAATCTTCAAGACCTCCACTGTGAATGAGGTCCATAGGTAATACTATTCTTCGCTGTGTTTGGATCTGTGAAATAAAAATATATAAATTAGTTTATAAAATAGACATGTACTACGGTCATATTGTTAACTTGCTTGGGTAAATTAACTAGGTAGGTAGGTAGGACCTATCAGCGACTTATTCTAGCTACCTACCTACCTGTAGCTACTAGTAGCTACTCTTCGTCATGGTGGGACGAAGGAGCAATGCTGGAGTGAAGTCGCTTATCGTAAAATTACTTTTGCTTTGTACCTATAAAGTTCAATTTTATTCGCGTGTTTGCAATAAAACACGGTATGGTTCAATATTTCAACAAAAAATTGCTGTAGGTACGAGAGGCACTTCCTAACCTAGAAGTAGGTAGGTAAGGTAGGTACTACCTACTTTAATTACTGTTCTGTAACATAATACCTATATATATTATATATATAAATCCGTGAAAATTAATATTCTTACCTTTCAAACCTTCTAATGTTGCAGGGTCCACTTCCAATCGAATTAGTATATTATTAACTATCGCTTTGATCTTGATTAATGAAGAAGCCATTTTGGAATGTTTTCTGTCATCCATCCAAGAAAGCAGCTGGATGAGGTGCTGCTAGAAGCTCGGCACGGCACGGAAACGGATTGATGACGAATTAGGCCACGCCCACTAATCCAATGTATTTACGTACACCTTTTTGACTTGGATGGGTTCCATCCTTCCATCCGGATGGATTTACGAACACACGGTTACGGAGTAAAGCGGAAGTAGTCAAGCGAAAGTAAAGCGGAAGCGGAAGTAAACTTTGTTGAATAACTTTGATCGCACAGACTACATTAAAACCAAGACGATGAAACTGATCAATATCAAACAAAATGTAAACATCAATTTATACTATTTTGTGCTTATGTCGACTTACTGACGGACACTTCATGTGACAGTTCAGATGTTAGCTCAGCTGTCTTGCGCGGTCTTGCGCATGCGTGACGTCTTCCGTCTTCCGTTTGGCACCGCAATGGCGGACACTTTTGTATTTAACATAAAGTTCATTCACGATTAGAATTGCAAGCCGTAATGGCGGCCGTGTAGATACTACTGTAGTCAAATGAACAATTGTATACCTACATATGAAAATATCAATAGAATAATCCAAAACTATGTATAATACGACTGTAGATGGAAATAAATCAATTCAATTGAATTTTTCTAATATTTTCTAATAATAAAAATAGTGTATTTGACATAATTTATACAATTTCAATAATACAAAGAAGAAAGTCTTGCCATTGACAGGGCAGTGTTCAAGTGACTGACCAATGAACGACGTGATCGACTAAAACGTCAGTGAAATTCTTATCGTGAACGAACTTTAGTGGAAGTGTGTGCAACGACCTAATTAGCACCGTGAGGTGCTGCGCGCTAGTAGGAGCGGAGATTTAGTGGACCTTGAACGGAACTTATAAAGGAGGCTGTGGTTCAAAACACGGCCTCCTTTATAAGTTATAAAGGAGGTTGTGGTTCAAAACAATAACAATCTGTCAAATGCTGTTCAGTCCAGATTTATTCTAGAATTTTATATATGTTCTTTAGTCGTTCTAAGCTTTTATCCACTGAATATGTTTACATTGTGCACGCTATTAAGCGTACTACTTTTATTCTTTGCATCTGATAAACCTACGATCACCACACTTTACAGGGATCGGAAACTGTCTGACTAGCTGGCCATGTGCTTGGCAAAATTATTTTCCATGCATTGATCATTGAGCGAGCGTAGCGAGTGTCACCCAATACTCTTAAGGCTGAATTACACGAATCAAGTTTCCTTGAATTCAACCCTTTCAAGGGGGTTGAATTCAAGACTTGGATCGTCTAAATGAAAACATTAAGCATCCAAGTCTTCAATTCTAGACATCTCTTCAACCTTTTCAATTATAACTTGTCCCATTTTCCTTCAAGTCTTGAAATACTTCAAGCAATTGTTAATTTCACCGCAACTTCAATCAACAATACACATTAAATCGTCTAAATTCTCTTTCATGTTTCCTTGAAATCAAGGGTTGAATTCAACCCCTTCAAGGAAACTTGAACCGTGTAATAGGCCATTTAAGAAAGTCAGTGCGCATGCGATAAAGCCTGGCAGGTCCACAGCCGCCTAGTGTGTAGTGACTAGTGTATGTTTAGTGTCTGTCATATTATAAATTCGTGTTGTTTTCGAGAAGGCTGTGGGTGGGGTGACGTCACGCCGAGTCCTTTGAAGTACGCACTGCGCATGCGTTTAAGCCTGACAACATTAGTACCACACCTCACCAACAGATGTATCTTTACTTTCTTAAATGGCCTATTCAGGCTTTAGGCACTTTCTCGTTTGCTTGTGTTCACTGCCCAGGTCAAACAGTTCAATCGATCTGAAATTTTGGTAATCCATGAGGTCTCTGGGATCGTTTTTGAACAGGATCCTGTAATTATAATACATGTATTATGTGATTTTTTAAATTTTTACTAGAACCGATTGACCGATTAACTTAAAACTTTGCATTATCATTGGGACCGACAATTTAGGTATTTTTTTTGTCAATTTGAAGACTAATCTGTCGTTCTTGGTATTGTAAGGGCCGGTATTACCAAAGTTAATCAACAGTAAAGTCAACTTGCCTTCCTTGAAAATTAAAATTCTATGACACTATTCGAGAAAATAAGGAACACAACTGACCTCTGGTGGATTTTGTGGTACTAGGTAAATGGTGGCTATCAAGGGCGCATTTGCATAAATATAAATACAAATAGTTGATATAGTTGTTTGTTATGGCCAAAAAAGTAAATTTATAGTAAATATCAATTTAATATGTTTTTTGTTTTTTCACTGCTTTATGGAAACACGAAATGTATAAACAAACAAATTAATATATGTACCTGATAGTAGCCATCTTGCCAGAAGTGGCTCCATCACGTATCACTTATTTGTGGGAATACTGTATCCACTATAGTATTGTGTTGCCATCTTGCTGATGCAAATGCACAGATTCACTTAATCGTCACTCAAGTGACTTTAGAGAGTCTCTCCCAATTTAGAAGTGTAAATCGAAGATAATGTTGGGCTCCATACAGATACTTGTGGTAATCTGCGTTACTTAGTGATCCTCTTATCCCCTTGTCTTTGTTATTCTATTTGTCAGTCGTTTTATTACCCAATTAATGAATTGAGTTGGGATCTTCAGTTCTAGAAGTTTTGGAATTAAAATATTTATCTGCACATTATCAAAAGCAGATGATATGTCCAAAAATGCCGCAATTAAGGTCTTTCTATTGAGAAGTGCCAGTTTTATATCGGAATGAAATATATTTAGACTGTCAAGTGTGCTTCTGCCTTTACGAAAACCGTATTGCTGATTGTCCAGTGCTCTTTGATTCTCCAACCACCAATCCAGTCTTTTCAGTAATATTTTATCCATTAGTTTTCCCATTATTACCATTAGTGCAATGGGTCTGTAGGGTCCGAGCTGGAAGGATCTTTTAATGGTTTAAGTATGGGAACAATTATTTGTGAATTCCATGTTTCCGGTACCACATTCTCTTGAAATAATTGATTGTAAATTAGTAATAATTCTTGCTTTGCTTCTTGTGGAAGATTTTGTAGCATACTGTTACTGATTTGATCACTTCCAGGTGCTGTGTCTTTAAGATTGAGTAACGCACATTCCAACTCGTAAATAGACATTAGTGAGGTTAGTAAAGGCTCATTAAAATCATTTAGCAAGGGACCAATAATTGAGCGAGCGAAGCGAGCGACTCTTTTTGACTCCTTTTACACGGACCTCTGTTTTTTTTTTTTCTTTTTTGATTTTTTGATTTTTTGGCTGCTACCTGGAGCAATTGAAGTCACACCGTTTCACCGATCGATCTGAAATTTTGCACACATGTAGATACAACCTTCTCTGTTTGCTGATTAATTTTTTTTTGAAATACATTCATTGGTTCATTGGTAAAATAAAAATCTCATGATAGGTTGAAAAATGAAAATGGTCTTCGATAAATCTTATCAAACTCATATTTTGCATGGTAATTAAGACCAACATTGTCTCTTGTTTTCCAATTTTTCAGCCCATTTTGTCATTTTGAATAGCTGTCAGAAACTGTTTAACGTTTAATCTAGGTTTAATAACGTTAAAACGTTTATTAATGTTTTCTTTATGTTAACGCATCTTCGGTTCTATGTTTGCGCACGTGTCCGGTGCTCGCTCATCAACGCGTTTCACGGAGCGTTTTCCTAGTGATATCTTGCGGTACCCAGTCAGGTGCAATCTTTTGGTGAAAATCTTCTGCCCAATTACTTTCATCTACGATGTTTGTGGACGTGTTTTTACAATTTCTGAATTGTTTGATCATATTCCAAACTTCCTTATAATGTGTTTCTCTATTTATTTTGCTACTGTAATTTCTCCATCCCAGAGTCTTTTGTTCTTTTAATATTCCATGTGTTTCTGCCTCAACTGCTTTGAGCTTATGATAATTTTCCTGGCTCATGTTAAGTCGAAATATTTCGGTTATTTCGCGATGTAATTATAGCTTTTACTGACCTCGTTATACGATTGACATAAAAGTGACTTGCCTGCACGCGCCCTGTGCGCATGTGCAGATATACTCGTGGTAGAGATGCTATTTTTTCCCGCTAGGTGGCGTTTTGCAACTTTTAGTGTCGAATAAAAAGCTTCTTCGATGGTCACGGTTTTTTCGCCGCGATGCGGTTTGCGGGACGATTTCGCACCCATCGTCTTCCATGATTTGCCGTTGAGGCGCGATATTTTGAGACGAACCTAGCGGAATTTTAAGCAAATACGAACAGCGCCAGAGCGCTCCTATCGGTAGTCGTTTACAGCGCATGCGGCGAAACCGCCGCCGCGTCGCGGAATCGCAAGTATTGAAGTTGGCTCAACATTCAGCTGCGGTTCGCGTGACGTCACGCGGCGCTGCGATTCGAGCACTGATTGGCTGAGAGGCCAAGATTGCGGCGCGGAATCGCGTTGCGGCAAAAATCCGCGACCATGGAAGACGGGCTTAAGTAGGGAACTTTCACTCTCCTCTCGCCTGTGAGCAAAGGTTTTGATGAATGATATTGTTTTAGATATGAACGTGTCACTGTCCACTGACACGGACACGGACTGCGACACCCAGCTGGCACTGCTTCTCGTCGATCCCATACTGTTCATGGTACAACTCTGCTACGGAGCTGCGTTCGCTGCTGCACTATGGAGGAAGCGGGCAGCGGCCAAGGTAACAGTCACATCCTACCATGTAGTCCACATGATGTGGTTCTTGGCAAGGGTAACAACTTGACGTTTCTCTTCACAGAGACCGAGTTTAGATGCATCGTTTAGATGTCATCGATGCACGTCATCGATGACGACGATGACGACGATGACGATCTACGTCGAGCGCCAGATGTCCCAAAAATACTTCATGCAGATTCTGTCCGTGCCCGTATTGTTCACGTCGCTTCTATGGTCTGCGGCTCTGGTCGCTGCTGCACTATGGAGGAAGCGGGCAGCGGCCAAGGTAACAGTCACATTCTACCATGTAGTCCACATGATGTGGTTCTTGGCAAGCTCTTGACAGCAATCTACGTACATAGGTACACTCGGCCAAACAAAACTTGACGTTGACCAAATTTGAATGACTGCTGGTCATGTCCCATAACCAATCAAAGCTTGTTATTATCATTGAAATAAGAGGCCACGTACTAGAGTGAGACAATGAGATCGCTTAGACTGACTTCTGATGGTGTGATCTTACATTTATCAGCCTATCAGATTTATTGAACGCTCAAGTTTTGTTTGGCCAAGTGTACCTACATGGAAACACATCTTCTTCTTCTTTGATTTTGTTTGGCCAGAAAGCCAAAGCTTAATTCAGCCAGCAGTCGATGTGCATTTGCGCGAGAAATGTTAAATTTGTATTTATTTAAATTTTTAATTTTGATCACTTTTTATATATATATTTTTTTATTATTTAAGAATCCCATCATGGCTTTGTGTATACTTGGTGAAATCCATCCCAGCAGGTGTTCAACTGATATTGGTCTTTGAAATTTTTCTTTCATTAGATATGCCAATAATATTTTCCTGTATTCTATGTATTGTGGTAGTTCGCAATTAAAGAATATGTGATTTAGTGTCTCGACTACCTCCTCGCAGTCACATATGGGATCCTCCACAGTCCACAACACCTATTCTATGAAGGTGCTCTTTGGTGCTGCAGTGGCCTGCTCTCATTCTTGAAATTGTTGTTAATTTGTTCTGCTTTTAATTTCTTCGTTATATGGTTTTTGATCTATTCTGTTCCTTTATCTGGTGTATTGTGATGAATGATTATTTTTGTAATGAAGCCATTGTAGCTGCCATTGATCCATAATTTCTTTCTTGATGTCTGTTATAAAATCATGTATGGGAGGTTCATTAAATCTACATTGTTTATGTTAGCGGACTTTGCAAGTTTATCAGCATCTTCATTTCCCCTTAAGGTGGCTCATCCAATCGGGCATGGTCTCAGATTTTCATAATTTTTTGTCTACTTATCGATAATCATGGCATACACAATCCCTGAAAAAATTAAACTCTTCTCGTGTCTAGTTTTTGAGATAAATTGAGTTTTCTTCCCCATGTTATCTTATGGCAGACAAGTAAAATCGTGTCACATTTAGGCTAATAATGAAGATCTAATTTTTATGTAGTCCCAACTTTGATCAAAAATCTTTTTTTCTGGTAGATATATGGATATCCTATTAGGGAAAAAATTGAAAACAATACCAACGTGTGCTATTTTAGAAGTTATAAGCCAAAAACGCAATGATTTTCCTATACCTCCTGTGTTAAAGTTTTCTTCATTCTCGGAAGGCAATAATTTTAAACCTCGATGTAAGACAGGAGTTGCAAGTTAAATGACATTTTATTATTTGTTTATACTTAAATAGAGTTCAAATGTTGGAAAAAGTAATTCATGATGGTAATTTCAAAAAATAAATATTTTGGAATGTTCGATCGGTTGAGCCACGTTAAGCCTTCGTGTCCTGGTATCCACATAAAGTGGGTAACAATATTCTTATTTTTCAGTTCTTGAATTAAATATTTTATTCTTAATATGATGGGTGATGTTTTAGCATTTATCCCTGCACATTGCAGTGCAGTCAGAACACTCTGGGAATCTGATAAAATTATGAATTCTTTTGTACTGTTAGACACATTTTGATTGATGTAATCCAAGCTTCGTTTATTGCTACACTTCAGCTGTGAAGATGGTAGCCATCGGAGGTAGCAATGTATGGAATCTTATTTTTTCTTGTATATAAAATGCTGATTCCACCGCATTCTTTTCGGGATTTTTTGAACCATCAGTATATGAATGCAATTTTGAACATGTTTTAAAGTCATTTCTTGGAATGCAATTTCTCGTTTATCTAAATTGATTTTCTTTATCTCCTGAAATGTGGCTGGAATATGACTTATTATAGAACAGAATACTGGTATATTTTAAAATTGATTTTTCTTGTTGTTCTAATCCTTTATATGACATAGAGAGAAGAGTATGTTTTTGACTTGTACATAGTATTTTCAATTTAGGTGGAATGGGATGCTCGGTGATTGCTAATGTTTTTAGAATATATTTCTTTGCTAGCCACTTTCTTCTCAGTGCTAGTGGCGATACACATGCTTCTGCGTGCAAAGCTTCAATAGGCGTAGATTTCATCGCACCTAGTATAATTCTCAGATATTGGTTTTGAATTTTATTCATCTGATTTAAGTGCGTTTTGGCTGCTTCATTATACAACATGGATCCATAGTCTAGTTGTAATCGAACTAGTGATTTATAAATAATAGCCAGAGTGCTAGGATCTGCACCCCACCAAACTCCAGCAAAAGCTCTTAAAGGAGAACAAAATACGTTAAATACGAGAAGTATGCAATGTAATATTTATTTCTATGAATTTTAGTGAAAACCGCATATTTTTAAAAAAATCCCTGATTTTTTTATGATTTATTTTATGTAGCGCGCAACGAATATTCATCTCATGCGTGACGTACGTGGTGCGCGGCCATGTGTTCTGAGTCATGAGTCACAGCGCGGCCGAGCACATGGCTATAAACAAAATCAAGTGTGACACTCATCTGTTCTTTACGCAACATGCATGCAGTTCGTGTCCAACACGAGACGTAGAAACACTTCTGTGTCTCATATTGTGCATTTATTTTGTGAACTAATTTCTAATACGCTAACTGCATTATTCTTGCTGTGAATCGTTCACTATACAATAGGATAATGAGTAGAGACAACTATATTACCGCATCAGTTTGAACCAGAATATGCATAGACTGTTCTAGACAGTGTTGTTTTAGTGGACGAGAACGATATCACTGTTCAGATTATATTCGGGACGAAAAGATATAATAATTTATGGTGTAAACGTGGAATGTGCAAACTAATGCCGAGTGATTTTGAATGTTTGTGTTCTCAGGAAAGTGAAACATTGGTACGGTTAGACGGCCATTTGATTGTGTCACTAAAAACCCATTTTTATTATTTTAATTATTTTGTAAGTAGGTATACTGTACTTAACTGTTTCTGTTCCATCCACACATTTTCAAGTTCGTTTTGAAAATACATTTTAATTTGTTGATCAAAAGTAGTGCGTGAAAAACAATTGCCTTTGGGTTGATTGCCCTTCATAGTCTGAGATTGCCAGTGTAATTTATGACCTGCTTGACACGTGGTCGTCACCCCTAGCATAGCCCCCTCGACTCCACCTCTTAGTTTTTACAACGAGTGCCCCACATTCACGGCACAATCTAAACAGGGTGGACAAACAGCACCAAAATACAAAATAAAATAAATGTTTAGTAGCTATCACTGTCACTGTCATTTTCACTGTCGGTTTGGAGTCCTCACTATCTGATGCTTCTTCTTCTGGGTCCAGTCTAAACTAAACATCCAAATCTTGCGTTCACTTTCCGATAGTTGAGGTGATCTATTTTTATTTGGGTTGCGGTATGATACCCGAGGCACTTACTTTTCTGTATTATTAAAACCCTAAAACGAACACTGAGTCATTATTAAATCGGATTATACTAATATTATATATTTGAATTACACTTTCTTCACATCCTGACTCAGTGACTGCAGGAACTCGACTGATTTTCATGTGACGAAAAAATTACGCTTACAACTCATAAACATATCAGGGCCTCTTGGGTGCATTGCTTGGGTGAGGCGTCAAATTCCTGAGAGCTACGCATGCAAGTTTCTCAAGTGTATAATGATCTCATCTAAATTTATTACCTCCAAGCATTTTTATAGTTTAACTCGTAAAACATTCTGAAGATGGAATAATGAAACTAAAATAACGCAACCAATGTCGAGTGATTTTGAGTGTTTGAGTGAATGTTTGTGTCGTCGGGAAAGTGAGACAATTGACGAGGTAAGATGGTAATAGAATGCGTATCTATAAACCCATCTATATGAACGTGATAATTTAATCATTTATATCATAAGATCAATCAGTTTGTATAACGCTAATACTTTGAGACGAAGGAAGCTTTGAATGAGCTTTGGATTTAGCTTTCAAAACAGTGAATCGTTTCGGCGCTTTCTTTCTATTAGGGAATCGGTGTTCGCGGCGATGGCATGCCTTTTCCTTACTATTACAGCTATAAACAAGACACTTTGGCATTATGAAATAGTATGATACTATTATTAGATCTTTAAATTGCATTGTACATCCTAAGTTAGTGCATGAATGAATGTAGACTGACTTGCATGCATGCATACGAACTCACGCGGCACCCATATAACCAATGCATAGCCACACTTGCGACGCCCCAGTGACGTCATCGTTCTCGTAGCGTTGCGCAAGAACGCCTGCCAAGGTGTGTTACGATTTTTTTTCATAACCAACAAGCATGTCTATGTTATATGAACACATACAACATTCTGACACTGAAATATCACTAAACTTATTTTGTTCTCCTTTAAAATATTTATTGTACTCCAGTCATTTTACTGAAAAAAGGGGCCAAACCCCAAACTAATCGTTTCTAAAAATGTTTTTTTTTGATAATATTATTGAGATCTACCCAATTAACTCAAAAACGAAAGTTTACCAAATTTTGGTCCGCCATTTTGTTTTTTCAAGTGTTTTGTAAAAATCACAATTTAATTTTTCACTTAATAATTAAGGAAATTTTTACTTTCAATATTTTTTTATTTTTTTGCAGTGTTTTGTGCAACTCAAAAAAAATAATTAGCTTGATCGCATTCATTGTTGTCCAATCATATTCATTTAAATACAAAAACATAAATTTTATTAAAACTGCTCTAGTCGAGTTGTTATTTAAGTTATCGACTTCATTTTTGCACTGAAATATTCCTAACTTGATACACTATGACATATAAAAAGTTTACCGAAATCGGCTATTTATAGCCATTTTTCCTCACAACATTTTCGACTTACATTGAAAAAATAATTGATTCCACATTCAATTTGAGATTTAAAGCACATGCTAATTGAAAATAAAAATGAAAAATTACTATTTTGATACGTTAAATATAGTTAACAAATAAAAAAAATTATAAACATTTTTAGTAGCCATTTTGTTTTTACACATATTTTTGTGGAAATCACGTATTAATTTTTATTTTAATAATGTTTGAACTTCCGGTTAAATTATTACGTGATTAATTATTGTTGAAAATATACAGTATCGAAAAAAAAATCGCCCTTGCTTTTGTTATTTGGCAGGTAATTTCCTTTTTGCAAATACCCTCAAATAAATCAAAACGGCTCTAAAACGACAGCCATTTGAGTTATTGGCACAAAAGTTTCAGAAATTGTGCATCACGTGGTGCATTATGACATATTAAAAATTTACTTAAATCTAACGATTGTGAAATAAAATATTAACTAAAGAAGGTCGTTTAAGAATTTGATAATTATGTGACAAAAAATATGTAAAATCAAAATGGCTGCCCAAAAATTGGTAAACTTTCGATCAAAATGTTGCTAAGATGGACCATAATAAAATGTTATTTATTAAAAGCTTCGCAGTTATATCGTTGTTAAAAATTTGCAGTAAAATTTGGAAGACATTAATAATTATCATATTTTTTAAACGACCTTCTTTAGTTTATAGTTTTTTTTCATAGTTTTTAAATAGTTTCAGCTTGTTCAGTTTCAGTTTCAGTTTCAGTTTTATTTCCAATAAACATTTTTACATGTAATGACCCTAGAGGAGCATAAGTTTGCCCTCATGTGTTAGGGTATTTTGGAAAGTATTGTACTGCATTGTGTTCGATATACTAGGAAAACGCTCAGTGTAACGCGTTGATGAGCGAGCACAGATACACGCAACACCTCGAACCGAAATTATGTCTATCGAAAATGTCATTAAAAGCCAACAATTCTTGATTTCGTCACAGACTTGTATAAATATCTCCAAAATCTCCAAAAATATTGGTCCCAATATAACCTTGCTAAGTTTTAAGTTGATCGTTTAACCCTTTGATTGAACGGTTCCTTGTTAATTTTCAAAATCACAGGTTTTCGTTCAAAAATATACCTGGGGCCACTCAAATCATATGATATAACTGTGTACACAATATCATATCAATCTGTTGAACGTTCATTAATAGTTTCATTTCGTGTGAAACTTTCTGCTCTAACTACCTTGCCTTGAACTGAAGATTCGAAGTCGCCGTGAATTTGACAGCCAACACGCAAAATGTCCCTTAAATGACCAAAACTTTTGAAAATAACTACAGATTAGACTGAAAATTGGCAAAATTTTAAGTTGGTCGGTCAATCGGTTCTAGTTTAAATTACTAAAATCACCGTAAAAATGGTTTCAAATTAGAACCAATGGGAGAATTTGTCTGAAATTTATAATGATTGGGTACAATGTTAGTTGCAATGACTTTGCTGAATTTCAAAATGATTGGACCAACCAATCGAAAGATACATTTTTTAAATTTGAACCAATCAGGGGATTTCAAAAAAATTAGGGTCTGCAAATCTCATATTTGGTTTGGACATGTGTGCAAAATTTCAGCTCGATCGAATAAACGGTGTGACCTGTATACGAGCAAACGACAGACAAACAAAAACAAAAAAAAAGAAAAAGAAAACAGAGGTCCGTGCCAAAAGAGCCAAAAGGAAACGCTCGCTTCGCTTGCTTAATTTTTATCTATGTCCAACACAAAACAATGCATTACATAACATGTATATTTAAGTTAGCACTTTATCAAATAAATATATTTACCTAGCGTAAATGAATAATACGCAATAGTTCGGGAACGAGAAGTAGCTAGATTAAGAGAACGGTTCGAACTTTTGAAAATTTGAATAAATGGAATGAAATTTAATAATTCCATCTACAACATCAGTCGCAATTTTATCTTACACACATCTGTTGATTCGGATTGACTATTCTCATTCTATTCAGACTCATTCAGTAATAAAGCCGCTAATCTCCACATGATGTTACTCACAGATGACGGTAGATAATGGTTATGTTTTATGATGTTTTGAAACATGATCTGTCGTTATTTCAGAAAGCTACTGAGCGAGTTCTACGCGACAACGACTCCCTCAAGTGGAAAGTCGAGAAAGCGTTGGATGAGGTGATGGCTGAGAAGGATAAAGAGATTCTGGTAATGTATTCTGCGATATATTCGGTTATTAGAATGTAGAATAACGTACATTGTTAAGTAGTTAGCTAAGGAGGGACCATCATATTTCCCCTTTCCTAAGAATTCGTTCAAATTCTTCATACATATAGAAAATTTCATTCTGCACCATAATGTGCCAAGAAAAAGTAGCCAAGCTGAACTAAATATCGTGTATCAGGTGCAATATGTTATTCTATCAGTTTTAAATATGCACGTTCCTAGATGATTTAATGAACTATGAGGGGTTACCTGCTTTATTTTGACGTGCAGTTTTACATGTAAAATTGGGTTGCTATGGTGAAACGGCCATGTAGATATTCGTAATTCTTTGCAAATTTGTGGAAATTCCACACATTTCCATTCAATTTCCATTACTTCTTTGTAGATGAGAGAGGAAGAACTTTGCAGGACGCGAAACGAGATTCACAAACTGACAAAAGCTAGTGAAATGTACGAGAAGAAACTGGAGCAAGGCGTAGCGTGTCGAAAGATGCTAGAAGAGGAGATGTCGAATCTCAAGAGCAACACAATGAGAGACCGAAATGCTCGAGCTACACAAGGGATGGCAGATGCTGATACTATTTTAAAAGCGGAGAAAGAGATAGAAGAACTGCTCAAGAATGCATCGAAAGCTAGCAGTAAGTTCAACTTGAAATCCCACTTTCTGACACCAATGTAGTGATATGATAACATTGTTTTCAGAGCGTGCGGTGGGTTAAAAAGATTGGTTCATCTTGATATCCTACAATATGGCACCATGTAGTGAACATTAAAAAAGATCGATCGTTTCAATATTTGTTTCATATAGAGCAGTATAGTTCTTATTGACATACCATATTATTTTGTCACCAATTCAGTAATATAATAAATGGATTCCTATGATAATTGAAAGTTAAACTTCATATCCCACATTCTGTCACCAATATAGTGAGATTGCTTATAGAATAAGTAGTAAAAAATTGAACTATATCTAACTTTCTGTCACAAATGTAGTTATAATTTTAATTTTTGATATGTAGATATCCAATCTAGTGATATTCAAAACTTAAATTTGAATTTGATTTGGAAGATAATATTTTGAATATTAGCGGAGATAACAAAAACACTACAAATTCTCTTATTTTCTGCACAGAAGACGCCCAAGAACAAACGTTTTTCCAAGAACAAGAATCGAAGCAACAAGAAGAAGAGATCCATGAATTGGCTCTTCAAGTTAAGAAGCAAAGTGAAGATATCCTTTCACTGGAAAAGGATAGAAACAGGTATGAAAATGACAGCTATTCGTTGACTAATGATCAAAAATTTGAACTTGTATGTGAAAATAAATAACAAACGCGTAAAAAAGGTTTCAAACACTGTTGCAATCTGTAGATACAGTTAGCGCATGTGCAGTGGCTCAAATTAGTCATCTGTCGGGTTGGTTTAAAAAAAAATATATATATATATTAAGGAGAAAAAAATGTATAATATTCAACTACTAGATAAACGGATAGTGGCCATTATAGTGCGATAATTAAGCGCTATGTATTTTGCAATTAAACTATGTACTCTCGCATATTATCTTAGTTGGACCCTCCTGCACAAATGACATCCTTCACCTTCAAATTGAAACAATTAATTAAAATTCGAGCAACATGAGCCGAGATATTGTTCAGTGGCCGCCATCTTGAAACTGCAGGCTTAAAATAAGTATCTCCTCTTCCAAATTGTTCAGGAGAGTCTAATTGAGATACTTGCAAGAGGCCAT
Source organism: Leuctra nigra (assembly GCA_934045905.1). Taxonomy (NCBI): domain Eukaryota; kingdom Metazoa; phylum Arthropoda; class Insecta; order Plecoptera; family Leuctridae; genus Leuctra; species Leuctra nigra. The sequence goes on from OW203765.1 coordinate 32,375,117, forward strand.
TATAGGGCAGTCTCGTGAAATTTTATTACAATTAATTAGTAAACTTATCATCAGCGAAATTTATAATTTTCATTCATTAAAATCAAATTCAAATATCATTGGATATTTTGGCGGGACAAACGGCAGGCAACTAGAATCAGGATTGTGATGTCATTTCCAAGTCTCCAACAATGTGTTGCCAAGGTAATTCCTTTGTTGCAACGGCAATATAGCAAATTGATGATGTCATTGTCAATTTTCCTGTTTTAAAATTGTAAGAAATATATCAATCTTTGTAAATGAATTCCTTGAAGACTATTCATCTCACAACAAAAATAATACCATATCTTTATTCAGCAACATCTCAAATTTCATAAAACAAATATTATTCTGAAATCCAATTTTAAGGAGCCTTTCCCTAAACCAGCTTATGGTAGTTAGCTGGTTTATGCGCGCATAGTGAGCCATGCGTCCAGTGTTGTATTTCCTTTAACTCCTGACAGTTCGAGCCTATTGTTATTCCTTCCCAAATGATTATAACCCCAATAATAAGTTTAGTTGTCCCACTTGGTTGCATTGAAATATTGAACTTTGTCATCAACAGGGCTAGGATGTTTAGGACATATCATTGTTTAAATTATTGTTCAGACACGTCTAAAAAGACACATAAATATGTGTCATGTGTTCCTGATTTCAAAAGTGTTTTGTTTTGCCTGAAAATGCCTTTTTCTCAATTTTTTTATGAATTCAGTCATTGTCTTGCTAAGGTCTTTTTGTCCTATTTTTAAATTATTGGGGAAAATAATATCAATGTTTAAGTTACAACAATTGATGTCTTCACAAAATTCCCATCCTCCACTTGGATGACCAACAACGACCATACTTGACCCATTGACTCATTCATACAATAATTTAAGTTCATTTTAATATTTCTAATTCAACTCCTAAACCAATAAATCGAATAATATGGTGACAAATAGTACAAAGCATAACATTTCATTGGTCCTTTTTCGGGATTTTATGGTCCTTTTTTAATAGTTTTAAGGTAATATTTGCCTGCCTTTTTGGACGTTTCATAGGTTATAAACATCCTAGCCCTGGTCATCAAATATCTGAGTAAGCCAAACCGGTTGGTGCGGATGGTTTATCCAAGATTCATGGTCATCTTGGACATCATTCATACTAGTTGGCAAGGTTCGATTACTCGTATACCATTAACATTGGCTGAAGTGAAGCCTAAACAGACTTGATTTTCTACTAAATTCGTTTCTCAGATGGCGCAGCTCCATCTATTATCTCCATAGTGAACTACTTGCAGTGAACTACTACTATAGCTATTACTTCATATTTTTACCACCAGTAGCTGATATAAGCGCTAGCCCATCCGAGTGACGAAAATTGCTGGGTTACTGGAAAGGCTTCACTTTCATTGGTCAAGTGAGCGAACCGTGTCTTATTGAGCGAGCGAAGCGAGCGACTCCATTTGGCTCTTTTAGCACGGACCTCTGTTTTTTTTTTTGTTTTTTTTTTTGTTTTTGTTTTTGTATGCTAAAGGAAGCAATGGAAGTCGCACCGTTTCACCGATCGACCTGAAATTTTGCACACATGTAAAGACAACCTTCTCTGTTTGCAGACCCAATTTTTTTTTGAAATCCATCCATTGGTTCATTGTTAAAATAAGTATCTCCTGATAGCCTAAAAAATGAAAATGGTCTTCGAGAAATGTGATCAAACTCATATTTAGCATGGTCAGTAAGACCAACAATGTCACTTATTTTACAAATTTTCAGCCGAATCTGTCAAGAAAGTATGCACTTATTGACATTTTTAATAGCTGTCAGAAATGAAACATTGAAAATGAATGTCTTTCCAATGCAACTGAATCTGATTTGCTTTAGGTACAAGAGTGTTTTGATGGTATGTACAGTTTTTTAGTGAAAAGCAGATATTTTTATGTTTATTGAGTTGATCAAATTTGAATAATTCAATTTGGATCATAGTTTCCAACAAATCATTTCGAGTTTTTAAGGACCTTGATTGTCTTTTCGTCAATTCGTAGTTCTAATGGCCGTGCCTCCCGTGTTTCTACTTGGCTGATTTTGCATCCAGGAGGGATTAGAAACATAAGCTCACATTTCAATAATATCATTGAGTGGCGTTTGTTCTCTTCTAGCGTTCACACGTCATTCCAAATCTCTCCTGCATTTTGCTTCTTTTCGTTGATAATTTTGGCAATTTGGTGTACTTTGTGAAGGTATTAGTAAAATTGAATCGCTTTTAAAGCATAGATATTAGGTATCTACAGTTTTTGTCCAGGGGATTGATTATTTCAAATTATTTTCTTCTTGGAAACGTTGGATTTATTCCGTTTCTGAGCTTCTGTCTAGCCTGACATTTCCTTGAAGGTTGCTATTTTTTTTTGAAAGTTTTGATTCATTCAGTTCAAAACATTACGTTGTCTTATTTTAATTGTGGAACGTTGGATTCATTCCGTTTCTAAACTAGGTAGTTACTATTTTACCTGATCCGTTTTTTGTGTGGAACTTTGATTCCTTTCGCTTATTAGTTGAAAGGTGATTACTTTATTTTCATATTTGCGAAGTTTTGTTCAAGATTCATTTCGTAACATTACGACATTGAATACATTACGTCTTTGAGCACACATTTCGTGCATTTCAAACATTGATCACACAAATATTATTGTACTTTAATTAGGTAGGTACTCTACTTCTTACTTTTTCATTACCTATCTTATCCCTATTTAAACATGCCGAAAAATGGAAAGACTTCTGCTAGAATGAAAGCCATAAAGGCGAAAAAGCGTCTGCGTGAAATTGAAGATCAAGAAACTGACAAAGCTAAATCTAAAAGGTTGAAACAAAATGTCGTTAATAATAAAGCATCAAGGAGCAAAGAGACCCCCGACCAGACTGCTGCAAGGAGATACTCAAACAATCAACGCAATACCCGCTCTCGTGCAGCGGGTATTGCCGATTGACCGACCAACTAAAAACTTCGCATGGTAATTGGTAGCAACATTTAAGGTATTTTTGCCAATTTTCAGTCTAATTTGTAGTTATTTTCAAAAGTTTTTGTAATTTTAGGGACATTTTGTGTGTTGGCTGTCAAATTCACGGCGACATCGAATCTTTAGTTCAAGGCAAGGTAGTTAGAGCAGAAAGTTTCAAACGAAAAGAAACTAATAATGACCGTTTAACAGATTGATCTGATATTGTGTACACACACTACATATCATATCATATGGGTGGTCCCAGGTATATTGTTTGAAGGATATCATGTGATTTTTGAAACTTAACAAGGAACCGTTCAATCAAAGGTTTAATCGATCAACTTAAAACTTAGCAAGGTTATTGGGACCAATATTTTTGGAAATTTTGGAGATATTTATACAAGTCTGTGACGAAATTCAAGAATTATTGGCTTTTAATGACATTTTCGATAAACATAATTTCGGTTCGAGGTGTTGCGTGAATCCGTGCTCGCTCATCAACGCGTTACTCAGAGCGTTTTCCTAGTTAGTGTGAACTAAGCTATGATCCATGAATCTAGTGGAGCGGTCGCTCCACGCCAGCCAAGTCGTACGGCGCGCGCACACTCTCATATAAAGGCTGGAGCAAACCCACTTTTACTGTAAGCATCAAAGTGGCATTTTCGGCCTACTGGATCTTAAAATTGGAAAATCTCACATTGTTGCGAAATATCTAAATTTCGAGCTATGGCCCACCCCACCACATATACCAAATTTGGGAACAATAGGTTACGCCCTTTGCGCGCTAGAGGGCCGTGAAAACAGTGTTTTAGGGCGGTTTTCATAATAATCTCAGTAGTAGTAGTAGTAGGGTGGAGCTAAAATATAATAAACAGGCCACAGCCTAAACGGCTGAACCGATTGATTTGAAATTTTTACCACATATGCACTTTTGGCGTCTGAGGTGCCTTTTGCAATAACTGGTTTTATGCCGCTATTTTGAAACCGGAAGTGACGTCATATCTTTTCAACGGTTGGCCCGATCGGAACGAAATTTGCGCCAAACGATTCAGACGGTCATCTATATGCATTATAAGTAGTAAAAGGCTAAACATTATGTTAAAGAAACCGGAAATGACGTAATGAAATTTGAAATACATTTATTGGCTTTTTGGCAACAAAGGTTGATCCGATTATTTTGATATTTATGTAACGTATGTACTTTTGACGTCTCATGTGACTTGTTATAAATCAACCGGAAGCCGCCATTTTGAAACCGGAAGTGACATCATATCTCAATAACGGCTAAATAGATTTCAACGAAACCAGCGCAAAACAATTTAGACGGTCAACTTTATGTATTATCATCAATAATATTTGCAGTTTCCCATACCTAAACCGGAAATGACGTCACACATTTTAATAATCTCACAAATTTACATGTTGATGCAATAAATATACTATTTCAGACAGCTTATAATAAAATGTAATCATGTTTCAAATATACTTCAAGGGGTCAGAGATTTCAGCCGCCATTTTTAAACCGGAAGTGACGTCATATCTCAAAAACTGGTAGACAAATCGGTATGAAACTAGCGCCAAACGATTAGGATGGCCATCTCTATGGAATATGAACAGTACAAATAGAATTTTCCTATTTATGAGACCGGAAATGACGTCATTCAAATTTAAAAAATTATTATAATCCCCTCCTATATAATAAATACGTATTCAGAAAGCCTAAAATGATACACATCATTTATAGATATACATTCTATGTGGCAGTGCAGTAAGTTCAGCAGCCATTTTGAAAACCGAAGTGTTTCCATATCTCGGAACTGGGTTGACTGATTGGAATGAAACCTTTGCTATTCTTCGTGAAAGATCATTTAAAGCAATTATTTAGGACCATACGCTGCTATTCATTAGTGGTAACGAAATTGTAAAGGGTGATGATTTTTTAAAAGAATTTAGTAATTGTTCATTTCATATGTGTCACAAGTTGTTAGAATAAACTAAAAAAAGGAGTGATATCCCCATAAAAAACACTTCGTGTAAAAATACCAGCCAAGTCTCTTCAACAAAAAAAAAATATGAAATCTAAAAATTCTGCACTGAAAAGTAATGATATCAAAAAATTTGCCAAGTCAAAACTTTATTTGAAAATCAAAAAATACTTGGCGCATCGTTTTTTTTAGGGCATTATAGGTATACTATGTATGTATATTTCATGTATAATTTATAATTGGCTTATACTTCCAAGCTATTTATGTACACGATGCGCCAAGTATTTTTTGATTTTCAAATAAAGTTTTGACTTGGCAAATTTTTTGATATCATTACTTTTCAGTGCAGAATTTTTAGATTTCATATTTTTTTTTTTGTTGAAGAGACTTGGCTGGTATTTTTACACGAAGTGTTTTTTATGGGTCTTGGTTTATCGACGCAGCCCCTCAATTTCCTCTTCTCTTGTCCTCTTAGATACATCAACGAGGTCACTGAACCACGGCAGAGATATATATATAGATATATATTTTTACACTATAGCAGAGGAATTCTCACTCCACCAATGAACGTGAAGCCTTTTCGACATGAGAAATATTGGGGTATCCGGCATCGTTAGCGCATATATCAGCACTAGTGGTAAAAATATGAACCAACTGCTAAATTTACCCATTGAGCCGTCGTTGCATTTATATGCTATGCACGATGTTCTTTTGTTTTATATCAGATATTTACAATTTTACTATAAAATAAACTATACAACTAGTAAATATCGTCCAAACACAGCTATTCTTCGTGCTAGCAGGCACATCAAGTGTAAACTATGAATTAGCGGTTGAGCCATCGTCAGAGATTGGTCATCAAGTAGTTTACTCTTCACGCTATAGACGTCGCTCAAATCACGGGGTCCTATCAGATTTCCCCAATCACAGGGTCTGAAAAGGCTTTACTGCGGTCAATGTTATCAGTATAGGCAGAGTTGGGTAAGTTACTTGTAAAAAGGAACTAGTTACTCTGTAAGTTACCTGGTCTCAAAAGGAACTAAGTTACCGAAAAATTTAAGTTACTTTTAAGTTACTTTAAAGTTACTTTTCGGATATTTTTTCGACAAAAAACAAACGTGATCGAACTCCGCTGAGGGTTGATTTTGTTCGACAAAGCAATTTTATTATCTAGTGGAGCGGTCGCTCCACGCCAGCCAAGTCGTACGGCGCGCGCACACTCTCATTTAAAAAGGCTGGAGCAACCCACTTTTACACTGTAAGCATCAAAGTGGCATTTTCGGCCTACTGGATCTTAAAATTGGGAAATCTCACATTGTTGCGAAATATCTTAATTTCGAGCTATGGCCCACCCCACCACATTTACCAAATTTGGGAACAATACGTTATGCCTTTTGCGACCTGGAGGACCCTGAAAACCGTGAAATTGTACGGCTTTCTTCAGATGATTATAATAATGATTCATCTTCCAATAAATTCCGCGGTCTCCGCCACAGCCTAAACGGCTGGGCCGATTGACCTAAAACTTTCACCACATATACAGCTCGTCTGCCTGATGATACCTTGCCCTTATGAATTTTTTGTGCCGCCATTTGAAACCGGAAGTGACGTCATATCTCAAAAACGGCTAAACCGATCGGAACGAAATTTGCGCCAATCGATTCAGACGGTCCTTTATATGAAATAACAACAGTGAAATTAAAGTTTTCTAATTACTGAAACCGGAAATGACGTCATAGTTTAGCGAAATCTGCCTAAATTCACTTCCCCTTTATATAAAAACCAACTACATATTCAGAAGGCTTATATTGAAATATTAGTATTTATATACATATTAATACAATGTGTAAGAACTTTCAGCCGCCATTTTGAAAACCGGAAGTGATGCCATATCTCGAAAACGGCTGGACCTATTGGAACGATGCTTTCGCAATTCTTCATGGCTTATCACTTTAAGTTTATATTTAGCTCCAAACAAAATTTTTCTTAGTAACTAATTCGGAAATGGCGTATTTTTTTAAAGGAATTAAGGAATTATCCATTGTTGCCCCAATAAGTTTTACAAGTTGTGTAAATAAACTAAAAAAATAAGTGATATCCCCATAAAAAACACTCCGTGTAAAAATACCAGCCAAGTCTCTTCAATTAAAAAAAAAATTTAAATCTAAAAATTCTGCACTGAAACGTAGTGATATCAAAAAATTAGCCAAGTCAAAACTTTATTTGAAAATTAAAATATACTTGGCGCATCGTTTTTTTAGGGCATTGTAGGTATACCATAAGTATATGTATTTATATCTAGCCTATACTTCTAAGCTATTTATATACACGATGCGCCAAGTATTTTTTAATTTTCAAATAAAGTTTTGACTTGGCTAATTTTTTGATATCACTACGTTTCAGTGCAGAATTTTTAGATTTCATTTTTTTTTTTTAGTTGAAGAGACTTGGCTGGTATTTTTACACGGAGTGTTTTTTATGGGTTTGTATTTAATCACAGTCATCGTGCTCACAGTCAAAATACAAATTAATAATAAATGTAATTTGCACTCGCGGTAATGGAAAATATAAATGCACGCACCTCTTCCTCTTCACTTCACTTCTTTAAATGGTCCATCCATGTGACAATCACTTTGATTTGTGAAACTCTATCTTATTGGGTATACATTTTATGTAAAAGCTACCCTTATTGGCTAGTATGAATGACGTCATACTTGTTTTCATTTGGATAGGTATGATTCTCGGAAAAAATTGCAGCGGCACCTGCAAACATCCCCCAGCCCAACTACCTGCTAATGACTTGTGGAAGAAAAGAGATCAATGGGAAGGAAGGACACACATTTCATTTCCTGTGATTTGTTGTCTGGGTTTATGATTTTCTCTCAAGAGGTAGATAGGGAGTTTGAAGACTGTGAAAATATTATATTTTTGTCAAATTATTTCACCTAAAAGTAACTTTAAAAGTAACGAAAATTAAGTTACAAGTTCCTGTAAAATTGTAAATTAGTTACTCACAAAGTTACTGAGGATGAAAAGTAACTAGTTACCCCAAAAGTTACCTAAAAAGTAACTAGTTACCAGTAACTAGTTACTTTCGTTAAGTTACTACCCAACTCTGAGTATAGGAGTGAGACAACCGTCTCTTCTAGTATGAATGTAGTAATGATGTCCATGAATATTGACTGAACTATCCAAACAAATCCGCGGCGATCGCAACAGGTACACCAAGAACCTGCTGGAGTCCCAGGATCAAATCACAGACTTCAAGCAGAAGCTCAAGACGACCACGCTTCATGTAAAACAGCTCAAGGAGGACATCACGCTCAAGGAGACGCAGCTTAGGAGGGAGAAGATCGGTGAGAGATTTATTAATGACACTTTGATGATGAAGCCCACCAGTCGCGGGGGGGGGGGGGGGGCAAATTTGGGTGGTTGAGTACCGAAAAAACAAAAAATATCGATAATAGATACTAATGAAAAGTAGTAAATTTAAATATATGTCCTACAAATTACAATAATTGAATAAGTGTCATCACTATTTAAAAATTTACACAAAAAAAAGATGCGACATATTTTAAAACATTTTTACGGCATGCGAGTAGGAGTATCTAAAAAAAATCCTGGGGAAAGGGGGGGGGGGGCGAAATCTGACTTTACGCCACTGTTGAGTGTGGGGCTACTTTTTCGAATCCTTTGGCACGGACCTCTGTTTTGTTTGTTTGTTTGTTTGTTTGTTTGTTTGTTTGTTTGTTTATGTCCCTGCTTATATACACATCACACTGATTCTCCGATCGAGCTGAAATTATGCAAACATATAAAGAACAACCAGACATTATGCAAATTCGATTAATTAAAAAAAAATGTGTCTGATTGGTTCAAACAAAAGATAAAGCCTTTCTTTAGTCTCTTATTTCTCCAAGGAAATGTTTTTTCATTGAATCTGAGAATATCCAATCTATACACACTTGTTACACAAAGAAATAGATCCAAGTTGCTACTAGAATGCAACAAGTAGAATGAGTACTTTTATCACAGCTCTGCAAATCTGCGAGAAGGAGAAAGAGGGCTTCAGGGTGGACGCATTGAAGAACGCCAATGAGGTGACGGAGTGTCGCGGCGTCATCCTTGAGATGCAGACCGAGCAGAACAAGCTGCACAAGATCATCACGGATGCGGACGAGGAGAAGGAGAAGAAGAACAAGGAGATGGCACAGGTACGTGGAGACATAGGAGAAGGAGGTGAAGGAGTGTCATCCTTGAGATGCAGACCGAGCACAACAAGCTGCACAAGATCATCACGGATGCGGACGAGGAGAAGGAGAAGAAGAACAAGGAGATGGCACAGGTAAGTGGAGACATAGGAGAAGGAGGTGAAGGAGTGTCATCCTTGAGATGCAGACCGAGCACAACAAGCTGCACAAGATCATCACGGATGCGGACGAGGAGAAGGAGAAGAAGAACAAGGAGATGGCACAGGTACGTGGAGACATAGGAGAAGGAGGTGAAGGAGTGTCATCCTTATGATGCAGACCGAGCACAACAAGCTGCACAAGATCATCACGGATGCGGACGAGGAGAAGGAGAAGAAGAACAAGGAGATGGCACAGGTACGTGGAGACATAGGAGAAGGAGGTGAAGGAGTGTCATCATTGAGATGCAGACCGAGCACAACAAGCTGCACATGATCATCTCGGATGCGGACGAGGAGAAGGAGAAGAAGAACAAGGAGATGGCACAGGTACGTGGAGACATAGGAGAAGGAGGTGAAGGAGTGTCATCCTTGAGATGCAGACCGAGCACAACAAGCTGCACAAGATCATCACGGATGCGGACGAGGAGAAGGAGAAAAAGAGCAAGGAGATGGCACAGGTACGTGGAGACATAGGAGAAGGAGGTGAAGGAGTGTCATCCTTGAGATGCAGACCGAGCACAACAAGCTGCACATGATCATCACGGATGCGGACGAGGAGAAGGAGAAGAAGAACAAGGAGTTGGCACAGGTACGTGGAGACATAGGAGAAGGAGGTGAAGGAGTGTCATTCTTGAGATGCAGACCGAGCACAACAAGCTGCACATGATCATCACGGATGCGGACGAGGAGAAGGAGAAGAAGAACAAGGAGTTGGCACAGGTACGTGGAGACATAGGAGAAGGAGGTGAAGGAGTGTCATCCTTGAGATGCAGACCGAGCACAACAAGCTGCACAAGATCATCACGGATGCGGACGAGGAGAAGGAGAAGAAGAACAAGGAGATGGCACAGGTACGTGGAGACATAGGAGAAGGAGGTGAAGGAGTGTCATCCTTGAGATGCAGACCGAGCACAACAAGCTGCACAAGATCATCACGGATGCGGACGAGTTGAAGGAGAAGATGAAGAAGGAAATGGCACAGGTACGTGGAGACATAGGAGAAGGAGGTGAAGGAGTGTCATCCTTTAGATGCAGACCGAGCACAACAAGCTGCACAAGATCATCACGGATGCGGACGAGGAGAAGGAGAAGAAAAACAAGGAGATGGCACAGGTACGTGGAGACATAGGAGAAGGAGGTGAAGGAGTGTCATCCTTGAGATGCAGACCGAGCACAACAAGCTGCACATGATCATCACGGATGCGGACGAGGAGAAGGAGAAGAAGAACAAGGAGATGGCACAGGTACGTGGAGACATAGGAGAAGGAGGTGAAGGAGTGTCATCCTTGAGATGCAGACCGAGCACAACAAGCTGCACAAGATCATCACGGATGCGGACGAGGAGAAGGAGAAGAGGAACAAGGAGATGGCACAGGTACGTGGAGACATAGGAGAAGGAGGTGAAGGAGTGTCATCCTTGAGATGCAGACCGAGCACAACAAGCTGCACATGATCATCTCGGATGCGGACGAGGAGAAGGAGAAGGAGAACAAGGAGATGGCACAGGTACGTGGAGACATAGGAGAAGGAGGTGAAGGAGTGTCATCCTTGAGATGCAGACCGAGCACAACAAGCTGCACATGATCATCTCGGATGCGGACGAGGAGAAGGAGAAGGAGAACAAGGAGATGGCACAGGTACGTGGAGACATAGGAGAAGGAGGTGAAGGAGTGTCATTCTTGAGATGCAGACCGAGCACAACAAGCTGCACAAGATCATCTCGGATGCGGACGAGGAGAAGGAGAAGGAGAACAAGGAGATGGCACAGGTACGTGGAGACATAGGAGAAGGAGGTGAAGGAGTGTCATCCTTGAGATGCAGACCGAGCACAACAAGCTGCACATGATCATCACGGATGCGGACGAGGAGAAGGAGAAGAAGAACAAGGAGATGGCACAGGTACGTGGAGACATAGGAGAAGGAGGTGAAGGAGTGTCATCCTTGAGATGCAGACCGAGCACAACAAGCTGCACAAGATCATCTCGGATGCGGACGAGGAGAAGGAGAAGGAGAACAAGGAGATGGCACAGGTACGTGGAGACATAGAAGAAGGAGGTGAAGGAGTGTCATCCTTGAGATGCAGACCGAGCACAACAAGCTGCACATGATCATCACGGATGCGGACGAGGAGATGGAGAAGAAGAACAAGGAGATGGCACAGGTACGTGAAGACATAGGAGAAGGAGGTGAAGGAGTGTCATCCTTGAGATGCAGACCGAGCACAACAAGCTGCACAAGATCATCACGGATGCGGACGAGTTGAAGGAGAAGATGAAGAAGGAAATGGCACAGGTACGTGGAGACATAGGAGAAGGAGGTGAAGGAGTGTCATCCTTGAGATGCAGACCGAGCACAACAAGCTGCACAAGATCATCACGGATGCGGACGAGTTGAAGGAGAAGATGAAGAAGGAAATGGCACAGGTACGTGGAGACATAGGAGAAGGAGGTGAAGGAGTGTCATCCTTGAGATGCAGACCGAGCACAACAAGCTGCACAAGATCATCACGGATGCGGACGAGTTGAAGGAGAAGATGAAGAAGGAAATGGCACAGGTACGTGGAGACATAGGAGAAGGAGGTGAAGGAGTGTCATCCTTGAGATGCAGACCGAGCACAACAAGCTGCACAAGATCATCACGGATGCGGACGAGTTGAAGGAGAAGATGAAGAAGGAAATGGCACAGGTACGTGGAGACATAGGAGAAGGAGGTGAAGGAGTGTCATCCTTGAGATGCAGACCGAGCACAACAAGCTGCACATGATCATCTCGGATGCGGACGAGGAGAAGGAGAAGGAGAACAAGGAGATGGCACAGGTACGTGGAGACATAGGAGAAGGAGGTGAAGGAGTGTCATTCTTGAGATGCAGACCGAGCACAACAAGCTGCACAAGATCATCTCGGATGCGGACGATGAGAAGGAGAAGAAGAACAAGGAGATGGCACAGGTACGTGGAGACATAGGAGAAGGAGGTGAAGGAGTGTCATCCTTGAGATGCAGACCGAGCACAACAAGCTGCACATGATCATCTCGGATGCGGACGAGGAGAAGGAGAAGAAGAACAAGGAGATGGCACAGGTACGTGGAGACTTGGAGAAGGAGGTGAAGGAGTGTCATCCTTGAGATGCAGACCGAGCACAACAAGCTGCACAAGATCATCTCGGATGCGGACGAGGAGAAGGAGAAGGAGAACAAGGAGATGGCACAGGTACGTGGAGACATAGGAGAAGGAGGTGAAGGAGTGTCATCCTTGAGATGCAGACCGAGCACAACAAGCTGAACATGATCATCACGGATGCGGACGAGGAGAAGGAGAAGAAGAACAAGGAGATGGCACAGGTACGTGAAGACATAGGAGAAGGAGGTGAAGGAGTGTCATCCTTGAGATGCAGACCGAGCACAACAAGCTGCACAAGATCATCACGGATGCGGACGAGTTGAAGGAGAAGATGAAGAAGGAAATGGCACAGGTACGTGGAGACATAGGAGAAGGAGGTGAAGGAGTGTCATCCTTGAGATGCAGACCGAGCACAACAAGCTGCACAAGATCATCACGGATGCGGACGAGTTGAAGGAGAAGATGAAGAAGGAAATGGCACAGGTACGTGGAGACATAGGAGAAGGAGGTGAAGGAGTGTCATTCTTGAGATGCAGACCGAGCACAACAAGCTGCACAAGATCATCACGGATGCGGACGAGGAGAAGGAGAAGAAGAACAAGGAGATGGCACAGGTACGTGGAGACATAGGAGAAGGAGGTGAAGGAGTGTCATCCTTGAGATGCAGACCGAGCAGAACAAGCTGCACATGATCATCTCGGATGCGGACGAGGAGAAGGAGAAGAAGAACAAGGAGATGGCACAGGTACGTGGAGACATAGGAGAAGGAGGTGAAGGAGTGTCATCCTTGAGATGCAGACCGAGCACAACAAGCTGCACAAGATCATCACGGATGCGGACGAGGAGAAGGAGAAGAAGAACAAGGAGATGGCACAGGTACGTGGAGACATAGGAGAAGGAGGTGAAGGAGTGTCATCCTTGAGATGCAGACCGAGCACAACATGCTGCACATGATCATCACGGATGCGGACTAGAAGAAGGAGAAGAAGAACAAGGAGTTTGCACAGGTACGTGGAGACATAGGAGAAGGAGGTGAAGGAGTGTCATCCTTGAGATGCAGACCGAGCACAACAAGCTGCACAAGATCATCACGGATGCGGACGAGGAGAAGGAGAAGAAGAACAAGGAGATGGCACAGGTACGTGGAGACATAGGAGAAGGAGGTGAAGGAGTGTCATCCTTGAGATGCAGACCGAGCACAACAAGCTGCACAAGATCATCACGGATGCGGACGAGGAGAAGGAGAAGAAGAACAAGGAGATGGCACAGGTACGTGGAGACATAGGAGAAGGAGGTGAAGGAGTGTCATCCTTGAGATGCAGACCGAGCACAACAAGCTGCACATGATCATCACGGATGCGGACGAGGAGAAGGAGAAGAAGAACAAGGAGTTGGCACAGGTACGTGGAGACATAGGAGAAGGAGGTGAAGGAGTGTCATCCTTGAGATGCAGACCGAGCACAACAAGCTGCACAAGATCATCACGGATGCGGACGAGGAGAAGGAGAAGAAGAACAAGGAGATGGCACAGGTACGTGGAGACATAGGAGAAGGAGGTGAAGGAGTGTCATCCTTGGGATGCAGACCGAGCACAACAAGCTGCACATGATCATCTCGGATGCGGACGAGGAGAAGGAGAAGAAGAACAAGGAGATGGCACAGGTACGTGGAGACATAGGAGAAGGAGGTGAAGGAGTGTCATCCTTGAGATGCAGACCGAGCACAACAAGCTGCACAAGATCATCACGGATGCGGACGAGGAGAAGGAGAAGAAGAACAAGGAGATGGCACAGGTACGTGGAGACATAGGAGAAGGAGGTGAAGGAGTGTCATCCTTGAGATGCAGACCGAGCACAACAAGCTGCACATGATCATCACGGATGCGGACGAGGAGAAGGAGAAGAAGAACAAGGAGATGGCACAGGTACGTGGAGACATAGGAGAAGGAGGTGAAGGAGTGTCATCCTTGAGATGCAGACCGAGCACAACAAGCTGCACATGATCATCTCGGATGCGGACGAGGAGAAGGAGAAGGAGAACAAGGAGATGGCACAGGTACGTGGAGACATAGGAGAAGGAGGTGAAGGAGTGTCATCCTTGAGATGCAGACCGAGCACAACAAGCTGCACAAGATCATCTCGGATGCGGACGAGGAGAAGGAGAAGGAGAACAAGGAGATGGCACAGGTACGTGGAGACATAGGAGAAGGAGGTGAAGGAGTGTCATCCTTGAGATGCAGACCGAGCACAACAAGCTGCACATGATTATCACGGATGCGGACGAGGTGAAGGAGAAGAAGAACAAGGAGATGGCACAGGTACGTGGAGACATAGGAGAAGGAGGTGAAGGAGTGTCATCCTTGAGATGCAGACCGAGCACAACAAGCTGCACAAGATCATCACGGATGCGGACGAGTTGAAGGAGAAGATGAAGAAGGAAATGGCACAGGTACGTGGAGACATAGGAGAAGGAGGTGAAGGAGTGTCATCCTTGAGATGCAGACCGAGCACAACAAGCTGCACAAGATCATCACGGATGCGGACGAGTTGAAGGAGAAGATGAAGAAGGAAATGGCACAGGTACGTGGAGACATAGGAGAAGGAGGTGAAGGAGTGTCATCCTTGAGATGCAGACCGAGCACAACAAGCTGCACAAGATCATCACGGATGCGGACGAGGAGAAAGAGAAGAAGAGCAAGGAGATGGCACAGGTACGTGGAGACATAGGAGAAGGAGGTGAAGGAGTGTCATCCTTGAGATGCAGACCGAGCACAACAAGCTGCACAAGATCATCACGGATGCGGACGAGTTGAAGAAGAAGATGAAGAAGGAAATGGCACAGGTACGTTGAGACATAGGAGAAGTAGGTGAAGGAGTGTCATCCTTGAGATGCAGACCGAGCACAACAAGCTGCACAAGATCATCACGGATGCGGACGAGTTGAAGGAGAAGATGAAGAAGGAAATGGCACAGGAACGTGGAGACATAGGAGAAGGAGGTGAAGGAGTGTCATCCTTGAGATGCAGACCGAGCACAACAAGCTGCACAAGATCATCACGGATGCGGACGAGTTGAAGGAGAAGATGAAGAAGGAAATGGCACAGGTACGTGGAGACATAGGAGAAGGAGGTGAAGGAGTGTCATCCTTGAGATGCAGACCGAGCACAACAAGCTGCACAAGATCATCACGGATGCGGACGAGTTGAAGGAGAAGATGAAGAAGGAAATGGCACAGGTACGTGGAGACATAGGAGAAGGAGGTGAAGGAGTGTCATCCTTGAGATGCAGACCGAGCACAACAAGCTGCACAAGATCATCACGGATGCGGACGAGTTGAAGGAGAAGATGAAGAAGGAAATGGCACAGGTACGTGGAGACATAGGAGAAGGAGGTGAAGGAGTGTCATCCTTGAGATGCAGACCGAGCACAACAAGCTGCACAAGATCATCACGGATGCGGACGAGTTGAAGGAGAAGATGAAGAAGGAAATGGCACAGGTACGTGGAGACATAGGAGAAGGAGGTGAAGGTGTGTCATCCTTGAGATGCAGACCGAGCACAACAAGCTGCACATGATCATCACGGATGCGGACGAGTTGAAGGAGAAGATGAAGAAGGAAATGGCACAGGTACGTGGAGACATAGGAGAAGGAGGTGAAGGTGTGTCATCCTTGAGATGCAGACCGAGCACAACAAGCTGCACATGATCATCACGGATGCGGACGAGGAGAAGGAGAAGAAGAACAAGGAGATGGCACAGGTACGTGGAGACATAGGAGAAGGAGGTGAAGGAGTGTCATCCTTGAGATGCAGACCGAGCAGAACAAGCTGCACAAGATCATCACGGATGCGGACGAGGAGAAGGAGAAGAAGAACAAGGAGATGGCACAGGTACGTGGAGACATAGGAGAAGGAGGTGAAGGAGTGTCATCCTTGAGATGCAGACCGAGCAGAACAAGCTGCACAAGATCATTACGGATGCGGACGAGTTGAAGGAGAAGATGAAGAAGGAAATGGTACAGGTACGTGGAGACATAGGAGAAGGAGGTGAAGGAGTGTCATCCTTGAGATGCAGACCGAGCACAACAAGCTGCACAAGATCATCACGGATGCGGACGAGGAGAAGGAGAAGAAGAACAAGGAGATGGCACAGGTACGTGGAGACATAGGAGAAGGAGGTGAAGGAGTGTCATCCTTGAGATGCAGACCGAGCACAACAAGCTGCACATGATCATCTCGGATGCGGACGAGGAGAAGGAGAAGAAGAACAAGGAGATGGCACAGGTACGTGGAGACATAGGAGAAGGAGGTGAAGGAGTGTCATCCTTGAGATGCAGACCGAGCACAACAAGCTGCACATGATCATCACGGATGCGGACGAGGAGAAGGAGAAGAAGAACAAGGAGATGGCACAGGTACGTGGAGACATAGGAGAAGGAGGTGAAGGAGTGTCATCCTTGAGATGCAGACCGAGCACAACAAGCTGCACATGATCATCTCGGATGCGGACGAGGAGAAGGAGAAGGAGAACAAGGAGATGGCACAGGTACGTGGAGACATAGGAGAAGGAGGTGAAGGAGTGTCATCCTTGAGATGCAGACCGAGCACAACAAGCTGCACAAGATCATCTCGGATGCGGACGAGGAGAAGGAGAAGGAGAACAAGGAGATGGCACAGGTACGTGGAGACATAGGAGAAGGAGGTGAAGGAGTGTCATCCTTGAGATGCAGACCGAGCACAACAAGCTGCACATGATTATCACGGATGCGGACGAGGTGAAGGAGAAGAAGAACAAGGAGATGGCACAGGTACGTGGAGACATAGGAGAAGGAGGTGAAGGAGTGTCATCCTTGAGATGCAGACCGAGCACAACAAGCTGCACAAGATCATCTCGGATGCGGACGAGGAGAAGGAGAAGGAGAACAAGGAGATGGCACAGGTACGTGGAGACATAGGAGAAGGAGGTGAAGGAGTGTCATCCTTGAGATGCAGACCGAGCACAACAAGCTGCACAAGATCATCACGGATGCGGACGAGTTGAAGGAAAAGATGAAGAAGGAAATGGCACAGGTACGTGTAGACATAGGAGAAGGAGGTGAAGGAGTGTCATCCTTGAGATGCAGACCGAGCACAACAAGCTGCACAAGATCATCACGGATGCGGACGAGTTGAAGGAGAAGATGAAGAAGGAAATGGCACAGGTTCGTGGAGACATAGGAGAAGGAGGTGAAGGAGTGACATCCTTGAGATGCAGACCGAGCACAACAAGCTGCACAAGATCATCACGGATGCGGACGAGTTGAAGGAGAAGATGAAGAAGGAAATGGCACAGGTACGTGGAGACATAGGAGAAGGAGGTGAAGGAGTGTCATCCTTGAGATGCAGACCGAGCACAACAAGCTGCACATGATCATCTCGGATGCGGACGAGGAGAAGGAGAAGGAGAACAAGGAGATGGCACAGGTACGTGGAGACATAGGAGAAGGAGGTGAAGGAGTGTCATCCTTGAGATGCAGACCGAGCACAACAAGCTGCACATGATCATCACGGATGCGGACGAGGAGAAGGAGAAGAAGAACAAGGAGATGGCACAGGTACGTGGAGACATAGGAGAAGGAGGTGAAGGAGTGTCATCCTTGAGATGCAGACCGTGCACAACAAGCTGCACATGATCATCACGGATGCGGACGAGGAGAAGGAGAAGAAGAACAAGGAGATGGCACAGGTACGTGGAGACATATGAGAAGGAGGTGAAGGAGTGTCATCCTTGAGATGCAGACCGAGCACAACAAGCTGCACAAGATCATCTCGGATGCGGACGAGGAGAAGGAGAAGGAGAACAAGGAGATGGCACAGGTACGTGGAGACATAGGAGAAGGAGGTGAAGGAGTGTCATCCTTGAGATGCAGACCGAGCACAACAAGCTGCACATGATCATCACGGATGCGGACGAGGAGAAGGAGAAGAAGAACAAGGAGATGGCACAGGTACGTGGAGACATAGGAGAAGGAGGTGAAGGAGTGTCATCCTTGAGATGCAGACCGAGCACAACAAGCTGCACAAGATCATCACGGATGCGGACGAGTTGAAGGAGAAGATGAAGAAGGAAATGGCACAGGTACGTGGAGACATAGGAGAAGGAGGTGAAGGAGTGTCATCCTTGAGATGCAGACCGAGCACAACAAGCTGCACAAGATCATCACGGATGCGGACGAGTTGAAGGAGAAGATGAAGAAGGAAATGGCACAGGTACGTGGAGACATAGGAGAAGGAGGTGAAGGAGTGTAATCCTTGAGATGCAGACCGAGCACAACAAGCTGCACAAGATCATCACGGATGCGGACGAGGAGAAGGAGAAGAAGAACAAGGAGATGGCACAGGTACGTGGAGACATAGGAGAAGGAGGTGAAGGAGTGTCATCCTTATGATCCAGACCGAGCACAACAAGCTGCACAAGATCATCACGGATGCGGACGAGGAGAAGGAGAAGAAGAACAAGGAGATGGCACAGGTACGTGGAGACATAGGAGAAGGAGGTGAAGGAGTGTCATCCTTGAGATGCAGACCGAGCACAACAAGCTGCACATGATCATCACGGATGCGGACGAGGAGAAGGAGAAGAAGAACAAGGAGATGGCACAGGTACGTGGAGACATAGGAGAAGGAGGTGAAGGAGTGTCATCCTTGAGATGCAGACCGAGCACAACAAGCTGCACAAGATCATCACGGATGCGGACGAGTTGAAGGAGAAGATGAAGAAGGAAATGGCACAGGTACGTGGAGACATAGGAGAAGGAGGTGAAGGAGTGTCATCCTTGAGATGCAGACCCAGCACAACAAGCTGCACAAGATCATCACGGATGCGGACGAGTTGAAGGAGAAGATGAAGAAGGAAATGGCACAGGTACGTGGAGACATAGGAGAAGGAGGTGAAGGAGTGTCATCCTTGAGATGCAGACCGAGCACAACAAGCTGCACAAGATCATCACGGATGCGGACGAGTTGAAGGAGAAGATGAAGAAGGAAATGGCACAGGTACGTGGAGACATAGGAGAAGGAGGTGAAGGAGTGTCATCCTTGAGATGCAGACCGAGCACAACAAGCTGCACAAGATCATCACGGATGCGGACGAGTTGAAGGAGAAGATGAAGAAGGAAATGGCACAGGTACGTGGAGACATAGGAGAAGGAGGTGAAGGAGTGTCATCCTTGAGATGCAGACCGAGCACAACAAGCTGCACAAGATCATCACGGATGCGGACGAGGAGAAAGAGAAGAAGAGCAAGGAGATGGCACAGGTACGTGGAGACATAGGAGAAGGAGGTGAAGGAGTGTCATCCTTGAGATGCAGACCGAGCACAACAAGCTGCACAAGATCATCACGGATGCGGACGAGTTGAAGAAGAAGATGAAGAAGGAAATGGCACAGGTACGTTGAGACATAGGAGAAGGAGGTGAAGGAGTGTCATCCTTGAGATGCAGACCGAGCACAACAAGCTGCACAAGATCATCACGGATGCGGACGAGTTGAAGGAGAAGATGAAGAAGGAAATGGCACAGGAACGTGGAGACATAGGAGAAGGAGGTGAAGGAGTGTCATCCTTGAGATGCAGACCGAGCACAACAAGCTGCACAAGATCATCACGGATGCGGACGAGTTGAAGGAGAAGATGAAGAAGGAAATGGCACAGGTACGTGGAGACATAGGAGAAGGAGGTGAAGGAGTGTCATCCTTGAGATGCAGACCGAGCACAACAAGCTGCACAAGATCATCACGGATGCGGACGAGTTGAAGGAGAAGATGAAGAAGGAAATGGCACAGGTACGTGGAGACATAGGAGAAGGAGGTGAAGGAGTGTCATCCTTGAGATGCAGACCGAGCACAACAAGCTGCACAAGATCATCACGGATGCGGACGAGTTGAAGGAGAAGATGAAGAAGGAAATGGCACAGGTACGTGGAGACATAGGAGAAGGAGGTGAAGGAGTGTCATCCTTGAGATGCAGACCGAGCACAACAAGCTGCACAAGATCATCACGGATGCGGACGAGTTGAAGGAGAAGATGAAGAAGGAAATGGCACAGGTACGTGGAGACATAGGAGAAGGAGGTGAAGGAGTGTCATCCTTGAGATGCAGACCGAGCACAACAAGCTGCACATGATCATCACGGATGCGGACGAGGAGAAGGAGAAGAAGAACAAGGAGATGGCACAGGTACGTGGAGACATAGGAGAAGGAGGTGAAGGAGTGTCATCCTTGAGATGCAGACCGAGCAGAACAAGCTGCACAAGATCATCACGGATGCGGACGAGGAGAAGGAGAAGAAGAACAAGGAGATGGCACAGGTACGTGGAGACATAGGAGAAGGAGGTGAAGGAGTGTCATCCTTGAGATGCAGACCGAGCAGAACAAGCTGCACAAGATCATTACGGATGCGGACGAGTTGAAGGAGAAGATGAAGAAGGAAATGGTACAGGTACGTGGAGACATAGGAGAAGGAGGTGAAGGAGTGTCATCCTTGAGATGCAGACCGAGCACAACAAGCTGCACAAGATCATCACGGATGCGGACGAGGAGAAGGAGAAGAAGAACAAGGAGATGGCACAGGTACGTGGAGACATAGGAGAAGGAGGTGAAGGAGTGTCATCCTTGAGATGCAGACCGAGCAGAACAAGCTGCACAAGATCATCACGGATGCGGACGAGTTGAAGGAGAAGATGAAGAAGGAGTTGGTAAGGTATTAACCACAATACCACCAGATCTCGCATGAAACAAATAAAAAACACTACATTGACAGAAAGTTGAGTACACATTTACACTTTAACCAGCTGTAATGACATATAAAGCTATACTAGTAGGGTCTTTATTGAGCGAGCGAAGCGAGCGTCTCTTTTTTGCTCTTTGGCACGGACCTCTGTTTTTGTTTTGTTTTTTTGTTTTTTTGTTTTTTTTGCTGTTAATAGCCGTTACACAGGTCACAATGTTTCTTCGATCGAGCTGAAAATTTGCACACATGTGGAGACAACCTTTTCTGTTTACAGACCCCAAATTTTTTTGAAATCCATTCATTGGTTAAAATTTAAATAAACATCTCCTGATAGGTTGAAAAATTAAAATGGTCTTCGATAAATCTGATAAAATCATACGAGTATATACCGGGTGGGGTGGCGCAAAATTTAATCACCCCGATTGAGAGGACACTATAGTTAAACATTATTTAGCATACTCCGTGAGTCAAAGAAGTGATCAGAATTAATCATTTTTGTTTGTTTCCAGGGACCCAGCCGTGGACAGCCGTCGACGGTCCGTCCCCAGATCCCGCCCTGCCAGCAAAGGTGCGTTTACCCTAGTAGAAAAATAACATCACTAAAAGATAGCCAATAGTAAGCCAAAAGCAAACCAAAAACGTAAGCCAAAAGCAAACCAAAGCATCACCATTTAGGTTCCTTTGTTTCACAAAACGATGCTTTGGTGATGCTTTTGCAAGCTCTACCATACTTGTTGGTATGAACGGGGATAATACAATTACTGAGTAAACTATGTCAAGTATTAAAATGAATGGAATTTACTTGTTTGAAAGTTTCAGATAAGTTTCAAGTTTACATTGATAAATTGACAATTAAAAAGACTTGCATATTTATAAGTAAATAAGCCCCAAAATCATGTTTGTGAAATGGAAGTGGACAGTGATTGGTTATACCTACAGTAAAAGCATAGATTGGATTAACTGTTATCAACTGCAAATCATTAAGATTTTACCAATATGTAATTCAAACCCACAACCAGCGATTATTATTATTATTTTTTTAATTCAGTGATTAATCAGAATGCAGAAAGTCGACAAAATCAATAGCCAAAAGTAGAATCAATTCTAGCGCATATTATTTTATCAAATGTAAGAAAACATTCCACTCAATGGCATAATCGTGAAAATCAGTCTGGGAGAATCGATTCACAGATAAATCGAAATGCAGAAAATCAATGCAAAAATCAATATTTATGAAAATAGAATCGCCCATCCCTTCCCCTTAATTTGAATTACAACTTAATGGGCACTGGAGCACACTGGATAACTAAAGGAGAAAATTACATTATAAAAGCATCACCAAAGCATTACCATGGTGATGCTTTGGTTTACCCTTCTCTTGCAAACCATGGTGATCGTTTGACGATCTTTTGGTTTACAAGGAGAGATTACCAAAGCATTACCATGGTGATGCTTTGGTTTACCCTTCTCTTGCAAACCATGGTGATCGTTTGACGATCTTTTGGTTTATAAGACGGGATTAGTGGTTTACATTTGGAAATGCTTTGGTAATGCTTTGGTTTGTTGGTTATCTTTTGGTGTAAATTGGTGATGTTTTGGTAATGTATATTCTTTTGCTCAAAATTTTTGGTAATGCTTGGTTTACTTTTGGCGATCGTTTGGTGATGTTAGTTATCTTATTGCGACGTTATGGCGATGCTTTGGTGATCTTTTCGTTTTACTAGGGTAAGAAGCCTATGGATGGTTGGCATTTTTTAGCCGTCGATGTCATCGCTGCGATAGCGGGGGGTAGGTTTTAATCACTGTTCATAGTTAGCGACCTGCGGTTTTCACTGATTAGTACAGAAACATGCATCTCGGGATGCTATTGAATGGATAATTTAAAAGTGGATTAAGTTTCCTCATTATTGGGACTCATAAATGCACAATTTGGGATGATTTTTGTATATACGTATAGTCATAATAATAAAACATCTCAATGAATTTTAAAATATCTTAATAATATAAAATATCTGATAGAAATCTGTTGTGTGCTGAGTCTTACTTACAAGATGATTTCACATGTTTATTGCGCTGGACTCATGATCATGATTTAGTCATAAATTCAGATTAAACCAAAATTGTTCATTTTTGTTCGCCTTACAATGCAGATATTGACAAACATATTACTGTATTATGCCACTCTTACAACTGTATTCATGCCTCAAGCTCTAACTCTTCAAACTTTCCTTGTAATTCATGCCCATCTATAGAACTAGTTCCAACTCATGTATATTTGGGCCTTACCGTCGATCGTTTGCATTGTTGGAGGCCACACATTTATAATATTAGCAAGAGATTAAGATCTGCTACATTTCAACTGTATCGCTTAAAAGATATTTTGTCTTTCAGTAACATTCGTTTAGTATACAATGCTTTAGTCGAATCTATAATATTGTATGGGATTTTGGCATATTATGGGAATGCGTCTTGTGGTCATCTTCGCAAAATAGAGATTATCCAGGATATGATTGTTAGGAATTTACCTCCTATGGCTCTCTCAAACATCCTAGCTTTCAAACATTGTATTCTGTTACCGTTTCAACAACTATTTCTTTATCGACTCATTATTAAATTCTACTTTTGTGATAAATATAAAGTTCCTTTCATACATAACGTAAATACAAGACTACAACAGTCAACAACCTATATAACACCACTTTATATTAATAAATACGGCTCCAGGCAACTTTGTGTTCAAGTACCTAAAATTTTTAATAGCATTCCAGAAACTATCAGAGATCTCAAAACGTATCATGAAGTCAAAGCTGTTTTGAAACCTTGGATGCTAAGAGAGCTGGATAACTTATTGTAAACTGAATCCCAGAAAAAACACTCCGTGTAAAAATACCAGCCAAGTCTCTTTAACTATAAAAAAAATAGAAGAAATCTAAAAATTCAGCACTGAAAAGGAGTGATATCAAAAAAGGAGCCAAGTCAACGAATTTTACAAATTTTAATCGTACCATTGAAATAAAAATATCAACCCCCGAGAAATACTTAAAAAAAGGACTTGGCGCATCGTTTTTTTAAAGACACTTTTCTATCCTAAAAGTATAGGAAGAACTCTACAAGTATATTTTCCTGAGTATATCACATTCATTATCGACGAATCATACTACGTTTTAATATAACTAGTACTCTTACCTACTGGCAGTTTTGGTATTTTGTCAATATTCAGAGGAAATAAACGGATAAACGAATAACGAATAAACGGAAGCGGCCTAGTCTATTCGTTATTGCCACTATTTCTAGGGTCATATTAATCAATCATACTTCTCAATATCGTGACTGAGGGAAATAGCGAAAGCGCTCATTACAAGAAGGCCGTCAATGAGATTTGTATAAGTGACTAGTGCACTGAGCCATGCTGCTCAAATAATTACTGACTAGATTTTTATCTAAAGTAATACGTTATGTAATTTATGAATTTTTTTGGTATAAAATGTTAATTAATAGCAATTAATTACACGGCGAGAAGGTTCCAAGTATAATGCTGTAGTAGGTATGTTGATGTACCCACAAAACTATAGGTACCTACCAATCACAAACACAACTGTTCTGTATTTATTGCTTGTAAGACAATGCTATGTTTCTTTGCGTACTTATATTTAAATTTAAAATATTTTACAGAATGTTCAATATTTAATTTGAAAGTTTTGTCCCAATTTTTCTAGGCATTTCTGAACTACGTAGTATGTGAGTGGCATAAGCTTAAGAATAGAAAAATGTCTTTAAAAAAACGATGCGCCAAGTCCTTTTTTAAGTATTTCTCGGGGGTTGATATTTTTATTTCAATGGTACGATTAAAATTTGGAAAATTCGTTGACTTGGCTCCTTTTTTGATATCACTCCTTTTCAGTGCTGAATTTTTAGATTTCTTCTATTTTTTTTTATAGTTAAAGAGACTTGGCTGGTATTTTTACACGGAGTGTTTTTTCTGGGATATCACTTCTTTTGTTAGTTTATTCATACAGCTTGTAGCACATGTCCGAGCAGGGACTAATTTCTTTAAAAAAATACGCCTCAACCGATTTGGTTACTATGAAAAGTTGCGTTTGGTATAAGATGAAAATGATTATCCAAGAAGAATAGCTTAAGTTTCGTTATAATCGATCCAGCCGTTTTCGATACATGACGTCACTTCCGGTTTTGAAATAGCGGCCGAATTCCGGTATAGGTAATAAGAAAACAATCTAGTTTTATCTAGTTGATACCTTCATGAACGACCATCTGAATTCCTAATCCCTATATTTCCGTAAAATCGGTCATGCCGTTTGTAATATATGACGTCACTTCCGGTTTCATTTAGTGGTTCCTGCCGCCATTTCCGGTACCATTAATTTATTTATTCATTTTTCACAATTGATTTTTCAAATAAATAGCTGAATGAATACGCAGGAGCTAGTTCAGTTGCAATCGGTACAGGCGTTTTAGATATATGACGTCACTTCCGGTTTCAGGAATGGCGGCCGAGAACACTGCTACCTTGAATATATAAATTGTATTGTCTATGTTACAATGTAAGTTAATTATGTACGTATTTTAAGTATAATTTGTTGAAATAAGTTAAATATTGCGTATTTATGACGTCACTTCCGGTTTAGAAAATAAGAAAATAATATTTTTTTTATTGATACTTCATAAAGATGACCATCTAAATCGAATGGCGCTAATTTCGTTCTAATCGGTTCAGACGTTTTTGAGTTATGACGTCACTTCCGGTTTAAAAATGGCGGCACAAAAAATCACAAGGGGCAAGGTATCATCAGACGCCAAAAGTGCATATGTGGTAAAAGTTTCAGGTCGATCGGTTTAGCCGTTTAGGCTGTGGCGCTGTCAACAGGGTTTCCTGATATCATCATCATCATCTTCAGAATCAGAAAGTGGTGTAATTTCACTGTTTTCTCGGTCCTCTAGCGCGCAAATGGCATAACCTATTGTTCCCAAATTTGGTATATGTAGTGGGGTGGGCCATAGCTCAAAATTAAGACATTTCACAACAATGTGAGATTTTCCAATTTTAAGATCCAGTAGGCCGAAAATGCCATGTTGTTGCTTACAGTAAAAGTGTTTGGTCTGCTCCTCAGTTTATTAGGCATTTACGGTATGTTGAGTGACTGTGAGTGTATAGTACGACTTGGCTGGGTGGAGCGACCGCTCCACTAGATCCCCATTAAAAAACACTCCGTGTAAAAATACCAGCCAAGTCTCTTCAACTTAAAAAAAAATAATGAAATCTAAAAATTCTGCACTGAAAAGTAGTGATATCAAAAAATTAGCCAAGTCAAAACTTTATTTGAAAATCAAAAAATACTTGGCGCATCGTGTATATTAATAGCTTGGAATTATAGGCCAGATTTAAAATATACATCAAATATACATATACATAGTATACCTATAATGCCATAAAAAAAACGATGCGCCAAGTATTTTTTGATTTTCAAATAAAGTTTTGACTTGGCTAATTTTTTGATATCACTACTTTTCAGTGCAGAATTTTTAGATTTCATTTTTTTTTTTTAAGTTGAAGAGACTTGGCTGGTATTTTTACACGGAGTGTTTTTTAATGGGGATATCACTACTTTTTTTAGTTTATTCTTACAACTTACGTGTGACACATCACATGAACAATTACTAAATCCTTTAAAAAAAAATTACCCTTTACAATTTGGTTATTCTCATGAAAAAAACAAAGGTTTCATTCCAATCGGTCAACCCAGTTCCGAGATATGGCAACACGTCGGTTTTCAAAATGGCCGCTGAACTTTCTGCACTGCCACATAGAATTTATAACTATAAATGATGTGTATCATTTTTAGCTTTCTGAATATGTATTTATTATATAGGAGGGGATTCTAATGATTTATAAATTTGAATGACGTCATTTCCGGCCTCATAAATAGGAAAATTCTAGTTTGACTGTTCCTATTCCATAGAGATGGCCTTCCGAATCGTTTGGCACTAGTTGCATACCGATCTGTCAACCAGTTTTCGAGATATTACGTTTCTTCCGATTTCAAAATGGCTGCTGAAATCACTGACCTCTTGAATTATAATTTAAACATGATTACATTTTATTATAAGCAGTCTCAAATAGTATATTTATTGCATCAAAATGTAAATTTGTGCGATTTTTAAAATGTGTGACGTCATTTCCGGTTTCAGTATGGGAAACTGCAAATATTATTGATGATAATACATAAAGTTGACCGTCTAAATTGTTTAGCGTTGGTTTCGTTTAAATCTATTAAGACGTTATTAAGATATGATGTCATTTCTGGTTTCAAAATGGCGGCTTCCGGTTGGTTTTATATCAAGTCAAATAAAATCACAAAAGAACATACGTTACATAAATATCAAAATAATTGGATCAAATTTGTTGCCGAAATGCCAATCGATGAATTAAATTTCATGACGTCATTTCCGGTTTCGTTAACATAAATTTTAGTCTGTTGCTATTGATAATCCATATAGATGACCGTCCGAATCGTTTGGCGCTATTTTCGTTCCAATCGGTCCAGCCGTTGTTGAGATATGACGTCACTTCCGGTTTCAAAATGGCGGCACAAAAAATTCATAGGGTGAAGGTTAAATCAGACGCCAAAAGTGCACACGTGGTAAAAATGTTAGATCAATTGGTTCAGCCGTTTAGGCTGTGGCCTGTTTACCGGATTTGAATTCCAGGAGGATACTAAGATTATTATTATTATTATGAAAACCGCCCTAAAACACTGTTTTCACCGCTATCTAGCAAGCAAAGGGCATAACCTATTGTTCCCAAATTAGGTATATGTTGTAGGGTGGGCCATAGCTCGAAATTAAGATATATCGCAACAATGTGAGATTTCCCAATTTTAAGATCCAGTAGGCTGAAAATGCCACTTTGATGCTTACAGTAAAAGTGGGTTTGCTTCAGCCTTTATATGAGAGTGTGCGCGCCGTACGACTTGGCTGGCGTGGAGCGACCGCTCCACTAGATGTACCCGAATTGTATTTATAATTTATTTGCTGATTTGAAATTATGTACCTAGTAGAATTCTGAATTTGTTTTGCTTATAAACTACAATTTAATCTGTTAACATTATACTTTTTATATTCTTTGTTTCATGTTTGACCTCTTGTAATTATAAATGATTAAGAAACCTTCAGATAAGCCCTTCGAGGCTTTGAAGGATAAAATGTGAATGTTTAATTGTATTTTGTGTATTTCTTGTATTATAATAATAAAAAAAATAAAAAAACATCCTTAGACGCATGTTTTCTGTACTAATCAGTGAAAACTGCAGGTCGCTAACTGCATTGGTAGTGTTGCTATGAACAGTAGACTATATCCTATTTTCCTCCGACTAACCCCGCGAATGACATCGACGGCGACAAAATGCCGGCCGTCCGCAGACCCTTTAATTGTTCTTCACTACTTAGGCCCGGTCTTTCAATACTCTGCTAAAGACTCAATTAGCTCTTAACAGTTAGTTAGTGGTCATTCTAGGAATGTCATTGGTTGTTGCCATAGCAATATAGTCCTAATTGACTGTATAAAAGTTAGCAAGGCATTGAAAGACCGGCCCTTAGGTTCAGTTTTTCAATGCCTTGCTAACTTTTAAACAGTCAATTAGGACCACATTGCAATAGCAACAACCAATGGCAATCGTTGAATTGTCATGATCGGGTTCTCTGGAGCCCCACCAAGATACTAACTAAACCAGGAATCCTTTCGATTCAACCATATACATACAACATGAGAAGGGCAGGTGACATAGGGAACTGACTTTAACTAATATTGCTTGAATCTCCTTTACTTATACTATAAAACACAATTGTACACTGATCAACTCTTAATACAATTAAACATAATTACCTCAGATACATTTCTCTCTAGACTACTTCTTTCTCTGACAGAACCAATCTCGACAAGACTTCTTCTCTGCTTCTATCTCGTCTCCTTGCCTCTTGACCAACTCTTCTGCCTGATCTGATGAACTCCAACTGTCCAACTCTCCCTCTACTCTAACCCTAGCACCCTTATATACAACTTTACATATGACGTCAATATACTCCAAAGACAATGGAAGAGTATGACGTCCATGTCACGTAAGATGGAATCTTACGTGACAATAAAAGGTCTTACCAAATAGGACCTAGTGAACCTCTTTGGTCTTATCTATTTGACCTATTCTAAAATAACTCTTACTAACCGGATCTAACCTATGACTAACCAGGCAATTGTGCGTCAGTATGACTAACTGTGGACGCAATGTCATGTAATCATGACACTATGATTGTTTAAAATATAACTACTGGTTTAGGAGACCAGACTATTGAAAGACCTGCCCTCAGTACCCAAGGGTAGATCAGTATCTACCTACAAGCCTTTTTTTGTAAACTCAAGTTTTACTTCTTTGTTAAATTAAATAGGTAGGAGTTGCTCTTTCACCATTTTCAATTTGATCGATATTTTTCAAGTTGGCAAAGTTATGCCTAAATTTGCATTACTTTCGGTACCTTCTACAATGATTTGACTTGTCTCTTGACAGGTGGTCGTCCCCGCCGCCGCCGGCGTCATGCTATATGAAAACAGTTTGTAAGTAACCAATTTTCTCTAGCTAGTTTGGGCAGTTTGGGATATTGTACAGATATCGAAACCTTTATATGCCTCCACCCCACCCCCAAAGGGTAAATTTCGTGACCCATCGAGTTTTAAGTTAAAGGTCCTTAATATGAACCTACTACATAAGCAACTACAATCTTGAAACACAAATTTCTTGAAAATGGCGGTCATTTTATAGCCTACCCGCCGGTTTGCGTTGGCCGCCGGTTTGCGAGCATATGCTCATGTGTAAGGGTTACCCATGCCGGACAGGTCAGTGGTGAGGTCCAGACAAAGAGCAGCCAGGGTCGGCCTAACCATGTCCTCCCTTGAATTTGCGGTCCCCTC
Source organism: Leuctra nigra (assembly GCA_934045905.1). NCBI lineage: Eukaryota > Metazoa > Arthropoda > Insecta > Plecoptera > Leuctridae > Leuctra > Leuctra nigra. Next base: position 32,405,362 of record OW203765.1, read on the forward strand.
CCTTCCCCTCGGGCCGGCCTTCCCCCTCGAAATGGTGATCCCCCTGAAATCGAGTTCCGCCGGCCCGAATCCTCACACCCCCCGGTCCGTCCCCATTCCGGCCTGGCCTCCCCACCAGTGTTGGACTCCCCCGGATCGGCCCCGTTAGGTCAACCCCTCCCCATGTCCACCACTTAAATCAACAAAGTTAAATGCAAAAATGCAAAAATTAATGTGCGCAATATAACCTCGTCGTTGACGCGCCGTTAAACCACAATAATCTAATCTAATCAAAACAATTGTTTAGCACTTTGGACAGCCCTGGAGCCCAAATTGGCCGTCCGATTTTTTGAGGATATCGAAATTTTGATAGAGCGGAAAATTATATATAAGACTGCCAAAAATAGTAAGGAAAAAAGGAAATAAAAAGAAAAAATAGTCTCAAATTTTGCATTATATTTGTGCTAACAGCCCTCCCTAAATTCATAGTTTGCACGTGATGTCATCTCAATGTTGCCTGTGACCATTTATTTTATTTATTTATTTGTACAATATATCCAACAGAGTAAAACTCCACAAGTGGACATAACATATAAAATAACAACAAATTATGAAAAACTAACAGAGAAAAGCAATTGATGCAATAAGTTAAAAATTAAAACAGGAAAAATTTAAATAATCACCACAAACTAAATTATACTAATCTAATGCTAATCTATGAACCTAATCTAAACTGGGGCTAAATCAAATACAAATTTATTAAAAGTGGACCTAATGTTTTCAATAGAATTGTTAAAAATATCTAATGTGTTATCAATTTGGAAGTTAAAATTATTTATCCTACTTTTATGAGTTTTAAATGATGATTTGTGGCGAGTGAGGCGAGAAGGAACTGAAAAATTGATTTTAGACAGAAGTTGAGGACAGTCGATTGAGTTAAATATTAATTTATGAAGAAATAAAATGTCAGTTAGTTGTCTCCGTTGTGAAAGCGTGTGCAATTTAGCTGACCGGCATAAATCATGATAATCTCTCCTGTGGTATTGTATTTAATTTTTATAACAAATCCATTTTATGAAACGCTGCTGAACCTTTTCAAGAAGAGCAATCTTGGTAACTTGATGTGGATTCCATATTATCGACGCATAATCTAATATGGTCGTACTGTTGTTAAAAATAGCATTCTGTTCGTCGGAATTGAGAAATACTTGAAACAAGTACGTCTCAGAAACCCAAGCATTTGAAAAGCTTTAGTAGCTGTGGCATTAATATGACTTTTGAAAGATAAATCCGAGCTCAGCATGACACCTAAATCCTTAATTTTCTGAACTCGCTCAAGAATGTTACCGTTCAGCATGTAATTAAAGTTAAAATTTGATGCTTTAAGAGTGAAAGTGATTGCGTTACTTGATGGCACGCAGAATTCTCTGCTCTTTTGACGATATTTTAAAGATAATGGATACCTACCACCTACCTGGGAAATAGTATAGGTTCCGGAGAAATCTTTAGCACGAAAAGGAATAACTCACATTATAAAAATACATCGATTTACCTCAATAAAGTTATAATCTGACCCGTCAACGTGCCAACAAAATGTCCGTCCTGAGGTGAAAAATTCAATATATTTTGTATTGCTGATACAAAACAAAAGAAGTTCGAAGCTATGAATAGCCCACGTCCAGAAAACCTTGAATGACCGGATTTTTTTTTTCACAGAACTACGTACGTAATGTGGGTATTACACTATACAATTGTATAGACAATTGATTGGACAATTTCAATCATAAGCCAATTGTATTTCAGAGTTTCATGCAAAACAATATTTCAATGGCTAGAATTTCAAATTGCCCAACTTGAATTGTATAGTGTAATACCCACTTAAGCAAGCTGAAAATTTAAAATTTGATTCAATATAATGTGACTATTGATTGTGTTAAAATTTCAATACATTTGAATCAATGGAACGGAAGTTATGGTTTCTTGAAGTTGAAATATAATTACCGAGAGATAATTTAACAAGTTTTATTCCACGTTAATTTCAGAAGTAAAATTATCTCCAGGATTTTTTGGTTTAAGCTCAACTTCAAGGTCCAACCAATGATTGATGTTTCAATGATTCAAATGTAGTGAAATTTAACATAAACAAATCACGTATTTTGAATAAAATTATTAATTTTCGGCTTGTTATCGTCAATAGTTTTGAAAAACTTATGTTTGTTGCAAGTTACAACAATTTTATGAATTTTGGTCTAGACCACAATTCATAAAATTTCCATCCACTATTTGGATTGCCATCAACAATGGACACTTGATACATTGACACATTCATACAATAATTCTAGTTTATTTTAATACATTTCTCCAAGTCCAACTCCTAAACCGATAAATCGAATAATATGTTGATTATATATTACAGACCATAAAATCATTGGTCCTTTTTCGGTATTTTGTGGTCCTTTTTAAATAGTTTTAAGGTACTATTTGCCTGCCTTTTTGGACGTTTCATAGGTCCTAAACATCCTAGCCCTATTTACTAGGAAAACGCTCAGTGTAACGCGTTGATGAGCGAGCACAGAACATGCAACATCCCCAGTTACGATACACGATACGGCACAAGACGATTTTCTCTGTGCAACTTTCCAATCTCAAATATAAATACCCTGGATGAATATCAGATCCATTGTGTCATGACAATTTCCTACATCTAGTGAAGCGGTCGCTCCACCCAGCCAAGTCGTACTATACACTTACACTCACTCAACATACCGTAAATGCCTAATAAACTGAGGAGCAGACCAAACAGTTTTACTGTAAGCAACAACATGGCATTTTCGGCCTACTGGATCTCAAAATTGGGAAATCTCACATTGTTGCGAAATAACTTAATTTCGAGCTATGGCCCACCTGACAACATATACCAAATTTGGGAACAATACGTTATGCCGTTTGGGTGCTAGAGGGCCGTGAAAACAGTGAAATTACACCCCTTTTAAAAGCTATCTGATGATTCAGATTCAGATATCAGGAAACGTTTCTATCACCGCCACAGCCTAAACGGCTGAACCGATCGATATAAAAATTTTACCACATGTGCACTTTTGGCGTCTGATGATACCTTTGTTCTTATAAATTTTTTGTGCCGCCATTTTTAAACCGGAAGTGACGTCATATATCAAAAACGGCTGGACCGATTAGAACGAAATTAGCGCCATTCGATTTAGAAGGTCATCTATAAGGAATACCAATAGTGAAAGAAGAAATGTTCTATAACCTAAACCGGAAATGACGTCATAAAAATGACAAATCTGACTAAAATCATCTCTTATATCAATAACTACATATTCAGAAGGCTTATAATGTTACATAACATTTATAGATACAAATTTTAGGTGGCAGTGATGTCAGCCGCCATTTTGAAAACCGGAAGTGATGCCGTAACTCGAGAACGGCTGGACCGATTGAAACGAAACTTTTGCTATACTTTGTAACATATTATTAATAGCATTTACACAGTAACAAGCACAACTTTTCTTAGCAACCAGAATCACAAAATCTTATGTTTTTAAAAGAATTATAATCTTTGGTGCCACAATATGTTACAAGTTGTAATAATAAACTGAAAAAAGGAGTGATATCCCCATAAAAAACACTCCGTGTAAAAATACCAGCCAAGTCTCTTCAATTAAAAAAAAATAGAAGAAATCTAAAAATTCAGCACTGAAAAGTAGTGATATCAAAAAATTGGCCAAGTCAAAACTTTTCAAAAAATACTTGGCGCATCGTTTTTTTTTAGGACATGTGTAGATGAGTACATTTCATTTCCTGCCTACTTCTATACTAATTATATGCACGATGCGCCAAGTATTTTTTGAAAAGTTTTGACTTGGCCAATTTTTTGATATCACTACTTTTCAGTGCTGAATTTTTAGATTTCTTCTATTTTTTTTTAATTGAAGAGACTTGGCTGGTATTTTTACACGGAGTGTTTTTTATGTACTTTTTACAGCTTTTGACAACCCATAATAAACTCGTAAAATGACAATTAATACTTTACTGATTGGACTTACAATGTGTAAAATTATATTATGTTGGTCTTGATCACCATGCAAAATTTGAACTTAATCGGAACATTTTGATTGTCGACCAATCAGAAGATATTATTTAAACTACCAACTGGAGGATTTGGCCGTCGTACTGCATCCGATTTGATATGCGCTAGTTTGATTGTGAATTGTGGACTGCTTGGCCATTGAATATTTAAATGGCATGGCTGCTCTACAGGCCTTTGAGCAGAAGCTTAAAGAAGGCAGGGATAAAAATATAGTATAAATTTTACAAATATTTCAAGATTATGGAATAAAATGTCCCTAAAATGGCAAAAACTATTGAAAATAACGACAGATTAGAATACCGGTTGGCACCAATGGCCATGCGAAGTTTTAAGTTGATTGGTCAGTCGGTTCAAGTTGAAATTTCAAAAATCACTTGAAAGATGGTTTCAAATTTGAACCAATGGGAGGATTTGGCAGAAACTTATTATGAATGGGTACAATGTTGGTTGCAATGAGTTGTCAAAATTTCAAATTGATCGAAACAAACAATCAAAAGATATTTTTTTAAAATTTGAACCAATCACAGCATCCCATTCAAAAACGATCCCAGACCGCATAGATCACGTTAGTATAGTGTTCAAAATTTCAGATAGATTGGTTGTGCGGTTTGACCTGGGCTGTGCAGGCAAATAAAAACATACAAACAAAAAAACGCACAGAGAAAGTGCCATAAGAGTACCGTGGTGACGCTCGCTACGCTCGCTCAATTACCTACACCGCTTTACAGGACCCCAAGTCTTGAAATCGACGTTTTGAAAACGTTCGCGTTTTCTTTGTTTAAAACCAAAACAAGTTGACAATTAAGCCTTAGCCTTCAATTTTTCACGTTTTATACAATAAAAACGCAAATGAAACCCGATTTCAAGACTTCGCCTCCAGATGGATAATTTGAACGTTCGCTGTGGTCTATCTCTCTATGCTCTTCAAAGGATCATTTAACAATTCCTCTTCCTCCCGCAGACCCAGTTCGACAGCCGCCGCGTGGCGCTCTCTTCGGCGGTCTTCTACATAACTTTCGTCTGCCACCTCCAGCAGGTCACTGGGGTGGTTTTCCTCGGGTCGTGCATCCGTATCCCCCAGTCCAAGTCGCCGGTAAGTGACTTGGAGGTTACTAACACTGAGGAAGTGGGTGGGGGAGGCATTTACATAATTATGCCTGTACTCTTATTCCAGAAATCGACGACAATGTGTTTAGGCGTACCATTTACGTGCGCAATCTTTGGTGAGTTTCGATAATAAACGTATTACAATATTACTAAATATAGCACAATTAGGGGAAAATATTAATTGCTGCTTAAGGCCAAAATTTGGTAAACTTTCGTTAATAAGTTATGTGGGTAGACCTCAATAATAACGTCAAAAACATTTGTATACATAATAAGTTTGTGGTCAAATTATAAAGTGACTGGAGTAAATCAAAGTTATAATATTACTAGGAAAACGCTCAGTATAACGCGTTGATGAGTGAGCATCGATACGCGCAAAATCTCCAATCAAACACGGACCATTCAATCAAAGATAAATAACTCATTATAACAGATTTTCATTGCAACTTTCCATGTAAACACTCTGGAACAATTGAATAATAGCGTTTTCCACTGGCTGTACTGGTGTGTATTTGGTGTGCACTGAGTGCGGGTATCGCTTTCCACTGGGAAATCCAGTGTGCACTGGCGTAGTTTTTGCGTTTTCACTGCAAAGTTGCCCGCACTGAGGGCACATTTCTCGCGATGAAAAAAATTTCAATGCAAGCCATTGCACTATAATATTCCAAATGAACTCTTGGAAAATGGTTGATGTTTATTACTTACCTATTTGAATCTTCAAATAGCAGTGAAAGATTAAGGTGGCTGGAGCGATCGACATTTTTTTCAGATATTGTTCATTTTTTCTGTACTCACTTATTGGTATCCCCTAAACAACACTTCAAAAAATAAAATACTTCCCGTTCTAGTTTTCGAGATAGGCGAATAAGAAAGAAGTATTTACCCCATATTATCTTATGGCAGGTTTGAAAATTTTGCTACAAATGAAGATTTTATTTAATTTGCCCGATATATTTTCAAAAAAACGCATATTATTATTATTGTCTTTATTCACAATATATTATAATACCGAACAATACACTTTTATTACATATTGGCACTACATCCATTCATGCAGCGGAATCACACCGTGATTCTATGCTGCATTGGGTTTTGTAGATTCTGTGGTTCAAGTGATGACTCGACGGATGATGTAGGCCGATCCCAATAACGCGTGCTTTTGGAGGTCGGTGCAAGAAAATTCTCCTGGGATCATTTTCGCATAATCTTGGTAGTGGTTGGTGATAGTTCCAAGCGCTCCAATTACTATAGGACATACCTTTGTTGACAGTTTCCACATCCGTCCTATCTCAATTTGGAGGTCTCGGTATTTCAATATTTTCTCTGACTCTTTTTTCAGTACATTTCCATCCATAGGAACAGCAACATCAATAATTAGACATGTGCTATCTTTTATATTTTTTATAATGATGTCAGATTTGTTGGCTAAGATGGTCCTATCAGTTCGTACTTGTTCATTCCATATTAATGTAACATCTCCATTTTCACATACTTGAGGTGGATGATGATCATAGTGATGTGTTGATTTTGGGAGGTTGAAGTGTTGACATATGTTGTACAAAAACAAAAACTTGTAAAAAAAACTGCCAAGCACCTTCCCACTTAAAACAATTGAGATCTAAAAGAAGGGCCAAGCAATAATATATTGTTTAAACATTTTCGCACTTAAAATTCGTGAAATCATTTCGCCCAGTTACTGCCGCCAAGCACAACACTAAAAACCTAATGTTGTGTCCAAATTTGAAGAATACAATCTAAGTGAACCATCATTGTAAATTTAACAAAATTATAAAAATTAAAAACGACTTCAAAATAAATTTAAAATTTAAATTAAAAAAATTAAAAATAACGCTAGGCGCATTGTGTCAAGAAGAAGGCAACATAAGAAAGAAGATGACGATAAAGGAGCCGAAGAAAGACAGAAAGTAGGAAGAAGATAGAGGAAGTCTACAATATGGTCGGTGCAAATTCAATGCGCCAAGCTTTATTTTTAATTTTTTTTAATTTAAATTTTAAATTTATTTTGAAGTCGTTTTTAATTTTTATAATTTTGTTAAATTTACAATGATGGCTCACTTAGATTGTATTCTTCAAATTTGGACACAACATTAGGTTTTTAGTGTTGTGCTTGGCGGCAGTAACTGGGCGAAATGATTTCACGAATTTTAAGTGCGAAAATGTTTAAACAATATATTATTGCTTGGCCCTTCTTTTAGATCTCAATTGTTTTAAGTGGGAAGGTGCTTGGCAGTTTTTTTTACAAGTTTTTGTTTTTGTACAACATGTCATATGGGGTATAAGTTTATAGCAGCTTTCACTGATCATTAAGTGTTACCTATCATTACAGTTAACGCCAACAACGTCACTTCTTGTCTAAAGTTTTCTGTTTTTATTTCAATAGTTCCGAAGTTAGTATAACGAAAGGGTCCATTTCTTTTGGTTGAATTTGAGTTATATCAAATTATAATTTGTTAAAAGTTCACAGCTTTGAGTCATGTGAATAACGTAAATTGTAGGTGTATTGTTCCGGTGTAAACCGGAATTTGTGCGTTCATCTCGTAAAACGCGTATTTGTCGCCACTAGGTAAACTGAAAGGTACACGAAAGATGATTGCAAATGCGTTTCCTCATTTTTAAATTCTCCCATGTTCACTCTTTTATGTCAAAGTTCCGAAGTATAAACTCAATTGGTAAAGCGTGCAGGCTTACAGATGTTTACAACACATTTTAAATAAAATCCGGATGGTTTTTGGAAGGCAATGTAACTTAAAAGGAACTTAGTTAAGATTAACTAGCTGAGCCACCTGGTGTTTATAGTGCTGGTGGGAAGGAGTATGACGGGTGATGAAATTTACGCTACCCGCCTTACTCGCCTATGTACACGGATAGCATGGGCCGGCCTATACCTGGCATCTCCACCTCTCTGCCTCTCCCTGTCAGGTCAACTTAATGTTTACATTTGTTTGTTCATGGCAAATACGATCGATGTCCATTTAGTATTGTTGTCTTCTTCTATAGGTACTTGTAAACAGTTATCGAGCTTGCATTTTAATTAGTCCACTGATCTTATTTAGTGATTATTATATTGTTTTGTGATGTTGCTGTGGAAGATAATATTTTCATATTTTCAAACCAGGAAACAACTTCGTGCTATTGCCTAGATACTTGAAGAATATTATTGTATTGCCGATGTAAACAAGCCAGACCACTTTCGTATATAACGTTCGCATCAAAACCAATGTTTATTTTATTAGTGTCAGATTAGGAGGAACATCAGTTTCAGTTTCATTTATTTCCATTAAACAATGTCACTTGATGATACTTTGACTCACAGTTTGGAAATAAATCATGACAATTTAAAAGCGTTTTATTATTCTAACTTTTTAACGTAAGCATTGTTGGATGATGAAATGAAATTTAAATCTCTCATACCCACAGATTTCCATTAATTATCATGGACCATTTAGTGTAGTTTCTTGTTTATTGTAACCGAGCTTCTAAGATTGACAGATTACAACATCTGAAATAATGAAATAATTTTTACTAAGTTGTAAACACCTAATAAACCTAGTAATGGAGCCATTTTGTGTGGTTTCTTGTTTCGTATCTGAACCATCAAGATCGACAAATTTGCATAATTAAAATAATTAAATTTATTTTAGAAACTTAAAGTTGTGATCACGTAATGGATGCACGTAATGGAGCCTTTTTGTGTGGTTTCTTGTTTCGTGTTGTTCTTGTTTCTTGTTGAGCCACCAATATTGACAAATTAACTCTATTTTAAATAATATATAAGTGTGACAAATGAAAAGTTGTAAACACGTAATACACTGAATATTAGTAATGGAGCCTTTACTGAATTTTACTATTTACTAAATTACCTGAATTTTACATAATTAAATAATTCGGATAAATTAAAAGCTGTGACAACCTTATGCACCCAGTAATGGAGCCTTTTTTTGTGTGGTTTCTAGTTTAGTAACTGAGCCACCAAGATTCTGTTTATTAGCATGACCACGAATTGTTTTATTGCACAACTTTACGTACAACGTGTACATTGACAATCATTATTAGAGTCCAATGAGTATAATATTAAAAAGAGTTGCTATGTAATCGTTGAATGTATTCGGATTAATATTTTGAATATATACACAAGAAGGTTAAACATTTTTTAAGTAAAGAAAAAGATAAAAAAATAAAACATTTGTTACGGGGATCGAACCTGGCAACGCCGTGATCGAAGTCACTTGCCTCATGTGACCGAGCCAATTCGCCACACTGAAATTAAACCTGTGTAGTATATCAAAGAAGAAAGGTAGAGCGTAAAACGACGTGCGCAATTCCTGTTTCCCTGATATCTTTACTGTTCACGATGGCAACCGGCGTGCCGCGATGGCGATGTTTCTGTATATTGATGATCTTCACAGCATCCATTGGTAGTCTCATTTATTAAAAATGTACCAGAGCACCAGAGCATTAGTCTCTTAGAGTATTAGGAGCAAAGAGCACCTAATATACCTAGTAATGGAGCCTTTTTGTGTGGTTTATTGTTTCGTAACTGAGCCATCAAGATTGACAAATTAGCATAATTAAAATAATTAAATTAATTTTAGAACCTAATGCACGTAATGGATGCACGTAATGGAGCCTTTTTGTGTGGTTTCTTGTTTCGTGTTGTTCTTGTTTCTTGTTGAGCCACCAATATTGACAAATTAACTCTATTTTAAATAATTAAATAAGTGTGACAAATGAAAAGTTGTAAACACCTAATACTCTGAATATTAGTTATGGAGCCTTCACTGAATTTTACTATTTACTAAATTACCTGAATTTTACATAATTAAATAATTCGGACAAATTAAAAGCTGTGACAACCTTATGCACCCAGTAATGGAACCTTTTTTGTGTGGTTTCTAATTTAGTAACTGAGCCACCAAGATTCTGTTGATTAGCATGACCACGAATTGTTTTATTGCACAACTTTACGTACAACGTGTACATTGACAATCATTACTAGAGTCCAATGAGTATAATATTAAAAAGAGTAGCTATGTAATCGTTGAATGTATTCGGATTAACATTTTGAATATATACACAAGAAGGTTTAACATTTTTTAAGTAAATAAAAAGATAAAAAATAAAACGTGTGTTACGGGGATCGAACCCGGCAACGCCGTGATCGAAGTCACTTGCCTCATGTGACCGAGCCAATTCGCCATACTGAAATATAAACCTGTGTAGTATATCAAAGAAGAAAGGTGGAGCGTAAAACGACGTGCGCAATTCCTGATTCCCTGATATCTTCAGTGTTCACGATGGCAACTGGCGTGCCGCGATTGCGATGTTTCGGTCTATTGATGATCTTCACAGCATCCCTGGACCTCTCATTTGAATATATATCCATGAAGGTATCATCGCTTATACAAATTAAAAAATAATATATGAAAAAAAAAGTTTTCCGGGATCGGGAATCGAACGTGTTATGCAGATGTCGAAGCCAGCTGCCTTCCTAACATGAGCTATCAGTCCGATGGGAATTAGAGCCGCTGTTTAGTGTATCAAAGAAGAAGGGCGGAACGTAAATATTGATAATTTTCCCACTTCCGGTTTAAATTTATTGATTTTTCTTGAAGTGGAGTGTCTAGCAATACATTGTCTTTATTGTTGCCAAATTTCAAAACTCTCGATGGACCCGTTTGACTTTTAAAATATTTAAAATTTAAAATTGTAATAACTTCACTTCCGGTCAAAATGTTTCAGATTTTCTTTCAAAGGGCACTGCTATAAATATGACTCTATGTCTCTGCCAAATTTCAACTCTCTAGGACAAACCGTTCAACCTGTGGAGAGGGGCAAACAAATTGACCGTGCCTAACTAACTAACTAACTAACTAACATGAAAGTCAATCCTTGCATGTTTGAGGCCCAAAATTCACCCCGAAGGGATGATCGCAGCACTTTGATATTTGGTTAGGTGTTGTCAGGTGGCTAAATATACCCGATAACCATGGTTTTCAACTTTCATTTCTAAATGCTTGCATGCGTACTGACACCCCGAAATCGGGCCCGAAGCGCTTGCAGTATAAGTCTGGTAGTAGCTCGCACGTTGTATTAGAGCGGTGCTTGGCAGCGTCGAGCTAGCGCCCGACTAGATTGCCCAGTGAAGGGAAGCTGCTATCTTGTCATGACGTTCGATGTACTCTTTCTTAGCTAGCACTGGACATCCTGACACTATGTGGTCAATCGTTTCTTCGTGCTGTTTGCATAATCTACACATTCCATTCGATCCAGTCTTAAGAATACTCTTCTCATAGCTTCTCGTTCTTAATGATTGGTCTTGTGCAGCTACAATTAAGGATTCAGTCTCGCCTTTAAGGGTTCCTTTCACAAGCCAATTGAATGTACTTGGCCTGTTAATAAATATTTTCTTCATATTCTTTGGGTACTGACCATGCATGGCTTTCCCCTCCCGTTCATCACATAATTGGTCCCGTAGTTTTGACTTGACGACTTCTCTAATTTTTCTTACATGGTGAAGAATATCCTTGTCTGTTTGTGTTTGTACATTCATCATGTTAATGCTAGACTTGAATTTGTCTGCTAATGATAACATCGATAAGGTTTTTGGTCTGTTTTCCTCACTCACTTTGATGATGTTCACAAAGTGATCGCTTTTCTTTAGTCGTATGTACTCGGCAGTCCCAATCATTGCCGATCTGTATGAGCCTTCCACCTGACATAATCCCCTTCCACCTTGCTTTCTTGAGACATATAATCTTTGAACATCTGCTCTTGGATGTTGCATCTTGTGGATGGTTAGTAATTGTCTGGTCTTTCTGTCAATATTCTTTAATTCTTTGAGACTCCAATCCAATATGCAAAAGCTGTATTGTAAGACTGGTAGTGCAAGAGCTCCAATTGCAAGAATTTTATTTCTCCCATTCAGCTCAGTCTGCAATATCAAACGAACTCTCCTCCGATATTCTTGAACCAACTTATCTTTCATAGCTACATGCTGGATTCCATTCCCTTCTTCAATTCCTAGATATTTATATGCTTCTCCAGGTTCCAACATCTTGATTGAAGAGTTATTATCAACAATAATATTTTCAGATGATATTATTTTCCCTTTCTTAAATGCAGCTGTTGCACATTTCTCCAAGCCAAACTCCATACATATATCATCACTAAAACGTTTAACAATACCAATCATTTCTTCCATCTCTTCCCTTTTCTCAGCGAATATTTTGATGTCATCTTACTTATAGTTACCCAGTTCTGTCTGTCTGTCTGTCTTTCTGTCCGTGCGGAACGGCTGCGCGCGCATCACGACTCCAGGAATTTATCACGACTATTTATTTTCAATGGCCGGCCCATCATGTCTAAAATTACGTATTCTGCTTTTTGTGAACAAATAAATAACCGAAATTCACCTTAGACGCACACCTTATTCCTTCGTATTTGTAACAAATCTACTTTAACACGTTATAACTGGCCATGAACTGGCCAATTAGGTACATTTACATAGAAAACGTCATCACGGTAAGAAACTTTGTGCTGTCAAAGTCGTATTTTGTTCCTGTAAACTTATTTCAAGCAGCTGTGAAACCGTCAACAAACCAAAGTCGATATAGTTTTTCATATTTTATGCATTTATCATTTAGTAACGAGATGGTACTAAGAAGTTTATAAAATATTTGCCCTCAGAAATTGGTTATACGTTTAAAGTAGTAGCATAGTATAAAGATCAGCCCGTTCACGTAGTAGTATATAATTGTGTTGATTAATAGAAAGCGTCATGCCGCCAACTTCGTTCAAACTGACATAAGCATTCAAATTTTCTTATCTCTGAGTTACATCAGGCCGTGAAAATCATCAAACCAAAGCCGATTAAATTGTTATGTATTTTATTTTGGTAAATATGTACTTTTCCATCGTTTCTTATTAGTGGTATCATGATAAAGATGGAGTGTCCATTAAATCTCTTAATAGCATCAATGTTTAATTTTTACAATAAACATATCAAGTGAATATCAAGTTAAAGCAGGAAGCAAGTTACATGAAGAATGTTCTCTCATTGGTTGACAGCTGTCACGTGACCGTACATGCTTCTCTGCTATTCGGTCATGATCGAAAAAGCAGATAGGCTAAAAAAAGTTTGTCCGTGTTTTAGAAGTAGAAGGTCGGAAGTCCATTTCAGTTATTCTTGAGGTGAGCTCATAAACCAGTATTTCTGACTACTTAAAACATAATTTAGTATATGTGACATGAGTCATTGTGTAAGAGAAGTCTCCAATATAGCTGTATTATGTTGACATCAGTCAAATGGTAATTGGAAGAGCTTGATTACATCATTATAATGGTGTGCAATGCAAAATTGAGAAAATGGACTTCCTCCCTTCTACCTCAGAGAGACAGATATGAAACCCAACCTCCACACAAAAAATTATCCATCTTACTGGGGTAGCATAATATGAACCTATGGATTATGAATTGGTATTACAAATGAAGAATATGTCGTCACAATGCATCAAGGCGGGCGAAATGTTTTCTTAATTTTTTAACTTATACTCTGATGTGCATTTGGAAACTCATTTGAAATAATTTTGAAAATAGTTATGATTACATTGCTTTCCTTTGTTACTCATTTTTGTATTCTGTTGGGCATTTTAGTCATGCTAACGTTGTTACGAGTGTATTAACTCAAGTTATTAACGACGCACACTCTGCTGCCAAATATCTCAACTCAATCTCATCGTTTTTACGCATCCCACTGGTGCGCATTGGTCATGTTTTACATGACGGGTCCCTCTAGTCCATATAGATTAGATGATTTACTCTTACATCAGTATTTTTCACTTTGTATCCACACCGAGATTTGTTTAACATGCTTGTAAGAGGAAAGAGGCTCATGCAGAAAAGAAGCGGTGACAAAGAATCGCCTTGATATATTCCTCTCTTTATTGAAATACCCTCAGACGTGATTACTTCCTTGTGAGTCCTAAGCGTAAGACTAGTTCGCCAGGTTGTCATGATTGATTTGCAAAATCTTATCAGTTTGGGGTTGTGGAACACTAGAAAACGCTTTCTTGTAGTCTATCCACCCCATGTGCAAGTTTCTTTTATTTCTCTTACAATCATCCATGATAGCTTTGCTTAACATAAGATGGTCCTTACATCCAAAAGAACCTGAGCTACATCATTTCTGCTCCATCGGCATGATATTTTGTTGGTAAAAAAATATATGCATTCTGCTCGATATGATGGCCGTCAAGTTCTTGTACATAGTGGATAGACAAGTAATGGGTCTGTTGTTTTTTGGAAGATGCGTTTCATGACTCTTTGGCAACAGACAGGTTTTACCCTGGGTTAGCCATTCGGGAACACCTTCTGGATCACGGATTGCACTATTATAAGCATCTGCTATCCGACCATGAAGAGTTGTAAAGGATTTTAGCCAGAAGTTCTGTATGCCATCTAACCCAGGAGCTTTCCAATTGGCTTATTTGTATAGTTGTTTTGATACCTCTAAAGCTGTAATGTCTCTCCATTCCATCTCCGGTATTGTTGAATTCTCTTCTTTCATATTCTTGATCCACTGAGCTTCATGATTGTGCTGTTTATTATCCCAAATTCCTTTCCAGAATTGCTCAATACCTTCAATCGGAGGGTGGATTTTTACATCAATTTGTCTGTTGAGTATATTTCTGTAAAATGATTTAGCTCCCTCATTAAACTGTTTATTCTGCTGATACTGCAGCACGCGTTTCTTATATCTTCTCACTCTTTGGGCCTTCGCCTGTATTTTCTGCTTGAGTATCACTTTCATACGAGTAAAGTCATCTGAGCTTGCAATATTGTATTTAAACCTAAGTTTAGCTTTAATCTTTTGTAGTTTTATTGATAACTCCTTACTTTGTAGAATTTCTGTTATGTGAGATATTTCCCTCCTCCATTCGTCAATTTGGGTTTGGATTCTTTTCTTCCCCTTCTAATTAATTTTACTATTTTGCCCGGTGTTCTCTTTGATCTCATAACCTATTTTTTAAATAGTGTTTGTGCAGCTGCATATATCAAGATGTTGATGTCAGTCAGATTTATGTGATCATTTGCTAGCGCGATCTTTCCTAGCGCAGAATTAACTTCAACAAGGACTATCTTAGTTTGTTTCGTCACCTTCAACTTAGGAAGTTTCCCCCTGGACCACGTCGACTCCGCCTTCATCTGTCTCCAGCGCTCCATGATCTCGTCCTCTAGGTCCGAGTGCTGCACTTCACCAACCACCTCCGGATCCAATGAGAGTAGAGGCAACGAACAATGAGTAAGATCTTGATCTCGATCTTCTATTTCTTCCCCTCCATCACGATCATCAATATCCCCTGTTTCATCAATACCTCCTGTTTCCTCCACTCGGAGTTGTCCATTCAGGATTGGCCTCAGTCTCAATCTCTCCGGGGTCATTGATAATAATGCAGGCATCGAAATATTAGTAGGGTCTTGATCTTGATCTTCAATAGCTACTTCCTCACCTTGAACACCATTATCTCTTGAAATAACCATTTTCACATGTTCTTCAATCACTTCCAGTTCATCTACTGTCAACTTGTTGCTCTTAATTATGTACCGCCTCTGATTAGCCAGTTTGTTTGAATCCATGTTAGGCCGTATATTAGGATTTCTTCTTCTCCACAGTTGAAAAGTCATCTTCATGTTACCAGTCAGTGTAGTATGACCAACATATGTATGACACCACATAATCTCCTTATACTCTTCCATTGTCCATTTCTGCCTTCTTGGCTGTATGGTTTCATTTAATATGAAAGCAGATTGGTCAGGAATAGGGCTGGTATGAGTTTCCTCGGTCCAAGGACCTTATTTCTCTCTTGAACTCATGGAAGATCTAGTTCTAGTATTATTTCATTCCTCACGTTGAGTACCATTAGATGTTTTAACGGTTCGTGCTCGTGCTGGCATTGCTGATATTTGGTCTCGATTTCTTAAATATTGAACCTTGGTTGTTGACGAGAAACAGTGCCAAATGGCCGTGAAATAACAAAACAAATCTCCTGTTCCTTGTGAAATTTCCTTTCGAAATGAGAAAGCCAATATCTTCTCTTGATTATTCTCCTCTTCTATAATAATACTAGGAAAACGCTCTGAGTAACGCGTTGATGAGCGAGCACGGATACGCGCAACACCTCGAACCGAAATTATGTTTATCGAAAATGTCCTTAAAAGCCAATAATTCTTGAATTTCGTCACAGACTTGTATGAAAATCTCCAACAATTCCTAAAATATTAGTCCCAATAACCACGCAAAGATTCGAGTTGATCGATTTAACCTTTATAGGCGAGGAAAGTAGAGGCAATATTTAAAAATTTGCTTCCACTTTGGTATAACAGGCTGAATTTTTTACCACGTGTCAGCAACTGTTCAAAGGTCATTCTATCCCAAAATTCCACAAAATATTCTTGTCGGAACAACCCCCAAAAAATTTTGGAACCCCCCAAAAAATGCAAATCTCTTAATGTTAATATTTGATTAGCACTAGTCCTTAATATATCTATAATGCATTTTAAAATTTAAAAAAAATTCAGGTAGGTGTATACATATGTGGTATACACTATAAAGTTGTAAAATTTGCATTTTTGTTTTAATAAATAGTCATTACTTGCAAAAAATGGAACCCCAAACGCTTAAATTGACACATTGTCCGCGCGTCGATTGTTACTGTGACCATAATTATCAACGGAAAAAGCTCCAACTAGTTTCATTCGATAGATGTATTCATTGGCTACAAGGAAAAAAATACAAACCTACGAAAACGTAAACTTCGTCGCATTGATTTTGCAAAAAACGCCGAGCGAAATCTTTGCTGCCAAAAGTGAAAACTTGACATAATGCCATAATTTTGCAGAATATGATAGAATAGATCTCAAATATAAGTAGGATTAACTTATATTCGCCTTAAAGGGTGGTATAAAATAATTGTTGATTAAGTACCTACCCCTAAAGGTGCATTTTATACTTTTAAGGCCAACAAATTGTGATTTGCCTCCGGCTTTGTCCGCCATTTTCAAGTTTGTGACCCTCTCTTTGAAGATAGACTATATGTTAAAGCGACAAAGTTGTAGAGAATTTAATTCTCTTTAAGAATTATGGACCACTTTTTTTGAAATATCTTATCTCCTAGAAGTTATGAGAGGTTATGTTTGTGTGAAAGTTTCATATTTATCTGAATGTCTATACATCAGCGAAATTCTGAAATTGAAATCCACTCATAACATCTAGGAAATAGCATAAGTTAAAAACCGTGGTTGATGCTTTCTAAAGAGCATTAAATTCTCCACAACTTTGTCGTTTCAACTTATAGTCTATCTTCAACGAGACGGTCACAAACGTGAAAATACGATTTTATTGGCTGATCCTTCCCCTTATACATTTCTCAACGAAACTACACATTTTTATATAAAACTCATATATTGTATCCAAAATAATGTCCCCAAGGTTAAAATAGGGTTCAAATTAAAGCATCCCCTAAAGATTTAAATACAAACAATTTTAGATGGTTTAAAAGCTTGACTTCAATTCTAAAGCTACTACCATAACGTGTGTTTTGCGCGTGGTGGTATCCTAAACTCTGATGCTCGCGCAGGGTTTGAGAAGATTGTCAAATAATCTGGGTATATTATATTACAGATCATCCCTCGTCATTTCACACTATCAGTACACTTTCCCTTGTTACCTGTCGTCGCTCTGATTTTCAAAATTTCCTGTGGTTTGTATCCTCCATTTGTATCTTGGAAACTTTGAACTTTGTCTGAACTATATCTCAAATCGATTATTTAAATTAATAATTTTTAAATGTCATTTGAACTGTTTTTTTATAATTGTTGCTCTCCTGCAGTTAAAGTATTTTTTTGCAACACACTCGTGTGTAGCAAACACACGGGCGCAGTTCAGTTTTCAGTGATTTTTTTAACATCATGTCGTTATGTCATGATGATTGTGTTATAACGAAAAAGATTAGTCTAAACCGCGTAAAAATGCACTACATGCAATTGCGAAATTGAAATTTTTTACGGGCCTACGTGGCCCGGACCCGCGGGTGGCTGGGGGGCCCTCCACCCAGACCCCCCATTGATGTCTTATAAAACACTATACTTTCTGCGTACCCACTACAAAAATCCGTGCACGCCACTCCTCTGACATGGTGTGCACCCCCGAGAATGTCAATAGCCCCCCAGCACAAAAAAGTCTGAATTCAACACTGATATAAATGGAGAAGCAAGTAGAGTCGTATCTCTGTGTTGTTATTATTGCTCTTCAACTATTAAAACGGCACCCTCTTGCTTTAAAATGTTAATGGTGTATGTATTGCCGTACAGTTGTAGAACTAAAATTAATAACCGTGGGCTACGTTAACTCAAAAGTTTAAATACCAAACAGTTGCTCTCTCAAATTTTAATGTTCTCTATCTTTTACTACATAGCTGCATTTAGGTATATTTTACGCCGTGAAATACGCCTGGTTAAATTGCTTATGATATTGATATCGTATGTTTTCTGTAGATAAATCTTTTTGTATAATTGCATCTGTTTTACTATTTCGTCTGATCTCTGGTACCGAGTACCAGGATCACATTGTTATAACTTACATTGTGTGTACCGAATAATGGTAAAAAAAACACGACGTTTTACAGAACAATAATAAATATGATAAGCAAAGTAGCACACGAGCCATCCCTCGACAAGGGCACGATTTCCAAGATACAAACGGAGGACACAAACTACAGGAAATTTTGAAAATCAGAGCGACGACAGGTAACAAGGGAAAGTGTACTGATAGTGTGAAATGACGAGGGATGATCTATAATATAATTTACCCAGATTATTTGACAATCTTCTCAAACCCTGCGCGAGCATCAGAGTTTAGGATACCACCACGCGCAAAACACACGTTATGGTAGTAGCTTTAGAATTGAAGTCAAGCTTTTAAACCATCTAAAATTGTTTGTATTTAAATCTTTAGGGGATGCTTTAATTTGAACCCTATTTTAACCTTGGGGACATTATTTTGGATACAATATATGAGTTTTATATAAAAATGTGTAGTTTCGTTGAGAAATGTATACGGGGAAGGATCAGCCAATAAAATCGTATTTTCACGTTTGTGACCGTCTCGTTGAATATAGACTATAAGTTGAAACGACAAAGTTGTGGAGAATTTAATGCTCTTTAGAAAGCATCAACCACGGTTTTTAACTTATGCTATTTCCTAGATGTTATGAGTGGATTTCAATTTCAGAATTTCGCTGATGTATAGACATTCAGATAAATATGAAACTTTCACACAAACATAACCTCTCATAACTTCTAGGAGATAAGATATTTTAAAAAAAGTGGCCCATAATTCTTAAAGAGAATTAAATTCTCTACAACTTTGTCGCTTTAACATATAGTCTATCTTCAAAGAGAGGGTCACAAACTTGAAAATGGCGGACAAAGCCGGAGGCAAATCACAATTTGTTGGCCTTAAAAGTATAAAATGCACCTTTAGGGGTAGGTACTTAATCAACAATTATTTTATACCACCCTTTAAGGCGAATATAAGTTAATCCTACTTATATTTGAGATCTATTCTATCATATTCTGCAAAATTATGGCATTATGTCAAGTTTTCACTTTTGGCAGCAAAGATTTCGCTCGGCGTTTTTTGCAAAATCAATGCGACGAAGTTTACGTTTTCGTAGATTTGTATTTTTTTCCTTGTAGCCAATGAATACATCTATCGAATGAAACTAGTTGGAGCTTTTTCCGTTGATAATTATGGTCACAGTAACAATCGACGCGCGGACAATGTGTCAATTTAAGCGTGTGGGGTTCCATTTTTTGCAAGTAATGACTATTTATTAAGACAAAAATGCAAATTTTACAACTTTATAGTGTATACCACATATGTATACACCTACCTGAATTTTTTTTAAATTTTTAAATGCATTATAGATATATTAAGGACTAGTGCTAATCAAATATTAACATTAAGAGATTTGCATTTTTTGGGGGGTTCCAAAATTTTTTGGGGGTTGTTCCGACAAGAATATTTTGTGGAATTTTGGGATAGAATGACCTTTGAACAGTTGCTGACACGTGGTAAAAAATTCAGCCTGTTATACCAAAGTGGAAGCAAACTTCTTTATTTGACGAGATAGAGCTCTGTTTTTCCTCGCCTATTATGATTGAACGATTCCTTGTTAATTTCCAAAAATCACAGGATATCGTTCAAAAAAATTTTAAACGGTCATATCAGTTTCATAATATACGTTTGAAAGTTTCTGCTCTAACAACCTTGAAGTGAAGATTCGAAGATGCCGTGAAATATGAAATTCGAGAAATATGATAGCCTACACGCAAAATATCCGTAAACTGTCAATAACTTTCGAATTTAAACACAGTTTAGTCTGAAAATTGTCAAAAATACAGATAATGTTGGACCCGGTGACGATGCATATTTTTAAGATGATCGGTCAAACGGTTCTGGTTTAAATTTCAAAAAGCACATGATTTTTTTTTTTAAATTTTAACCAATAGGAGGATTTGGCTGAAAATTTGTAAAATAAGAGACAATGTTGGTGTTAATGACCATGCAAAATATAAGGTCGATCACATTTGTCGAAGTCCATTTTCATTTTTCAGCCTATCAGGAGATGTTATTTAAATTTCAACCAATCAATGGATTTCAAAAACAATTAGGGTCAGCAAACAGAAAAGGTTGTCTTTACATGTGTGCAAAATTTCAGATCGATCGGTGAAACGGTGCGACTTCCATTGCTCCAAGTAGCTACCAAAAAAAAACAAAAAAAACAGAGGTCCATGTCATAAGAGTCAAAAGGAGACGCTCGCTTCGCTCGCTCAATCAACTCCAAATTATTATCACAAGATATGCATAAACTACTTCCACTCACCTCAATATCAATTTCGGGTTAGTAAACTTTAAGAAACATGTAAAAAACCAATTAAGGTGGCGCGATCACTCGAGGCATAGTTTCAGATCTTCATAAATTTTTGTGTACTTATTGATAATCGCGCCATACACAATCCCTGAAAAAATTAAACACTTCTCGTGTCTAGTTTCTGAGATAATTTGAGTTTTCTCCCCCATGTTATCTTATGGCAGCCAAGTAAAATCGCGTCATTTTTAAGCTCAAAAGAAGTTATAATTTTTTGTACCGTTAGATTTTAACAAAAATCCTTTTTTCTGGTAGACCTACGGACATACTACCAGGAAAAAAATGAAAACGATACCAACGTGTGCTATTTTAAAAGTTAAACACCAAATTCGCATTGATTTTCCTATACCTCCCATGTTAAAGTTTTGTACATTCTCAAAATACATAAAATTGAAAACTCATTATTGGGCGGGAGTTGCAAACTCCTGGACTTTAAATGAGTCTCTAAAGCCCCATTTACACGGTGCAATTTCTTGAACAACTTCTGTGTCACAGAAGTTATGCACATGTGCAGATTCCCTTTATCATCTCAAAAGTGATACTGCGCACGAGCAGATAAACTGTGGCACAGAAGTTGTTCAAGAAATTGCACCGTGTAAATGGGGCTTAATACTTAAATATAGTTGAACTGTTGTAAAATTTATTTTGAAATGGTTATTTCAAAAATAAATAAAAATGTGCTATATCGAGTGATCGCGCCACGTTAAATGTGAAGAGCTTCACATCAGCTGCCGGCACTTGATCACGGCCTCCGTGATCCGTCTTCACGGCCTCCGTGATCTGTGATTATTATTATTATTATTATTATTATTTATTTTTAAATGTACACTCGACCAAACAAAACTTGAACGTTGACCAAATTTGAATGACTGCTAGTCATGTCCCATAACCAATCAAAGCTTTTTATTATCATTGAAATATGAGGTCACCTACTAGAGTGAGACCATGAGTTTCCTTAGACTGACTTCTGATGGTGCGATCTTACATTTATCAGCAGATTTATTGAACGCTTAAGTTTTGTTTGGCCAAGTGTACATACATACAGAGGTACACTTACCGGTAGCGAGTATAGGGCAAGCCCCGTAACACATGTGCCTCGCTACCGGCTTATAGTCAAAACAAGAACAATATACAACACAATAGACACAATAAATACCACGTATTATAAAAGTGAAAGTCAATAAATTAGTCAATTAAAAATAAAACTATACACAGTCAATAAAACCATCGGGTAAAAGTAACATATTATTGCACTGTATAGCTAACCATTAACATATCTATCAACTAAGTAACAGCGAATTTTAGTTTTAAAATATATATTATGATTATATGATTAGAATCTTTGATCAATTAAAATTCATAAAAAAAATATAAACCAATATCATCGTGTGCTAAATAAAAAGTTATAGGCGATTCAATTCAAATTGCGAATCAAGTCAAAATACTTTTGGCAACACGGGAGTGCTCAAGGTAGTTATAGAAGGCACTAAATGCCTACTAAAGACACCTTGGCTTTTCATGAAAGTAAAACTTAGCAAGCTCAGCCACCATGACTCCGCACAAATGCACATTTCCAAAGTACGATGTTGCCATATTGTCCCATGTTAATATTATAGACAAATCTTCTATATCCGATTCACAACTAACTTCTTCGGGGAAGTAATACCGCTCTAAACAATATGATAAAGTATAAATACCCAGTGTTGGGGAAGTTCATTTCTAAAAAGAACTTTTAGAAAGTTCAGTTCAACATTGCATACAAAATTAGAAAGATCAAGTTCACTATTTCATTGAGGAATGCGTTCAAGCTCAAGTTCCTGCAAAAAAGGATTGAAGTTCATTTAAAAAGTTATTTTCGAAAAAATTATTACAAATTTAAAAAATCATCAAGTAATATTGTAGCAAATAAGGAAGAAGGTAGGCGCATAATAATGGCAACAAAACTGCTGATTGTCCTGTTTTATTTCCTTTTGCAAAACAATTTATTCAAAATTAATTCAATCTAAATATGATGAAGCCTTGACACTAAATATGCTGAAGCAATACCATAACAACACGGAAATGGTACCCATCAAAGTATTAAAAATATTC
Source organism: Leuctra nigra (assembly GCA_934045905.1). Taxonomy (NCBI): domain Eukaryota; kingdom Metazoa; phylum Arthropoda; class Insecta; order Plecoptera; family Leuctridae; genus Leuctra; species Leuctra nigra. Next base: position 32,428,660 of record OW203765.1, read on the forward strand.
AAGTAATTATAATCCCCATAAAAAACACTCCGTGTAAAAGTACCAGCCAAGTCTTTTCAACTATAAAAAATATACAAAATATACAAAATTTAGCACTGAAAAGTAGTGATATCAAAAAATGGGCCAAGTCAAAACTTAATTTTAAAAACCAAAATATACTTGTAGTACAGTCAGTTAGATCGATATTAGGTCACAATTAGGGGTTTGGTGATAGAGCTCTAAAAATTTCACCATATACTCAAAACTAGCTTATCAACATAGGCTACGGTGCATATCAAATTTGTACAAATTTTGGGGGTCAGGGGGGGGTCAAATTTTGATTATCAATACGAGAATTAAAATGGCGTAGTTGATGATTGGAACTCAAAACTTTCACAAATTCTCCTTATAATCATCTTTTAATATTAGGCCTTTGTGCAAAATCTTTTTTCAATAATTTGGGGCGGGGGGGGGGGGGGGGTTGTAAACGATATTTTTAATTATTGGCATAAACATAAGGGATTAAATTATAAACATGGCAAAATATCACTATATACTCAGCAAAACTAGCTTATCAACATAGGCTACGGTAGATATCAATTTTTCTTAGATTTAGGGGGGCAAGGGGGGTATTTATATGAAGATTGTAAAGTTGCAAAGAAAATCGTCTTGTGCCGTTGCGTGTATCGTGACTGGTGATGTTGCATGTTCTGTGCTCGCTCATCAACACGTTACACTAAGCGTTTTCCAGTTTAGTTTATTTACACAACTTGTAAAACATATCGGAGCAACAATGAGAATGACTAATTCCTTTAAACAAAATACGCCATTTACGCATTGGTTACTAAGAAAAATGTTGTTTGGATCTAAATAGGTGATATTCCATGAAGAATTGCGAAAGCATCGTTCCAATCGGTCCAGCCGTTTTCGGGATATGGCATCACTTCCGGTTTTCAAATTGGCGGCTGAAATTACTGCCACCTAGAATTTATTTCTATAAATGTTATGTATCATTTATAAGCCTTCTGAATAGATATTTATAGATTTTATATAAAGAAGAAGTGAATTTAGGCAGATTTTGCATAACTATGACGTCATTTCCGGTTTAAGTAATAAGAAAACTTTATGGTTTCACTATTGATATTTCCTAAAAAAGGACCGACAAAATCGATTTGTGCTAGTTTCATTCCGATCGGTCCAGCCGTTTTCTAGATATGACGTCACATCTGGTTTCAAAATGGCAGCATAAAAAAATCATAATGGCAAGGTATCATCAGACGCCAAAAGTGCACATGTGGTAAAATTTTCAGATCGATCGGTTCAGCCGTTTAGGCTGTGGTGGTGACAGCGACGTTTCCTGATATCAGATGAACACACTTTGGGTGTGTTTGATAACTCATTCCGCGCACTCGGCCAGCGCGCGATCTGCTCTTTTTTGTTTGATAACTCTTTTGGCTTGCGCTCTCGAATATTTGATAACTCCGCGCGGTACTGGCGGAGCGCAATCCAATCGCGCGGTCAAAATCCAGCGAAGGACAGATTGCACTCTGGAAAACATGGCGGCTGACACTGACATGTATCAGTGTTCAACGTGTCAATTTACTTCTACAGAGCTTAATGTTGTAGCAACACACATGAATGAGCATACAGTTGAATCTCGTAAGTTTTAAAATAACCTATATACCTATAATAGGTATTTATGATTAATTATGCATTATATGAGGTTAGGTTGATGTCCGCCATTTAAGATATCGCGGGCTGTTCAAAGGTTCAAGCGCGCCGCCAGCAAAGTTTGTTTGATAAGTCCACATTTTCGAGCGCGCGCCGAACAATCTGCTGACGTCACAGCTCGCAAGCTGAAAATACTTATTAAACACACCCCTTGTTGTTTGTTTTCAGGAGTATTACGGGCATGGACGATCTAAAACAAAGATTACGAACGTTGAAGATACAATATGAAAATATGTCATCTGCCAGGTGAGTAATCTTACATTTGAAGGGTACAGGGAAATACACGTCCATCTAGTCGGGCGATAGCTCGACGCTGCCAAGCACCGTCTTTTAAGAGGTATACTTTTTATAAACGGCGAGCTTACTACCAGGACTGTTTCGGGGTATCGGCTCGCATTGACGCAGTTTGAAATGGAAGTTTAAAACCATGGTTATCGGGTATTATTAGTCACCTGACAACACCTTCCATATTTCAAAGTGCTACGACCATCCCTTCAGGGTGAAATTTTGGCCTGAAACACGACGGAAAACACTTTCATGGTAGTGACTGGCTGGCTGGCTGGCTGGCTGGCTGACCACGGTTTGCCCCTCTACAGCCCAAACCGTTCGGTTTAGAGAGTTGAAATTTGGCAGAGACATAGATATGGTGGGTATGTAGGGCATTTTGAAAAAAATCCAAAAAATTTTAACCGGAAGTGAAGATAATCGCGAAAATTGTATGGTAAAAATCGAACGGTTACATCGAGAGTTTTGAAATTTGGCATAATGAAAGACAATATATTGCTAGACACGCCACTTCAAGAAAAACCAAAATTTTCTGACCGGAAGTGGAGAAATTATCAATATTTACGTTCCGCTCGTCCTCTTTGAGGTAGTAACAAACCTGCTGCGATCTTTGTTCGTCTCACTGGCTAATTCACCTGAGGCAAGTGCCTGCGACAGTGCCATTCGATTCCCACAAGAGGCTAATCTGTTTTATTTTTTTCAATTTACTTTCTTCCTTTTGGCGTTCATGGATAATGTGCAAAATGATAATCCGATATGCATTCAACGCTTATACACAGCTACACTTTTAATATTACATAAATGGAATATAATAATGATTTTACAATACACGTTGAAGGTTGCTATAAATAATAGAAGAATTCGTGGTCAGAACAGAACTTTGGTGGCTCAGGTACTAAACTAGAAAAAGGCTCCATTAGTCGGTGTATTAGGTGTTCACAACTTTTAATTTGTAAAAATTATTATATTATTTTATTTAAGTTAATTTGTTTATCTTGGTGGCTCAGTTACTTAACAAGAAAGCACACAAAAAGGCTCCATTACTTGGTGAATTAACTCTTTAAAACTTTTAATTTGTCAAAGTTATTTAATTATTAGAATTATGTTTATTTGTGAATCTTTGGCTCAGTTACTAAACAAGAAACAACACAAAAAGGCTCTATTACTCGGTGTATTAACTGTTAACATGGATTATTAAAACGTTTTGTCAGTATACGTTGTACAGTTGCTGAAATAGAACAATTTTCGTGATCTATAGGTAATCAACAGAATCTTGGTGCCAAATTACTTATTCTAGAAACCGACAATAAGCTCCATTCCTCGGTGTATTACAGCTTTTCATTTGTCAGAATTATTTAATTATATAAAATTCAGATAATTTGGCAATCATTGTAGCTCATCATAGATACTAAACCATCATTGTAAACTTTAACAAAATTATAAAAATTAAAAACAACTTAAAAAATAAATTTAAAATCGAAATTAAAAAAATTAAAAATTAAGTTTGGCGCATTGAATTTGCACCGACCAGGTAGACTTCTTCTATCTTCTTCCTACTTTCTGTCTTTCTTCGGCTCCTTTATCGTCATCTTCTAATTGCCTTTTTCTTGCCACAATGCGCCTAGCTTTATTTTTATTTTTTTTTAATTTCAATTTTAAATTTATTTTTTAAGTCGTTTTTAATTTTTATAATTTTGTTAAAGTTTACAATGATGGTTTACTTAGATTTTATTCTTCAAATTTGGACACAACATTAGGTTAATAGTGTTGTGCTTGGCGGCAGTAACTGGGCGAAATGATTTCACGAATTTTAAGTGCGAAAATGTTTAAACAATACAATATAATAGGGAAGTCTCATGAAATTTTATTCTAGTAAATTTCTATCCCAGAAAAAACACTCCGTGTAAAAAAGGCAGCCAAGTCTCTTTACTTTAAAAAAATTCAACACCGAAAAGGAGTGATATCAAAAAAGGAGCCAAGTCAATGACATTTTCCAAATATTTAATCGTATTTTTTAAATAAAAGTATAAACACCGAGAAATACTTTACAAAATGGACTTGGCGCATCGTTTTTTTAAAGACATCATTTTATACTAAAAGTGGAAAGAAATTTACAAGTAGGTACATTTTCCTCTTTTTGTTGGAGCCAGAATATATGAATCAAGCTACTTTTAGTAATGGTTATTTTATAGTTTTGTCAATGGCGATAGAAGAAAGATTTCATGCTGTAATAGATAATATAATATAATTTCATGAGGTAATATAAAGTGGGAAGAATTAAAAAACAATTGGAAGTGGGGCTCATACATATTATTCTAGCACTGTTAAAATGGTGATATTAGAAGGGTAACTTTTCATAATTTGATCTTGACTGAAGGAAATCATGAAACGTTGTCAAATAATTACTAACTATCTACGGAACACTATTATATATTTTTGAAGTGTCAAGTGTATAAAGTTAAATTTTTTAATATAAATTCAATGTGACGTTACTGTGTACTTTGTGAAATGTATTGTTATAAAATGTGGATTAATAGAAATTTATTTCATGTTGAGAAGGTATAACGCATGAGACTTAGGTAATTATGTTGACCACGAAACAATATTACAAAGATAACTAGATTGTGTATTTATTACAAACATAGGCAACAAGTTTCATCGTGTACAAATACAAATAGAAAATATTTTACATAGGTTTGTACAATATGTAATTGAAAGATGTTTCCCTATTATTCTAAAAATTCTATATGACGGTTGTATATAAATGACATATGATTATGAGTAGAAAAATATCTTTAAAAAAACGATGCGCCAAGTCCTTTTGTAAAGTATTTCTCGGTGTTTATACTTTTATTTAAAAAATACGATTAAATATTTGGAAAATGTCATTGACTTGGCTCCTTTTTTGATATCACTCCTTTTCGGTGTTGAATTTTTTTAAAGTAAAGAGACTTGGCTGCCTTTTTTACACGGAGTGTTTTTTCTGGGATATCACTTCTTTTGTTAGTTTATTCATACAGCTTGATGCACATGTCGGAGCAAGGACTAATTTCTTTAAAAAAAATACGCCTCAACTGATTTGGTTACTAAGAAAAGTTGCGTTTGGTATAAGATTAAAATGATTATCCAAGAAGAATAGCTTAAGTTTCGTTACAATAGATCCAACCGTTTTCGATATATGACGTCACTTCCGGTTTTGAAATAGCGGCCGAAAATAATGTCGTCTTGAATTCATAATTATAAGTCCTACATAATTGCATAATTTGGTTGCAATCGGTACAGCCGTTTTCGATATATGACGTCACTTCCGGTTTTAACAATGGCGGCCGAATATTATATTGTATTTAATTCATAATTATTAGTCCTAAGTATTTCCAAAATTTGATTACAATCGGTACAGCCGTTTTCGATATATGACGTCACTTCCGGTTTTAACAATGGCGGCCGAAAATAATGTAGTCTTTATTCATAAGTATTAGTCCTACACATTTCCAAAATTTAATTGCAATCGGTACAGCTGTTTTTTATATATGACGTCACTTCCGGTTTTAACTATGGCGGCCGAAAATAATGTCGTCCTGAATTCATAATTATTTGTCCTTATAATTACATAATTAGGTTGCAATCTGTACAGCCGTTTTCGATGTATGACGTCACTTCCGGTTTTAACAATGGCGGCCGAAAATAATGTCGTCCAGAATTCATAATTATTAGTCCAACACATTTCTTAAATTTGGTTGCAATCGGTACAGCCGTTTTCGATATATGATGTCACTTCCGGTTTTAACAATGGCGGCCGAAATTGATGTCGTATTTAATTCATTTATAAGTCCTACATAATTACATAATTTAGTTGCAATCCGTACAGCCGTTTTTGATATATGACGTCACTTCCGGTTTTAACAATGGTGGCCGAAAATAATGTCAACTTGAATTCATAATTATTAGTCTTACACATTTCCAAAATTTGGTTGCAATCGGTACAGCCGTTTTCGATATATGACGTCAGCTCCGGTTTTAAAAATGGCGGCCGAGAACACAGCAACCTTGAATTTATAAATATTTACAGTGTACGATTACTAAATATCTATTTAAAATAAATAAAGTGGTGAATTTAGTGTCATTTTGCATATAAATGACGTAATTTAGCATATTTATGACGTCATTTCCGGTATAGGTAATAAGAAAACAATCTAGTTTTATCTAGTTGATACTTCTTGAATGACCTTCTGAATTTATTAGCGCTAATTTCCGTCAAATCGGTCATGCCGTTTCCAATATATGACGTCACTTCCGGTTTAATTTAGTGGTTCCTCCCGCCATTTCCGGTACCGTTAATTTGTATATTTATTCATCCCAATTGATTTTTCAAATCGAAAGCAGAATGAATAGACAGGATCTATTTCAGTTGTAATCGGAACAGGCGTTTTCGATATATGACGTCACTTCCGGTTTCAGGAATGGCGGCCGAAAACACTGCAACCTTGAAATTTTTATTTTTATTGTCTATGTTACAATGTAAGTTCATTTTGTATGTATTTTAAGTATAATTTGTTGAAATTAGATAAATATTGCGTATTTATGACGTCACTTCCGGTTTAGAAAATAAGAAAATTATATTTTTTTTATTGATACTTCATATAGATGACCATCTAAATCGAATGGAGCTAATTTCGTTCCGATCGGTTCAGCTGGTTTCGAGATTTGACGTTACTTCCGGTTTCAAAATGGCGGCATAAAACCAGTTATAGCAAAAAGCACCTCAGACGCCAAAAGTGCACACGTGGTAAAAATTTCAAATCAATCGGTTCAGCCGTTTAGGCTGTGGCCTGTTTACCCGATTTGAATTCCAGGGGCTGGATTCACAAAAGGTATTATCTGCTAATACGTATTATCTTTTGATTTAATACCAAAAACGCCATGTTAAAAGAAAGATAATACCAAAGATAGTACGTATTAAGAGATAATACTTTTTGTGAATCTGGCCCCTGGATACTACTACTACTACTACTACTGAGATTATTATTATGAAAACCGCCCTAAAACACTGTTTTCACGGCCCTCTAGCGCGCAAAGGGCGTAACCTATTGTTCCCAAATTTGGTATATGTTGTAGGGTGGGCCATAGCTCGAAATTAAGATATATCGCAACAATGTGAGATTTTCCAATTTTAAGATCCAGTAGGCCGAAAATGCCACTTTGATGCTTACAGTAAAAGTGGGTTTGCTCCAGCCTTTTTAAATGAGTGTGTGCGCGCGCCGTACGACTTGGCTGGCGTGGAGCGACCGCTCCACTAGATAAATGAACACAAATAATAATGACAAATACACTTATTACCTGTGAAATCTTAAATTTTCATTCATAAAAAACGAGTTCAAATATCATATGATTTTTGGCGGGAAAAACGGCCTTTAACAAGAATCAGAACTGTGATGTCATTTCCAAGTCTTGAACATTGTGTTGACATGGGGATTCCCTTGTTGCCATGGCAATTCGACACTAAAAGTTGCAAAACGCCACCTAGCGGAAAAAGTTAACATCTATACCACGAGTACTTGTGCACATGCGCACAGGGCGCGTTCAGGCAAGTCACTTAGATGTCAATCGTAACGAGTTCAGTAAAAGTTATAATTACATCGCGAAATAACAGAAATTGATGAATACCTTAGTGTCAACAATCAAATACAATCGGCATATTTCATTACATCACACATTCATTCAAATTCTTGTGAAAACGAGTTGTCTATTCACCAAAAATCACCATTTGACAGATGCAATATGTTTTTCTCACGGCCTTCTGAACACACATTTTTCTTGACGCATCGTTCAAACAACTGCAATCTGTCAAATGCTGCTTTTGGTGAATAGACAACTCGTTTTCACAAGAATTTGAATGAATGTGTGCTGTAATGAAATATGCCAATTGTATTTGATTGTTGACACTGAGGTAAGCATCAATTTATGTTATTTCGCGATGTATTTATAACTTTTTACTGAACTCGTTACGATTGACATCTAAGTGACTTGTATGTACAAGTACGCACGCACTGGGATTGTACTCGCGGGAGCGTCCATCTTATATTTACTAGCGCACTCTCTAGGTACTTTTAGTGTCGAATATAGCAAACTGTGATGTCATTGCCAATTTTCCTGTTTTTAAATGAGAGGAGATCTATCAAATTTAGTAAATTAATTACATGAGAACTATTCGTCCAACAACAAAAATAATACCACATCTGTGTTCAGCAACATCTCAACTTTCATAAAATAAATATTATTCTGAATCTAGTGGAGCGGTCGCTCCACGCCAGCCAAGTCGTACGGCGCGCGCACACACTCATTTAAAAAGGCTGGAGCAAACCCACTTTTACTGTAAGCATCAAAGTGGCATTTTCGGCCTACTGGATCTTAAAATTGGAAAATCTCACATTGTTGCGATATATTTTAATTTCGAGCTATGGCCCACCCTACAACATATACCAAATTTGGGAACAATAGGTTACGCCCTTTGCGCGCTAGAGGTCCGTGAAAACAGTGTTTTAGGGCGGTTTTCATAATAATAATAATAATCTCAGTAGTAGTAGTAGTAGTAGTAGTAGTCTCCTGGAATTCAAATCCGGTAAACAGGCCACAGCATAAACGGCAGAACCGATTGATCTCACATTTTTACCACGTGTGCACTTTTGGCGTCTGATTTAACCTTCACCCCATGAATTTTTTGTGCCGCCATTTTGAAACCGGAAGTGACGTCATATCTCAACAACGGCTAAACTGATTGGAGCGAAAATAGCGCCAAACGATTCGGACGGTCAACTACATGGATTATCAGTAGCAAACGACTAAAAATTATTTTAACGAAACCGGAAATGACGTAATGATATTTGAAATACATCGATTGGCATTTCGGCAACAAAGGTTGATACGATAACTTTGATATTTATGTAACGTATGTACTTTTGATATCTCATTTGACTTGTTATAAAACCAACCGGAAGCCGCCATTTTGAAACCGGAAGTGACGTCATTTCTCGTCAAGGGCTAAACCGATTTTAACGAAATTTGCGCCAAACGATTCAGACGGTCATCTTTATGGATTATCAGTAGCACAAGACTAAAAACTATGGAAACCGGAAATTACGTAATGAAATTTGAAATACATCGATTGCCATATCGGCCGCAAAAGTTGATCCGATTATTTTCGATATTTATGTAACGTATGTACTTTTGACATCTCATTTGACTTGTTATAAAACAAACCGGAATTCGCCATTTTGAACACGGAAGTGACATCATATCTCAAAACCGGCTAAACCGATTCGAACGAAACCAGCGCTAAGCGATTTAGACGGCCAACTTTATGTATTATCATCATAATATTTTCTGTTTCCCATACAGAAACCGGATATGACGTCACACATTTTAAAACCCTCACAAATTTACATTTCGATACAATAATTAAATATTCAGGCCAAAGTGAATAAGCTGTTTCAAACTGCTAAAACAAGTAATTACTTATTTTGAGCGACGTTTCAAGTGAACTGTGTCACCCCTCACCAGGCTCGGACACAGTTCACAGTTCAAAGTTCACAGACACAGTTCACTTGAAACGTCGCTTCAAAATAAATACTTAAAACTCATACCGTATAGTTTATTTTATCTAATAATGATGTCACGATGTGTTCGGAAACATTACGAAGCTACAAGTAATTACGTCACACATTCACAAAATCACACAAATTCATAATTCCATAAAATAAACACAACATTCATATGAATTATAATTACAAGTTAACATTAATATTTATAAATTTAAGATGACAGTGTTTTAATAGACATGGAATTGATGCCATATCGCGAAAACGGGATACCTAATAATGAAACTTATAGGCCGACCTACAATTGACGTAACAAAGACGTAGGACTGAAGGGAATGTTCACAATTGACGTAACATCTAGTAGAGCGGTCGCTCCACGCCAGCCAAGTCGTACGGCGCGCGCACACACTCATTTAAAAAGGCTGGAGCAAACCCACTTTTACTGTAAGCATCAAAGTGGCATTTTCGGCCTACTGGATCTTAAAATTGGAAAATCTCACATTGTTGCGATATATCTTAATTTCGAGCTATGGCCCACCCTACAACATATACCAAATTTGGGAACAATAGGTTACGCCCTTTGCGCGCTAGAGGGCCGTGAAAACAGTGTTTTAGGGCGGTTTTCATAATAATAATCTCAGTAGTAGTAGTAGGGTGGAGCTAAAATATGGTAAACAGGCCACAGCATAAACGGCTGAACCGATTTATTTAAAATTTTTACCACATATGCACTTTTGGCGTCTGAGGTGCCTTTTGCTATAACTGGTTTTATGCCGCCATTTTGAAACCGGAAGTGACGTCATATCTCGTCAACGGCTGAACCGATTGGAACGAAAATTGCGCCAAACGATCCAGACGGTCATCTATATGCATGAAAAGTAGCAAAAGACTAAACATTATGTTAAAGAAACCGGAAATGACGTAATGAAATTTGAAATACATCGATTGGCTTTTTGGCAACAAAGATTGATCCGATTATTTTGATATTTATGTAACGTATATACTTTTGACGTCTCATGTGACTTGTTATAAAACCAACCGGAAGCCGCCATTTTGAAACCGGAAGTGACATCATATCTCAATAACGGCCAAATAGATTTCAACGAAACCAGCGCAAAACAATTTAGACGGTCAACTTTATGTATTATCATCAATAATATTTGCAGTTTCTCATACCTAAACCGGAAATGACGTCACACATTTTAATAATCTCACAAATTTTTATTTTGATGCAATAAATATACTATTTGAGACAGCTTATAAAATTATAATCATGTTTCAAATATACTTCAAGGGGTCAGAGATTTCAGCCGCCATTTTTAAACCGGAAGTAACGTCATATCTCAAAAACTGGTAGACAAATCGGTATGAAACTAGCGCCAAACGATTCGGATGGCCATCTCTATGGAATATGAACAGTACAAATAGAATTTTCCTATTTATGAGACCGGAAATGACGTCATTCAAATGTATAAATTATTATAATTCCCTCCTATACAATAAATACATATTCAGAAAGCTTAAAATGATACACATCATTTATAGAAATAAATTCTATGTGGCATTGCAGAAAGTTCAGCAGCCATTTTGAAAACCGAAGTGTTTCCATATCTCGGAACTGGGTTGACTGATTGGAATGAAACCTTTGCTATTCTTCGTGAAAGATCATTTAAAGCAATTATTTAGGACCATACGCTGCTATTCATTAGTGGTAACGAAATTGTAAAGGGTGATGATTTTTTAAAAGAATTTAGTAATTGTTCATTTCATATGTGTCACAAGTTGTTAGAATAAACTAAAAAAAGGAGTGATATCCCCATAAAAAACACTTCGTGTAAAAATACCAGCCAAGTCTCTTCAACTAAAAAAAAATATGAAATCTAAAAATTCTGCACTGAAAAGTAGTGATACCAAAAAATTAGCCAAGTCAAAACTTTATTTGAAAATCAAAAAATACTTGGCGCATCGTTTTTTTAGGGCATTATAGGTATACTATGTATATGTATATTTCATGTTTAATTTATAATTGGCTTATACTTCCAAGCTATTTAAGTACACGATGCGCCAAGTATTTTTTGATTTTCAAATAAAGTTTTGACTTGGCCCATTTTTTGATATCACTACTTTTCAGTGCAGAATTTTTAGATTTCATATTTTTTTTTAGTTGAAGAGACTTGGCTGGTATTTTTACACGAAGTGTTTTTTTTGGGGATTCTAATCTTCACGAGACTTCCCTATTGTTTTAAGTGGGAAGGTGCTTGGCATTTTTTTACATTTTTTTGTTTTTGTACAGCTAAGATACAATTTGGAGATAAACGTGTCTGAAGATAGTGACAGTCCTATACATAGTTTGCACGTGACATCATCTCATTGTTGCGCGTCCATCTTGGACATAAACACACATAAACATGACATGTCAGACATAAACACATAACACATGTTCTGACATAAACATGTCAGAACGACTATCAATCGGTTTTTCGATAATTTTTGATATCATTTACACTAAACTACACTATCATTTACACTATCATTTACATGTGCAATAATTGTAGGCTGCAGAAGAAGATCTTATAGGTATAAAACCAATCATTTTATAAATTCGACTAATCGATAATATTTAGTTTAAATAAATGACAACTGGACACCAAAAGGCCGAAAATATACTTTTTTATGTTGTTGATGTAAATCAAAAGAAGTTCGTGCAAACTTATAGTTTGCATCTACTTAGTAGCTGTAGAGGGACCCGTCAGGTAAAACATGAGGACCAATGCGCACCAGTGGAATATGCGTAAATAAGAACCTATAGAAATATATGTCTGCAGTGTGTGCGTCGTTATTGCAGACGTGACGTCGGTAGCAAGACCCAATGACCAACAGAATTCTTAAATGAGAAACGAGATAAAGCAATTTATTGAGCGAGCGACTCCTTTTGGCTTCATTTGGCACAGACATCTGTTATTTGTGTGTGTGTTTTTCTGTTAACTGCTCGTATTCAGGTCAAAGTTTTTCTCCGATCGAGCTGAAATTTTGCACACATGTACGGACCATCACAAGGGGTTGCAGACCCTAATTTGTTTGAAATCCGTTGATTGGTTCAAATTTTGAACTAAAATGTTGAGTTTTGAAAAAATTCTCTTCCGATTGGTAGGTCCGATCAATTTGAAATTTTAGCAAGTCATTGCAAACAACATTGTCTCAAATCTTCCAAAGTTTCAGCCAAATCCTTCAATAGACTACTTTAAAAATTATCAATGTGGCTCTACTTTTTAATAAAAATCATATGCGGTTTGATTTCCAGCAGTGGCGTGCACTCAATGGAAGCAAGGGAAGCATTGCTTCCCTTAGTTTTTCCATTCCCACATAAATTAATAATAAAATATATTTTATTAAAAAGAAACTTAATTTTAATAAAAAATACTATTTCGAAAATAATAGTCAATCACTATCACAGCTATCACTCTCTTCGATTTCGAAATGAGCGTGGTTTTCAATAGCGCAGTTTTGGGCGCGATGCGCACGCATCTTCGTTGATCAACCTGGAGGCTCGTATGCCGGCGCGGCGCGGCAAAGCAAGTGGATGCAACTTTTAAAATGCTTCCGTTCTCTCGCTCTCTAAACTTTTGTGTTATGTGTGCATGAAGTGATTTATCTATCATCAAATACGCTAATCTGCAACCACTTGTAAGTATTGTCAATATTATACATTCATTTTGCCATTAATATCGTACTGTTTGCCGGTTTATATCTAACATCATATATCTAAGTAAAATGCCTCGATTTTGTAGGTGCCGGCTTGGCAATGGAAGCAACTCAAGATCTGCATCCACGTCCGAATGCAGCCGAGCCACCAGCCGAACCCTTCCGAGTCGAGGCGATGGAGAGTGGGGGAACGAATGCAGTCGACACGACGGTCACCGCTTCAGGGAGTGCACATGCTCCAGAGAGACAAAATGATCAAGAGCAGGTAGCAAAATGCTGTATTATTGACGAATTGCAGTCACGGTCATTAAGTTCACGCAGCTTTCAGGAGAAGAGTGATATAATTAAAAATGGCAAACCTACACCAGAGCTTCCTCATCTCACAACAAAAACCAAATACAACACGAGACATTTCAAATCGGACCAATATTCGTCGGTGTTTTGGCTGACAGCTTGTGTGAAGAGATGCAAACTATTTTGTTGGCCATGTCTGTTGTTCTCTACGGAAAAGTCTGTGTGGAATAAAAATGGATTCGACGACTTAAATAATTTTACTAAATCTCAAAAACGTCACGAAATGTCACTCTGTCATTTAAATGCTATGATTAGCTTGAAGACATTTGGTACTGTACGTATAGACTGTCAATTAAATCACCAACACAGTCTAGAGATCGCTCGGCACAATGAGACAGTGACAAAGAATAGGGGCATCTTGGAACGTTTGATATCTGTAACATGTCATCTGGGTATCCACGAGCAAGCGTTCCGAGGTCACTTGGAAGGTCAATCATCTAATAACAGAGGTAATTACGTTGACACAGTGCACCTGATCAGCGAATATGATGACATTCTCGCCAAACACTTGGACGCAGCAACAGTATTTTCCGGGCTCTCAAATCGAATCCAAAACGATTTAATAGACGCCATCGGAGAAGTAATGTTGCATGACATAAAAGCGGAAATTAACAATGCACCATTTGTGGCCATTTCGTTGGATGAAGCCACTGACGTACGAAAGTTATCTCAACTGTCAACAGTATTTCGCTATGTTTACAACGGAGAGGTTTTTGAAAGGTTTACGGGATTTGCTGATGTGTCCAGCGACAGAAGTGCTGCTGCTTTGGCTCAGCATGTCTTTGGTGAACTCGAAAACTTCAAATGTGCTTCCAAACTCATAGCCCAAACCTATGACGGAGCTTCTGTGATGGCAGGTCACTTGACAGGACTACAGGCTCGTGTGAAAAGCGTTTGTCCAGAAGCAATGTTTGTTCACTGCTGTGCGCACCGCCTGAACCTTGTTCTGTCCCAGGCGCTGCAATTTTCCAACATTACGGAGTGTAAAGTATTTTTTAAAACCATCACTGGATATGCTACATTCTTCAGCCATTCAACAAAACGGATTGTTGAGTTGGACAAGGAGGTGAAGAAAAGGTTCCCTTCAGTGTGCCCTACCAGATGGAGTTATAATGGGAGGATAGTGGAGACGCTCTTCGAGTACCGGCAGGAGCTAATCGACATGTTTCAAGGCATACTTGATAATCCAGACGACTGGGACAATGAAACGTACAATGCGTCGCGTGGATATTGCCTGTTTTTGAAGGAATTTGATTCCAACTTTTTGCTGGTGATCTTCTCCGATCTGTTTGCTTCGTCGGATTCTCTGTTTAGCATCTTACAGAAGAAGACAAGTGATATCAAATATTGCTTGTCAAAAGTTGCAGAGTTTAAAAAAACTTTGCAGACGAGGAGAGAGAGCTTTGAGCACTACTGGACGAAAGCGGAAGAGATGGCAGAATTCCCGCCGTTGAAGAAGCGTCTGCGTGTCGCCGATCTCGGTGATGTCAAAGCCAGCTATCGCCGATTATTTTGCGAGATCATCGACAATCTAATCCGGCAAATAAGCGATCGCTTCAAGGACCTCCCACAGCTTCTGTTCCTGGAGCTTCTATGTCCAGAAAAGTCACTATCTTTTTCTAAGTCATTTCCAAACCAACAATTTGATTCTTTGAAAGTGAATTACGGAAATTTTTTTGACTTTCCGCGGCTCCGTAGTGAGCTAATTGCTGTGTACAGCTCAGTGGATATGCAGAGTAAGGAAATTTTTGAGTTGGCAACTTTCCTCGTATCTAATGGTCTTGATGTTGCTTTCCCTCAAGTCACTCGACTCTGTCAGCTTATTCTCACCGTGCCAGCTACCAGCGTCTCCGTGGAAAGGTCATTTTCTGCACTGAAGAGAATCAAGACGTATGCCAGGAATTCGATGGGACAGAATCGGCTCTCAAGATTGTCGATGATGTCTATTGAAAAAAACCTCCTAGTGTCTTTGTTACAATCAAACAAACCAGCATTTGTAATTCGCGTCATTGACGAATTTGTTAAAAAAACAAGGAGGTTTGAACTAATTTACAAGTGAACGTCATATCACACTTGACAGCAGTAATATATTCTAGTACTTATTGTATTGTATTTCTTGTTGTTATCATTCATTTCTGAGCGAGCGTAGATCTCCTTTTCACGGAACTTTTACTCGAACCTCTTTTCACGGACCTTTTGTTTTTTGTTTTTTTCTGTCGCTGCCGCTATGTACCTACCTATACAGGTCGCCCCGTTCAGCGGTTTGCAGACCCAAATTTTATTGAAATCCATTGATTGGTTAATTTAGTATTATTGTAGTATAATTATTTTGTTTCTATGGTTTTGTATGCTTATCTCTTCACACGCATTTGCTTCTGAGGTAGCATTTGTTTGTATTGACAATGGCATGTGTTATTTTGAATACATAACTAAATTGAACATCTATTTGAGATTAGTTTAGGCTAGAAATATATATTTTAAGTGTCACATTTCTCTATTACTTAGATTGATGAGTATTTACCTACTGTGTCATTTGTTTAAATACGGAGAGTGATTTAATATGAATACTGTGCCATGCCATTTTTTGAATTACTTAGATTGATCCATGATTATTCATTGTGCCAAACATTTTGTTAAATTCATTGTGCCAAACATTTTGTTGAATAACCAACTACATTGTTCCAATACGAGTATTTTTTGTGCCAAACATTTTGTTGAATTATTATTACTTAGATTGTTCTAATACAAATATTCATTGTGCCAAACATGTAGTTGAATTCTTAGATCTATCTTATGATTATTCATTGTGTCATTTATTTGGTCAAATTACTTAGATTGTTCTAATTCGAGTATTTTTTGTGCCAAACATTTTGTTGAATCATAGAGAATCTCTATGGTTGAATTATCTAATTAGATTGTTCTAATATGATTATTCATTGTGCAATTTATTTGGCAAGATAAGAGAAGCATTTTTGTCCATAATCTCACAGTATCTAAACCGTTTTTTAATATTTTATATAATATTCAATTACAAAATATATTAATCTTGGACCAGCAATGCAATGGTAACAATTATTGCGGCAAGAGAGTAATTACTTATTTGTTTATAGGTACAGAAGCCATCTTGCGAATGAATGTATGAATGAATGAACGTTGTACCTAACATCTAATTCTTTTATATTTAAGCAAATAAATATTAATACAGCAAGATTACTTTGCCAACGATTAAAATTATATTAAATAAAGGAAAAATATAATCTGTATGTACTTGATTTCTATTTCTTTCATAAAATACAAATTTTTCAATTTTAAGTCACGAAGAACTTGATCAGATATTCCTCAGATATCCCATATATCTTTCAGCGAGATACATTCCAAATCGTTTTTAGCCATTTTAAAATAGTCAAAATTCAAAAAATTCCCTGCGGGGCAAAAACTGGGGGCAAGCCCCCCAGACCCCCCCTCCTGGTGATGACAAATTCGTTTCCCAGCAATTTGCTTCCCTTGCCTTATTTTGCACGGCACGCCACTGATTTCCAGGTCCCCTTGTAATGGGTTACTCTATAGGCAGCGTGTTTAGACTACAGATAGCGCTGCAAAAAGTACAGACCGAGCCACCTAAGCTGTGAGGAAGCTTACCTTTGGCAAGGCGTCTAAGTCGCTGCAGTTATACGTTATGTTGCTGCACATACCACGCATTATCACTCCTTAAAATTTACACAAGTTTATCTAATGTTTATTCGCCTACAAAATATTGACAATAAAGTGTTCACAATTTCACTGAATCTGATCACAATAGTAATTTGCGCGACTTGGTTCTGATTCCGAAATATTTTGAGTACATTTGTTGACATTGATCGGTTACTAGGTCACGGCCAATGAGAAATGAAACAGTTGAAGATCATTCCCACAAATGTTGCTTATTTCTTTCACTCGTGGCGCTGGGGGTTTGAACACTCGGTGCCCATTGTTGAAACCCATTAAGGGGACCTGGAAATCAAACTGCATATGATTTTTGTTAAAAAGCAGAGCCACATTGATCATTTTTAAAGTGGTCTATTGGTTGTAACGAATCATTATTAGTTAGATACTGACTTGTATTATATTTGCTACTTAGACAGTACATTCTTTTCCATGACCTATTCATAGTCTCAGGTATTGTTCCTGATATCCGGTCTGTGTCATTGTGTTGACCACCTTCCCTAGCGGGAGTCGCATCTACCCGTTTACATGAGGGCAAGACAGGTAGTTGCCGGTGGCTAGTTTGGTTTTAGTTGTGGACCATTTCGATGCTCGCTCTTCAACGCGTTTCTCTCAGCGTTTTCCTAGTTATTATTTTGGTAAAACTATTTCATATGAGTTTCCAAATGCCAGAGTACCAGATGAGCTAATGAATACAAGAGTACCTATTCATAAGTAAAAAATTTGAAAAATTAAATGATTCAAGTGTGTGCGGCTTTAAAATGTAGGTATACACGTGCCGTTGTTGCTAAATAGGCAGTTCGTATAGTGAGCATTCTCTACCTTCATTCCATTCTCCTATGAGATCTCTGACTCTGACCTTAGACTAAATACTGACCCTCATCAGTCGAATGTCCGTTAGTCCGACCGGGTAGCCCAGTTGGTAGAACTCTCGCCCGGCAAGTGAGAGGTCCCGGGTGCGTCTTTCCATACCCTAATCGAGCCCAACTCAATACTACTGTTTAGAGACTAAAGTACTGAACAAAATATTTTCTAGCAATTCAAATTATTTTATGTCGTCCTTCAAATGACTTCCTACTGTCAATTCTTAGTACCTTTGTTAGTTACCTAAGCACATAAGCACCTTGTACCTGTTTTGTAACACAAAAACACTCATTAACACCATCTTAAATTCGTATATATTGTACCTACAATAAACCTAGCCGACAATATTAGAGAATCTAGTATGATCTAAACATTCGTTGGTATTAAAGCGAAGTCCAAAAGTAGATACCTGGGGTATGTATATCGTACTTTTGCGTATGCTTATGGTGTTGACCTGAAATATTGGTCATAATTTAATATTCATGATTATTATAATTATTGATTAAAACCAACCTCTTCTGCTCATTTTGTTTTGCCTTGCTTATAATCCTCTGCATTTTTGTCTCGTGTACGAATTTTGACATCGAGAAATTTGTATCTTCTTATAAAGTGTTTAAATCTACTTTCCGAACAATGTTCTTTACTTACAAACTGTCAACAATTACGTGAGTAAAACTTCCAATATTGCGGAGAATATTGCACTTAGCTGCTTCATTATGAATGGAGTGTTAGAATAATGTTGGGTTAAACCAAATAGATTCGGCGTTAAATGCGAGTAAAATGCAAATTTTCAAATCAATGAGTTGGGCTCGATTAGGGTATGGAAAGACGCGTCCCGGGTTCGAGCCCCGGTTCGGTCGCGATATTTTTCACAACACATCCATTCTTATCATCCTGACTCCATGGAAGTTTTCCACAGAAACCTACATTCTCAATGTGAGATTTCCCAATTTTAAGATCCAGTAGGCCGAAAGCCATGTTGCTTACAGTAAAAGTGTTTGGTCTGCTCCTCAGTTTATTAGGCATTTACGGTATGTTGAGTGAGTGTGAGTGTACAGTACGTCTTGGCTTACTATTGATTTTGGACGGATCGGATATTAGACAAATAAAATATGGTTTCAAATCTACAAACAGCTGCTAAGTGTATCTTATTCGCAGTACATGGATTGACTGACTGACTGACGTAATGCGATGCACAACTCACGTCTGAATCCTATTGAAATAATCTTTTCTTTCTGTTTTTTACAGAAGCAATGCAACAGTGAGAGTAACATTGGCTAGATTGGAAGACGTTAGCTACTGTGTGATGGTACGTACCTACTATATTATATTAAAAAAATCTAAAAAGTGGGCTACATTGCATAATCAGCAATTCATTCTCAACAACTTTGTCGCTTTAACATCTAGTCTACTTCAACGAGACGACCACTATCTTGATTGGGAGATTATTTCATGTTTTGAAATTATTTTGTGTAAGGAACCTTGTGAAATTATACCTCTGCTTTTAAGCTCAACTTCAAGAAACCACAACCCATAAAAAACACTCCGTGTAAAAATACTAGCCAAGTCTCCTCAACTAAAAAAAATAGGTGAAATCTAAAAATTCAGCACTGAAAAGTAGTGATATCAAAAATAGGCCAAGTCAAAACTTGTCAAAAATTACTTGGCGCATCGTTCATATAAATAGTATGGAAGTAGGTCGGTAATCAAATATAGGTACTCATCTATACATAAAATATACCTATAATCCCCTAGAAAAACGATGCGCCAAGTATTTTTTGAAAAGTTTTGACTTGGCCTATTTTTGATATCACTACTTTTCAGTGCTGAATTTTTAGATTTCACCTATTTTTTTAGTTGAGGAGACTTGGCTGGTATTTTTACACGGAGTGTTTTTTATGGGGATATCATTCCTTTTTCAGTTTATTCTTACAATTTGTTGAGCGAGCGTAGCGAGCGTCACCACGGTACTCTTACGGAACTTTCTCTGTGTGTTTGTTTTTTTTTTTTTTTTTTTGTGTTCACTGCCCAGGTCAAACGGCACAACCAATCGATCTGAAATTTTGCACATATACTAACGTAATCTATGCGGTCCCTGGGATCGTTTTTGAACGGGCTCATGTGATTGGTTCAAATTTTAAAAAAAATATCTTTCGATTGGTAGTTCCGATCAATTTGAAATTTTGACAAGTCATGGCGACCAACATTGTTCCCAATCTTACAAAGTTTCAGCCAAATCCTCTCATTGGTTAAAATTTAAAAAAATCTTTTATGTCATTTTTTAAATTTAAACTTGAACTGTATGACTGATCAACTTAAAACTTTGCATGGTCATTGGGACTAACATTATCTGCATTTTTGACAATTTTCAGACTAATCTATGTTTAAATCCAAAAGTTATTGACGTTTTACGGACATTTTGCTTGTTGGCTGTCAAATTTCTCGAAAATGTTGATCCCGGTTACTTCGACTCTTTATAGTTCCAAGGTAGTTAGAGTAGAAACTTTCAAACGTATGAAACTGATATGACCATTCAACAGATCGATCTAATATTGTGTAAGTACACACAATAATATCATATGAGTGGTCCCAGGTCTATTTTTTTAAGAGATCCTGTGATTTTTGAATATTAACAAGGAACAGTTTAATCAGAAAGGTTCAAAAGGTTCAAGCTTTGCATGGTTATTGGGACTAATGTTTTAGGACAATTTTGAGATTTTTATACTTGAGTCTGACGAAATTCAAGAATTATTGGCTTTTAATGATATTTTCGATAGACATAATTTCGGTTCGAGGTGTTGCGCGTGTCCGTGCTCGCTCATCAACGCGTTACACAGAGCGTTTTCCTAGTAATATATATTGTGGCACCAAAGGAATTATATAATTCCTTTTAAAAAAACGCCTTTTTGATTTGGCTGCTAAGAAAAGTTGTGCTTGTTACTTTGTATATGCCATAAATGATATGCTATAAAGTATAGCGCAAGTTTCGTTCCAATTGGTCCAGCCGTTCTCGAGTTATGGCATCACTTCCGGTTTTCAAAATGGCGGCTGACTTCACTGCTACCTAAAATTTATATCTATAAAATGTTATGTAACATTATAAGCCTTCTGAATATGTAGTTATTGTTATAAGAGATGATTTTAGTCAGATTTTGCATTTTTATGACGTCATTTCCGGTTTCGGTAAAAGTACATTTCTATTTCGACTATTGATATTTCGTTAAGAAGACCGTCCGAATCGTTTGGCGCTAGTTTCGTCCCAAGAGGTCTATCCGTTTTTAAGATATGACGTCACTTCCGGTTTCAAAATGGCGGCCAAAAGTGCATATGTGGTAAAAATTTCAGATCGATCGGTTGAGCCGTTTAGGCTGTGGCGGTGATAGCGACGTTTCATGACCAGGAGAATAATCAGATAAAGTTCATTCACGATTAGAATAGCAAGCCGTAATGGCGGCGTGTACTACCGTAGTCAAGTGAACGTATACCTAAACATGTAAATATCAATATAATAATCAAAAAATATGTATAATACGGCTGTAGATAAAAATAAATCAATTTTATTGAATTTTTATAATAGTTACTACTATTAAAATTGTGTATTTGACATAATTTATACAATTTCAATAATACAAAGAAGAAAGTCTTGTCATTGACAGGGCAGTGTTCAAGTGACTGACCAATGAACGACGTGATCGACTAAAACGTCAGTGATATTCTTATCGTGAACGAACTTTAGCTTTTAAATTGGGTGTAATTTCACTGTTTTCACGGCCCTCTAGCTCGCAAATGGCATAACCTGTTGTTCCCAAATTTGGTATATGGGCTGGGGTGGGCCATAGCTCGAAATTAAGATATTTTGCAACAATGTGAGATTTTCCAATTTTAAGATCCAGTAGGCTGAAAATGCCATGTTGTTGCTTACAGTAAAAGTGTTTGGTCTGCTCCTCAGTTTATTAGGCATTTACGGTATGTTGAGTGAGTGTGAGTGTACGGTACAACTTGGCTGGGTGGAGCGACCGCTCCACTAGATTTTTGTTCCAATGATCCAAATGGATTGAAATTTTTACACAATTGATAGCAATATATTTTGAATAATATTTGAAATTTTCAGCTTGATATCCTTAGTGTTTTTGAAGAAACAGCGTCCCGGCCAATTGACGTTTTCTGAACACGCGCTATTTGTGCACGCGTATTATTGATTTTTCGACAACCAAATTCTAGCAGCTGTAACTATTTTCCTACAAAAGTTATGTATTTCAAACTTTCACACATTAAACCTTAGTATGTTGTTTATATTATGTGAACTTTTCAGACCGATTTGTTCAGTAGTTTCGTCACAGCGATGTCTTTCCAATTGTGCGTTTTTATTGAGCCACGCGGTATGTATACATATGCACATACATATGTATTTAC
Source organism: Leuctra nigra (assembly GCA_934045905.1). Classification (NCBI taxonomy): domain Eukaryota; kingdom Metazoa; phylum Arthropoda; class Insecta; order Plecoptera; family Leuctridae; genus Leuctra; species Leuctra nigra. The sequence continues at coordinate 32,451,285 of OW203765.1, forward strand.
TATTTAGTGAGGTAGAAGGCACTCTCCCTTCACGACGATCCTACGGAAAACCATAGGGCCACGACTGTATTGTCATGGCAACAACCAATTGAATGACAGAATTTTGTACTAATAGTATACAGTTGTTAGATCAATTTTAGGTCACAATTAGGGGTTTGATGATAAACTTGTAAAAATTTTACCATATACTCAGAAAAACTAGCTTATCAACATAGGCTACGGTGCATATCAAATTTTTTCATATTTTGGGGGGGTAGGGGGGGTCAAAATTTAACTTTCAATATTAGAATAAAAATGGCGAAGATGGTGATAGCAACTCAAAACTTTCACAAAATCCTCATTAAACTCATCTTATAATAATGTGCCTTTGTGCATGAAAATATTCACATTATTTGGGGGGGGGGGGGAAGAGGGGGGGTGGACGATATTTTTAATTGTTGGCATAAACACTAGGGGTTTGATGATGAACTTGTAAAAACTTCACCATATACTCAGCAAAAGTAGCTTATCAACATAGGCTACGGTGCATATCAAATTTTTTCATATTTTTGGGGGTTGGGGGGGTCAAATTTTTATTTTCTATATAATAATAAAAATGGCAGAGCTGGTGATAGAAACTCAAAACTTTCACAAAATCCTCATTAAACTCATTTTATAATAATAGGCTATTGTGCATGACATTATTTCCAATATTTTTGGGTGGTTGGGGGGGTAGACGATATTTTTAATTTTTGGCATACAAATTAGGGGTTTAATGATAAACCCGTAAAAATTTTACCCCATACTCAGCACAACAAGCTCTTAACATAGGCTACGGTGCATATCAAATGTTTTCATATTTGGGGGGGTAGGGGTGGTTTAATTTTGATTTTCAATATTAGAATAAAAATGTCGGAGTTAATGATAGAAATTTATAAAGTTTACAAAATACTCTATATACTCATCTTATAATAATGGGTCATTTTGAATGAAGTTTTTTTCAATAATTTAGGGGGGGGAGGGGGGTAGACGATATTTTTAATTGTTGGTATAAACATTAGGGGTTTGAAGATAAACCTCTAAAAATTTCACCATATACTCAGAAAAACTAGCTCATTAACATAGGCTACGGTGCATATCAATTTTTTTCATATTTGGGGGGTAATGGGGGTTCAATTTTTATTTTCGTTGTTGCAATAAAAATGGCGGAAACTTACAAAAAAATCCTGCACAAGGGTCGATTATTATAAGATGAGGTAAACGAGTGTTTTGTAAAAATTGTATGTTTCCATCATTAACTCCGCCATTTTTATTATAATATTGAAAATCAAAATTTGACTCACCCCACCCTTCAAATATGAACTTATTCGTTATGCACCGTAGCCAATGTTGATAAGCTAGTTTTTCTGAGTACAAGGTGAAATTTTTTCAAAATTTGTTATCTAACTCCTAGTGTTTATCACAACAATTAAAAATATCGTCTACCCCCCTCCAACCCAAAATATTGAATTTATTTTCATGCTGAAAGCCCTATCATTATAAGTTGAGTATAAAGAGTATCCTGTGATAGTTTTGAGTTTCTATCACTAACTCCGCCATTTTTATTCTAATATTAAAAATAAAAAAATTACCCCCCCTACCCCCACAAAAATGTAAAAATTTGATATGCACCGTAGCCTATGTTGGTTAGCTAGTTTTTCTGAGTATATGGGGAAATTTTTAGAGATTTATCATCAAACCCCTAATGTTTATACCAACAATTAAAAGTATCGTCTACCCCCCCCCCCCCCCCCCCACCCCCCAAATTATTGAAAACATTTTCATTCAAAATGACCCATTATTATAAGATGAGTATTCGTCCAAAAAAGTGATAAGAGATGGCGCTGCGGACGCTGTGTTATGGCCGCTGAGAGGAGGATTCAGTTCCAAGCCTACTTGGTTTCTTACGGCAAAACATGGTTCAAAATCACGCATTTTGCAGGATATTCAGATCTATGACGTCACTTTCAATACGACACTAAGTACTATTATGAATATATGTACAAATAATAATGTTGGTTTCTTGATTATAAGCCGTTGATAATTAATAAATGACTTTCAAAATCAAGTGAATTCAGGTGATAGAGTGCCGTGAATGGTTTGAGTATCCGTTTCCTGTCCTCTCATTGGCTGAAGCCGGCTGAAACATTTCATGTTTGAAACACGATTGCACCGTAATTTGAACTCGGAGAAAAATTATGAGGTGACAAATCGAACAAGCGTAATGTTTTCTTCATTCCCTATGAACTTGAGGTTTATATTTATAATAGTGTCGGATGTAGACCTATCTACATTTAGCACGCTTCGTATGGGAAATACATTCTGTCCTCCTGTCGGTAGTGTCAACTTCTACCGCTAGAGTTCTCACTGTAGCTTTTTTGGTCGAATATAGAGTATTTTTTTATCGTTATAGATTTCTATCAAATACTCCGACATTTTTATTCTAATATTGAAAATCAAAATTAAACCACCCCTACCCCCCCCAAATATGAAAAAATTTGATATGCACCGTAGCCTATGTTAATGAGCATTTTTGCTGAGTATGGGGTAAAATTTTTACGGGTTTATCATTAAATCCCTAATTTGTATGCCAACAATTAAAAATATCCCCCGTCCCCCCCCAAAAAATGAGAATATTTTCATGCACAAAGGCACATTATTATAAGATAAGTTTAATGAGGATTTTGTGAATGTTTTGAGTTGCTATCACCAACTCCGCCATTTTTATTTTAATATTGATAATAAAAATTTGACCCCCCTTGCCCCCCCCCCCCCCAAATATGAAAAAATTTGATATGCACCGTAGCCTATGTTGATAAGCTACTTTTGCTGAGTATATAATGACATTTTTACAAATTTATCATCAAACCCCTAGTGTTTATGCCAACAATTAAAAATATCGTCTACCCCCCATCCACCCCAAAATAATGAGAATATTTCCATGCACAAAGGCACATTATTATAAGATGAGTTTAATGAGGATTTTGTGAAAGTTTTGAGTTGCTATCACCAACTCCGCCATTTTTATTTCAATATTGAAAATAAAATTTTGACCCCCTCTACCCCCCCAAATATGAAAAAATTCGATATGCACCGTAGCCTATGTTGATAAGCTAGTTTTTCTGAGTATATGCTGAAATTTTTACATGTTTATCATCAAACCCCTAATTTTTCACCTAACTGACTACTATAGGTAACTGTTCACAGCTAATAGACCAATTCAGAAAATATCTGGGTTGCTCTGGTTTCCAGATAAATTCACGTGCAGTTTGGTTTTCCATATATCTATTAGTGTTTTACAACAATGGGTTACAATATGAATACACACTTGGAAAATCATACTGCATGTGAAATTCATTAGAATCCAGAGCCATCCAGATAATTTCTGAATTGGTCTATTGAGACTTTAGCAGAGTATTGAAAGACCAGCCCTTAGTATATCTTAGCAGTTAGAGCTCATATCCTGAAATCACTCCATAAATGTGAAAGAAAGTTAGTATGAGGTAAAGGGTGATTTTTTTTGCATCCCCTTATAATTTATGGTACATTTTAAATTTGTCAGAGTATAAAATTTAGACCAAGTTAAAATTATTTAGCTCTAGAGCTAATTAGCCTAAAAATCGCGCATTTTGTGATAAATGCACCAAAATTGGCACACTTGTACAGAAAAATAAACTATTCGATATGACCCGAGGAGGCCTGAAATATCACTCCCCCCCCCGTTTGGGAATGGTGGGGGTGCAAAGTTTTGGGGATGTTTGTCGTATAAATAATAATTACTATGCAATGTACAAATATATGATGCCAATTAACACACGATAAATTATAAAAAGGTCCAAATAATATATACAAAATCTGATATTGAACAAAATTTGTAAGGGGGTGGTAAAAGTTAACCCTCTGCCTTATAATTACTATCTTCCATATTCATGGAGCGATTTCCAGTTATGAGGTCTCAATCAAAATTACGTAGATTCATGTTATGATATTGGTTTTATATTTCTAACGCACAACCTCCGTTATGGGGTGGCAAGAGTTCAAAGTTAGGGGGATGATTTTTTTAAATGTTAATTCCAAGGAACAATACAAATATTAATATCACTTAAAATTGCCATACATTGTAATATGGTCTAAATTATATATGAAAAAATTACAATTTACCAAAAATTATAATGGGATGCAAAAAAATGTATAAAAAATTTTATAATTTTTTTTTATAAAATATTTTTTTTTTATTAATATTTTTTAATATTATTTTTTTTTTAATTTTATTAATGTTTGATTTTTTTTTAATTTTATAAAAATATTTAATAATATTTATTGTCACCTTAAATTATAACTTAGTCCAAATAATATATTAAAATATAATTTTGACCAAAATTTGTTATGTGGTTCAAATTATTCACTCTTAACCTCATAAATTTAATAACTTCCACAATTTTGATGCGATATCAAGTACTGAGCCTTGAATCGATAGAAAAAAATATTTATATTCATTATATCATATTTGTTTCATGTTTAAAGTAACCTCGAGAAATTAGGAGTAGGTACACCCTCTGAGCAGTTAGGGGGTGTAAATATGCAATATTTTAAATTTTATCTGCAATAGAATAAAGATGAATTTAAAAATCTTTAAAAATCGTTTTAATTAAAGTAAAACAATACAAAGTAGGCACACATAAATATAAAATATGCCCACCCCTTGAATAATTACGAGGGTGTATATATAAAAATAATGTGTACCAAATATCGTGCATTTAGTGATAAAATCACCAGACTTGGCATACTTGTACTAAAATATAAACTATTCTATATGGCCCAATGAGGCCTGAAATATCACCCCGCCCCCCCCCCCCCCCCCCACTTTGGAGTGGTGGGGGTACAAAGTTTAAGTTTGACCAAATGAAAATAATTACAACGGCAAAAGATGACCGAAAGTCTCAGAATATGAAAAAAATATGATCTTTCCAACTTTTAAACATGAATGTATGTATAATCGTGACCTATAATTTTCTAAATTTCAAATTTAGGTCAAATGTCACGATTATGGAAACCATGTTTAAAAGTTCAAATTCAAGTAGAGCAGAAAATTTTAACTTGATAATCTGTCTTTAGTCCATGTTTCTTCGTAATTCACAGAGCCTCCATTTTCATTACTAAAGTTCATATGAATTACATTAGATCGATCTTTTGTGATGCACTTCAGTACAAACAAACCGCATTATTGTAGTCAACACCACTAGTAAGATAATTGTACTGAAAGGAAACCCCTTTTTTCCTGGGAAATAAAATGGCATACCTCGTGGGCTTACAGGCTAGTCAGATCAAACGTGGCATCAAACTAGTCACGTGGGGATGAGTTGCGTTAAGATTTTGTTCTCTTTCTTTTCAACAGGAACTTCACGGCCATCTGCTCAATAATAGAATGATCTTAGCAGAGAGAGCAGATAGGCGGTGAGACGGCTTGCGTCTCTTCTTGGTCTTCTTGGTCACATTTGGCCTTCTTCATATCGGGCGATTTATTTATACTGTAAAAGAGAAGTGACCAAATGTAATCTATTTTATTTTGGGGTGTGATTCAAAAATCATTGTAATTAAAAGAGCAGTAAAGCAATTGACAAAATGTATCAGAAACGAGCTTATCATGTACCCAATGTTACTCCAGATAACAAAAAAAAATTATCTAAAAAAATTTAAGATAACTCAGCTTTTTGTTATCTAGATAAGATAATAGATTACTCTCTGTTATCTAGATAATAGATAAGATAATTTTAATAGAGGAGCTTTAGGGAAAATGCTTAAACTCATTTTGCGAGACAATATTGAGTAATAACTGCATAATAATTTAATATAAAATACATTTTTTTAGACACTGTTAAAATAATTTGGCTGAAAAGCAATATTGATTTATTGTTATCTATTATCTGGGATTTAGATAATAGATAACAGATTTATTTATCTAGATAAGATAATAGATAAATTATTAAATATTTATCTAGGTAAGATAATAGATAACAGAAAGTTATCTAGATGAGTTATCTAGATAATTTTATCTAGATAAGGAAAAACACCGCACGTACCTCGACCCGGCATCTCGTCGGCTGCCAGCGGCGTGAACGTGATCATCTTGCGGCCGTTACGCGCCAGACACTTGTCCTCTCCGAACACGTCCAGCGTGTTGGGGTGACCTGATGGGGTGACCTTGGATTAACCTGAGTTACATTTATAGTTATGAATTTACAATTTAATTGAAAAGACCTTTCAATTGATACCCATCAAGCCCCCTTTGTCAGGAAAAAAAATACGCCGATTTTTTAAATTGATTAGTCAATTAAAGCCACTTCCAGTTAGATAATTTCGGAGGACGTTTTATATGTAATAAAGTACACATTTATGAATGATTTTCCATCAACCGCGTTTATCTAGCTTATTAGGGGTGGCTGCAACCCTAACTTTTAATTATATCCATATTTTTGGGTGTTTCAGCTCATTAATAACCGTAATTGGTATCGATTTTTTTTTATTTATTTTTGAAATAATTTTTAATAAATAGTAGACACATCAAGCTTTTGTTTGATACCAAACTCGACGTGGTTTACTTTTATAGTTTACCGATAATTAGATTGATTGATTTTTCACTAATCGATTAATTAGACCCACGCCCATTATTTTGATTTCGGAGGACTTTTACTATGTTATGAAGTTTTTTTTCTGAATCCAACGATATCAAAAACGCTTGTGTTGCAATTTGTTTTGGGTTTAGGCCTATATTTGGCTTTAGACTCTGGACTACCAAGCACAACACTATAAACGTAACGTTGTGCCCAAATTCGAAGAAAACATCTATGTAAACCATTATTCTTAACTTTAACAAAATTATAAAAATTAAAAGCGATAACTACAAATTCTTCAAAATCATTTTAAAAACAAAATAAATGTTTTTAATTAATTTAAAACACAACTTCAAAAAATAAATTTAAAATCTAAATTAAATAAAATTAAAAATAGAGCTGGGCGCATTGTGTCAAGAAAAAGGCAACATAAGAAAGAAGAAGACGATAAAGGAACCGAAGAAAGACAGAAAATAGGAAGAAGATTGAAGAAGTCGACTTGGTCGGTGCAAAAAATGCAATGCGCAAGCTTTATTTTTAATTTTATTTAATTTAGATTTTAAATTTATTACACATTACACTTACCTACAAAGACGAATAATACCTTTCATCTCTACCATAGGCTGAAACCTCTACTGCTGGTTTTACACGGAGTGTTATTTTTATAAGTATGATAGAGACTAGTAATATCAAAACATTCCAAACGAGATCCTCCAGGTTTTATCCAAACAGAAGTCTCTTAGAAACATCATAGATATTGTAATGTAAATGACGTCACTAACAGCGCTCTCGGCCAGTAGACTTACCGCGTGTGTAGCCAGTGACGTCATTATGGCGTCATAGCCACGGCTCCAGTGAGTAGACGATGACTGAGTTCTGGACGTCGACGCAGAATCTTGACAAATTGATCGACGAACCTTCAAGCTCTCCAGGGTTTGCCTCAAGACTTCATGATGTTAGAAATAGTTCAAGTTAACTATCTGTATTAGTACGTATGTTTGAAGAGACTTGGATATTTGAAATCGGAAAGGGAAAGGCGATAAGGATGGTAGAGAAGAGAATGAAGCATAGATAAAATAGCTGATTATTACTGCTATTACAAGCTTATTCAAAATATTATTCCAATACCCCCTATAAGTTGAAAACACAAAACATTGTACAAATTATCCTGCTTGTATTGATGTAAAATGTGATTCAATGTCTCATTGTCTCTGTTCCTGTGTTTAGGTTTAATTAGTTATATTGCTACTTTAGCCGCTAGTATGTATAGCCAACGCATTTAGTTGTGATAAAACTTACCCCCAATCGCGACTACCAGTCGTACACAGAAGTAGTATAAGTTGCCTAAAATACAGATATTTGTATACAGAGGGGTGATTTGCAAGACTGGTTTTATCATTGGCTTTGATCACGACTTAATGCGTTGGCTGTACACTCGGCCAAACAAAACTTGAACGTTGACGAAATTTGAATGACTGCTGGTCATGTCCCATAACCAATCAAAGCTTGTTATTATCATTGAAATGTGAGGTCACCTACTAGAGTGAGACAATGAGATCGCTTAGATTGACTTCTGATGGTGCGATCTTACATTTATCAGCCTATCAGATTTATTGAACGTTCAAGTTTTGTTTGGCCAAGTGTGCGTAGTCTTTCAGCTTAACTCTCGCTGCGGTTGTTTGCAGTTCTAATTCCTCTTGTCGTTGTTTTATATCTTCCGCCCTCTTTATTTGATCCTATTGACTCTATTTCTTGTCCAATAACTTTGCAACTATCTCCTCATGTTTGAGTTCAGTACGTTTGAGTTTGAGTCCAAGTCCAGTCAAGCCCTCGATCATTCGTGACCGCCTTCGAGAAGAGGAGTACACCAAATGGTGTGCTCTGCCACAGAAAGGTCGAGGAGCTGTGCTCTATAGCGAATATACACCGGCTAATTCATGGGTCTCAAGAATGAATGGACTGTCAAGCTCGGAATGGCGTGATGGTATCAAGATGACCGCCAATGTTGCGCCGGTGAGAGTCCTCCATGGAAGAAGTCAGAACGGGAACCGGTGTCGCCGTTGCGGCACCGAGATCGAAACCCTCCCTCACGTTCTTGGCTTCTGTAAACATGGAGAACTGCTGCGCAACACACGCCACCACTCCGTCCGAGCAGCCATCGCCGGCGAGCTCAGGAAGAAAGGTTGGGAGGTCGCAGAAGAGGTCCATGGTGTGGCTGTCGACGAGAGCAATCGGCGCATCGACATCATTGCCATTGATCCAGTCTCTCGTCGCGGCTACATCATGGACCCGACCATCCGCTTCGAATCCCATGCCGGCCAAAGTGAAGAGGTCGACATGGAGAAGAAGGCTATCTACAATCCAACGATCCCTTACTTCCTGGACAAGTACAACGCCACTTCGATAGAAGTAATAGGACTGCTCGTCGGCTCAAGAGGCACTATTACTCGTTTTTTTAAGGATTTTTGTAGTAAATTTAAGTTTAGTAAATCATTCATTTCTCACATTAGTATATTATCACTCAAGGGCTCCATTTCCATTTTACGTAATCATCTTTATAGTCCATATTAGCTTTTTACTTCTAATAAATTATCATCATCATCATCCTCATCATTTTCATCAACGTCATTGGCTTCATAATCTTTAGTAATTTCAAAGTTATTTGTAAATTGTTTTATTGTATAGGGTTGTTTCATGTTATTTTCACTTCATGTTCATAATTTTAAATGGTTATTCTTATTTGATATTATTGCTATACTGTGTCCAAGTGGCAATCATTTTATAATGACAGTGTTTTATTATTATTAATAAAAGTTTTCTCTCTCTCTCTCAAGTTTTTTCTCAAACGTAAACCTATACTTTCGTACTGATTGTTACTTAGCCTTTTCATTGTCTCATCGCAGTATTCAACAATTTCCTTCCAATCCTCATTGCGAACTTGTACAAACACAGGTTGGTACAAAGAAGATCTGACTTGTTTGATGTAGATAATATCACATTATCTCTTTTGTAACAACTGCAGCTCCCGTCTTTTATTACCTTTAATAAATTGGTACCTATCAATTGTGTCATCACACATCAGAAAATTATCAAAGCTTTAGCCTCAGTAGGTCCTTAGGAAAATCGCTTTCATTTTGTGTACTAACTTATAAAATAGCACACTTCGGTAATGTCTTCAATTATTTTCTGATAGTATGTCCAACTATGTAGCGGAAAATAAGTTCTTATTTAAATCTATCTATAAAAATAGATCTTCATTATACTAACAATGACACGATATTACTTGGATGCCAGAAGAGAACATGGAATAACTCAATTTATCTCAGAAACGAGACTCGGGAAGCGTTGAATTTTTCGAGACGGCTGAGTAGTGAGCGTGGCCTTAAAGAGTTTTTTTAATTGATTTTTATCAATATCTTTTACCAATGTAATTATTGAGCGAGCGAAGCGAGCGTCTCCTTTTGGCTCTTTCGGCACGGACCTCTGTTTTTTTTTTGTTTTTTTTTCTGTTAATAGCCGATACACAGGTTGCACTGTTTCAGCGATCGATCTGAAATTTTGCACACATGTAAAACCAACCTTTTCTGTTTGCAGACCCAATTTTTTTTGAAATCCATTCATTGGTTAAAATTTAAATAAATATCTCCTGATAGGCTGATAAATGAAAACGGTCTTCGATAATTCTGATCAAACTCATATTTTGGTTATGCAGGTCAGAGTTTTTCTTCGATCGAGCTGAAATTTTGCACACATGTAAACCCAACCTTATCTGTTTTCAGGCCCTAATTATATTTGCAATCCATTAATGGATCATGCAAAATATGAGTTTGATCTGAATTATCGAAGACCGTTTTCATGTTTCAGCCTATCAGGAGATATTTATTTAAATTTTAACCAATGGATGTGTTGCGGGAAAAGCGCGTGCGGTTAAAGATCGAACTAACGAGAGAACGTTTTGGGGTTTTTTGTTCGTGTAGCATGGGCTTTTGGCGTTTGCGACCGTGTGGCTTGTGCTTTTAGGCCACTTCCCAGCAACGTCCTAGTTGGCGCAATATTTCAAATTCAAACTTGATTATTGTTTTCAATGATTTTGAGCTGATTAGACATTGAAACTAGTAAAGATTAGTATTTGTACAAATTATGGTAAGCAATACAACAATTATAATATAGTTTAAGTTCATTTTAAAGACGAAATATTTTATTAACGGATTATTTGAAAAGTTGGCGGTCTTTCACTACTTGTTTCCCACCAAGGTTAAAGATGGCGGCAGACGAAATGTGAGGTCCGATATTAAACGTTGTTTTAAAGCATTTCGGAGGGTTTGGGTGGTTTTGAGTAACCCTAGTAGAAAAATAACATCACCAAAAGATAGCCAAAAGTAAGCCAAAAGCAAACCAAAAACGTAAGCCAAAAGCAAACCAAAGCATCACCATTTAGGTTCATTTGTTTCACAAAACGATGCTTTGGTGATGCTTTTGCAAGCCAAAAGCAAACCAATTTTCATGCATGGATAGCAAAACGTCACCAAAGCATTACCAAAGCATTACCAAAACATTGCCAAATTAAACCAAAGCATTACCAAAGCATCACCAAAGCATCACCAAGAAAACCTACAAAAAACCGAAGCATTACCAAAGCATCACGAAAGCATTACCAAAGCATCACCAAAGCATTACCAAAGCATCGCGAAAGCATTTCCAAAACGTCACCAAAGAGTAACGAATAATTACAAACAAAATTCAAAACTTTAATTCATTATTACACTTTAATTAACATTCGTATGCACATTTAAACCAGATATTTGAAGATAACTGGTCAGCTGTAACAAACATGCGAAATTAAATTATTCGACTGCGACGAAGAATGTAGCCGGGACCCTCGTCGTGACATCTCGCAGCGCTAGCTCTGTGCCATGGAGGCAGATGTGTTTTGGTGCGCTGAAACTTCTATACCTTCTAACCTGAACGGATCTGCTGTTAACTATTGCAATAATATTTTCAACGATGGTATCTCATAGACGCCTCTTACTCGAATTGAATCTTGTGTTTAGCACTGCCCAGGAGATCAGAACTGTTTCTTTTAATTGTAAATCACTCAATCGATTCTTGGACTGAATCGCCCAGCTCTGATAATTACCTACAGAATACGTATTTATTTATGTACCTATATATTTGTAGTTTACTAACTTTACAATGGTATATAATATGGTAAAATAATAATAATAATATAATATATGGTAAATAATTAAACAGACTTGCATATTTATAAGTCAATAAGCCCCAATCATGTTTGTGAAATGGAAGTGGACAGTGATTGGTTATACCTACAGTAAAAGCATAGATTGGATTAACTGTTATCAACTGCAAATCATTAAGATTTTACCAATATGTAATTCAAACCCACAACCAGCGATTATTATTATTTTTTAATTCAGTGATTAATCAGAATGCAGATAGTTGAAAAAATAGATAGCCAAAAGTAGAATAAATTCTAAGTTCTAACGCGTATTATTTTATCAAATGTAAGAAAACATTCCACTCAATGGCATAATCGTGAAAATCAGTCTGGGAGAATCGATTCACAGATAAATCGAAATGCAGAAAATCAATGCAAAAATCAATATTTATGAAAATAGAATCGCCCATCCCTACCCTAAATTTGAATTACAATACTTAGCTTAATGGGCACTGGAGCACACTGGATAACTAAAGGAGAAAATTACATTATAAAGCATCACCAAAGCATAACCATGGTGATGCTTTGGTTTACCCTTCTCTTGCAAACCATGGTGATCGTTTGACGATCTTTTGGTTTACAAGGAGAGATTACCAAAGCATTACAATGGTGATGCTTTGGTTTACCCTTCTCTTGCAAACCATGGTGATCGTTTGACGATCTTTTGGTTTATAAGACGGGATTAGTGGTTTACATTTGGAAATGCTTTGGTAATGCTTTGGTTTGTTGTTATCTTTTGGTGTAAATTGGTGATGTTTTGGTAATGTATACCCCATAAAAAACACTCCGTGTAAAAATACCAGCCAAGTCTCTTCAACTTAAAAAAAATAATGAAATCTAAAAATTCTGCACTGAAAAGTAGTGATATCAAAAAATTAGCCAAGTCAAAACTTTATTTGAAAATCAAAAAATACTTGGCGCATCGTGTACATAAATAGCTTGGAAGTATAAGCCAATTATAAATTATACATGAAATATACATATACATAGTATACCTATAATGCCCTAAAAAAACGATGCGCCAAGTATTTTTTGATTTTCAAATAAAGTTTTGACTTGGCTAATTTTTTGATATCACTACTTTTCAGTGCAGAATTTTTAGATTTCATTATTTTTTTTAAGTTGAAGAGACTTGGCTGGTATTTTTACACGGAGGGTTTTTATGGGGATATCACTACTTTTTTTAGTTTATTCTTACAACTTACGTGTGACACATATCACATGAACAATTACTAAATCCTTTAAAAAAAATTACCCTTTACAATTTGGTTATTCTCATGAAAAAAACAAAGGTTTCATTCCAATCGGTCAACCCAGTTCCGAGATATGGCAACACGTCGGTTTTCAAAATGGCCGCTGAACTTTCTGCACTGCCACATAGAATTTATAACTATAAATGATGTGTATCATTTTTAGCTTTCTGAATATGTATTTATTGTATAGGAGGGGATTATAATGATTTATAAATTTGAATGACGTCATTTCCGGCCTCATAAATAGGAAAATTCTAGTTTGACTGTTCCTATTCCATAGAGATGTCCTTCCGAATCGTTTGGCACTAGTTTCATACCGATCTGTCAACCAGTTTTCGAGATATTACGTCGTTTCTTCCGATTTCAAAATGGCTGCTGAAATCACTGACCTCTTGAATTATAATTTAAACATGATTTCATTTTATTATAAGCAGTCTCAAATAGTATATTTATTGCATCAAAATGTAAATTTGTGCGATTTTTAAAATGTGTGACGTCATTTCCGGTTTCAGTATGGGAAACTGCAAATATTATTGATGATAATACATAAAGTTGACCGTCTAAATTGTTTAGCGTTGGTTTCGTTTAAATCTATTAAGACGTTATTAAGATATGATGTCATTTCTGGTTTCAAAATGGCGGCTTCCGGTTGGTTTTATATCAAGTCAAATAATATCACAAAAGAACATACGTTACATAAATATCAAAATAATTGGATCAAATTTGTTGCCGAAATGCCAATCGATGAATTAAATTTCATGACGTCATTTCCGGTTTCGTTAACATAAATTTTAGTCTGTTGCTATTGATTATTCATAAAGATGACCGTCCGAATCGTTTGGCGCTATTTTCGTTCCAATCGGTCTAGCCGTTGTTGAGATATGACGTCACTTCCGGTTTCAAAATGGCGGCACAAAAAATTCATGGGGTGAAGGTTAAATCAGACGCCAAAAGTGCACACGTGGTAAAAATGTGAGATCAATCGGTTCAGCCGTTTTGGCTGTGGCCATGTTACCGGATTTGAATTCCAGGAGACTACTACTACTGAGATTATTATTATGAAAACCGCCCTAAAACACTGTTTTCACGGCCCTCTAGCGTGCAAAGGGCGTAACCTATTGTTCCCAAATTTGGTATATGTTGTAGGGTGGGCCATAGCTCGAAATTAAGATATATCGCAACAATGTGAGATTTCCCAATTTTAAGATCCAGTAGGCCGAAAATGCCACTTTGATGCTTACAGTAAAAGTGGGTTTGCTCCAGCCTTTATTTGAGAGTGTGCGCGCCGTACGACTTGGCTGGCGTGGAGCGACCGCTCCACTAGATTCTTTTGCTAAAAAATTTTGGTAATGCTAGGTTTACTTTTGGCGATCGTTTGGTGATGTTAGTTATCTTATTGCGACGTTATGGTGATGCTTTGGTGATCTTTTCGTTTTACTAGGGAAGTGATTTGAGGGAAATGGTACAAGAAAAGTGATAGGTAAGTATTCTTTCAGTTGTTATTCACTCAAACATAAATTAACCCCAAAACGCGAGTTGCGTTCAGCAATAGCCACACGGTCGCAAACGCCAAAAGCCCATGCTACACGACCAAATACCCCCAAAACGTTCTCTCGTTAGTTCGATCTTTAACCGCGCGCGCTTTTCCCGCAACACATCCATTGGTTAAAATTTAAATAAATGTCTCCTGATAGGCTGAAACATGAAAACGGTCTTCGATAATTCAGATCAAACTCATATTTTGCATGATCATTAAGACCAACATTGTTTCTTATTTTACAAAATTTCATCCCAATCAGTTAAGAACGTATGAACTTATTGACATTTTTAATATATGTCAGTAATGAAGTATCGAAAGTAATGTTTTCCAGTGCCACTTGAATTGAATCTGATTTGCTGTATTTACCAGGGTGCTTAGATGCTATTTTCAAGTATCGATGAAAAGCATAATATACTTTTTTATTGATTGAGTGATCATATTTCAATTAAATATGGATGTATATGTTTTCTTTGCGTTGTGTACGTATTTCCGGTTCGAGTATTTGCTCGTACCCGTGCTCGCTCATCAACGCGTCACACTGAGCGTTTTCCTTGTTAATATAATAAGGCTTTGTACGAGTCAACGAGTCTGTGTGTCAATTTGCACACAGAGTTTCTTAATCTTTCGTCCCCATTGCCAAGCTAAGTACAAACTACAGATCAAATTTCATCAAGCCTACGCAGCAATGGCTAGCATCTACCCAATGTTCAACAAAAGAAGCAGACTCAGCTACAACAACAAAGCACTCATCTATAAAATGATAATTAGACCAATCATATGCTGCGCTGCACCGGCCTGGAGCAGCACGTCAACAACTAACCTAAGGAAACTACAAATAGTACAGAACAAATGCCTTAGACTTGCAGGGAATTTTCAAAAAAGCACGAGAATTACTAAATTGCATTCATTTTTAAAATACCTACAATCCATGACTTTCTTTCAACCTAACAGGCAACTTTTTATAATAATATCGACAAATGTTATAACACTTCAATTGTTAACTTAGGCCCCACTGACAGCACCATGCAAACACAAAAGACCATTATATACATGTTCATGAAAAAATGAAACCAGTCACAGAGCTAAATTAAACTTAATTTCTTCCATTATACATTAATAATTTCACAGGTTTTTTCCTTCACTAATTTTTCCTGTAACCTTATCGCATTCATGTACTTGCTTACAATCAATTTTATAAACCATGATACAATCTGTTTTCACATTATGTTTAGAAAGTAGAGGAGCGCTGCTTCAAGTATTTCTATTGTTTCTCATTACTTTTTTTATTGTATTAATGTAAAATGTATATAACTTTGGTGAATAAAAGCTCTTTAAAAAAAACTACAAATCAAGTTTCCGATGAAACTAATAGACCGATATTGCTGGAAATCATTAGCACTCTGCACTGGATAGTAATAAATGTTTTGTGAAAAATTTACTAACTCCATGACTTTGTTTGAAATTTAATGCGAAAAGCACAAATAAACAAATGAAAAACAAACAAAAAACAGAGATTCGAGCCATAAGTTTCAAGTGGAGTCGCTCGCTCCGCTCGCTTGATGAAGAGAATCGTAATTGAAAGCTGCATATAATGCTGCATTACACGGTCAAAGCGAGTTTTTCTTAACATTAAGAAAAGTACAACATCTGCCACCAATTGTAAAAACCAGTAAAAATTATAATTGGTCCACAGTGAAATCTATTTATTGTTTTTATCATGTCACAATAAATAGCTCTGCCATAAAAAAAAGTTTTTTCAACTCGTCTCTATCCCCATATTAGACTGGGATCGGTTTGTAAAAAATGTTTCTCCTTCTCATGAGTGGTGCACCAGGGTGTTAAAAGCTGCCAACAAAGATATTCCTACTCAGAAAATTATGCTTCATCCTAAAACCATTGTTGGCACTTTCAATTTTGTGTTTTTACCCCCCAAAACCCCCCAAAACCCCCCTCAAAACACGATTCTTCCATTCTGAATAGAATAATACATAAGTTGGAATATAGTTGTCCAAAAATTAATTTAAAAAATGTGTTTTGTAGAGAAAAGATTAAAGAAGAACTCTGCTAATTCAGAATTATCAATTCTTATCAAATTGGACCCAAATATTGCCCTTCAAACCGCTTTAAACTCACATTTTGTAGTTTTTGTGTAGCGCCAATTACGTTTACCACGTGATTGCAACTAAACGGTTTAAGATTTAGTTTTGAAACTTTCCCCAAAACATCATTAATAATGTGTGGCCATGATGCAGTTGACAGATCTAGTGTACATATTTTATTTGTTGAGCTATAATTGAAAGAAGACGGCGAAGTCATTTAATCTCAACTCTCAGCACTGCGCTAGCCGTCCCGCGTAACCAATCACAGAGCGTCTAGGTGGCGTGTTCCGAGAGTGGGGGGAATCTGCCTTTCTGCCTCGGTATGTGATTCGCTGTCTCCACTTTTTTTTACCGATATTATGTGTACAAAATATAATTTGCTGAATTTCAGGGTGAGTTTGACATGTTTATGTTTGATTATTCACTATCTAAAACATATTCATTTAGTATTGAGTTGACTATAAATTATTGTGATGATTAGTACTATGGGCGTCCGCAGGATTTCTGCCAGGGGGGGGGGGGGCAAGGCAAGGAAAACAATATATTACGGGTTAAGGGGGGGGGGGTTGCGCCCCCACCCTGCCCCGCAGGGCGTTTTTGTTTTTTTGAAACTTTGAAATCAATTTTGAAACGTTATATGAGGTGTAATTTGTTGAAATTTTCAATATTTTTTAAATTTGGCACTTTGGCGTGGTGGGAGACATGTTCAAACCTGCCCCGCAGGGAATTTTTTGTTTTTTTGATACTTTGAAATTATAATTATTTTTGTTTTTTGTTTACAAAATGAAACTATACGTAAACAACAGACAAATTTTATGTTTTCCTGACAACCAGGGATGGGGGGGGGCAAGCGCCCCCCCCCCCCCCTCCCGTGTACGCTTATGATTAGTACAGTGAATCAAGGCCGGATAACACACGTGCCTTCAATAGGTCTAGTCAAAACAATGTAATTAATTACACTGCCCGCTCTAAAGCTAAGTAGATTTTGGTTCAAGTAGGATTGTTTGACTAAAAAGTCGTATTGTTTTCTTCATATCAGACTTTCGAGACGGCCATGCAATGCATATTCTGCAGCAATGCAAGCCAAGAAGACATGCAAAATGTTTCTGAAAAGGGTAGAGAGAGAGAGTTAGGGATTGTCTCCAACTTAGAGAGGCAGTTCTTGATATCAAGTATTCTCCCCAGTTTGTTGTAATGTTCTGTCAGAGCCAACCCATTGGCACAGAGGATGCTACTCTGATTTTACTAATAAGACAAACAATATGCATCGCCTCGTCTCAACAAGTAAGAAAAGAAAAGAACAGGTCTGTTCATATACCTTGCCTTCTCTAATTCATACCACAGCACCTCATTTATAGAATTCGTTTTCTGGGAGCAAGAGGGGCAGAAGAAGTGGAGAGTCCAGATTTTCAGCAAAGCACTGAATGTTTTGTGGAACCGAATTGTAAATTGAAAAACTAATAAATGTTAAAACAAAATCTATGAGCAATAGCATTTTGGAAGACGCAAAACACCACCGGGTTAGGTGGTACAATTGACCATATTGCTCTTGAGGCATGGTATATTTTCGAAGAGAAGTGAAGAGAAACAAGATTTTTTTCTAGCAACAATGGGAGCAATAACGCTATGGACTGGCTAGTAAGGGCCGGTTTTGTACATCTTGCTAAAGTTAGATACTGGATAAAGTTCTTGATATTGTTAGCAAACGTCTTTCATCTTCTTGATAGTGTTAGCTAGAGGATGAAATCAATATCTAATTAGGTGCTTGCTAACTTATATCAAGCACTTTTTTTTTTAGCAAGAGGTATACAAAAACCGGCCCTAAGTGAGCTATACGATATGCAGCCAAATGTAACCATAGTCAATAATGTACATAGTGTATTCCTACGCTGTTAATAAAATTCTATTCTCTTCTATTCTATTCTAACAATAAATTTGGAGTCGCTACCTTGAGCTAAATTAATAGTTCCTATTCAATTGACCAATGTAGGTGGGCGTTGCCTTATGAAAGACAAAAGTATTACCATGGTAACTCCAGGCACGGCAGAGAGATATATATAGATATACACTACACTATAGCAGAGGTATTCTCACTCCACCAATGAACGTGAAGCCTTTTCGACATGAGAAATAATTGGGGTACCCGGCATCGCTGGAGCATATATCAGCACTAGTGGTAAAAATATGAACAAACTGCTAAATTTACCCATTGAGCCGTCGTTGCATTTATATGCTATGCACGATCTTCTTTTGTTTTATATCAGCAATTTACAATTAAACTATAAAACCATTAAATACCGTCAAATAACAGCTGTTCTGCGTGCCAGCAGGCACATCAAGTGTAAACTATGAATTAGCGGTTGATCCATCGTCAGAGATTGGTCATCAAGTAGTTCACTCTTCACGCTATAGACGTCGCTTAAATCACCGGGGCCACCCAGATTTCCCCAATCACAGGGTCTAAAAAGGCTTCACTGCGGTCAATGTTATCGGTATAGGAGTGAGACAACCGTCTCTACTAGTATGAATGCAGTAATGATGTCCATGAATCTTGCTCCAGGGTTGTTAGAAAAAACAATTTTTCATTCAAACAAATGAAATTTAGAAAGATCAAAGAAATAGCTCACACGTGTTTAATCTAGTTTAATTAATTATCACTTGAAATAGTACAATCAATATATTTAAATCATATAAATCATGTTTGATGATTTGCTGGACAATTATTACAGATGCTACAACGAAACAAATTATATTTTGCCAGGTATGTTGCCAAAGCGTTTTACTTTTTAATGGCGTCTGTCACTGGATAGTTTCATCAACTTAAAAAGGCCCTTCCTCTCTAATGAGAAGTTAATTAAGACTGAACAATATTCAAGTAGATAGCTTAAAGCAATACTATTATTAACGGCCATTTGTTGATTGTAAAACTGTTAAATTCTGTACGAATTCAACATTATTCTAATAATATCATGTGTTCAATTTGTTGTGTATACAAGCTCTTCGGTTGTGACCAAACATTGACTTTTGTTTTATGACGTCGTAGTTTGGTCAGATCTACATTGGTCAATAGTACATAACTAGGAAAACGCTCAGTGTAACGCGTTGATGAGCGAGCACAGAACATGCAACATCCCCATAGTAACGATGCACGACACGGCACAAGACGATTTTCTCTGCAATTTTTCAATCTCCATAATACTCTGGATGAATAACTGATCCATTGTGTCCTGAAGTCTTACCTACATACCTTCTCCAGAAATCTCTTGTGACATCCCATACTAAACTCGTAAAATAACAATTAATACTTGACTGATTGGTAGAGCCAAGATTATATGGTTTTATCACTTTTAATCACGAAATTTTGCTTTAAAATCCAACATTTTGTAAAATTTCTATTTTGTGATTTTATTTTATCTGTGTTAAAACTAAGAGAAATTATATCTTAAAACCATCAAAACACGAAATTGCCAATATTTAAAACGAAATTTAGGCAATTTTAAAA
Organism: Leuctra nigra; assembly: GCA_934045905.1. Taxonomy (NCBI): domain Eukaryota; kingdom Metazoa; phylum Arthropoda; class Insecta; order Plecoptera; family Leuctridae; genus Leuctra; species Leuctra nigra. The sequence goes on from OW203765.1 coordinate 32,471,544, forward strand.
CCATATAATCTTGGCTCATACTGATTGGGCTTACAATATGTAAAATTTAATATTAAGTTGGTCTTTTAATGTGAACATTTTTATTATCGACCAATCAGAAGACATTATTTAAACTAAACCAATTAGAGGATTTGGCCTTCGTACTGCATCCGATTTTATGCGCTAGCTTAAAAATGCTTTCATTTAACTGTACATTGTGGATAGCTTGGCTGCTCTACAGGCCTTGCCTTGGAACAGAAGCTTAAAGAAGGCAGGGATGACAATTTAGTATACATTTTTCAAGATTATGGAATAAAATGACCTTAAAATGACAAAACTTTGGAAAATAACTACAGATTAGACTGAAAATTGGCAAAAATACCTAAAATGTTGGTACCAATGACCACGCGAAGTTTTAAGTTGATGGGGCGATGCCAAGCTAGGACGACAGGATCGGCCACTTGGGCGCTAGCGTCGAGGCTGTGCTTTTCAAATCAACGTATTTCTTACCCCACAGTCCGTATTTTCATGTTATATTATACAAATTAATGTTGATATTTGGTTATTTACCGCAAGAGTAGATAAGTATTAGAAATAATAGTGTAATAATGATATTTTGATCATATATGACAGCTCACAGAATGATTTTTGTTTCCAGCGCTCTCTTGAAATGACTCACTGCTTCATGGAATTTTGAAACTTCCAATTAAAACAATTGAGAGGGTGTCGCTTCAGATTGAAATAGAATTTGCTTTAGATATTGCACTATCTTCTTATTTTTACACATTTTATTATACTAGAGTAAAAAATCTTTGTATCTAAACAGTGAGTACATCTTCTTACGCATGTCAAAATAAAGTTTCGCGAGTTTAAATTTTGAGTGGCACGAACAGCTTACTTCACACTTATCACAAAACCGAAGGCAGCACCCTAGCGGGAAATAGTTTGGCTAGTGCCCTATCGGTCAATCTGTTCTAGTTTAAATGTCAAAAATCACATGAAAAATGGTTTTAAATTTAAACCAATAGGAGGATTTGGCTAAAACTTTTTATGATTGGGTACAATGTTTGTTGCAATGTTTTTGCTAAATTTCAAATTGATCGAAGCAACCAATCGAAAGATCATTTTTTTTAAATTTGAACCAATCACGGGAGCCCGTTCAAAAACGATCCCAGGGACCGCATAGAGTATGTTAGTATGTGTACAAAATTTCAGATCGATTGCTTGAGCGGTTTAACCTGGGCTGTGACCACAAAAAAAAACAAAAAAAAAACATACAAACAAACACACAGAGAAAGTGCCATAAGAGTACCGTGGTGACGCTCGCTACGCTCGCTCAATAATATTCAGTGCAACATTTTTCGAGCATTATAATGTCTATAGTGTCTAGTTTAGTGTGTATATGTCTAGTTAGCATTAATCAAAGTTGCATTAATGAATTAGATCAAGATTAAGACGATAGTATGTAGTGTGTAGAACAGAAAAGTATTGATTGAAACAATATGGTTCCTATTCAATTGTATACATAGAATGATTTTGGTATAGGTAGGTAATATTTTGCAATCATTTGTCCAGCAGAGCATGATGTATAGTTACCGCAAATCAAAGTTGCATTTCACTGATCCATGTGCCAATGTATTAGATCAAGATGAAGATGATAGTTATGTAGTGTGGAGCAGAAAAGTATTGATTGAATGGTTCCTTTGTAAAATAAAATTTACTGGAAAAGGGTGCAACGCAAAATTGAGAAAATGGACGTCTACCCTTCTACCTCAGAGAGACAGATATAATGAAACCCAACCCCCACACACTAAGTTATCCTTCTTTCTGGGATAGCATACCTCTATGTATCATGCATCGTCACAATGCAAAATGGCTGGCGTTTTTTTTTTTTTTTTTTTTTACAAACTGGGGTGAGCATTTGAAAATTTATTTGAAATAGCTTTTCCATAATAGTTATGATTAAATTGCTTTCCTTCGTTATTCATTTTCGTATTCTGTTGGGCAGTTGAGTCATGCTAACGACGTTATCTATAACTAAAGTTATTAACGACGCACACTCTGCTGCCAAATATCTCAACTCATGCTTCTTTACGCATACCCCACTGGTGCACATTGGTCATGTTTTACATGACGGGACCCTCTAGTATTAAAAATAATACAATACAAAACTAATTTTATTAGAAATCTTGAGTTGACCACCACTATTCAGTGATCTTCTTTAGGAGTAGATTGAAACCCAGAAAAAAACACTCCGTGTAAAAAAGGCAGCCAAGTCTCTTTACTTAAAAAAAAATCAACACCGAAAAGGAGTGATATCAAAAAAGGAGCCAAGTCAATGACATTTCCAAATATTTAATCGTATCTTTGAAATAGAAGTATAAACACCGAGAAATACTTTACAAAAGGACTTGGCGCATCGTTTTTTTAAAGACATCATTCTATCCTAAAAGTGAAAAGATTATTAACAAGTAGGTACATATTCCTCTTTTTATTTGAGCCAGGATCTATGAATCAAGCTACTTTTGGTAATGGCTATTTTATAATTTTGTAATGGCGATAGAAGAGAGATGTCATGCTGTAATAGAAGTAATAATAGGGGGGGTAGAATTAAATAACAAGGAAGTGGGCTCATATATATTCTTATAGCACTGTTAATATGGTGATATTAGAAGGATATCTTTTCATAATTTGATCATGACTGAGGGAAATCATGAAAAGTTGTCAAATAATTACTAACTATTTATAGAACACTATTATATTATGGAAGTATATTATTATGGTTTTAATAGTTATTCAATGTGACTTCACTGTGTACTTTGTGAAATGTATTGTTATAACGTGTGGATTAATAGAAATGTATTTCATTGTGAGAAGGTGTAACGCATGAGACTTAATTATGTTGACCACGAAACAATAATATGAAGATAACTATTGTATATTTATTACAAATATGGGCAACAAGTTTCATCGCGTACATATTCAAATAGAAAATATTTTACAGTAGGTATGTAGGTATAATATGTAATTGAAAGTTGTGTCCCTATTATTCTAAAAATTCTAAATTACGGTTGTATATAAATGGCATATGCTTATGAATAGAAAAATGTCTTTAAAAAAACGATGCGCCAAGTCCTTTTGTAAAGTATTTCTCGGTGTTTATACTTCTATTTCAAAGATACGATTAAATATTTGGAAATGTCATTGACTTGGCTCCTTTTTTGATATCACTCCTTTTCGGTGTTGATTTTTTTTTAAGTAAAGAGACTTGGCTGCCTTTTTTACACGGAGTGTTTTTTTCTGGGATATCACTTCTTTTGTTAGTTTATTCATACAGCTTGTAGCACATGTCCGAGCAAGGACTAATTTCTTTAAAAAAATACGCCTCAACCGATTAGGATAGGTACTAAGAAATTACAATCGGTCCAGCCGTTTTCGATATATTATAACGTCCCTTCCGGTTTTGAAATGGCGGTCGAAATTAATGTCGTCTTGAATTCATAATTATTAGTCATACTATTTCCAAAATTTGGTTGCAATCGGTACAGCCGCTTTCGATAATGACGTCACTTCGGTTTTAACAATGGCGGCCGAAAATAATGTCGTCTTTAATTCATAATTATTAGTCCTACACATTTCCAAAATTTGGTTGTAATTGGTACAGCCGTTTTCGATATATGACGTCACTTCCGGTTTTGACAATGGCGGCCGAAAATAATGTCGTCTTTATTTCATAATTATATTAGTCCGACATAATTCTAAAATTTGGTTGCAATCGGTACATCCGTTTTCGATATATGACGTCACTTCCGGTTTTAACAATGGCGGCCGAAATTAATGTCGTATTGAATTCATAATTATAAGTCCTACACAATTCCAAAATTTAGTTGCAATCGGTACAGCCGTTTTCGTTATATGACGTCACTTCCGGTTTTAGAAAATGGCGGCCGAGAGCACTGCAACCTTGAATTTATAATTATTTACAATGTATGTTTACTAAATATCTATTTAAAAGTATAAAGTGGTGAATTTAGTGTCCTTTAGAATATTAATGACGTCATTTAGCATTTTTATGACGTCATTTCCGGTATAGGTAATAAGAAAACAATTAAGTTTTATCTAGTTGATACTTCATGAATGACCTTCTGAATTCAATAGCGCTAATTTCCGTCAAATCGCTCATGCCGTTTTCAATATATGACGTCACTTCCGGTTTCATTTAGTGGTTCCTGCCGCCATTTCCGGTACCGTTAATTTGTATATTCATTTATCCCAATTGATTTTTCAAATAGATTGCAAAATGAATATACAGGAGCTAGTTCAGTGGCAATCGGTACAGGCGTTTTCGATGTATGACGTCACTTCCGGTTTCAGGAATGGCGGCCGAGAACACTGTGTATTGAAATTATAATTTTGTATTGTCTTTGTTACAATGTAAGATAATGATATGTGTATTTAAAGTATAATTTGATGAAATAAGCTAAATATTGCAAATGTATGACGCCACTTCGGGTTTAGAATATAAGAAAATTATATTTTAAAGTAACATACTTCATATAGATGACCATCTAAATCGAATGGCGCTAATTTCGTTCTAATCGGTCCAGCCGTTTTTCATATATGACGTCACTTCCGGTTTAAAAATGGCGGCACAAAAAATCACAAGAGGCAAGGTATCATTAGACGCCAAAAGTGCACATGTGGTAAAAATTTCAGATCGATCGGTTTAGCCGTTTAGGCTGTGGCCCTGTCAACAATGTTTCCTGATATCTGAATCATCATCATCATCATCATCAGATAGCTTTAAGAAGGGGTATAATTTCACTGTTTTCATGGCCCTCTAGCTCGCAAATGGCAAAACCTGTTGTTCCCAAATTTGGTATATGGGGTGGGGTAGGCCATAGCTCGAAATTAAGACATTTCACAACAATGTGAGATTTTCCAATTTTAAGATCCAGTAGGCCGAAAATGCCATGTTGTTGCTTACAGTAAAAGTGTTTGGTCTGCTCCTCAGTTTATTAGGCATTTACGGTATGTTGAGTGAGTGTGAGTGTACAGTACGACTTGGCTGGGTGGAGCGACCGCTCCACTAGATAATAATAATAAAACAATCGAAAAATCACAAATTCAAATAAGACAAATTTGTAATTTGCATAGGGCCTGCAAAAATGCCAAAGATTACTGGCATTCATCTTTGTCATCTTCACAAAGATGAAGATAAATATATATCCATAAAAATTATACAGCAACACGAAAATCTATCGGTGTGAAATTAAATCTCTTTTCATGATCTCCTCGTCAGTCGTCACTCCCTCCCTTCACCTTCTTATCTGATCTTGAATCGTTTCCATCCAAATCTTGGAGAGCTCATAACTAGGTAGACTAACAATTATGTTAACACCATCTCTAATTCAGTGTTGCTATCGTAAACTTACATCAGATCATACAATTGAAAACAAAAATTAATAAAGATTATTTTTAATTTTATTCTTTTACTCCAGTCACTTTACCGAAAAAGGGTCCAACCCCAAGCTAATTATTTCTAAAAATGTTTTTAGACGATATTATTAAGGAACCCGTTACACCTGCATAACTCATGAACGAAAGTTTACCAAATTTTGGGCTGCAATTTGGTTTTTATTAAGAGTTTTGTCAAAATCGATATTTATTTTTTAACTTAAAAATTTTCACGAATATTGTACTTACAATATTTTCTATTTTTTCCATTGTTTTGTGCTATAAAAAATAATAATCAGCTTGAACATATACACTTTAATACAATTGTTGTTAATTTTTTTTAAATAACCTCAATTTTATTAAAACTGCTCTACACGAGTCGTTATTTGAGTTAAGACTTATTTTTTTCCCCTGAAATATTGCGCACATGATAAGACACATAAAAAGTTAACCAAAATCGGCTTGTTATAACCAATCCCCCCCCCCCACAACATTTTTGGGGATCAATTTTCAGCATGACTTATCCAGGTACAAACATATTTCAGTGTTGCTAGCTAACGCTAAAAGAAAGATGCACTTTGTAATGAGGAACCTGAAAGGAAGCTTGCCGAAGACAAAGGAGTATGCCTACAAGTGGTTGATCAGACCACTTGTTGAATACTGCTGCGCTGCATGGGAGGGCTCCTCATACTGAACATCTCAGAACCGCACTCGAAAGTATACAGAACAAAGCTGTGAGACACGTGACCAACAACCACCGCAGATGGTGCAAATTACCAACACGCCCATCTTTAGTGTTAGCAAAGCCAAAGCCAGGTTATCATGGGAACCCCTTCGGCTGCGTCGAGTTCGCGCTGGCCTCCGCTGTCTGTTCAAGACTGTGACAGGTCAAAGGGCCTGGTCGAGTGTAGCCCAGCTCATCTCTGCGGCTGCATCCTGGGAAAGAATGACCACGCCAAGAAACTGTTTCTTCCCAGATTCAAGACAACGACTGGACGTTATTCTCTCCTCGGCCAGGCAATTCGCAATGGAACAACCTGCCAAATGACATCGTTCAAGGTTTTCCCTATTGCATGAAGACATTCGACAAAATTATTACTGAATCAGTAAAAATATAGTTGTAACTTTAATTACCTAGTGACTAATTCCTATGTAATAATATTGTTTTATTCAGCTGACTAGCATAGCAGCCACTGGAAATTTGATCTGTTCAGACATTACTACTAATAATGAATGTATACAGTGTTCCTAAGTTGTTAATAAATCATATCATATCATATCATTGAGCGAGCGTAGCGAGCGTCACCACGGTACTCTTATGGCACTTTCTCTGTGTGTTTTTTTTTTTTTTTTTTTTTTTGTGGTCACAGCGCAGGTCAAACCGCTCAAGCAATTGATCCAAAATTTTGTACACATACTAACGTACTCTATGCGGTCCCTGGGATCGTTTTTGAATGGGCTCCCGTGATTGGTTCAAATTTAAAAAAAATTATCTTTCGATTGGTTGCTTCGATCAATTTGAAATTTAGCAAAAACATTGCAACCAACATTGTACCCAATCATAGAAAGTTTCAGCCAAATCCTCCTATTGGTTCAAATTTAAAACAATTTTTCATGTGATTTTTGAAATTTAAACTAGAACAGATTGACCGATCAACTTATAACTTCGCGTGGTCATTGGTACCAACATTTTAGGTATTTTTGCCAATTTTCAGTCTAATCTGTCGTTATTTTCAAAAGTTTTGTCATTTTAAGGTCATTTTATTCCATAATCTTGAAAAATGTATACTAAATTGTCATCCCTGCCTTCTTTAAGCTTCTGTTCCAAGGCAAGGCTTGTAGAGCAGCCAAGCTATTCACAATGTACAGTAAAATGAAAGCATTTTTGAGCTAGCGCATAAAATCGGATGCAGTACGAAGGCCAATAAAAATGTTCACATTAAGTTCAAATTTTGCATGGTAATCAAGACCAACTTAATATCAAATTTTACATATTGTAAGCCCAATCAGTCAAGTATTAATTGTAATTTTACGAGTTTAGTATGGGATGTCACAAGACTTCACTTCACGACACAATGGATCTGTTATTCATCCAGAGTATTATGGAGATTGAAAAATTGCAGAGAAAATCGTCTTGTGCCGTGTCGTGCATCGTTACTATGGGGATGTTGCATGTTCTGTGCTCGCTCATCAACGCGTTACACTGAGCGTTTTCCTAGTATCATATCATATCATATCATATCATATCATACCATATCATATCATATCATATCATATCATATCATATAATATCATATCATATCATATCATATCATATCATATCATATCATACATGACTGATCGTAGAAGTAATGTGCAGACGACTAGCATCCAGTAGGCGGATACCAATATGGCCCATGTAAACAAACGGAGAACTGTCAAAAGTGATTGTTACTTCTAGTTCCTGAACTTTTTCACTTAAATCGTACCCCATAAAAAACACTCCGTGTAAAAATACCTACCAGCCAAGTCTCTTCAACGATAAAAAAATAGAAGAAATCTAAAAATTCAGCACTGAAAAGAAGGTATATCGAAAAATGGGCCAAGTTAAAACTTAATTTTAAAAACCAAAATATACTTGGCGCATCGTATATACATAAATAGTAAGAAGCACATGTCAAAAATTAAATGTACCTAAACATTATAATATACCTAAAATGCCCTTAAAAACGATGCGCTAAGTATATTTTGGTTTTTAAAATTAAGTTTTGACTTAGCCCATTTTTCGATATCACTTCTTTTCAGTGCTGAATTTTTAGATTTCTTCTATTTTTTTATAGTTGAAGAGACTTGGCTGGTATTTTTACACGGAGTGTTTTTTATGGGGATATCACTAATTTTTTAGTTTATTTACACAACTTGTAACACATATCGAAGCAAGAATGACCAATTCCTTTTAAAAAAATGCGCCATTTCCGAATTGGTTACTAAGAAAAATTGTGTTTGATGCTAAACATAAATAAAGTGATATACCATGAAGAATTGCGAAAGCATCGTTCCAATCGGTCCAGCCGTTTTCGAGTTATGGAGTCACTTCCTCTTTTCAATATGGCGGCTGAAATTACTGCCACCTTGAATGTATTTCTATAAATTTTTTGTATCATTATAAGCCTTCTGAATAATGTAGTAATTGAAGTAAAAGCCCTATCACACTGAGTTGCAACCCGTGTATGGAACCAATGGTTGGAAAATCTGGTTGGCCGCGCATGTGCAGAGACTAAATTTCGTCATCCCGCGGGTTGGTTTGAAAAATAGAGAAGACTCTATTTTTCCGGTTCCAACAATTTGTTGTGGTACCACGTGACGTGAACTGACCAATACGATGCTATAAATAATAGCTATAAATCATATTTATCAGATGAATATTTAACTTGAACATGTGTATGGATAAATATTGCGTATTATTATTAACTTGTACTTACTTAAATATCTTTCTTTCACAAGTAATCACTCAAAATATGAGATTTGGATTGCCGCTGTCAGATTTGTTATTTCCTATACTTTTATTTTGGTAACTATGGCAACGTTTTCCGGAACCGGAAACGGTGCTTTCTGCGCAACTCATGAGTGTCAATTGTGAACCAACCAACATCAAACCAAACAGTTGCGTGTGATAGGCGGTTGCCTCTTTTTGCAACAAAAGTTTCCATACGCGGGTTCCAACCGTGGGTTCCAACCCAGTGTGATAGCCACTTAAGAGGTGATTAAATTCTAATTCTTTATTTTTATGACGTCATTTCCGGATTCTGTCAAAGTATATTTCTACTTTAACTTTTGATATTCCATATAGATGACCGTTTGAATCATTTGGCGCTAGTTTCATTCCGATCGGTCTAACCGTTTTTGAGATATGACGTCACTTCCGGTTTCAAAATGGCGGCTTCCGGTTTGTTTTATAAAAAAGGCACCTCAGACGCCAAAAGTGCACATGTGGTAAACATTTCAGGTTGATCGGTTCAGCCGTTTAGGCTGTGACGGTGATAGCGGTGTTTCCTGATATCTGAATCTGAATCATCAGATGGAGATAGGTTTAAAAAGGGGTGTAATTGCACTGTTTTCACGGCCCTCTAGCTCGCAAATGGCATAACCTATTGAATTGTCCCCAAATTTGGTATATGGGGTGGGGTGGGCCATAGCTCGAAATTAAGATATTTCGCAACAATGTGACATTTTCCATTTTTAAGATCCAGAAGGCCGAAAATGCCATGTTGTTGCTTACAGTAAAAGTGGTTGGTCTGCTCCTCAGTTTATAGACCACTTTAAAAATGATCAAAGTGGCTCTGCTTTTTGACAAAAATCATATGCCAGTTTGATTTCCAGGTCCCCTTGTAATGGGTTTCAACAATGGGTAACACATTACAAGGGGACCTGGAAATCAAACTGCATGTGATTTTTGCTAAAAAGCAGAGCCACATTGATAATTTTTAAAGTGGTCTATTAGGCATTTACGGTATGTTGAGTGAGTGTGAGTGTATAGTACGACTTGGCTGGGTGGAGCGACCGCTCCACTAGATGTTTTGACGTTGAAATGTAATAAAAAAGGATAACGTTTTGAAAGTTTGCAACTAATTTCTGCAACTAATTTGCAACTAAAATTCCTGTCATAAATTTGCTAATATTATTATTTGAAAATGTATGACAGGAATTTTAATTATTTTAGCAGTGCCAGCTGATGCTTCAGTTCCAAGGCCTGTAGAGCGAGATTTACAAACGAATACATATCAAATCGCATGCAGTACGAAGGCTCGCTCATTAACACGTTACACAGAACGTTTGAATCAATTAAGAAGTAAAATGTGTTATCTAAAAAATCTAAATGATAATTCTCATCAAATCAGCCAGCACATGCACACTGGCTTGGGTCGAAGCCGATACCTCAAAGAACTTCTGTCCTCGACCGTTGACTTTCCCAGGAAGCTGAAATTCACATAGGTACATTTTTCTCCCTTATGTGATACCAAGACCGGTCGGTTACCCCCCCCCCCCCCCCCCGCCCCTCCCAACAAGTTCTTAGCAATCGTATAATATTATTCTATCAAAAATTTCAAGCCACTGTGCACACAGATCATTGCGTGTGTTTTCTGTGTTTCATTGGTTCATCTACTGAGCCTCAATTCTTGAGACATGTGTTGTTCCTTTTTGGCGTGTGCCCCCCCCCCCCCCCCCCCCCCAAATATCATCAGTGCGCGATTGTGTGTGTATGTGCGTGTGATTGAAAGGAAAGATGAATCAGTTCGTATGCAAGTGATTTTATTTACCTACGTGTGAAAGAATGGAAATCATGAATCAGTTACTTGCACTCACACTTACACCACACTCACACTCACCTTGTAGCGAACGTCTCCACTTGAAACTTATGGCTCGAATCTCTGCTTTTTTGTTTTGTTTAGTTGTCTGGTCATCTTGCGTCTTCTGCCAAACGGAGTAACGGATCAGGCCAATTTTTTCACAAAACTTAAGATTATTACTATTCTGGTTGTGGTCAAAATGATTTTCAGCAAAAAATTGATCTACTAATTTCTTCGGAATCTTGATTTGTAGTTTGCACAACCGTTTGACCTATAAACTGTCTTTGATAAATCTGACATTGTCTCTTATTTTACAAATTTTGAGCCCAATCAGTCAAGAACATGCACTTATTGAATTAAAAGTTTTATTACTGTCAGAAATGAAGTAACGAAATGAATGTTTTCCACTGCACAATTGAATCTGATTTGCTTTATGAACCAAATATTATAGCTTGCTATTCTTAAGTTTCAATAGAAAACAGATACTTTTATGTTGCTTTAGTGTACCAATGAATGTATATGTTTCTGTGCGTTTGGTACGCAATTTCCATTGGACATATTTGACACACATATTCAATCAAATGCAGTACAAAGGCTCGCTTATCAATGCGTAATACTGAGCGTTTTCCTAGTATTATGTTCCTATGCAATATGTAATTGATATGCTTTTATGCAATTATGCTCTTTTTTCCATAAGCTTGCGCAGGAGAAATCATTAGGGGTGGCCAATTCGGAATGAATACAAAGATGAGCAAAGATGCTGCCCAGCTCAAGTTCATCCCAGCCATGATCTACCTAGTACCTACCCAGTTTTAAGTTAGATCAAAATCGAGTATAGAATATACATCTTTATTCAATAAAAAAAAACACATAGAATTTTATAAATCACGGTCATAATATGTAGAACGTCTCGCCCTCGGTTGGTCGATCTTTTGGTGGAGAGTGGACTCCGTCTGGATGTTGTAGTCGGTAAGAGTTCGGCCATCCTCAAGCTACTGATCTGGGGGGATTTTCTCCTTGTCCTGGATTTTGGCCTTGACGGTCTTGATGGCATCGGGAGCTTCCACTTCCAGGGTGATGGTCTTGCCGGTATGAGTCTTCACGAAGATCTGCATACCGCTATGCATGACGAAGGACCAAGTGAAGGACGAAGATCAATCGCTACTGATCTGGGGTGATTTTCTCCTTGTCCTGAATCTTAGCCTTGACATTCTTGATGGAGTCAGCACCAACTTGGTGCTATACATTCTAACTACCAAGGGTGTACATTTTTTTGTTTTTCGAAAGACTTTGTAGGGGGGGGGGGGGGGGCCCTCCCCGATGCTGAAGGTAAAAAGGTTTTTTTTGTATGTTCAATGACAAAAAATTGTTCAATGACAAAAAAGGAAAATAAAAAATTAAATACAATGACAAAAAAAGGAAAATAAAAAATTAAGTACAATGACAAAAAAAGGAAAATAAATAATTGCGTGCATTGACAAAGGAAAATAAATAATTGTGTACAATGACATAGAAAGGAAAATAAATAATTGTGTTCATTGACATAGAAAGGAAAATAAATAATTGTGTACATTGACATAGAGAGGAAAATAAATAATTGCGTTCATTGACATAGAAAGAAAAATAAATAATTGTGTACAATGACATAGAAAGGAAAATAAATAATTGTGTTCATTGACATAGAAAGGAAAATAAATAATTGTGTGCATTGACATAGAAAGGAAAATAAATAATTGTGTGCATTGACATAGAAAGGAAAATAAATAATTGCGTGCATTGACAAAGGAAAATAAATAATTGTGTACAATGACATAGAAAGGAAAATAAATAATTGTGTTCATTGACAAAAATTGTACATTGACAAAAAAAGGGGAAAACAAAAAACAAAAAAATTAACTAAAAAAGACAAGACAAAAAAATTAACTTTAATGGGGCCCCTCTTCTAGCTGAAATAAAAAAAACACAAATTATAATACACTTTCTGTCAAACTTGAAACTGTTATCTGGAGGGTTATTCTAAACTTCCTTGTCGTCTCGTATCAAGTGATACGGTGTCACTACCACGTTAAATAGATAGCACTCCAGTGTGCAGTGAGCCCGTATCACGTGAAACGAGACGACACGGGAATTTAGAATAAATAACCCTCCAGGGGACCTATTTTCGAGATCGTTCGAGCTCTCGCATAATCGAGCGTGACGTCAAAGTGACGTCCGTCCGAAGGAAATAGCATCCAATAAGCCAAATCTGTGTATTGTTTTGTTTCGTCTGACGTCAGGCAGCCGTGAATCCGTATGATATTTGACTCGAACGATCTCGAAAATAGCCCCCCAGGCCCAGGGCGTCATCGGTCAACGATGATACGGAACAGGTATGGCTGAGTGGGAACGCTCGGAACTTGTATTCCGGAGGTCCGGGTTCGATTCCCGCGGCCGTCCTTCCTGACTGCATCCTGGCCAATTGACGTTTTTTGAACACGCGATTTGTGCACGCGTATAATTGATTTTTCGACAACTAAATTCTAGCAGCTTTAACTTTTTCCCTACAAACTTTCACTCATCAATCCTTAGTATGTTGTTTATATTATGTGATATTTTCAGTCCGATTTGTGCAGTAGTTTCGTTACAGCGATGTCTCGCCAATTGTGCATTTTTATTGAGCCACGCGGTATTATAAAATATCAGTGCAGTTCAGTCTATCAGGCACCACTAATTCCTCTAAGGTATAATGAACAAGATCACAGCTGAGACATCGAACAAATGGCGTTATCAATTGAAATTAAAAGTCTTGAACTACGTTATGATTCTCTAAGTCAATGAAATGTATGAAACATCGACAAAACCGTGATCAGGTAAGAATTATCGCAATAGAAGTCCCAGCAAACACTGTTACATGCCAGGCAGCTCCCATGAGATTTGCCAGTTACATGCCAGGGAGGTGCCAGGCATGTAACTATGACTGGACAACGGGATGCCAGGCACCTCCCAAGGTAGCTGCCTGGCACATGTCTGGGAGCTGCCTGGCACATGTCCATGGGAGCTGCCTGGCACATCTCAGCAGGTGCCTGGCAAATCTCTGGGAGCTACCTGGCACATCCCAGCAGGTGCCTGGCACATCTCTGGGAGCTGCCTGGCACATCCCAGCAGCTGCCTGGCACATCTCTGGGAGCTGCCTGGCACATCCCAGCAGCTGCCTGGCACCTCCCAGGTACATCTCTGGCACATTCCAGCGAGTTCAGCTGCCTAAAATTAACGGTTATTTTGAATTTAAACTGTAAAAAGTAAACTATAATTGCGATATCTACACGGGTTTTCATCATAATTACATTACGACAAGATATTCACAGAGATTATTACAATTGCGAATAGAATCTGAAATAAAACGCAAATGGATTAGACGTGATTTCGATGGCAGGACCTCCAGGTGGCAGGCAGACGCGCTATCCAAGGGACCACGATGGCAGCTGAAGGTTTGGTGCGTTGAAACATAGGTAGTTGAAACGAGCATTTGAAAGGAGATAGGTTGCGGCTGTTATGCTCACGTAAATAATTGATCCACAAAATTAATATGAAGTTAAACTAATAGGCAAATTAAAATGTATTATTTTTAAATAAATCAATGTTAGCCTGGGATTGGCACTTCTAGTGTTATCACTATACTTATAGTAATACAAACACTGGGCTATTACGACGAAGGAATAACATTACTAGTTCACTATAGTTATGTTATTATAATATATAAAAATTTAAGAATGTTATGTAAAAATGGGTTCCTAATCTCGAGTTTGTTGAAAATGTTCACCATGCGGAAATGAGCACATTACTTTATCTTTGATAAAACAAAAGATTTCCCTTGGTATCGCATCTAGTCTCATTTTCACATGCGGTATCAACTCGAGAATAGGCCCCAGCTGGAGCGCCTCTCTTCTCTCCTCGCGATCGAATTCATTTCACTTCTTTTCAGTATTCAGTATTTTTTATTGTCATTTGTGAATTACATTGTAATTATAAAAGACAGTCATTGATAAACATTGTTCCTTATAAAACTTATTAAACTACATCCACAACACTATTTAATACACAGCATATTAATTGCTCTCACTTTTGACATGTTTAGTTATAGCCAACTTAAACTCGTGAACATCTTTGCTATCTTTGATTACTCTAGGGATTTTGTTAAAATCCCTAAACCCTTTATAAAATATACTGTTATTTAACCTACTGTAGTTACAATGCGTAAGAAAAGCATCATCTGCATGACGAGTCATGTGTTCATGCAGAGATTTGTCAATGATAAAATACTTTGGCATATACCCTTTATAAATTTTAAAAACAAATATATACACAGCTATGTCTATCATTTCTCTGATAGTACACCATTTAAGTTTTTCTCTCATGCCACTCGTTGGGGTCATCCTCCTTTCTCTAAGAATACATCGCATTACTTTGTTCTGCATGATCTGCAACCTATTAATATCTTCTTGTGTGTTATTATAAAACAAAGTATTGCAGTATGTAAAATGCGGTTTTATAATACAGTTATATATCATAACTTTAGTCCATGTTGATAGATTACCTCCAACTCTATACATATATCCGATTTTCTTTCCTAATTTACTTATAACATCTTGAATATGTTTCTTAAAACATAGTCTATTATCAATTAAAACTCCCAAATATTTATAAAATTCCACACACTCAATATTAATTCCACTTATAGTTACATTATCATGCGGCTGAGTGTTTTTCATTACATTTTTTCTACCAATTACCATCATTTTTGATTTACTTTCGTTGAGTTTAAGTTTATTTACATGAAGCCAATTTACTACGTTTATAAGTTCATGGTTTATTGTACATATGGCTTCATTTACATTTTCAGAAGCTACAGAAATCACCATGTCATCCGCATACAAATTTAAAAAACATTTTTCAACAACACTCGGAATATCATTAATATACATAATAAAAAGTAATGGTCCCAATGTAGAGCCTTGTGGAACACCATGAATACACAATTTCTTCTCGGACAAACACTTCCCATATTTGACCTTTTGGTACCTTCCAACTAAATAGCTTTGTAGCCACTTGAGAACAGTTCCTTCTATACCATATTTATACCTGATTTTGTAGAGTAATCTATCCAAATTAACGGTCTCAAACGCTCTTTTAAGATCCAGAAAAACTGCTACCGTAACTTTATTATCATCTACATCTTTCATCCATTTAGCTAGGAGACCCTGAACTGCTGTCTCACATGAGTGTTTCTCTCGGAATCCAGATTGATTAATGTACAAAAGTTTATTTACATCCAGGTACTCGCTTAATTGACTGTGTACCACACTCTCAAGTATTTTATCCATGATTGCCAACATGTTTATAGGTCTAAATTCACACATTTGAATCGTATTTTTCACCTTAGGAATAGGAATGATGGTAGATTCCTTTAAATCAGTAGGAAAACAGCCCTGCGATAATGACATATTTATAAAATCAAGAACAAAGTATTTGGACACTTTATGGGAATCCATGAAAAGTTTATACGGTATACCATCTACATCACCTTTTATGCTTTTCAAACTTTTCATTTCATGTTCTAGAGTCACAAGAGATATACTTTTAAAAGATTCAAAAGTATTTACATTTTCTTCCTCTACTGTATAATGATCCAAATTTGGAATACTTTCAACTATCTTAGTGATACTGTCAAGAAAATAATTGTTAAAAGCATTAGCAATATCCTTTTCCTCCGTCAACAAGATATCTTCATTATTTACAATTTCATTCTGAATATCACATTTCATTTCTGTATTACAAATTCCTTTAAGTGTACGCCATAACTTATTACTATCCCCTTTAACATCATCAATTTTTCTTTCATAGTAATTTCTTTGAGCAGACTTGAGACTTCTGGTAACCACATTTCTACTCTTTTTATACTGTATCCAGTCATCATGATTACCCGACACTTTAGCCCTCTTATACAATAAGTTTCTGCTAGATATATTTTCTTTAATTTCCCTACCTAGCCACGGAATATTCTTTCTGTTTTTTCTTGTTACTTCAACTTTTTGTAAACACTCATTCCTAGACTCTAATATGTTTGTCTTCCACACCTTGTACTTGGAATCCAAATCCAAATCATTATAACTCCAATCTCTCGTATAAAGGTCATTCCTAAAAGCATCACTATTGTAATTATTCCAGTCATCGACCCATCTTGTCACATCCTTGGCTTCTTTTTTATTTATCTGAGCGTTTCTAATAGTGACACCAATCACCTCGTGATCAGATATACTAACATTAGGCATGATATCTGCAGTTACCAGTGCACCATAATTTGTAATTACAATATCGATGAGAGTTTTTGTGTCTTTCGTCACTCTAGTAGGGACCTTTATAATCTGTTTGTGACCATATTCAGCAAGTAGCTCTTTCAGTCTCTTAACATACCCAACATTTACCAACCAATTAAAGTTTAGATCCCCTATCATAATAAATATACCTTTAACTTTCTTAACATCTTCAAAAATCTTCTCAATAAAATTAACTGCTTCTTTTTTCTTAGCATTAGGAGATATGTACCCTGTGTATATAACACATGTGGATCCTCTAATACAGACCTGCACCCCAATAAACCAGTATCCTAATTTCTTTTCACTTATGTTAACAATGACATTTGCACTGATGTTATTTTTAACATACATAATAACTCCCCCCGTAAATCTCGAATGAGAATTACATCTGATCATTCTATAACCAGGTATGTCAATTTCTTTGTCATATATCTTATCATTTACATGAGTTTCCCCAATGCCTATTAAAATCGGATTTATTTTCTTAATGTAAGTTAGAATATCATAATAGTTCTTTGTTAAACTTTGAGCATTTAAATGTATGATATCTGTATCTGCATGCTCTGCATTATCTATTAATGTAATAGCTTCTATACTACTGCTCGGCAAGCCATCCTTTAGTTGCTACATTTTTTGTTTGGACAGGTCATTTTTTATTTTTACGTAATAAGAGCAGTTAAGGTCACTGGCTTCATGCACCGTGCTAATATCTAGCTTGCATCTACCTTTATATCTAATACAATTTATACAGTTCATGATTTCCTCTTCGCAGACACGAATGTTATGCGGTCCTGCGCAAAACTCGCACACCATTTCACCTCGACACTCTCTAGCGATGTGTCCATAACGTTGGCACTGAAAACAGCGCTTAATACGCACATACTTGGGAGCTACTGCACTACTCACTTCATTTTGCACTTTACCGACGTTTTTCCACTTATCACGCTGCATTTGTTGATAGTTATTTATCTGTTGCCCATGTGAATGAGCGTCATCGTTGCTATGGTGCTGATGCGGCTCGAATTCAGGAATTTCGCCGTCATTCGTGATGACCTCCTCGCCTGTTGTTGGTTTTCTTCTCCGGTGATCTCGCTGACGCGATGCGCTGGTATTTCTGCCGCCAAGGACAATGCGTTCCTTGTTGACATCGCCGACATCGGGATTGCGATGAACGGGTATATCTCCCGCCAAGGTCAATTCGTGCTCCACTGTAGTCGAGATTTCTTCTTTTAGCTTCAACTCTAATTGATCTATTTTATCTCGTTGCAGTTGAGTAATATATTCTAGATCGGATATTCTTTTTCTTAACAGATTGTTTTCTCTTATTAAGAAATCCACATCACTCTGAGGCATTTGCTCAGACAGAGGCAAATTACGTACTATAACACTATTGTCCTCGGTAAAACTTAAGTCAATACTTTTTAAATCGTCGAATATTTCGATAATTTCACGAACACTTTTATTTTTGTCCTCATTGTCAACAACGGTACCATCCAAACTTGGCACAGTTTTCCTAGATCTCGTAACAACATTCGTCATTTCCACTACTGAAAGGAACTTGTTTCGCGGAGCTATCAAACACGACCTGCCTCGACCACTGCCACTGCCACTGTCCGTACATGAATCATTGTATAATGAAAAACAAGAATTCTGCTGTTCGAGTTTGAGCTTACCTTGTTGTGGTAAGGGTTGTGGTGGTCTACGGAGTCGGGCTAATGCGCCTCCGCTTTAGAACAGGAGCTCGGCTCGCTAAAGTCATCTGTCGGCCGCTTCTTTCTAGAGCACAAATTCTTGAGCCAGCACGGCTTCTTCTGTTTCGTTTTGACCACAGATGGCAGCGCAGGCGTTGTAAACTAGAAGAAACGAAGGAGATCATCTAAATCATCATCGAACATAAAAACACGTTACACATTGGCACAACTCTCACTGAGTACGAGTGACACTGTGTGTAATGCATTGATGAGCGAGCCTTTGTAGAATGCGTTTGAAAGACTCTGCATAAAGATATAGCCATCAAGATTGAAATTCCTGGCAAATGTGCAAAATATTCATTTTTATGAATATTTAACAAATGTCCTTAAAATGACAATGACTTTTGAAGATAACAACAGATTAATTTATCTTAAAATTGCAACAAAAAACTAAAATATTCGTCCCAATGACAATGCAAAGTTTTAAACTGATCGGTCAAACGGTTCTAGTTTAAGTTTCAAAAATCACAGGAAAGATGTATGAAATATGGTTTTTACTGATTCCCTCGGTTAGGTGAATGATCATTTACCTAACTAAGGGGATCAGTAATAACCATATTTCATACATATGCGCACTCATCTGCTTATGAGAAAACCAAGTCGAATGAAGTTATAGTCAGTTGTCAAACGTGGATGAAATTCACGGTCTTCTGACCTTATCTTCAAATCTCGGTAAGTTGCTAACGCAGCTTATATTGGAACACAGCCGCTGAAATGTGAACTGCCTCGATAGCTCAGCTGGTAGAGCATCTGACTGGATATCGGAAGGTCGTGGGTTCGAGTCCCACTCGAGGAAAATCTTTTCACATTGCAGTTGGTATTTATTCACAGGAAAGATGGTTTTAAATTTTAGGCAATTGGAGGATTTGGCTGAAACTTTATAAGATTGGTGTGCATTGCAATGACCTAGCAAAATTTCAAATTGATCCGATTGGATCAACGGGAACAACTAGGAAGCTGGAGATAACCGCACAAGAGGTCAAGAGACGAGTGGCGAAGTGAGATTTAAAAAAAGTGCCAGTAAAAGTACCGGTAAAAGTGCCATCCCTAGTGGTGACATAACAGCGTAACTACAATACAATTGTCTGGTCTAGTCAGCCGTATAGGCTGACGCTGCCAAGCAGTGGTGGACACTTTCTTTAAAACAGACTGTACGTCAGCCTGCTACCAGGGACTGTTTACCGCAACGGCTTCATATTTTGCATGGTCATTGAGACCAACATTTGCTCTTATTTTACAAATTTGCATCCCAATCAGTTAAAAACGTATGAACTTAATGACATTGGAATGCTTCTCGGGGCCTGCCCAGGTTAAATCCATTATTTATTGTCTATTTTTACCATGATAATGAGTTGAGATTAAGATTATACTAATTAGAAATCCATTTCAATGTTAATTTTGATAATTATTACCTTTGTAAACAGTTAATAACATGTCTGTATAAGTTGAGTAACGCGGAATATCATGAGAAGAAATGATGTTTAAATGTTGGCGCGTTTGGAAAGTAGCGTCGTTGTCAGGGTACGCCATCTTGCGTTGCTAAGGACGCTCAAGCGTTGTCTCCGTTGCTAAGGACGCGTGAACGTTTCGTCCCAGAGGTGATTTTTTTTTTTTATTATCACATATTTATTTACATTTATAAACACTTAATTCCACACTAGGTAGAGTAAAAATTTCTTATAGGCTAAATACATTTAGTAATGCCGGCTAGCCAGGCCTGTCACATTTGTCTTCCTTCTCATCCTCCTCCCCTCCTTCCTTTTTTCTTCTTGTTCTTCTTCTCCTTCTTCTTATTCTTCTTCTTCTCCTCCGTCTTTTTCTTCTTCATCCTCATCCTCCTCTACTACCTCCACTTTAGTAACTATTTGTTCCCATAATTCTTGATTTTCCCACAAATGTTTCCTTTCAACTTCTTCCCATCTTTCACCTCGTTCCTCAACATCTCTTTTCACCTGTTCAATCCATCTATCTCTTGGCCTCCCAACTTTTCTTTTACCTTCCACATACTTTCCAAATTCACTTTTGGCTCTTCTACTGTCTTTCATTCTCTTAAGTTTACCAAACCACCTCAGTCTTTCTCGCCCAATTTTGAACCCAACACTCTCCACACCCATCTTCTTCCTTATCACCATACTTCTTACATGTTCCTTCATCGATATATTTGCCATTCCTCTCACGAACTTCATCTCTTCTGCTTGTACCATACTCTCCTCCTTCCATCCCAAATTCCACGTCACCGCCCCATAACATAATATCGGTAAAAAATATTGCTTGTATAATACTAATTTAAATTTAAGTGGTAAATCCCTATTCCATACTAATTTTCTAACTTTTTGATAAAACCCGTCTGCTTTCTGTATTCTTCTTTTAACTTCTTTCGAACACTTTCCGTCTTTTGTAACCAAACTTCCTAGATAACTAAAATCTTCTACTTGTTTAATATCTTTTCCATCCAATTTCAAACCATCTCTTACAAGCCCATTTTTCTTCTTCTCCAAAACCAAATATTCACTCTTCTCACTACTTATCTTCATTCCATATCTTTTTATCACTTCGTTCCACACATCCACTTTCTTCTGTACCAACTCTTCAGTCTCTCCCCAAATTACAACATCATCCGCATATACCCCAGTTTGCGAATCTAGATCTTCATTCCTTTCCACCTCCCGAATTATATCATCCATTACCATAATGAACAGCAAAGGTGACAACACACTGCCTTGCCTTAATAATATAATAATAATAATGTAATTTATTGAGCACATAAAATAGGTACATAATTGGTCTGTATTCAACAATCGAGTCGTTGATCTTCCATACATCCATCATACATTCCATACATACATACTGATCTCACACTAAACCAGCCCGTTCTTCCTCCCACTGTTTCCACACAACTCTCACATCCAACATACAAACTCTGTACTCTTTCAATCAACTTCTTGTCTATTTCCCTCTTTTCTAAACTCTCCCACACCCTATCCCTTGGCAAATGATCATACGCTTTTTCAATATCCAGAAACACTAACCATATTTCCTTTCCCATCTCCCAATTTCTCTCCATAATGGTCCTTATAGCGAATATAAGGTCTATCGTAGATCTGTTTCTTCTAAATCCATATTGTTCATCTTTCAAATCCTCTTCAACTACACTTCGTATCCTCTTCTCTATAATTCGTTCGTATATCTTCGCTCCTTGGCTCATGAGTGTTATCCCTCTATAGTTGCTACATTTCTTGCGATCCCCTTTCTTAAACAATGGTACAATAACACCTCTCCTCCAATCCCTTGGTACAGTTTTTTGAATCCATGCCGATGCCACAACTCTGTAAAACCACTCCAATCCAGCTTTACCACCTGCCTTTATCATTTCCACACTTATCTCATCCACTCCCGGCGATCTTCCATTTTTCATCCCTTTTACTGCCACCTCAACTTCCCCAAACATTACCATATCATCTTGACAATTCAATTTATCGCACTCTTCACTTATTTCCTTGTCTTCAGTACCACCTTTGTCATCATTCAATAACTTTGAAAAGTAGTGCTTCCACATATCTTGTATTTCCTCCACATCATTTGTAAGGCATCCCCTTTCATTTACCATATAATTAGTTGTTCTATTATCTTGCCTCTTACATTTTACTACAGAATATAACATCTTTTTGTTTGCCTCAAAGTCCCTCTCTAGACATTCAACAAATGCGTTCATTGTCTTCGATTTTTCTTCTGAAACCAAAAAGTGAACATATCTCTTCATCCTTTGATATTTATTTATATTCAATATTGTTCTGCACTCTTCTTTTCTTTCTTACTGCACACTTAATTGCATTTGTCCACCACGGTGTTTCCTTTCTTCTTCTCAATCCCTTTGTCCTCCCGCATATATTTTCTGTAATAGTCAATATAGCATTTTTAAAACTCATCCATTCCTCTTCTACTAAATTAAGATCCCCAACTGGCATATTTTCTTCTATTGCCATTTTAAATTCTTTTCTTATTTCATCATTCTGCAATCTCCATACCTTCAATTTTCTTCTTCTCTTCGCTTTTCTTCTTTCAACACATTTTCTTGGCATTCGTATATCCGCTATTAATAGTCGATGATCACCATCAAACGCCACATGCGGTACAACCTTTACATCCAATACCATTTTTCTAAGTGCGTCACTGTATATTATATAATCAATTACCGATTTCGATCTCCCATCCCAACCATACCTCGTGATCATATTCTTTTCATTCTTCTCAAACATACTATTTCCAATCACCAATCCATTTCTTGCACAAACTTCTAACAAATTTTCTCCTTCTTTATTCCTGGATCCATATCCATTTTTTCCCAAAACCTTTTCAAATCCTCTTCTTTCTCTTCCAACCTTTGCATTTAAGTCACCCATTACAAATGTACTTTCAAAATTGAATTGTACTGGTGAGTCGGAAGGCTATATGCAAATTTGGTCTGAGAGCCAATCCGATAGCCGGATTCAAGAAAATTTACCGCACAACGACACAAGTTAGGAAATCGACAGGATTATAGTCGGGGAGAGGCAGAGTTCGCATCTGAAGAAAACCAAGAAAGTGATCATTTTGCCGGGGAGCTAACGACAAAAGCCAGGTGAGACAGAACAGAGCGTCAGTTCGACACGGGACTCGGTCAGAGCAACTTCACGTCAGTCGGGTGCAGAAATTTACATGTGATCTCGCACAAAGTTGTTTTTATGCAATTATTACGATGCAGTGCAACACAGAATTGTTATATTCAAGTGTTAACTTAACAGTGAATGATTATTAACATAATAATCAACCCGAAAAATAATTAGTGACGATAATTAACGAATTATAACGGCTGACGGACGTGATCCATTCTTCAAATGCAAGCAACATGCATTTGAAGTGCACTGGTTAATATGCAGTTCCGAACAATTTACCGCGACGATAACGCGAATGAACTGATTACGAAACATCATGACAGGTGTTGACGAGTGAGAGGTCATGGACACTGGAATCGACCTTGGATAGAGTGAGCGGCGCGGGAGCAGCTGCGGCGGCCGAGCATGTAGCGGCAAGCGACACCGAGGCGGCTGATCTGAGAGGGAGTACAGGCGAGGCCTTCGTTATTCATGGTTTTCACGTGACGTCACGGCAGTCGTCTCGGCCGCATTTCCCCTACTTTACCCCTCCTGAGTATACACGAGTCACTGTTGTAGCTAGAGTAGCATTGTAAACAATCGCTTTTAGGTGGCTCGGCTAATCGGACATGGTCTCAGATCTTCATAATTTTTTGTCTACTTATTGATAATCACGTCATACACAATCCTTGAAAAAATTGAACAATTCTCGTGTCTAGTTTCTGAGATAAATTGAGTTTTCTTCCCCATATAATCTTATGGCATTGGCAGCCACGTAAAATCGTGTCACATTTATACTAATAATGTAGATCTGATTTTTATGTATTCCCAACTTTGAACAAAAAACTTATTTTCTGATAGATAGTTGGAACTTCTATTAGGAAAGAAATTGAAAACAATTCCAACGTGTGCTATTAATAGAAGGTTTAAACCAAAAACGAAATGATTTCCCTATACCTCCTGTGTTACAGTTTCTTTCATTCTCGGAGGCAATAAATTGAAACTTCGCTTTCAGACATGAGTTGTAAGTTTAATCGCATGTAATGATTCTTTTATACTTAAATATAGAGGTCACCACTGACCCCAGAGGGAAAATCTCGAATGTTATCATAGCCAAATCTTTTTTAAATGTCCTAAGGAACAACTCCACCAAATTTCATGCTTGTTTCACAAAATGCTCAATTATTCCTCTTAGCCGCTCTACTAGGTATATGCATTTATTTTATATTTTTGCCCTCGAAGTTATAAAAGCTACGGCAATCCTGACATAGACAATGTTTCACTGGTTTTCTGCCGTTCCATAATACGGCTGTTGAAATCTAATGTGTCAAATGATTTCCAAATTGAATATTTATTATGACTTGAATGCTTTTTTATTTCACTTTTTAATACACAAATAAGTTATTATAGTTTCTTCTTCTTTAAACTTGAACGACTACGCTTTAATTTTAATATTTAACATGAAGAATTCATGTCAAACTCTTGGTGACTCTAGTTTTCACATGCATTTTTACGGCAGGCAAGTGCTACTTGTATACCCAAAATGGCGGCGTGACTGAAATACCTGGCCGTGGAGGGGCGGAAGTGGGGCTCGTGAAAACCATGAATACGTACAGGCCGTAGCCTAAGCGAGAAGCGAGCGTGTGACGTCACGCTAGAAGGCAATGTTTAGCACAGCGCGCTATGAGCCGCACGCTCTGGATGCATCGGAAATCCACGTGTATTTAGTTATTTTAACATCATTTTGTAATTGTCAAGTACACAGATACGCCAGTAACGATGTGTTAACACCTGATGTCGCTGTGATAGCGGAATATAGCAGTTTATAGGTACTTTTCTGCAGCGGTAATGTTTTGGATCGGTATAATATGATGCATTTCTTTACATTGAAACACGATTAAATTACTCCATCCACCCAATTCATGGTTAGGTCAAAACAACACTTGAATGTTTCCCAATGTATAAAAACCTACAACGAAAAATGCGTTTAAAATAAATGAAATAAAGCTAATTATTGATAATGCTTCAAAAGTCAATGATATTATCATAGAATAAATATTATTGTCTTGTTCAAATTAAATTGTGGTTCAGTGGTCAGGCAGATAGACCGATGATTGATATTTGAGATATTATTTTGACTTATTTCGGTCTAAACATAAACCTTCAGAAGTTATTATGACTAAGAGCGTGGGAAGTCTTGAAGTGAAGACAAAGCAAAACTGCTGCCGCGTACGTTCTGCCGCTTATTTTAGTACCTACATTTCTATCAGCACTCGTTATTCACTCTCAAGACTGAATAAGTTTCTGTTGCATCAAAGACAAATATAATGTAATGTAATCGCGGAGATGTGTTATTTGTATTTGGAATCCAATATTATATCAGAAAATTATTTGCATAATACCAAAGCCTATCTTACATTACTTGTTATTACCAGGCAAATTGTCCCAACTCCAAGTATGTAGACAAGTATGTATAGGTATGTATGTTTTCTTGACGACAATTATCTACCATAATATTAATTTCAATATGTCCTAAATGTATCTTGAGTTATGAGAATGTAATAAAATTATTCACTTTGGAATGTTCAACCGTATTGCAATTTACGTTTATTCAGGGATTGTAATAAATTGCGTCAATATTAGTAACAATTGAGTGCTGTTTAATGAACACCGTATCCTCTACTTCATTAGCAACATTTTAAACTAACAATATAATTGAAAAGTACGAAGATATCGGTTGTTTTGTTGCGTTGCAATCATGAAATAACACGTAGCGCGCTATGCCGGCTAGCGCGGAGACCGCCTTCTACTGTGACGTCACGATATCTATGCTACGGCCTGAGAACGAAGTGAGTATAACGAGGGCCTCGGTACAGGCAGGTGCTCAAGGACGGCGTTGGAGGACGACGGCAAGAGGGTGACGGCAACCCGAAGAAGTAACCGGCCCGGCGAATGCGAACCTCTGGGACGATTGCGACGCAAAGAGATGGCGGCGGTAACGGACAATGATATGGATTACACACGAGGTTTGAGTACTATGCAGATGTATTATTATTGTTCAGGATGTTAAGGGAGGACAATGGTGAAATTTCTACAAAATTTTTATATTTTCCAATTTTTTTTTATTTCCAATTTTTTTATATATAACTTTTATATAAAAGATATTAACTCTTTTAAGTAGTATTTTCCCTTGTAAGATACTGTATTTAATTGTTTTACTGTGATAACGTAATGCTTTCTAATGGTGTACAATATTTCATATACGCTATTATATATATATTCCATATATATAAAATTAGCTTGATTATGCGTATTTATCTCAAAAAGTTCTTGTGCGATTGTCTTCATTTTTTTTTTGGATGTCCATGAATAGATTATAAAGGTTTAGACAGAGCCTTTAAGCCATATTGTACTTCATTCTTCTACAATAAATGTGTAACCAATAGTGTTGCTACAATATAATTAATTATTGTTTTTGATAATTTTTTTGTGCAGGCAAAAAAAAATATTTCAAAAATTCCTCTTACCAAATTGTTAATTATGTTTATATGCAGCCTAAAATAATTTTTAATGTTGTTATCACAAAAAATTTGGAAATAAAACTGTACCAACGGAACTCACTTTTTTTTTAATAAAAAATTATCTAGAATCCAAAATTTTGATTTTTTTTTCAATTAAAAAATTTAAATCAAATCCTTTTTTATATGTTAGTAAACCCTGAAAATTTCACAGCCATTGCATTCTTATTGTAGATTTTAGGTTTTTCACCATTGTCCTCCCTTAAGTATTAAGAATTCATACGAATATTATGTATGCAGGACATGTAGAATAGTCAGGTATAAAACCAGCTGGTCAGAACAGGAGGGACATACTTGTATCATGCTTATTGTTTACAATATAACTGTAACCAGGTTTATAGTGTTGATGATATGAGACGAAGTACCTGTCACATTAGGATTTCCCACTGAGCAAGTAAGGATGTTGATTTGCACAAGCATTTAATTATTGAGCTTATCTCGTGAGTCTTATTTTTACTCTGCTTGGTTCTTAGCTTGAGCAACTGAGAAGCACGACAACATTTTTAATAGCTGTCAGAATATTGAATCTGATTTGCTAGGATAAACAGTTAATTTCTGTACCCGGTATATTGATCTACATTTCCAATAATGCATATGATTTGTCGATAAGACAGTTCACAAAATGTCGTCGCGACTATCTGTAGGAAAACTGCTGAACTCAATGATGACCTTCTAGCAGATTTCAGTACATTTTGTAGAAACACCGTTTTTTGCCACTGTTTATTTTACAACATTCGGAATGGTGTACTTCTTCCTCACAAACGTTTACTACTTTCACAACCCTTTTCAAAATATCTATACTAAACCAAATGGTGAAGATACCAACTGAAACAAAACGGCCATCCGCGGCTGCAATTCCCACTCTAACCTTGAGTCCAAGGTAGTCTTAAGCGTAGTCTTAAATCCCTCACCTCCTTCTGTAGCTCTTGCATCATATCAAGAAGCTTTTGGGAGGTGTTCATTTGCGCGGAGTACATATACTCTAAGCGCACGTTGTGCATATGCACTTGTTGCATTGTACTTCTGATTTCCTGAAAACAATGCAACAGGTTCAAGACATCGGTAGGTACCCATAAAAAGCACTCTGTGTAAAAATACCAGCCAAGTCTCTTCAACTAAAAATAAAAAATAAATATAAAAATTCAGCAGTGACTGGACAGTAGTCATATCAAAATATGGTAACCATAGTTGACCGTCTGAATCGTTTGGCGCTAGTTTCGTTCGAAACGGTCAAGCAGTCCGTACCACCTTAATTCGATTGCTTTCGAAATGCCCGGGACGCGTCTTTACAAAGCTAACTCGGCTCCAACGATGGCACGCTATTAGTACAGCACCTCCGAGGAATGCTCCTTCATATTGTGATACAAGCATGACATTTGGTAGAGATGTTCCTTAGGACATCTAAAAATATTTGAGTATGATATCATTCGAGATGCCCATAGGGTTAGTGGTGACCTCTGAGGGTCAAATTACATAAATCCTCAAAATTCATATCTAAAACCAACATTTTGAGCGAATTTTTGCCATATTACGACCATCTGCGTACAGGGGACTTTCTTTTTTAAAAATACGAAATTACGAAATATTCCACAGAGAGATTTGTGAGATTTTGACCGTGGAGCAAGTGGTTACCTCAAAATCCCCACAAAAAGTAATAATAATTTAGAGGAATCATATTTTTTATTGAATAATTGTTCTATTATAACCAATTTTAATTTATATGCTGTTGTTATTCCAAACCAAAATGTAAACAAAATGTTTACTCATTGGGCTCATTATGCCCTTTCCTGCATCAATTTTGGTTTTGATCATCGTTATTAACTCTCGATAGACCATTTTAACTGAAAAAAAAATTAAAAAATTAAAAAACTAAAAATAGCTCAATAAATACGATTCTTGTCATTTGGCCCAAATGACCCCTTGTAAAATTTTGTAATTTATTTTTAATTTTTTAAATCACATGTATGCCGATGGTCATTATAGAGCAAACATTGGCTCAAAATGATGACTGAGACATGAACTGTGAGGATTTATGTAATTTGACCGCCAGAGGTCACCACATGATCCCATGGGAAAAATTTCGAATGGTATAGTCAAATCTTTTGTCTATGTTCTAAGGAACACCTTCACCATGTCATGCTTGTATCATAAAATGAACGATCACGAATGTTCCTGGACTTCACAGTTTTGCAGAATAACCAGAAAACAGCTGTCCTGGGACAGCAACCATGAAACTGTCCATATATGGACATTTAACATTTCATCATTATCTCATATCGTATTATTCTCCACATATATCATTATAAAACTAGTTTCAAATTGTAATCATGCGTTTTCTGAATTAATCTCGTGTAATGAATACCCATAAAAAACAATACGTGTAAAAATACCAGCCAAGTCTCATCAACAAAAAAAAAAATGAAATCTAAAAATTCTGCACTGAAATGTAATGATATCAAAAAATTTGCCAAGTCAAAACTTTATTTGAAAATCAAAAAATACTTGGCGCATCGTGTACATAAATAGCTTGGAAGTATAAGACAATTATCTAGTGGAGCGGTCGCTCCACGCCAGCCAAGTCGTACGGCGCGCACACTCTCATATAAAGGCTGGAGCAAACCCACTTTTACTGTAAGCATCAAAGTGGCATTTTCGGCCTACTGGATCTTAAAATTGGGAAATCTCACAATGTTGCGATATATCTTAATTTCGAGCTATGGCCCACGCTACAACATATACCAAATTTGGGAACGATAGGTTACGCCCTTTGCACGCTAGAGGGCCGTGAAAACAGTGTTTTAGGGCGGTTTTCATAATAATGATAATAATAATAATCTCAGTAGTAGTAGTAGTAGTAGTCTCCTGGAATTCAAATCCGGTAAACAGGCCACAGCCTAAACGGCTGAACCGATTGATCTCACATTTTTACCACGTGTGCACTTTTGGCGTCTGATTTAACCTTCACCCCATGAATTTTTTGTGCCGCCATTTTGAAACCGCAAGTGACGTCATATCTCAACAACGGCTGGACCGATTGGAACGAAAATAGCGCCAAACGATTCGGACGGTCATCTATATGGATTATCAATAGCAACAGACTAAAATTTATGTTAACGAAACCGGAAATGACGTCATGAAATTTAATTCATCGATTGGCATTTCGGCAACAAATTTAATCCAATTATTTTGATATTTATGTAACGTATGTTCTTTTGTGATTTTATTTGACTTGATATAAAACCAACCGGAAGCCGCCATCTTGAAACCAGAAATGACATCATATCCTTATAACGGCTAAATAGATATGAACGAAACCAGCGCTAAACAATTTAGACGGTCAACTTTATGTATTATCATCAATAATATTTGCAGTTTCCCATACTGAAACCGGAAATGACGTCACACATTTTAAAAATCGCACAAATTTACATTTTGATGCAATAAATATACTATTTGAGACTGCTTATAATAAAATGTAATCATGTTTAAATTATAATTCAAGAGGTCAGTGATTTCAGCAGCCATTTTGAAACCGGAAGAAACGTAATATCTCGAAAACTGGTTGACAGATCGGTATGAAACTAGTGCCAAACGATTCGGAAGGCCATCTCTATGGAATAGGTACAGTCAAACTAGAATTTTCCTATTTATGAGACCGGAAATGACGTCATTCAAATTTATAAATCATTATAATACCCTCCTATACAATAAATACATATTCAGAAAGCTAAAAATGATACACATCATTTATAGTTATAAATTCTATGTGGCAGTGCAGAAAGTTCAGCGGCCGTTTTGAAAACCGAAGTGTTGCCATATCTCGGAACTGGGTTGACCGATTGGAATGAAACCTTTGTTTTTTTCATGAGAATAACCAAATTGTAAAGGGTAATTTTTTTTAAAGGATTTAGTAATTGTTCATGTGGTATGTGTCACACGTAAGTTGTATGAATAAACTAAAAAAAGTAGTGATATCCCCATAAAAAACACTCCGTGTAAAAATGCCAGCCAAGTCTCTTCAACTTAAAAAAAAATAATGAAATCTAAAAATTCTGCACTGAAAAGTAGTGATATCAAAAAATTAGCCAAGTCAAAACTTTATTTGAAAATCAAAAAATACTTGGCGCATCGTTTTTTTTATGGCATTAAAGGTATACTATGTATATGTTTATTTCATGGATAATTTATAATTGGCTTATACTTCCAAGCTATTTATGTACACGATGCGCCAAGTATTTTTTGATTTTCAAATAAAGTTTTGACTTGGCTAATTTTTTGATATCACTACTTTTCAGTGCAGAATTTTTAGATTTCATTATTTTTTTTTAAGTTGAAGAGACTTGGCTGGCATTTTTACACGGAGTGTTTTTTATGGTAAATTATACATGAAATATACATACATAGTATACCTATAATGCCCTAAAAAAAACGATGCGCCAAGTATTTTTTGATTTTCAAATAAAGTTTTGACTTGACAATTTTTTTGATATCATTACTTTTCAGTGCAGAATTTTTAGATTTCATATTTTTTTTTTGTTGAAGAGACTTGGCTGGTATTTTTACACGAAGTGTTTTTTATGGGGATATCACTCCTTTTTTTAGTTTATTCTAACAACTTGTGACACATATGAAATGAACAATTACTAAATTCTTTTAAAAAATCATCACCCTTTACAATTTCGTTACCACTAATGAATAGCAGCGTATGGTCCTAAATAAATGCTTTAAATGATCTTTCACGAAGAATAGCAAAGGTTTCATTCCAATCAGTCAACCCAGTTCCGAGATATGGAAACACTTCGGTTTTCAAAATGGCTGCTGAACTTACTGCACTGCCACATAGAATGTATATCTATAAATGATGTGTATCATTTTAGGCTTTCTGAATACGTATTTATTATATAGGAGGGGATTATAATAATTTTTTAAATTTGAATGACGTCATTTCCGGTCTCATAAATAGGAAAATTCTATTTGTACTGTTCATATTCCATAGAGATGGCCATCCGAATCGTTTGGCGCTAGTTTCATACCGATTTGTCTACCAGTTTTTGAGATATGACGTTACTTCCGGTTTAAAAATGGCGGCTGAAATCTCTGACCCCTTGAAGTATATTTGAAACATGATTACATTTTATTATAAGCTGTCTGAAATAGTATATTTATTGCATCAACATGTAAATTTGTGAGATTATTAAAATGTGTGACGTCATTTCCGGTTTAGGTATGGGAAACTGCAAATATTATTGATGATAATACATTAAGTTGACCGTCTAAATTGTTTAGCGCTGGTTTCGTTGAAATCTATTTAGCCGTTATTGAGATATGATGTCACTTCCGGTTTCAAAATGGCGGCTTCCGGTTGATTTATAACAAGTCACATGAGACGTCAAAAGTACATACGTTACATAAATATCAAAATAATCGGATCAACCTTTGTTGCCAAAAAGCCAATAAATGTATTTCAAATTTCATTACGTCATTTCCGGTTTCTTTAACATATTGTTTAGCCTTTTGCTACTTATAATGCATATAGATGACCGTCTGAATCGTTTGGCGCAAATTTCGTTCCGATCGGGCCAACCGTTGACGAGATATGACGTCACTTCCGGTTTCAAAATGGCGGCATAAAACCAGTTATAGCAAAAGGCACCTCAGACGCCAATAGTGCATATGTGGTAAAAATTTCAAATCAATCGGTTTAGCCGTTTAGGCTGTGGCCTGTTTACCATATTTTAGCTCCACCCTACTACTACTACTACTGAGATTATTATGAAAACCGCCCTAAAACACTGTTTTCACGGCCCTCTAGCGCGCAAAGGGCGTAACCTATTGTTCCCAAATTTGGTATATGTGGTGGGGTGGGCCATAGCTCGAAATTTAGATATTTCGCAACAATGTGAGATTTTCCAATTTTAAGATCCAGTAGGCCGAAAATGCCACTTTGATGCTTACAGTAAAAGTGGGTTTGCTCCAGCCTTTATATGAGAGTGTGCGCGCGCCGTACGACTTGGCTGGCGTGGAGCGACCGCTCCACTAGATCCCCATAAAAAACACTCCGTGTAAAAATACCAGCCAAGTCTCTTCAACTAAAAAAAATAGAAGAAATCTAAAAATTCAGCACTGAAAAGTAGTGATATCAAAAAATTGGCCAAGTCAAAACTTTTCAAAAAATACTTGGCGCATCGTGCATATAAATAGTATAGAAGTAGGCAGGAAATGAAATGTACTCATGTCCTAAAAAAACGATGCGCCAAGTATTTTTTGAAAAGTTTTGACTTGGCCAATTTTTTGATATCACTACTTTTCAGTGCTGAATTTTTAGATTTCTTCAATTTTTTTTTAGTTGAAGAGACTTGGCTGGTATTTTTACACGGAGTGTTTTTAATGGGGATATCACTCCTTTTTTCAGTTTATTCTTACAGCTTGTAACATTATATTGTGGCACCAAAGACTATTATTCCTTTAAAAAATTACGCCTTTGTGATTTGGTTGCTAAGAAAAGTTGTGCTTGTTGCTATGTAAATGCTATAAATAATATGCTATGAAGTATAGCGATAGTTTGGTTCCAATTGGTCCAGCCGTTCTCGAGTTATGGCATCACTTCCGGTTTTCAAAATGGCGGCTGGCGTCAGTGCCACCTAAAATATGTATTTATAAATGTTATAACATAAAAAGCCTTCTGAACATATTGTTATAAAAGATGATTTTAGTCTGATTTTTCATTTTTATGACATCATTTCCGGTTTCGGTAATAGTACATTTCTATTTAGACTATTGATATTTTATATAGATGACCGTCCGAATCGTTTGGCGCTAGTTTCGTCTCGATCGGTCCATCCGTTTTTGAGATATGACGTCACTTCCGGTTTCAAAATGGCGGCACAAAAAATTTGTAAGGGCAAGGTATCATCAGACGCCAAAAGTGCACATGTGGTAAAATTTTCAGGTCGATCGGTTTAGCCGTTTAGGCTGTGGCGGTGACAGCGACGTTTCGTGATATAATCAGATAGGTTTTAAAAGGGGTGTAATTTCACTGTTTTCACGGCCTTCTAGCTCGCAAATGGCATAATCTGTTGTTACCTAATTTGGTATATGGGGTGGGGTAGGTCATAGCTCGAAATTAAGATATTTCGCAATAATGTGATATTTTCGGATTTTAAGATCCAGTAGGCCGAAAATGCCATGTTGTTGCTTACAGTAAAAGTGTTTGGTCTGCTCCTTAGTTTATTAGGCAGTAACGGTATTTTGAGTGAGTGTGAGTGTACTGTACGACTTGGCTGGGTGGAGCGACCGCTCCACTAGATAGTCATTCAAAGCGATGGTTCATCCTTAAATCACTCACCTCCAATTCAATCTCGTAGTCTTTAGTAATTGCTACCAGTTCCGAGATTTGCGTTTCGATTCGCGACTGAATCTTCAGTATAACATCAAATGATTTACCATCATCCTGTAATCATGGCAGAAGTTCAAGACATCGTAACCCATAAAAAGCTCTCCGTGCAAATACCACCCAAGTCTCTTCAACTAAAAATAAAAGAAAAGAAATTTAAAAATGCAGGTATTGATATCAAAAAATGGGCGAAGTCAAAACTTACTTAAATTGAAAACAAAAATATACATGGGTATTAGGCCATTAGGTAGATTTTATGTATATTTCACATCTGGCCTATACTTCTAAACTATCTACATCACGATGCGCGAAGTATCGTATATTTGGTTTTTAAAATTAAGTGTTGACTTGTCCCATTTTTTGATATCACTACTTTCAGTGCTGATTTAGATTTCTCATATTTGTTTATAGTTGAAGAGACTTGGCTGGTATTTTTACACGGAGTAATTTTTATGATGATACATAATACATATTAATACGTACCCCTTCTTTATCACGTTTCTTATGCTTCGAGACCCGTTGCTTCGAAGTCTTCTCCGGTGATTTACTTGAGTTCAAATCAGGATCTTTCTGAGAACTTCCAGGCAAGTTCTCACTTTGATAATCTGTGGACCGCGTCATCATTTCATTCTTGTCAGCCTCGGTTTCGATCTCGTGGCGACTCAACAAGTTCATTCTAGTTGGACTGGGATCTAAGTACCTCCAATGATCTTTGGTGTTCCCTTCTTCACAATCTTGTACGTTTGTCTTCACATTTAATTTACCACGGGAGATAGCTATTGCAATGTCGACGTGAAGGTCTTCGCCGCATTCCAAGAAAAGCTCTCGTAGTGTATGGATGGCAGCTGCAACTTTCGTACTCGTGTTAGATGGACCTGGCTCTGAAACATACACAATAGTCATACTACATACAGAATTATGCTAGAACCTGCAGGGTTGGCCAGTATTTGGAATACAAGTATTTCAACTTGTATTTTGAGCAGTTTTTTGAAAGTGTTTGGATACTTGTATTTTAAATACTTTTGTGAGAGTATTTTGATAGGTACTTGTATTTCAAATACTTTTTCAGAGTATTTGCCCAACCCTGACTAGAACTAACTACGGCACTAGCCCACATAGACCATGAGAGAGTCCCAAGCTTCAATGTGCATTTTTATTAATTATTGCATTAGTTCTGTACACCTGCAAAGTTTCATATCTGCAGCATACTATGCACAATTGTAGTTTTTTCATATTTTTCATTAAAAAATTGAGATTTATATGGAGGATTTATTGGTCGAGAGAAATTTTATTCGGTAAATGAATGTCTGTTCAAAAACCAAGATAGGTAGCCATTTTGTTGGCACTGATTGGAGGCACATTTGTGGTAAGTTGAAAATTTATGTGAACTGCAAACAAATGTTAAATTAAATATTATATATTCCATACCTATTCGGAACTATAAAATTTACCCCCACCACAATGGGGAATAGCCAACAGGTGAATGTTGAGATTATTGTTTATATACAGAATAGCCTCAAAGAGCAATGTGAATGTTTATTATATTTTTTAATTCATATATTTCCCATGATTAATGTATTAGTTTTCGACATTTCACTCCTCTGCAAAAACAAGATGTACGTCACACGCCGAGTTCCCTGTGTTACGGGATGCATAGAACAGGTTCTGGCTAACCTTATCTATACGGCCCGACTCGGCGTGTGACGTCATCTAAAGTAATACCACATCTGTCTTCAACAACATCTCAACTTCCATAAAATATTTATTATTCTGAAATCTAAACTTCACTTCACTTCCCTATTGACGTCACGAGCAAGACTGAAACGCGCGCAAATTTTGACACGTGAGTGTGACAGTGACAGCTGATGGGACTTGGGTGAAGTTAAAATCATCGTTACCTATAGTATTATTTTGTTAACAACCAATAAATGTGAGCATCTAAAATTAGGAGCTAAAATTGCGTCATGGTTCAACACCAAGTGCAAACAATGCTGCTTGTCAAAGTTTTATTAACGCTTTTAGCAAAGAAACTTCGTCAAAAAATATACCTTAAGTATTGATACAAAAGAATCGATTTCGATGCTATTTTGGCATTATTTTCAAAGAAATTTAAAATGAAATGTGCGATACTGATATGCAATATTCTTTGGGAAACTTTAGACAAAATGCAATTGACTAAATCCCCAATGTTCCCGCAGGGAAATGTTAGAATTTAAGTAAAATATAGTTGATAATGATTCGATTTTGGAATACCTTTGAAAAAGGTTGCAATAAGCAACAGCAATAAGCAATAAGAAAAATCTGTAGCCTGTGGATTTGACCAACGTTTAGCTCATTTGGTCTAATAGTAGATATAACCGTTGTCTTCTTACCTGGTTCGGAGGCCATCATTTAAAATAGTTTAAAATGAAATAACAGTAAGAACACAAATAAAGAGCTTTCGAACAAAAAAGGAGTCACAATTCTATTCCCTAGCGACGAGTTTGTACTTGAAAAAGTATTCCAACAATTAGATTGACAATATATTGGTAGGTAGGTACTATAGAAAATCTTTGTATATTATTTATGACATTGTCATCTTGACAACAGTGTAACACGCTAGTAGGTAATGGTTGTGAAGCTGAAAAATTATTAAATTTTAATATTTTATACCAATCTCAAATATTCTTTTAAAGACAAAATTGCATGAAATGGCTTTAATAAAAATTAGTTAGATCCAATTTTTCTTGAAAGGGGTTTGGATCACTGACATTGTAAAACACCGTTGTTATTAATGAAATCAGATATCACCTACTAGAGGAAGATGACGAGTTAGCATAGACTTCATCGGAAGATGCCATCACATTTTTTTCAGACAATTTCTTTCTTTCAAATACCGTTTTATGATTGTCAAGTGTACCTACAAATTATTTACGGAAAAAAAAAAATGATGGGACACAGACAGATTTCATTACAATACTATGAGATTTATTACATGAGATAATATGATACTATGAGATACTATTACAATACTATAATAGATATTACAATATAAAGCAAAATATTACAATCTTTAAATAACCTGCCAGGAAGCTCCTTCAAAACTCACCTAGAATTGGACGTGCTAGATGCTATCGGTCTCGCTTTTATCTCAGCCTGTATTCGGTGGTCCAACGACGCCTCCTCTGCTTTTGCCACCTGTGAAATATCAAACATTCAACAATGAGCAACAAACAAAAAACCAAATGAACTTTCAAGATCATTTCTAAGACAGGTTGCATTATATGCATACATAGAATGGAATCAAAAGATTTCAGTTGAATGAGAAGAGATTTTGCTTTAATTTTCACATCCGAATGTTTGGTTGTTTCATCTATCGCCGTTAAAATCGACGTATAGTTCCGCTTAACGGCCGAGACGGCTTCGGCTCTACAAGCCCACCGCGTTGTTGACAGTGATTTTAGGATGCGCAACACTGTCCCAGCCTCCTGCACGACCTTTTCCAGGATGGCATGTCTTACAGGGCTTCCTTCGATAAAGTTGTACACAAACTGAATTATTCCAAGGAAACCAAAGATCATGCTATTCGACTAAGACAAGATTAAGACAGTGTGCATAGCAGTGAACATACACAATCTTCTTTTTTTTCTTGCTTGAACCGCTTTTGAACACCTGACTTGTGGCCAGACATGGTTGCCGCACCATCAAAGCACACCGCTGTAACCGAACTCTAATCGATTTTCAAACTCTCACGGACACTGTCCAATGTGTTGAAAATTGATTCGGCATTAACTGTTGTAATGCGTTTCATAGTGACATAGACCTCCACAGCTTTATTTACTGTTGTATCAAAGTATCGAACAACTACGGCTAGAGAGCCTAGATACGGCCATCTGTTCATGGTGTCCAGTATCACTGGTCTCGTCTGCCATGAGACACTGGTTATGGCCATTCAATTTCTCCCGAAGTTCGCCAATCAAGACGTTGTGAATGGCTTGGATTAAATCGTTTTGTATTCGATTACTCAAGTACGCGGCATTTCGAGGTGCATTGTCAATATGATTCTTTAATAATTAATCATATGTAGCTATTATCTACCATTTCTAGAAAAAGGCCTTTCTCGACACTGCTTGAAGTCTCGTCATGTCCCCTAAATGGGTCTCCCCACTTTTGCTAGTCCCAAAGTGATGTCAATAAGACGTGTTAGAATTTGTCTGTTTCTCTGCTTAGCTGCTTCTCTTTCTTTAAAAGCTGAACGATTTTGTGCGTCCAATATACAGTCTATTGGCTTGCCCTTCTTAAACTCGTCCCAGGCCAGAGTGTATGTCCACATGACATTTACTGTTTTGATGTGTTTTAAAACAGTGAGTTCCATTCTCCCAGCATCTAAACCCTGTCGTTGTAAACGATTTGTCTGTATGACCCTTGGTTGCTGGATTTTCATGAGCAAATGCCCGGCAACTTTATTTGAAAATCAAAAAATACTTGGCGCATCGTGTACATAAATAGCTTGGAAGTATAAGCCAATTATAAATTATACATGAAATAAACATATACATAGTATACCTATAATGCCCTAAAAAAAACGATGCGCCAAGTATTTTTTGATTTTCAAATAAAGTTTTGACTTGGCAAATTTTTTGATATCACTACTTTTCAGTGCAGAATTTTTAGATTTCATTATTTTTTTTAAGTTGAAGAGACTTGGCTGGCGTTTTTACACGGAGTGTTTTTTATGGGGATATCACTACTTTTTTTAGTTTATTCTTACAACTTACGTGTGACACATATCACATGAACAATGACTAAATCCTTTAAAAAAAAATTACCCTTTACAATTGACCAATGTAGGTGGGCGTTGCCTTATGAAAGCCAAAAGTATTACCATGGTAACTCCAGGGTTGTTAGAAAAAACCATTTTTCATTCAAACAAATGAAATTTAGAAAGATCAAAGAAATAGCTCACACGTGTTTAATCTAGTTTAATTTATCACTTGAAATAGTACAATCAATATATTTAAATCATATAAATCATGTTTGATGATTTGCTGGACAATTATTACAGATGCTACAACGAAACAAATTATATTTTGCCAGGTATGTTGCCATAAGCGTTTTACTTTTTAATGGCGTCTGTCACTGGATAGTTTCGTCAACTTAAAAAGGCCCTTCCTCTCTTATGATAAGTTAATTAAGACTGAACAATATTCAAGTAGATAGCTTAAAGCAATACTATTATTAACGGCAATTTGTTGATTGTAAAACTGTTAAATTCTGTACGAATTCAACATTATTCTAATAATATCATGTGTTCAATTTGTTGTGTATACAAGCTCTTTGGTTGTGACCAAACATTGACTTTTGTTTTATGACGTCGTAGTTTGGTCATATCTACATTGGTCAATTTGGTTATTCTCATGAAAAAAACAAAGGTTTCATTCCAATCGGTCAACCCAGTTCCGAGATATGGCAACACGTCGGTTTTCAAAATGGCCGCTGAACTTTCTGCACTGCCACATAGAATTTATAAGTGTATCATTTTTAGCTTTCTGAATATGTATTTATTGTATAGGAGGGGATTATAATGATTTATAAATTTGAATGACGTCATTTCCGGCCTCATAAATAGGAAAATTCTAGTTTGACTGTACCTATTCCATAGAGATGGCCTTCCGAATCGTTTGGCACTAGTTTTATACCGATCTGTCAACCAGTTTTCGAGATATTACGTTTCTTCCGGTTTCAAAATGGCTGCTGAAATCACTGACCTATTGAATTATAATTTAAACATGATTACATTTTATTATAAGCAGTCTCAAATAGTATATTTATTGCATCAAAATGTAAATTTGCGCGATTTTTAAAATGTGTGACGTCATTTCCGGTTTCAGTATGGGAAACTGCAAATATTATTGATGATAATACATAAAGTTGACCGTCTAAATTGTTTAGCGCTGGTTTCGTTTAAATCTATTAAGACGTTATAAGGATATGATGTCATTTCTGGTTTCAAAATGGCGGCTTCCGGTTGGTTTTATATCAAGTCAAATAAAATCAGAAAAGAACATACGTTACATAAATATCAAAATAATTGGATCAAATTTGTTGCCGAAATGCCAATCGATGAATTAAATTTCATGACGTCATTTCCGGTTTCGTTAACATAAATTTTAGACTGTTGCTATTGATAATCCATATAGATGACCGTCCGAATCGTTTGGCGCTATTTTCGTTCCAATCGGTCCAGCCGTTGTTGAGATATGACGTCACTTCCGGTTTCAAAATGGCGGCACAAAAAAATCATGGGATAAAGGTTAAATCAGACGCCAAAAGTGCACACGTGGTAAAAATGTGAGATCAATCGGTTCAGCCGTTTAGGCTGTGGCCTACTACTGAGATTATTATTATTATTATGAAAACCGCCCTAAAACACTGTTTTCACGGCCCTCTAGCGTGCAAAGGGCGTAACCTATTGTTCCCAAATTTGGTATATGTTGTAGGGTGGGCCATAGCTCGAAATTAAGATATATCGCAACAATGTGAGATTTCCCAATTTTAAGATCCAGTAGGCCGAAAATGCCACTTTGATGCTTACAGTAAAAGTGTGTTTGCTCCAGCCTTTATATGAGAGTGTGCGCGCCGTACGACTTGGCTGGCGTGGAGCGACCGCTCCACTAGATCGTATGGCCTGCATCATTACACACTGGGTAAACTATACAGTTTATGCAGTTTACACAGTTTATACTTACAATCTAGACGGAAAACCGAACAAATCACAATGCATTGATTAAGGTACATTTAATTAACTTTTCAAGATTTCGATTTATGAATTTGAAAAAATGTACGACACATAACATCAAACTCGAACCGGAACATTGCACGTTATTTTGGATCGATATGGATAAAGTGAAAGTATATATATTTTTTGACTACCAATCAAATTTTTGAATACCTACCAAATGATTTATTAAGATTTTCTTAAATATTACACCGCGCAGCATCTCGCATATGTGAGTCTAGGGCACCGACAAAGTGTTAATCTTGATATTTAACATGGTACCTAATACCTAT
The DNA here is from genome assembly GCA_934045905.1 of Leuctra nigra. Classification (NCBI taxonomy): domain Eukaryota; kingdom Metazoa; phylum Arthropoda; class Insecta; order Plecoptera; family Leuctridae; genus Leuctra; species Leuctra nigra. The sequence continues at coordinate 32,513,063 of OW203765.1, forward strand.
TTTTTTTTTAAATTTAAACCAAATCAGATGTGGTTGAAATTTTGAAAATTATGACGAAATAGTGTTCTTAATTACCTAGAATATGTAGGCTTGATTGGAACATTTAGATTTTTCAACCAGAAGTTTATCATTTTAATTTTAACAGATCAGATAATTTTGTTAAATCTTAAGACTGCAAACCTCCTAGATGGTATTAATTTGTGTTAAAAATTTCAGCTCGATCGGAGAGAAGTGTTACCTTTTTGGAACATGGAAGTAAAATGAAAAGAAAGTCAGAGATCCAAGTAAAGAAAGTAAAAAGGAGACGCTTATAATGCTCGTTCAATTTTAACATTAACATATTAGTGCCACTGGCGTAACTTCGATGTTGCAGCCCCCGCAGCCGCGGGGGCCTTAGGTCTTTTTAGGGTTTAGGGGGGCCCGAAAATTTGGATTAAACTAATAGGTACCTATACCTTACCTACCAGAAAAAAACTAAATATCGATAGGCAATCGATAGTAGTACAAATAGTAGTATTTGTATTATTTGTATTACTTTTGTATTTTATTTGTATTACAAGAATTTAAATGGTCAAATCGACCATAATTTGTGTTTGGGTTAAAATACGCTAAATAGTAAAAGAATCACTTTTATAACGTGTGTAATAAAAGTTTAGAAATAATCTACATATTCTGACTTTACGCTCAACTTCAAGATTCCACAATATTGGTTCCGTTCATTTAAATTGATTGAAATTTTTACACAATCGATCTTAATATATTTTAAATATAATTTAACATTTTCAGCTTGATATCGTACGTACTTTTGAAGAAACAGCGTCCCGCCCATTGGAAGTTTTTTCGACGCGCGCTATTTGAGCTAATCAATTTTTTGACAAAGGAAATTTGAACAGCTGTAACTTTTTTCCCACAATAGTGATGTTTTTGAAACTTGCACATATTAAATTTTGGTATGTTTTCTAATATATGTACAAATTTCAGAATCCTATCTATAATAGTTTCGGTGACCTCTCAATCAGGGTGATTTTTTTTGCGCCAACCGGCGCCATATCTCAAGGGCGAAGCCCCCGAGAAAAAATTCTCTGAAGATCATATAGAAATTTTGTTGGGGCATATTAAAAAGCCATTTTTAGGGGAAAAACATAGCCTTTCATGAGAAAATGTTTTTGGAAGGTACTTAGGCTTGTTTTTGGTATTTTCTTTAAAATATTGTGTTTTCCATCAACCCAGTACTTTATTCCACTGATTTGAGCTACTCCAGTCTGCCCCGCAGAGAGATTTTTTGTTTTAACCCTTTTAAAACAAAATTTTGACAATATGAGGACCACATGTTATTATTTTTTAGTTGACGCTGACCCATTAGGGGGGGGGGGGGGGCAAGGCCCCCCGGCCCTCCCCCCGTGCGCACGCCTATGAGGAAAAGCCAGTGTTTTAAACCCATTTAAAGTGTTAAGACGTTGAACACACATTGTTGTTTGTTTTCAGGAAGGATTCGGGTATACCTTATTTAAAACGCTTGCTGAAAGACAAGAAATATGAGTGTGAAGATGTCGGAGCTGCCAAGTGAGTAATCTTACATTTGAAGTGTATACATGGAAATACACGTCCCCCAGGGGGGCGCAAAGGGAGATTTTTGGGGTATTTTGCAACACGTTTGAATTTTTTGTGGGCTAACGGGGCAAGATAATTAATTAATTACAATCAGTTTGCATATTTAAATAAATTTCAAAGATACGATTAAATATTTGGAAATGTCATTGACTTAGCTCCTTTCTTGATATCACTCCTTTTCGGTGTTGAACTTTTTTAAAGTAAAGAGATTTGGCTGCCTCTTATACACGGAGTGTTTTTTTTCTGGGATAACTTTTGCTGAACTCGATATACGATTGGCATGATAGTGACTTGCCCGCATGCGCATTGCTTACTTGGTGGAGAGATGTTATTTCTTACGCAAGGTGGCGTTTTGCAACTTTTAGTGTCGAATACGAATAATATTTTCTTTTTTGACTTGTTTACAGCCCCGACAGGTCATCGGCATTCGTGCGATTGAAAAATATGCAAGAATTAGAACAATGCATAATTGTACGTACCTTCAATATATTATTAAATGTCAGTACCTCAACAGCAAAACCTCTTGTTTACATTATTCTAAATTGTTCAGGAGGCACGAAAACACTTTTCAAGCCGGTTAATCGCATTAAAATACACTTTATTTTGCACTTTTTCAAAACAATAACGAATATGCTGGGGCCGTATCTAGAACATTTAAATTCTGATGGAATCTGATTCGGTGCAATGTTAATCCTTATGACCGTGACCAGATTCCATCAGGAATGGAATTGGGAAAACGTTCTAGAATACGTCTCCTGATCATATATTTATACGTCATAATAAGACAAAAATAGTCGAATTCTTCCATTACTGACGCTCGGATGTATGTAGACATCCATTTTATTGTTTGAAATTCGTGGTTTTGTATGTTCTTCATTAAATTTTGCAAATACGAGGTTTTGACGCAAGTTATTTAGAGGAATGTTTTTTTCAGAACAACACAAATATTTAAGTGTTTAAAAGTAAAAAATGGAAATAAGTGCATCAAGGGCCATTATCTCGCACTTTAGTTTAATTTTTTTTTCATTAATTTTTATTTTACATGTTTCACGTGGCATTAATTTTTTTAATATTTCAAACGCGGTCTGTTCAGAAAATAACCGAACATTTAAAATTACGGGCTAATAAAAATATTTAGTGAAAATTGTGATAAGATTTAAGAAGCAGAGGCATTCTGTAATTGCGTGCAGAGACTCCGTGGCGGCCATTTTCCAAGATGGCATATTTTCATAATTTTGGTGAAATTTTGTTAAACTTGACATGTTTTCGAAATGGAATTTAGTCAATAAGCACAAAGTTTCAAACACAAAATATTGTCAGAGCTGTAGGTACTTTGGCTGTAAAAAAATAATTTCTGTGAAAATTTTACCCTTTGGAGCAAATTGTACAAAGGTGGCAAGATTGAAACAATTTTGCATTTTGGTTTGCAAACACAATTTTTTACCACATATACTACATGTCTTAGGCCGGGTAGGACTAACTTTGGATTAGCTAACTAATCACCATCATTAAGGATACACATAATTACGACACAAGGTTAAAAGAAAATACAATAATTCCGAGATCTTCATCTAAATTTATAGACAATACAATTTTTCATAATTGGTATGAAATTGCGTATAACCGCATCCGGATCCCTATTACAATTAGAAATAGTGAGTCACCACATGAGTTCAGAAAGGGATGCTGTAAATTTATAAAATAAAATAAGCTGTTATCGGCTACTGCGTGGATTTTGAGACAATTTTTAATGAATAACTTGCAATATTACAAGCCCTGTCTCCTTTCTTTCATTCTTTTTTGACTGAATTTCCCTTTTCTTTATGGCTGTCCCTATAAGGTCTAGACAGTATTTTTTATGTATTTTATTGTTATATCTATGTATTTTACATTATATTTTATATCTATGTGTTTTTGACAATGAATGTATATGCAATAACTCTGAATAAATGTATTTTTTAATAGAAGAAAGTTGCTAAAAAAATAAAATCTATCTATCTATCGATAGTTAGTTGGCAAATAGCCAATGAATCCCGTTCGCGCGAATTCCACATCCAATGGGATTCACTAAATTCCACTAACCACCGATAATTAACTAAATCCAAAGTTGGTCTACGCCGGCCGGCCTAAGCAAACATTTTCAGACTGGGAGGCAGCTCGTATCTCACCCAGGTCACCCGTGGCGGCCATTTATTGTGGACATTTGAAGTATGAATGATGGACAAATTAAGTTAACAATGGCATGGTGACACCATCTTTCACATTAAATCGAGAACGCGAACTCATGGGGAACTCGAATATGACATCAAAATTGTCGATTTGCTCACCGATCACTTGTTGCGGCAATTTTTAAATATTTGTAAGAAATTGTAAATAATCGATCAAACCAGTGAGGTAAACATGGCCGCAAAAGGTGATCGGTGAGCAAATCGAGAATTGTGATGTCATTCGAGTTCCCCATTGCTCGATTCAATGTTAAAGATCCACATGCCAATTCACATGCCATTGTTGACATAATTTGTCCATTCATACTTCAAATGTCCACAATATTTATTATTTAATAATGGCCGCCACGGGTGATCTGGGTGAGATACGAGCTGCCTATCCCGGTCTGAAACTATTTGCTTAATGCTTAGACATCTAGTTTATGTGATAAAAAAAATTGCGTTGAAATACCAAGAGGCAAAATTGTTTCAATCTCGGCTCCAAAAGATCCTGAAGATTCCATAGCCAAATATTGTTCAGGTCGATTTTTGCAAATAAGTTTCAATGCCAGCTAAAATTAATTGAAATTTAAAATCAAGACATCAGAAAAAGAGGTGTTTTTCACGAATAACTCGGTAAATACTGAACAGAATGTCGTGAAAGTGTTACCATAAATCAAGTCACGTAATTATGTACATTACTGGCGAGTTTCAACATGTTGGGTGGAATATAAATATTCATAGAAAACGAAATTTTCATCCACGTTGCTACGGGGACGACGTTCTTCTTTTTTAAGCGTATTATAGTAAAGAATGATGGTCTCAATCCCCATGCAAAATATAAACTTCGTCGGAACATTTTGAATTTCGACCATTAGAAGATATTATTAAATTTTAAGTTGAAACCGCAGTTGGAATATTTGGCTGAAACTTTGTAAAGTTTGGCAAAATGATGGTCTTAATGAAATTGCTATTTTTTTTTTTAATTGATGGTTCCGACATGAACATACAAAACTACAACAACCGACGACCAAGTGCACTTAAGTGACCATATTATTAATTAATAATTGAAACATGTATAGTAGCATTAGTCAAAGTTGTATCAATCAATAAATAATTACAAAAATATAAAAAATATATTTTTGAAATTGGACCAATCAACGGATTTGAAAAATAATGGGTGTGCAAACCCCACAGATGGTCCATGGGTGCAAAATTTCAGCTTAATCGGAGAAATGTTGCTATCTGTATAGCGGTACGTACAAAGAGAAAAAAACAGAGGTCTGTGCCAAAAGGGTGAATGAATACGCACGCTTCGATCGGCCAATTAAGATTTTGTTCTCTTTTCAACAGCTACTGAATGGTACCTTGTTCAGGGATAGGCGGCTCCATGCAAGTAAAGCTGTCGATGTATTATTAGGAGATTGATATAATACTATCTGTGTTTTTTATTGTAAATGAATTTTATTTTACCTATTACTGTTATTCTTTTTTCTATTAAAAAATAACTTGATTCTCGACTCTTTTTTTAGGCTCCGTATCAAAGTTAAATTGAGTCGGATTAAAATTAACATTGGATTAATCACAACTGTTTCAAACATTTTGAAGTATCTGATTGGCCGCCAATTTATTCCAATATTTAGTTAAACCGGCATAATTAACTCTGGTAATACCGGGCCTTAATAGGTAACTTATTAAAAATTACAGTGTAGGCCTTGAGTATAGGTGTAGGTACTTTCAGTGTAAATTGACCTAGGCCGTTCACTTAGGTGACGCCATAATGATTCGTCTTTTTGTCAAGTCCAAAGCATTCTATTTTGTTACTTCTAGGCCACAGGACCCTTAACTAATATCGCCAATATTTCAGTAGCACCGTGTTACTGTAGCACAATCGGCTAGTTGTCATGGCGACAATGCTAATTCTTATGGCTAAAACTTTAAAACAAAATGTGTGTTACAGTAACACGGTGCTACTGACATTTGGCGATATTAGGTACCTAAGGGTCCTGCATACTAGAGCAATGGATGTAATCCGCGGTTGGAAACCGCATTACATTTCCAACATGAAATGGAAAATAGTTGAAACAAAGCACGATGAAATCTTTAACGTAACAGATTGAGTATCGAATGCTGTGGCTCTCGACCTTCATGTTACTTTGTCGTGCGTCATTAACAGCTTGCTCGGCGTCACGAGTGTGTACGATGAACAAGTAGCTAGTTCATAACAACTCATTAGGTCTGTTCGTTTTGCTTACTGCAGTTGCAGTAGCAGCAGTTTACAGTAGGCCCTGGTAACTTTTGCAGTAGCTTGCTGTACCAACACAAAACGAACGCATTTGAAGCAGGATGGCAGGCTGGCCTTTTCCTATTGGTTGGGAGGTTTGTGAATTTGGCGGGAAGAATGTAAAAATAAGTGAGGTTATGTTCTGCATTTATAGAATTCTTGTCTAATCCCAATGCATTTTTATATAAATATGTATCATTTCATAACATATAACTAAACTTAACTCTGAAACAAATACTCATTTCCCTCCTCCTTAGGCGTTTTTTCACTATCCATCCATAAGAAACACATTTAACATTTCAAACATCGGCCATTTTGCCGCCTACTGCAAAGTTACTGCATTTACATCACCTCCCTACCCAGCTGTAAGAGCAGTCACTGCGCAGCTACTGTCAGTGTCAAATCGAACACAATCGCAGTGACGGAACAGCAAGTTTGATGCAAAACGAACGGATTTGCAGTGAGCAGTAAAGTGCAGTAAGCAAAACGAACAGACCTATTGATTCCGCTGAGCTGAAACCGCTTCAGCATGGGCCGTCCTAGCCCTTTATTTATTTATTTTTATTTTTATTTATTTATTTGTAGGCCTTACATTTCACTATTTTTCACCTGGCCATGTTAAACAGATCCTATAGCATAGGCACGCAGGAACTAATTGAGAAGGAGGGGGGGGGGGGGGGGGGGGATAATGCTGCAAAGACCTTGAGCTGGAGATACTAGTGTCTACGAAGACAATGAGGGGTCTGGGGGGAGGACCCTTCAGTTAAATGCGGGTCTCGGAGCGTAGAGTCCCGGGTAATATTTTGAATTTCAGACATGAATTTAGTGTAAAGTTGTAATTGTTGTAGTTGTAGTTGTTTAGTTGTAAAGGGAAGCGAACAGCTCACCATTCAGGTTGTGTTAGGGATTTGTTTGGAATAATTGTAGTTATTAGCACTATTGTCACTCCATAACTTATTTTATTAGGTTATATCAGCAAAATACTTTTTAAGTCTTGGTGGTGAACAGCCACGCAGAACCAATTTTTCAATGCTCTGTTAAATCAGATGTTAAGTTTAACAGTTTGTTAGGACTATGTTGCCATGCATGGCAACAACAGATTTAACAATGTGTTAGATACTTACATTTGGACTAGGTAGGTATTGAAATACGGACCCTTAAATTACGAGTAAAATAAATCGTATCGTATCTCATTTAATTTTGAAGCCTAAACATGTTTGCAATACAGATATATTAGATTTATTTTAAAAAAATTTAAATAAATGGAATGAAAAAGTATTTCATTAAATTCCTGCAAGAAGTTACGGTGCTGTAGGTCATAAAATCCTTCAATCTGGTCAAATCACGGTGCATATTCTCGTGATGAGTCCATCGACGAAAAGTTTCAATTCTGCAATATTTCACATTTAATCATTCATGCGGAATTGAATATTTATGTGGCTGGGGATCAAGAATAGTCCCCCAGGCCCCACATTTTATAACGAGAACAAAATCAATATGGTATGAAATCATTTCAGGACCATAAGAATAACATTGAATAGTGAGAGAATGATTTGAAACCGAAATAATTTTGTGTTCGTCATAGAATAAGAAGGGCCTAAGAGTGTTGCTCAGCAGGGGGCCAATTCTTGAGATTCACGTTTTGAAACTGTATACGTTTTCACTGTTTAAAACGTAAAAAAAGTTGAAGGCTAAGCAATAGTTGTCAACTGTTTCAAGTTTACAATGCAAACGTAAATGGTTTAAAACGTGAAAACTCAAGAATCGGACCTCAGTTGAGATTGTCTTCTGATGATTCAGACAGCATCCACCCCAGTGGTCTTCCACTGAAGTCTCTTGCCAACGTCGTAGAGCTCCTTGAGCTTGGCCTTGAAGCAGCCAGTGGCTTCGAACTGCTTGTAGCATTGGTACAACTGCAGTGCCGTGCGAGCGTCTTCAATAGAGTCGTGCGTCACCGCCTGGATCTTCAGACCTGCGGAGAGAGAAGCATGGTTTATGTTCACTACATGGTAGCTACATACATGGGCTCCATTTCCAGGGGAATACATGCGTTTTAACTTTTAACAGTTAATTGTCAAGTTTTAAGTATGGTCAACCCCAATTGTGAAGTCTTTTGCTTCAAAGTGAACTTTTGAAAACTTAAAAGATGTAAACACAATTAAATTATCCCCCCTTCCTCACCCAATGGAGTCATTTTTGTGGATAATATACCTTTAACTCGTGGTACAGAGTAGAGTAACTTCAATATAATGAAGTAAACTTTCTGACAGTGGAATAAAAAGTCAGTCTAAATCAATAAATTGTCAAAGTTTTGTTTAATTTGTGTTTAATTTTGTGAGTTTTTTTTGTGTGTTTTAAGTAGAAAATAATTACTTAGACTTAAACACTGAAAATCTATATTATTTTTCGACTTAGGCCTAAATATTACTTCGAATTACGACTTATCCAAATTTCGAGTTATAATTTTAAATTTATTTTAAAATAGAACACCCTCTACTGTGGGCTGGACTTGAGTTTACTTCGTTTTATGATGGATTTCGGCTCATAGTTGTTCGATTTAAGGAGGTTTTACTAGGTACATAGTTGCACTGCCTTCAAGGCAAGAATGCACTGTAGATGAATGAGTATAATATTTCCACATAAGTTTCAAAGACAGAGAGAACAAAGAGCTGTCGTAATGAGTGGATGCGTACCGAGGAAGTGCCAAGCGAGGAAGCGCAGTGACACCATGCGGTTGTGTGGCAAGTGATAGAGGAACACCGTGTCGATGATCTGGTCCGTCGGCACCACCAAGTTGATCACTCTGAAATAAACACAAGCATATCACACACATCACGTATCAGAGCGAGTAACTTGCAAACGTCAAGTCATGTTCTGTCAACTGACGGCAATGTACTTCGAGATTCTACTGATTTCCCGACCTAGGTAAATAATAATTTTAATATTTATTAATTGAAAACAAATATTTAGAGATAACATATTGTTGTTGTATGAGTCGAGGACTGATAAACCCACTACTTATAGCTTAATGATCATTCATTACATTCTAGGAAACCGTTCAGAGCATGTGTTGATATGCGAGCTTTTGAAATGCTTGGAAATAATAATATATCGAGACCAAAAGAACAGACATTTCTTTGGAGATCAATAAAACAGTGTGTAAGTAAATAAATAGTGAACCCATTTTTCTGTTAAACCAATAGACTCTTTTTGCTAGAAATCAATTGGCTATAGAACTGGAGTCTAATGAACTTTTGTGAGAAAATGGCCTGATCGTTTGACATGTCCCGCAAAAAACAATATTTAAAAAATCTAACAGATTCGAGCCATAACTCGTAAGTTTTGTATGGAGTTTGTCGCTTAAAGAAGTTTAAAAGTGATTATACTATGCTTGCAGCACATTCTGTAACTACCTGAAGTCGTTCTTGAGCCCGTGGCCGAGGAACACCACTCCGTTGTCGATGAGGAACCGCAGCTTCTGATAGGTGGACTTGAGCGTGGTGAGATGCTTGGAGCTGAAGTTGGCATCGAGATCGCCGGGCTTGATGCCGGAGAACTTGGTCAGATAGTCCACGACCTCCTCCTGCGTCGAGATGTAGTCGTCGATGAACGGAGTGCCGGCCAGCGGACCTTGGCTGAAGCACAACATTCTTACAGTCAACAAACAAGCCAAGTCTCCTCTAAATAGGGTAGTTGCATTACTCTGGCTGCTATGGTAACAGACATCAATCTTGTTTATTTTCCTGGGGCAATTTTTAATAGATTAATTGTATTATAAATACAGTTGTGAAATAAAGAAAACAAAAAGGAATACATACATTGTGATAAATAGAATAATGATAAAAGATGAAGAAAGAAAATGATGACTTATTTACTGAAAGTTTCTCACCCCCAGTTAAAGTTTGGTCAGCTGTGATATCAGATGATTTTACTACATTAGATATCAGAATAATTGTTATAGTATGGAGTTGAGTTGTGTCTGAACCCAGAGACACTATAATTTTTGATGTGGGTTGAATAGTTTTCAAGAAATTGATTTAGGAAGATTGATAGAAACTTTGAACTTTAAAATCTATTATTCTTGTTTTAAAACAGTAATATCGACATCTGGTGCATTGATAACAATCTTACGCATGAGTTTTAAGAAACGAACGGCAGGCAATAGGGATAAGCAATGACGCATGAAACTTACCCTCGTATGCACGTGATCCTCGCCACGGACATGTGCGATGGTTTGATCGTCGACATCTTGCCGTCACTGCGTAGCTCTGCCTCTTCTTGATTCAACGTCACAAACTCCGCATCCATCGCCACGATATCACCTGAGCACACATCGAGACATCAACAATTTCGCATTGATCGGGAGAAAATGTTGTGAGAAGAAACGATGGAAAGGAAGGTCTTACCTAGGGCCAGAAACCAGAAAAAGAAAAATCATCCATTTATATGCTCAATATACCGTACCCAGACAAAAACAAAACTTTTCTGCCCTCAAAATTTTACAAATAAAATAGAGATTCGCCATAAAATTGATTCTCATTTTAAATATTTGAAGGAATTCTGTATTGTAGGCAATTTATATTGTTATTATGTTCCTTATTGTTAATAGCAATTTACACTCATGAGATGTAAAATTGTATGTTCAGTAGGTTTCCTATACTACGCTTCGTACTAGATTCAAAGTCCAACACAATTGTTTTAATCATGAAAATCCCAAATTTGGCCTTCTTCAGCTCGAGCGATATACTTATACCATAAAAGAGAAGTGGCCAAAAGTAATCTATTTTATTTTGAGTTTTGATTGAATATCATTGAAACTAAAAGAGCAGTAAATCAGTTGGCAAAATTACAGTTAACGAGCCCATCACGTACCTCGACCCGGCATCTCGTCGGCTGCCAGCGGCGTGAACGTGATCATCTTGCGGCCGTTACGCGCCAGACACTTGTCCTCTCCGAACACGTCCAGCGTGATGGGGTTGACCACGGGGTCGGCACTCAGGTTGCTCATCTGCTCGCGACACGTCCAGTACAGCACGCACGGAACCTTCCAGTCCAGGTTGAACCACACCACTTCTTGCAGCGGGATCGGGGATATTCTGGAGCAGAAATTACGTTGTCCGAGTTAGAGGGTGGACATTCACTCACCCGACTGAATGGACTATTCCAGGGCTGCTTTTACGGATATTATCCGTTTTTACGGATTTATGAGTACAAAAACGGACCCACGGATTTGTTGACACATTAACAGATATTAGTGATTCATGTTTGAACCACATTTTCTCTGTTGAAGGAGATAATATTTCAAATATATTGCGAAAATGTATATGTAGTTTGACAAGATATTTTCGTTTCCTGTCCAACAATTTTCAGTGCAGTGATTGTTTCAAAACATCCTTTTGTGTAAGTAGGCTAGCTATACTAGGGTGAATGGTTGCGAGTGATTGTGAGGGAGGAAGGGGGGTGGGGGAAACTGGTCGACCTTGAGCAATGCCTTGAGTGACTAGGGGCGCATCTGTTTGAAGGCATCCACTTGTTAGTTGTTTGCAGCTGGTCGTGGGTTAATGACATGATTAGTGATTGCATCCCTCAGTTTTGTGTGTGCTTATAGTTTTGCAGTTTCATAATGCTCATTATGAATATTGTGTTGGAAACGGGAGAAAGATATTTATAATTAATTTAATTATGAATTCAAAATTACAATTCCATCCACAGCTGTCAGTCCAGAACCCAACCCCCTCCTCTCATGTCCCAAGTTGCGTGAGGAATTTAATAGCTTATCTGTCAAGTGGCCCAGTTGGTGCTTGAAATATGGGAGTTTTACATCATTTTAAAGGTTTTTAATGGGCATACGGATTGTTTACAGATTTTTCATGCTTTTAAAAAGGATATTAATTTGTGTATGGTGGCAGCCCTGGACTATTCCACTTGCACATGGATGTGGGGCCATCTATTTTTGTTTTGGAACCATGAAATAGGTAAACCTGCAAATAAAATTTAATTTTGATGGTTGATTGGCAACTGCAGAGCGCTTTATAAACCTATCAAGAAGTATTGCTCCATCAAAACTTGTTTTAGCATGACCTTCTTGGTACACCCAACAAAAGATATTTAACGGTATTCGGAAGAAACGGATTGGCTGAAAAAGACTTGAAGGCATCATCCGATGAAGTCTACGCTAACACGTCATCTAACTCTAGAAGGTAAGCTCTGATTGCATTGATACTAACAAGGAATGATTGTCAAGGAACATGACCGGCAGCCAATTAATTTTGCTCAAATACCACTTTATGTTTTGTTGAGTGTACTACCTACATATTATTAATTACATTTAGTTTTCAAAAGTAGTTTGAATGATACATTTAAAAAGAAAGCTGCTTTAAGGTTTTAATTTGGACAAAATACGAAGAAATTTCACGATTTTAGCAGTAGGAACTTATTGTTTGACAGAAAATATAAATGTGTAATAATAATTAATTTGAAACACATTTTGGGATAACTTTCCAAAAAGGTAGTTTCATTCAACACTCAATGATAAATTAATTGTACATTGAAATAATGTAAAGAGAAAACAATCATCACGCTCTATTTAGTGACTTGAAGACATGTTTTGCCAAGACAAGGGACGATGTTTTGCAACTCACGTGAGATCGTTGAAGATATACCACTGAGACACCGGCGAGCCTGCCCTCTGGTGGTACGAGGGTGAAACGTTGATCATTGCCACGAGATTCTTCTTCTCATCGTTGACGTAACAAACCACGGCCGACAGATCGTAGCTGACAGATGCCAAGATGTCCTGGGCACAGGAATACAAAGAAATATGAATCATAATCAATAAATCTTTGAGTCAATAAATCTGTACTTCAGAGGTAGAAGGCCAGAAGTCTATTTTCTCGATTTTGCATTGCACACTTTAGGAATGATGTAAACTTCTATCAATTGCCATTTAAAAATAAATTTACAATAATAAAATCCCACATATGCCACCATTTGTAAAAACCCGTATTTCTGATTCGTGTCACAAATAAAGTTTGATTGAAGTACTCTCTTACACAACATGTCAAATAAACACTCTTACACTCATGTCTCATTTACAAATATGATTGTATGAAGACAGAATGTCTTCATATATTCATATTGGGGGAACCTCCCCCCAAACCCCCCACTGTTTATGTAAGAAAATAAGTTTCCCTGACATCGCCGAGCGTCCGCCCACTTATAATTTTACAAAAATAACCACTGCTTCAGAGGTAGAAGACCAGAAGTCCATTTTCTCGATTTTGCATTGCACACTTGAGGCCATTTAAAAATAAATTAACAATAATAAAATCCCACATATATGCCACCATTTGTAAAAAAACGTATTTCTGATTCGTGTCACAAAAAAAGTTTTATTGAAGTATTCTCTTACTCAATGACTCATGTCTCATTTACAAATATGATTGTATGAAGACAGACTTACTGGGTTTTTAGCTCAATCATTGAAATGGGCATTAGATCTTCAACCACTGAGGTACAGATATAATCTCTAGAATGTCTTGTTGAAAACATCAATGGAAATCAAGTATAATATGATTGACATCTGAGTACCGTCACTCGTTTCACTTCAAGAAGATTGTGACATCATGTCCCTTACCTCTTGGTTCAGAACGCTCGGTTCGGACGGAGGCTGGAGTCTCTCAATGTTGACTCCGCCCTTGGTCAGCAGGTCGATGCGGAGGTGCGTCGGCAGCCAGGCGTTGGCCGTGGTGAAGTTGCTGGCGCTCGTCTCCGCTGCAACCATCACACAACACAATGTACTACACGCTTGCCAACTGCGGTTTTATTTTCACATCTCTAACTTCGCAATGAACGAGTTACTCCTCATTTTATTTATTACTTCAGAAGAATCTTAAAGTTTTGTATCTTTAAGTATTAACTCAGAGGTAAAGAAATGTAATAACTAGTTGCAAAAATAATAATGCATGGGAATTTCCAATGCTAGAACCATAAATCAAAAGTGTTACATCTCTCATTTCTGCAAAACGAAGTGTGGGAATTATAATCATGGAATAATGTTCGATGTCAACATTGCACTCAATAACATTTTACAGATTTTTGACACTGAAAAGACTCAAAACAATCCAATGAAAGGTATGCAGAATATGGCGCGATATTTTAAAGAATTAGATCACTCAAAATGACGTCAGCTTATTTGAGAATCAGTGTAGGAATCGGATTGCATCACGACATGAAAGTGTTGCTCACCCTGGGTTCTGTTGCCGTGCGCGAACCTGCACGTCGGCCTCGAACAGCTGACTCCGTATCGACACGGCTTGGTCTGCGTGGCGTTGTCGGGCAGGTTCAGGTCGGCCGCCTTCTGAATACACAGATCCGCCTGCGTCTGCCAGAACACTTTGTCCGGCTGCGTGTCCAGCCCCGTATTCACAGCCAGCACTTGCGGCAGCGTCTTCAATCTGAGCAAAACATCGTTTTAAGACGGCTGGGTAGTGAGTTTGACCTTGAAGAGTGTTTTAATCGATTTGTATCAATATCTTTTACCAATGTAATTGTTAACAAAATAAGGCTTTGTGCGAGTATTCAGAATAGTTCTATGAAAATAATACCATAGCTTGTAATAATTTATTAGATTTAATTAGTCCTACAGACGTTTAGTGCCCGAAAATTAGTAAAATTATGGCACTAATCATCTGTTGGACAAAATTAAACTAATAACTTATTCCAAACTATGAAAGTATTTTCATTGAACTGTTCTAAATACTCATACAAAGCCCTATTTCGTTAACAATTACATTGGTAAAAGATAAATTGATAAAAATCGATTAAAAAACTCTTCAAGGCCACGCTCACTACTCAGCCGTCTTAAATGCGTTAAAAAGAAAGTGGATGTGCATTGTTTATACTGGGAGCTAATCTACATTATAATGCTTGAGTTGAGGAAGTCTTAAGCACGTTATGAGAGAGCGTGGTTTACCGTCTGGACTGTAGCGTGGGCTGGAACTTGGCACATTTGTTACACCACGCCGGAGTGACTTGCTCGGGGCAGATGCTCTTCAGAAGCACGCTGCAGAAACTGTATTCCTCGGGCTTGTCTGGCAACAAAACAATATATAATAAATTATTGTTAAAATATGGCATAAAAGGGCAAGGTCCAAAAGAATGCCATTCTATCGATTTTGAATCGTAAATCGTTGGTTGGTATGTCATTTTAAAATGAGACATCCGAATATCACATAAAGATCGCAAAAGCTGCTGCATAATGAAACCTATAAAAATTAGCAGAAAAACCATGCCAATTGAAAAAAGAGGGCAAAATGTGGAGTAACAGACCAGTGCAATGAGTACGTAAATGCAGCTCAACTCAGTGATGAGGTAATGTAACGAACCTGGCGTTAGGTCCGGATAGATGAGATTGCAGAGCAGCTGTGTGGTCTCCTTGGCAACCTCCTGCTGACACTTGAGACACTTGTGTATCCTCGTCTGTCTCATACCCAGCTGCTCGCTGATCTCCGTGTGCTCCTCCTCAGTCTTCCCCTCCTTCACTGCACCATCTGCAAGCAAGCACGTAAACTACACTCCGAGACAGTTGCAGTTGCTCCAGTTGCTTGCTAGTTGCTGCCGTTAGTGTTGTGGTACTAGGTAGCAAATTTGTCCGTTAATTATATAGGTACTAACAAGTTTAGAAGTTTGGTATACACTTTGAATAAAATTTCCGTTACCCTCAGTTTCGGCGTGCACGAGATGTTTGGAAGGATGGTCGCCGATGATGGAGGGGAAATCCTTCTCCTTGTAGACGAAGAACTCTCCGGCAGCTGACTTACTTTCCATTGTCCTCCAGTGTCGAGCCTCCAGGATCTCGTAGTGCGTGTGCTGGAGGATGAACTTGTTCCAGGCCTGGAGACCGGAGACCACATGCGTTCAATTAACTCATTGGAAACATAACATGGGACAATATGGTGGGAGAAAAGAAATGATTGTCATCAAGTATCTGCACCATGACAAAAGGAAAATAGAATCTATACAATAAGGCTCCATAACTTGAGGTACTCATGTGAATATTTACAGCTTTTAAATTGTTCAATGTCCAATTCAAGACCAAAAGCAAAACTAAAACCAATTAGATAGACAAGAGTTTCTTAAGTAGACTTTTGACAATGCCCTAAAATGCATACATTTTACAATCCAAATGAAATGGATGTAAATTGATTGAGCCTTTATATGTGAATTTTATTCCACTTCTTGACCTTGTGTTAGCATATAAGGGAGCACTAAAAGACCTGCTGATTTTATGTTAGAAATAACATGCTCATTTTGGAATCATTAAGTAGTTTTATTAGTTTTTCCAAAATAAATTAATTCCGTGTTGTTGAGAAGTACGTTTTGAACGACGTGCGCACCTGTATGAGCCTGATGATGTTGTGCTTCTTGTTGTCGTGGGGTGAGTCGGAGAGAACGAGGCCGGCGGCCGCTGCCTCGGGCACGGTCCGGAACGCTCGCAGGAAGTTGCTCGGCTGACACGGGAAGCCGATGGAGATGTCCAGCATGTGGAACAGGAAGCCGAGCTCGCAGCTCAGACAGAACTCGTAGTGGCACACGTGGCTGAGCAGCAGGCGACGCAGCGGCGCAGTGTAGTACAACACCTGAGCACGAGAACAACGACATTGAGGTTGTGGATCCACGTTGCATCGAACAGGTTGAAGTTGTATCATCTCTGGTGCATAGTATTTTGCAGAAGGAATGTTGTGGATTCAATCTTTTAATACAATGGAATAACAACATAATTTCAATAAACTTGGGCCATTCAAAAGTCTCAAAGAAATAATTTTCTGGAAGTGTCACCAGTTTAGGTGAAGGTGGTGATAATTTTTCGATAAACAATTAAAAATAATTGTGTCAGTTGTGTTAACTTGAAATTGGCCAAAGTTTCATCATTTAGAGGCATTTTCTAGTAAAATATTTGACAAAACAAAAGCACTATAAACGAGCTACATCGGATTTCAACATGACAACAAATGAGCTCTTATCAGTGATTACAAAGCAGCATTTTGTAACAATAAAAAGGTAATTGATGGAAACAATGTGCAAAATAAGGAGACTGCATGATATATTTTATGAAGATAATATAGATTGAAGTGAATCTCACGGTAAATAATAAGTATACACTGTTGGCTACTTCTCTACCCTCATGCATACAATGAAAGAGTTGTCGTCCTATCTTCAACCAGCCCTACCTGTAGCATTGGGTTGCAGTAGGAGTTCGGCAGCGTTGCTTCTAGCCCGCTGAAGCTGGTCTTGTTGTATTGATCCATGTCGAAGTCCTCCATGCCGGACTTACTGTACTTGACCTCCTGCTTGCGATAGCGCTTGGGGATCACCACCATCTTGTCCTGGCTCTTGGAGGCGCTCAGCGGCGAGTGCTTCGAGTGCGCTGCATGCTTCTCCAGCTTGTAGCCGACCTAGCATCACACAACGTCAGTTACGTCACATCGTCACGATAATGAAATGGATCTGACAGGTCGAAGGAAAACTGGTATTCGGAAGCAACCCGGCTGAAAAAGATTTGATGGCATCATCCGATGAAGTCGTTAACTCGTCAACTAACTCTAGTGGTTGAGCTCCGATTTCATTGATAATAACAAGGATTGATTGTCAAGGAACCTCACCAGCAGCCAATCTGGTTCATTCAAATGCTGTTTTTACAGCCAAGTGTACATTCACATATGCAGATTTGTATTTTGTGGAAGAGAAAAATTTCATGTAATTGTAATATTTATTAACGTTGCTTACTTGATTCCGTCTTGTCTTGTTAGGATTGGGAGCGTAGCCGATCGTTCCCTGCACTTTCATGGAGCGTAGAATGTCCGTGTCTATGGGTGGAGCTCGTCTGAAATCAAATGACATATTTGTACCTGCGTTACACTCAAAACAGACCAGCTATCTGGTTAACTCAAATTACAGTGTTACTTTCTTGACAGAAAAATTTACAAATATTTCAAAATACCTAGTTTAAAATGTAATAATTCTTGAAGTTCTTGACCAATTTTGCTGAAAACTTATAATAATGATAAAATGCTGGTCTTGATGACCGTGCAAAATTTCAACATGATGGGAAGTTTTTACTTTTAAATTTAGAACCAAAAAATAACACTGCAAACCAGACAAATCATCTTCAAATGTGCTAAATGTTTGCTCAACCAGAGAAATGGGGTGACTTGAATCGCACCAACAATTAGAAGAAAAAAACGAGTGACTGGAGCCAAAAGAAATGAAAAGAACTCGCTTCTAAAAACAATAATCATCACAAGCAATGTCCGACCTGTAGACCTTCCTCGTGAGCTCCTCCGGCCAGTCGGACAGAAGCGGATGCTGGGAGTAGGGCAGCGGAATGGCGGCCAACACCGCTTCCTCGTCGAGCATGCTGATCGGTTCGACGGCATCGACCACAACATCGGCGAATTCCGTGGCGCGCGAGAACGCGTTGACTCGCGCGGCGTGCGCTGACGATGTGTAGAGGTGGACGCTGCCGCCGCCGTCGCCGAAGCCGAGGCACTGGCCAGACGGACTCACATCGAATGTCAGGCACAGGGAGCCAGCAGTGTTCAGCTGCAGAGTAACAATTGAGACTACTGTAACATTTTGCATTCGTAATATTTTTTAGAGGGAGTTGGCAACATATTATACCTAAGTAAAATAAGTCTTTAGTCCACATTTTTTAAGCCACAAAAAATCAGAGTAAAACTAAACCTAAAAATATGAAATTTGTCATGAATCTCTAGGTATGGGGAATTAAATTAGCCAAACATGTTGCTTATAAGAATGAAGGGTCCCCACCCTTCATTCTCCCCAGTTTTTGGCTGGAGCACATTGAACTTTCCATTATCTAGGATACAATGGTCATTCATTCATTGAATGGGAGTTCTGACCGAAATGACTCCCCAACCCCTTCGCCTTACAAAGTTGTCAATGTTTATTTCGAGGCGCGTCAAACCTGTTACATACTTAAACATGGCTAGTCCTCATTGTTGGATTTTCCTGAAGATCCAAATGTGTTCTTTGGGAAAACTGGGAACAGTTTCTAATAAAATATTGCTCAAGGTAGGAATTAAGCTATTGAAATTTTAGGGAAAATATCTGCCTATTCGTCATGAAGAAAACGATATCACTTGGAAGTCTGAGTACTGGGGTGCGATCGTGTAAAATGACAACTTCCTTGTCGTAGCGAGAAGGCCGTGAATAACATTGAGATGAGAAGCTTGTCGCTTCGACAAGGGAGTTGTCATTTTACACGATCGCAGCCCTGGAATGAGAAAATACCCTTCATCTCCTTGAAGATGCAGTAGTTTGGCCAGTATCATGTTTTATAATGTCAGATTATAAACTACTCCAGTCACTACTAGTAAACGACTAGTAGCGTGGCATCACATGAATATCCATACATAGCATACAATGAACTGGTACTCCTGGTAAGTCCCACCTGGTAGACGCAGAGATTGGGGTTGCTCGTGACGACCGTGTCAAGCAGCTGCATCTGGCCGAGTGCGGACACGGTGACGAGGCGCGAGGAGAACGAGGGCAGGAAGCGGAGGAGCAGCGGCTCCAGCAGCACTTGTATCGGAGACACCGCGCGCATCATGCGCAGGTCGTACACCATGAGGAAGCGGTCCACAGACAAGCTGCCGTGTCTGACAATCAGATCGGAATCAAAACAATTAATCAACAGACAGAGGTATGACAGAACAAACCATAGTTTTTACAAAGCCTGCGATCTGACGATCACATATTTGTGCCCTCCCCGGGAAGAACTATTGGACAAATAAAGCAAAGAAATTATTTTTCCACTTACATTAGGTATGCAATAATGAACGTTCAAGTGTAGACTATAACTTCAGGATGTTCCAATATGAAGTTTGGTTTAAGTGTTATGAATTTCAATGGTGCCCCCTTCACCCCTACTATGTATGGAGTAGCAAAACAGAGTGAGATAACGTACCTGTTGGAAAAGCCGCAGGTGACGAGGAGATTACCGTGTACATCGAAGTCTGACAAGCTACCCGAGTGTGCTTCCAATGTGTGCTCGACTCTCAAGGTCGCCGGGTCGTGCAGCGTGACTCGACCGCTGGGGTCGCCTGCACAGATGTAGCGGCCGTGTTCGCGCAGGATCGCGCAGCCGTTCTCTCCTACATGGAACTGAATATGCATTTATGAGTAGCAGAACATCTTTCATGCATGACGGGTTGAGGGTTAAGTTATCAATTGGCGAATAGTCTATTTTCAGATAGTCAGCAGACTGTTTTACCCATTCAATCAATTACAGGATTTTGTTCAAAAGGTACCTACTGCAAAATGGACAAATGGTCCTCACAATCACATGTATGAACATTTTCAGCTCAATCGGAGTCTCAGAGATACACTGAGACATCAGTGCATTCTGACATCTTTCGACATTCTGACAGTCTGACATCGCATTGAGCAACCAGAAACAAAAGAACAGCTAGACTCAAGTCAAAGGAGACACTCACTACGCTCGCTTAACAATAATCTGTGTAAGAACTAAACTTCCGATGAGAACTCACCATGCCAGTCTCTTGGCCGAGTGCCAGGTTGAACTGAATGAGGTTCTCTTGATGTCCGCCCATCAGCATTGTGTCCGGTGATATCTGAAGCTGACACTGCATCTCCACCATATTCTCAGACCTGTCGGAAGAAACCAGCTTCAGTTTCTATTCCAACGTACCTACTCAAATCCCGAGCTTCTTAATTAAATTAAGTACGATGACACACTTTGTAGTCTTTGGTTGTCGAAGTAGCCTAGTAACTTCATGTAGTAGCAACTCAAGTTGCTATGTGTCTATAAGCTGGATTTACATACGTGTGAGTGAATATGGGAATGCCGCGCCGCATCTGGCACCGGAGAACGGTCTGCATGAGCACCAGGATGCCGTCGTTGAATGTATGAATGTGTCGAACTTCTTGGTTAGCGTGAACTTGGAACGACGTGTACTTCTGCATGCTCGGACAAACGTATGACGTAACGTGACCCTGTGTGAGAAGACAATGTTTAGGAAAACCAACTGGTAATCATTTTGAGCCAAGTACTAAGCTACACTCCAAATGATTAATTGAAAGGTAGGACACTCTCATAATGAATGTTCATACGGAGAATGAGAGAGTTGAGAGTGTGGTTGTTCGACGGTTGAACTTACCCCTTGATTCCCCATCCAGACTAGCTCCTCCTGTTGATCAAAAGCTATAGCAGAGACACCAAACCTGTCGCCACCATCAGCTAGGATGGTGTGGGCTTCTTGAAATTCTGCATTACTGAAATCTTCTCCAAATCCTTCACCTGGCAAAACGTAACCGTCGCCAGCTGCTGCATAATGCGCCGCTCCATCTCCGTACACTGTCGAGATTATACAATCAGTATTCAGTATTAGTATTCAGTATTTTTTATTGTCATTTGTGAATTACATTGTAATTATAAAAGACAGTCATTGATAAACATTGTTCCTTATAAAACTTATTAAACTACATCCACAACACTATTTAATACACAGCATATTAATTGCTCTCACTTTTGACATGTTTAGTTATAGCCAACTTAAACTCGTGAACATCTTTGCTATCTTTGATTACTCTAGGGATTTTGTTAAAATCCCTAAACCCTTTATAAAATATACTGTTATTTAACCTACTGTAGTTACAATGCGTAAGAAAAGCATCATCTGCATGACGAGTCATGTGTTCATGCAGAGATTGAACATATCTGTCAAAAAGACAGAACATAAATTCACTATTTTAAATTTGAGAATGTACCTATGCTTAATGAAAGAAACAGATCTAAGAATGAAATAAACAGACAACAGTCTGGAACTGACAGTGACATTAACGGCCTTAACCTAAAAATCGTGTTCTTACGTAGCATTTCCTCTGCTGTTGCAGGGTCAAGATCATAATGACTTAAATGTGGGTATTCCATTGTGATAATTAAAACTAATACATATTAATGGAATAAT
The DNA here is from genome assembly GCA_934045905.1 of Leuctra nigra. Classification (NCBI taxonomy): domain Eukaryota; kingdom Metazoa; phylum Arthropoda; class Insecta; order Plecoptera; family Leuctridae; genus Leuctra; species Leuctra nigra. The sequence continues at coordinate 32,535,175 of OW203765.1, forward strand.
TCAAATATCCATTCGCTTGGAGTTCATCAACAAAACATTGTTGACCACGCTAAAAACCACTTCCTGTTATTATTTACTTTACTTGTTGAATGAATTCCAGTGTTGGCAACACAAAATTAACAAAAGAAAATTCCCTAAATTTGATTGGATCACGGAATGGATAGGATAGTTCATAGGAATTAAATTTTCTGACTGTTGCATTTCCTGCTGAACCAAATGTTCCAAAGTTGAAAATAAATTTTAAAAACTGTATTTTTTAAAATTATTTTGTAGGATGTTGAAAAAAAAATAGTTTGTGAAAAGAACAGCTAGGTACACTCGGCCAAACAAAACTTGAACGTTGACCAAATTTGAATGACTGCTGGTCATGTCCCATAATCAATCAAAGCTTGTTATTATTAGGCTCTCTAGTTATTATCATTGAAATATGAGGTCACCTCCTACTAGAGGGAGACAATGAGATCGCTTAGACCGACTTCTGATGGTGCGATCTTACATTTATCAGCCTATCAGATTTATTGAACGCTTAAGTTTGGTTGGCCAAGTGTACCTACGCTACAATGTTCAGAATATTTTGTCAGGTAAATGATGAAGGAAAAGTTGAAATGTATAAGGGAAACAAATCGACAGCAATTATAATTTCAACTGAAATATATTTCAAGACAATACATAAAAAGATGACAAGAAAGATAGGTCTTTTTCAAAGGAATCGTAGCTCCCTTGCAAAGCACCGTTTAAAAATTGCTCTTCACTGATGAATAATGATCGGTGGTGTATTTGGGAGAGGCTGGTGTTAGTTTGAAACTGAAGCAACCTTTTACAACATTTGGTAGATAGCGCTGGCCACTGGACAACATGTTTATTGTTAAAAACAATGCAGATGATTGACCTCAAAATTGACACATAAGTTAAAACAAAATGTACCTATACCTAAGTAACACATTAATTTAGTACTAGTTTAGTTCATTCATTCAATCAATGAAACATCTAACTACCCACCTCGGACTATTAACTACCTACCTACCGATTAAAATTTAGATTAGTCATCAATAACCTTGTATAGGATTAGTTCACTGGTGTCACTACAAAAAAAATAAAGTCATTTGTACTCAATGAGTCCATATAGGTAGTTCATAAATCACAATTTTTTACATTAAATGGAAAGTTTAACTTCAAAAAAGATAGACCAACCAAGAAGAGAAGCAAAAAGAATGGCAGAATAAGAGTGTGGAAGCTGCAACACGGTACAGTACAACAAGAGTTTAGAGAGAAGATAGCTAGTAAAGAGAGAAGAGGAGAGGTTGGACTGGTGGAAGTGGAATGGCAAGCATTTAAGAAGGTATTTGTTGACTGTGCAGAGGAAGTCTGTGGGCGATCAAGTGGGAAAAGCAAGAAGAAGGAAACACCATGGTGGAATGAAATAGTCCGAGAAGCAGTGCATCAGAAGAGAACCGCCTGGCAGACGTACGAGGCCGATAGATCTACCCTCAACAAGGCCGAATACCGAAGGTGGAAAATACGAGTAAGAGAGACAGTAGAAGAAGAAAAGAAGAAGTCCATGGAAGAACTTGCTGGTAAACTAGAAACGGATTTTGAAGGCAATAAAAAGATGCTTTATGGCATAATAAAGGAAAAGAGGACAAGAAAAGTTGGACAGGCATGCATGGTGGATGCTTGCGGAGGATTGATCAATGACCCAGTAGAAGTACAGGCACTGTGGAAAGAGTACTTCAAGGAACTACTGAATGTTGATGGAGTGGCACTACCAGAAAGTAGTAGAATACTACAGAGTGAGAACGAGGAAGAGGAGGAGTGTGCTTTGAGAGAGGGAGAAGTGGAGAAAGCGCTAAACGAGATGAAGAATGGTCGATCACCCGGAATAGATGAGATAACAGTGGAGATGGTAAGAGCTGCTGGGGAAATTGGAAAAAGATGGTTGTTTCGAGTAATGAGTGCGGCATGGAAACAGAGGACCATACCGGACGATTGGAGAAAGGGAGTGATTGTACCGATCTACAAAAAGGGTGACAGGAAGAAGTGCAGCAACTACAGGGGAATTACTTTGATGTGTCAGTGTGCCAAAGTATTCGAAAAAGTGGTGGAATTTAGACTGAAAGAAGTAGTAGAGGAAAAGCTCAGGGAGGAACAATATGGGTTCAGGCCAGGTAGATCAACCATTGATCCAATATTCACTATCCGACAAGTCATGGAGAGAAAGTGGGAGAGTGGAGAAAAACTGTACATGGTTTTTCTAGACTTGGAAAAGGCCTACGATCGCCTACCAAGGAAGAAAGTATGGGAATGTCTGAAGCGGAAGGGGGTGGGATTGGGTCTGATTGAGAGAATCAAGAGCACATATGAGAAGAACGAGAGCTGTGTACAAACAGTGGAGGGGAAGTCAGGATGGTTTGAGGTGAAGGAAGGACTTCGACAGGGCAGCGTTCTTTCCCCGACACTATTTGTCATTGTCATGGATGAGCTGCTGAGAAAAGTAGAACCAAGCGAAGACCAGGAGACGAATACACTGGTATATGCAGATGATATCGTAGTGTGGGGAGGAACCAGCGAATGTGTTCAAGAAAAGATTGATAGATGGAGCCAGATGACTGAAGAATACGGTATGCGAATAAGTCAGGAAAAGAGTGAGACACTAGTAGTGGAGAGGAAGGCAACAAGAAATGTGAAGATCAGGCTACGGGGCTTGGAACTGGCGGAGAGAGGAGAGTTTAAGTATCTGGGGAGCTGGCTAACTAAGGATGGAAAAAATAGGAAGAGAGATAACATCAAGAGTACAACAGGCTTACACATTTTTCCAGTTAGTCAGGAAACTTCTTTGGAATGAGCAGTTCCCCCAGAAATGCAAGATACTCCTTTTCAAAAGCTATTTCCTGCCAATACTCACCTATGGTTCCGTAACGTGGGCGATTGGAGGAAAGGAGGAGAGCCAGTTGCAGGCAGCAGAAATGAAATTTTTACGAAGCATACAAGGAGTAACTAAGATGGACAAGATCAGGAGTGAAAAGATTAGAGGAGACTTGAAGGTAGAGAGGTTGGCATTTAAAATGGGGAGAGAGCGGCTACGGTGGTTTGGCCACATGAAGAGAATGCAGAGTGAGAGAATACCGCGTCGGGAGTTCGAAGCTGCGAGAAGTGATAAAAGGAGAGTTGGAAGACCGAGGGAAAAGTGGAGAGAGCTGGTAGCAGAAGATGTACAAGAGAGACTGGAGAAGTGGGAAGAAGTGGAAGAAGGAAGGTGGTGGGAAGACAGGAAGAAGTGGAAAAAACTGGTAGAGAAGAAGAACGAAGAGGAAGAGCCAAGCCTGGCCAGCTAGCTTAGGAGTCCGGGCCCTAGTAATGGTGGCTTCGCCACCCCCCGACCCAACTCTTGGAACCGGGAGGAAGATTATTATTATAAATAAATTAACATATATCATATGTTTGGCACCTCTTCAGATGACGCGCTAAGGCTTTTTTATGTTTATACATGCGATTACATTTGGGACACGGGTTTGACCGATCTTCTTGATGCACAACTTGATGACTGCTAAGGTATCTTCTAGTGATGAAAGACTTATCACAACCCGGCTCAGGACAAATGAACGGTCCCTCACAATTGTGTACCTGCATGTGCTCTTTCAGACTTCCTCTCATTTGGAAGGTTTTCTCGCACAGTGTACAGCTGAAAGGTCTGTCAGTAGTATGAGTTATGAGATGATGAGCCAACGCACTTCTGTGTTTAAACGTGTTATTACAAATGTTACAGACGTGTGGCCGATCAACTTGATGCACGATCCGATGATTGACGAGATACTTTCTAGTGCTGAACGACTTATCGCATCCTTGCTCGGAGCACGTGAAAGGTCTTTTGTTAGTGTGGATTAGCATGTGCTCCTTCAAACTGCCTCTGCGTTGAAAGCTTTTGAGACAAGCAGAGCACTGATACGGTCTCTCCGTGGAGTGGGTTATTAGGTGAGCTTTTAATACGGGCTTGAGGTTGAACGCAGCGTCACAGAGAGTGCACTTATAAAACCGTTCGTTCGTGTGCGAGCTTCGAACATGGTGAAGGAGCAACGTTTCCGTTGCAAACACATCCGAGCAATATTGACAAGTACACTTGCAAGGTTGACTAGGGAAATCGGTTTGTAAATGATTTTTCAGCAATTTTTTAGATTTGAGATTCCTTTTACAGGCTGGACACTGGAATTTTTTGTCTGTTGAAAGACTATCTTTTCGAACTGGCTTACCAGAATTGGAATCTACATCGCCCTGCTCGTCATCTGTCGTTACATCTTCTTGTTTCACATAAACGGTTTCAAACGGTAAAACTACATTTTTAGGTTGAACTTCTGATTCTTTTTCACATGACTTGGAATCTTGCTGCGATGTTGGCGCTACTGATAAATCTATGGGGTGCTCTCCTGCCTCGACTTTAAACGATCTCGCCGTACAGTTATCAGTTAAAAGAATGTTTTGTAGAATTGATGGACGAGTATTGTAATCTTCATCATCGCACTTTCCCTCATCTGGCATTGCTACATTTGGTGTCACAATAATGCCGCCAAACGATGGTTGTTGGTAGGAATTTGTTTCACAAGGCCTTGGCTTATGGAATATTGGTATAATTTCTATTGAACGGGACAAATTAATTGGAAAGTTTCCTGTTTCAATCTTGCATAATCTTGCTGTACAATTATCAACGGAAAGACAGTCTTGAATTGACGGACAGGTGCATTTGCCTTTACCATCATTAGTCTCCTCATCAAGCGTAACTATTTCCTTTTTCACTATAACACTGTCAAATGAAACGATGTTCGGAGATTGTTGAAACAATTTTGTGTCACGTTGAGTGGCTGAATTTAGCTGTGATGTTGGAACTGCTGTTGTTTTTGTACACTTCAAATTAATTGGATGCTCTTCCATATCGATATTGCGAGATCTTGATGTGGTGTCATCAATTGAAAGACTGCTTTGAAGAAATACACAGTTTAAAGAGTATTAGTAATCAGGTAGTAGATTTTTTATTTTTTGATAACTGTGCTGTACGTCTGTAGCTTGAAGACGTGAGCTTGATGAATAATTAATGCCGCATTGTGTGTGTGTAGGACAAATGGCCAGTGTTGGAGTCAGCATGTGATGACACTAAAAGAAAAATATCAAGTTTGTAAAAATCGAATCTTTCTTAATTCATTTTTTATCTATCTTATAATCTTTGTTCTAATCTAAGACACCTGCCATTCTGATTACTCTATTTTTTTGTATTTGTATTTATTATTAGCTGCAATCAGCTGAAGTTTCACATACACAGTACATGTTATAACAATTAATGATGACAACAATCAAGTCACAATTAACAATAAAATAATCAAATACTAGTACAGTAATCACCACCATCTTCATGCACATTCTTCATGCACTCTCTCAAGAGAGAGCATGAAGAAGGTGGTGACTGTAATCTAACTAAACTAGGATCTAATCTAACTAGGAAGTAACTTCGACCAATGAACCGAAACTTCAAAGCGGAGCTCTTTCCAATGCTATGGCCTAGATCATGTTTTTGTGACACAATAAGCAAATGTATTTGAACGGCTTTAAAACGTGGGGGTTCCTATCATTATATTAATCTTCTGTAAGCTCTCCATCTGACCTATGACCACATGACCTGAACATGCAAACCTGCAGCAAATTTAGAGGTTAGTTTAAATATCTCGGAAAAAAACGTATCAGCTACCTAGTAATTAATATGCTGTTACATACCTAGAACTATAGTCAAATTAAATAAGTATCAACTTCATTACGTTCAATATTAAGAAATCCACGTGTAGCTATAAATAAATAAACTAATCACAGAAACTAATTATTGGACTTCAATGACAGTGACAGTCTGACAGATAAGATATGCACAGCTGACGAAGACGGGAGAAAATATTTACAAAATCAGTCGCTGGAGGCGCTCACGGCGCTGCGCTCGCTGTTCACGCGCCAAATATTTGAAAATAAAAATTCTTCTATTAGTAATACCTACGCTATTACCTTTCCATTGAAAATACTAGAAAAACGCTCGGTGCAACGCGTTGCTGAGCGAGCACCCGAACACGCCACATCTCGAATTGAAATTTTGGTACGCACTGAGATTATCCGACAAAACCCGAGGATAAATCAGACACGGGTTGGCCATCGGCAGTCTTTTTCTGGATGTACTTCTCTCTTGCGTTTCCCTCATTTCGTTTGCCATTAAGCTACACTACAAATTTTGTCCAAGTTCTGATCATGTTACAAATTTTTCAAAAACACTTCATTAACTAATTTTCTTTTTTTTAAATGTTTGAAAAAGTTGAAGCTGTGAGCCGTATTTTTCTGGCATTTTGGTCAGTGCTCTGGCTTCGTGTTGTCTTCTCTTGCTGAATGGCTTGAGAATTGAGCGAGCGTCTCCATTCTGCACTTTTGGACACTTTCTCTGTTTTTTGTGTGTGTGTGTGTGTGTGTGTGTGTGTGTGTGTGTGTGTGTGTGTGTGTGTGTTTGGCCCCACGGCACAGGCCACAATTTTTTTCTGATCGAGCTGAAATTTTGCACACATACGTACTATTATCATTCTAACTTACTCGTGTATAGTTTTTGAGAGCTGAATTCTGATTGGTTCAAAAATTAAATTATCTCACGATTGGTCGAAAATCAAATTGCTCGGATTAGGTTCAAATTTTGCACACTGCAAGAGTCACTTTATAAAACACAAAATCCTAACAACACACAGCCTGTACATATACGAATGCACACTCAATACTAAGAAGAACATACAACAACATACACTCAACGAACATATACACTCACACGACACAAGAATAAAATCACACGTTCACACAACAAACTATAGAACAAAACAAACACAAAAAAACTCAAAATATATCAAAATGTAAGCTGTACAACAAACTACCTGCAGTGCGATTGTATAACTTCTTAGCCGAGATAATGGATCGTTATCTACACCAATTGATGAAAGTAATTTAGCCTATCAGAAGGTAAAGCAATGTAGTTATGTAGTATGTATCTTTTTAGCATACTTTATTTAGTATGACACTGTCACTCTTTATTACTCATTATCTTGTTACCTGGCTATAATTACCATAATAATTAGTCAAACCATAATAAAATAATGATAATGATACTTTTAACTACTTAACCTACCTATTATAAAATTATCAAGTAGGTAGGTAAAAATAATTACTTATAATGATATTGATACCTAATGTTAATGTTAAAATTGATAATCTATTCTAAAATTAACAAGTAATAATAATTAATTAATTACTTACTAAACTGATATTGATAATGATAATGTTAAAATTACTTATATGTTAATGTTAAAATTACTATTTCAGCAGGCAGGGTGGAAGAACGCAAATCCTTGCGAACCTCGCCTTTTTCTGTGTATTAAATCTTATGCCTGTACAGTGTATCTGATATAATGCAAAAATAAAGAAAATTCTATTCTATTCTAAGTCGACTTCCTGAGATTAATAATGTGATTTTATTTCATATTCTCGTAGCTTTTGCACAATTCAAATGGTTAACAATGATATTAATAGTTTACTTTCATCAATTGGTATAGATAACGATCCATTATCTCGGCTAAGAAAGTTATACAATCGCCCTGCTGAAAACATAAAAAATATTACAGATATTAATAGATTTAAGTATTTACTCAAGACATTTCTAGTGCAAAAGGCTTATTATTCGCTAGAAGAATATATGAATGAATGAAATAATGAATAAATGGAACCATGTATATTGAACGATCGTCTATTTAACATAGAAACGGTACCTACTCTTAGCATAAAAATATATATATTTTTTTAACTATAAGCAATATTTTAGCAATATGATATTCCATACACCCTGAACAAAGCATATCTATGCTTAAGGGTCTCATGCATTGTACTTGTACCTTGTCTATTGGAAATAAACTTACTTACTTACTTACTTACTTACATGGACATTAAGACAACCATTTTCGATTATTTTACAAGTTTTCAGCCCAATCATTATATAACGTATGCACTTATTGCCATTTTCCAATGTTTGAAACTGTCAGAATTGGTGGTATCGGGAAATTCCATTGCTTTCTGGATTGCTTTATGTACCAACCAAAGTATATAGATAGCTATTCTCAGTTTGAATGATAAACATATTCTTGTTGATTATGTGGATTATATTACAATTCATAACATTTCATATTATATATATTTTTTTAATATGGATCGTGTTTCTCAGTTATGTTAAGGCTAGGCCACAATAGTCGTAACGCTTAATGTCTAATGTTTAATGTTTAGTGCTTAGTGTTTAAGAGAAATGGATGATAGGGTTTAAGCCTGATGCACAATTAAATTAAGGTTTATGGTTTAATGTTTAGTGATTAGTGTTTAAGATGTTATAACAGAGTCCAGTGCACAATTGCTTATTTCACGAGGTTATTTCACCATGATAAAATTAAATAATTGATCAAAAATGATATGGAAACAAAAATATGAGCAAGACTAGGCACAAATATCAAATAAAAATGCTTCCAATGACATTAATTCAGAAGACTTTTCATTTTCCCGTACGAATTTGACATTGACATTTACTCTGCTCTCTTTTGATTGGTTCGTCATAAGGTGAAATAGTGTTTTGCAATAAGAAATGGATTTTGTTGATTTCTTATGACAGTTGTGCATGGTAACGTTATAACAGCACCTTTCATTTCTCTTAAGGAGGGATGCCCAAGTAGATTTTCCGAAAATATATTTTGTTGAAATGTACCATTTTTATTAATTTTTTCAACATTTCAAATATATTTTAATGTAAAAGATCCATCAAATGTCTTGTAACTAGCAACCCTCATCATAAGCTTTCAAATGAAAGCTTATGGTTAGTACAACAAATTAAAACAAATATGACCATTAAAAATGTCATACAAAGGTAATGGGCGGCCAAAAAGTGGTAAAATTTCCCATTATTTAGCGTCCAATGACAATTACCATTATGTCATCGTTAATAAAAGTAAATAATATACTTTTTGACACCAATCGATCCAAAATTAAATAGTTGATAACTTATAAAAAATTCACCGAAATTCTTTAACCGTGGGTGAGTCAACTAATTTTCAATTCAATTTCGAAGTTGTGATCTTTTGGTGTAGGAAAAATCGAAAGTATAGTACAAAATGATGGATAATCGTTCTGAATATACGTAAACGATGGCTTTTTTACATTAAATGTGGTAGTGTTTGTCTTATTGTATTATTTTCTTCATATTTAAATGTAAAAATAGTATATTCAGAACGATTAGATATCTATCATTTGATACTATAAGTTCGACTTTTCCTTCACCAAAATATCACAACTTTGAAACTGAATTAAAAATTAATTGGCTAACCCACGGTTAAAGAATTTTTTGCATAATATGGCCAGTGCAAGATTACTCGAAACAGGTTCCCTGTCTGTTGGGTGATTTATGGTTTTAATGGCAGTGTATCAGAGCTTTGCAAGTAATTATTTGACATTTGAATCGGTTATCAACTAATTATATTTCAAGTCACCAACCAAACCTACACGTATACATGACTCAAGACACCACTGGAGAAGCAAGAAGTGGCTCATGCGTCATCAGGATTAGTATTATGTAACTATACTTCAATGTCATCTCATGATCTCGAGTGACATCGTCTCACTGTCGTGTGATGGCGACTGAATATTCTTCAACGTCCGTTCAAATTGATTTATGTTATTTTATTATTATTGTAGACTAGATGCCCTAACACTCCAAAAGTGTATTAATTATAAAATCCCCGAATACAACAAAAAATATGGCAAAATACAAATTGCTGGTACTGTTCCAACTATTTTAAACTGTCTTCCAGATAATTCATGACACTTATAGTGAAATTAAAAGAGAAGTTAAAGATTGGCTTTTTATATTTTTTGTATTTATATTTTTCACATAATAAAATTGTGTATGTGAACGTCATACGATTTATATATCCAATGCGCACAACTGTTTTGATCTATAGTCTACGTATACATGTCTATAGGTATTACTTATTATTTAATGTTAATAAATTAACTAGGAAAACGCTCGGTGTAACGCGTTGATGAGCGAGCACCCAAACGCGCAACATCTAGAACCGAAATTTTGAAACGCACAAAACATAATACATATTGAATTGAAATATGATACACTCAATCAACCACCACCTTATTCATGCACTCCTCTCTCTTGCATGAAGAAGGTGGTGCAATCAACATAAAAGTACATGATTTTTATTGAAACTGAGATTATCAATTTATATCTAGTGGAGCGGTCGCTCCACGCCAGCCAAGTCGTACGGCGCGCGCACACTCTCATATAAAGACTGGAGCAAACCCACTTTTACTGTAAGCATCAAAGTGGCATTTTCGGCCTACTGGATCTTAAAATTGGAAAATCTCACATTGTTGCGATATATCTTAATTTCGAGCTATGGCCCACCCTACAACATATACCAAATTTGGGAACAATAGGTTACGCCCTTTGCGCGCTAGAGGGCCGTGAAAACAGTGTTTTAGGGCGGTTTTCATAATAATTAAGCGAGCGGAGCGAGCGTCTCCACTTGACTCTTGCGGCACTTTCTCTGTGTGTGTGTTTGTTTGTTTGTTTGTTTGTTTTTTTGCTGGTTTCAACCCAGGCCGCACCGTTCAACGTATCGATCTGAAATTTTGCACACACATTCATCTCATACTAACTTAGACCTGTATAGTTTTTGAGAAAGATCCGTTCACAAATAAAAAAAATCGCGTTTTCGCATATAAATAGCATTGTAGGTTCGAGGAGTCCGTTGCGGCCGCCCGATGCGCTCCATTCAAAACAACTCGGAAGCAAGCAGCTGTCTATCTATTATTGTTTGAATACGTAACAATTATTTCTTTTCGATTTCTTTGCGGTTAGATAATAGTTAAAGCAATACATGCGAGGTTATACTTAGGGTTTATTTTATTATTTTTGAAGATGTAGTTAATAGGTATAGGTATTTATTGTTTATGAGAGTTTTAACATGTAGTCTTACTTCCAATCTTTTCAAAGGCTGAGCAAATTATTTGTAGACCGATGAAATGTCTGCTTGATTGTAGAAATATATTGGTTGGTTGATAATTGAAATTATGTTTATGAAATATTTATTTCATTTGTATCAGATACAATGTGTTAGGTTTGTGTTAGGTAAGCAATGTGCTAGAAGAAATAAGCTCTTTTATACGGAACGGCAAGTAACTGTTTGGATAATGGCCTATTTTGTGGTTTGAATCTCTGTATTTTTTATTTATAATAATTCCATAATACCTACGTACCTAAATACTGAAATAAATACACATGAGTGTGTATCATGTTGCAATGACTTGCAATAACTGTTGCAATAACTTGCAATGAGAAGCAAATTCAGCTATTTTTTTATATAATTTAGTGGATCGTGCTTCTAGATTTCAGTTGTTTTAGGTATATTATTGCCGGCTTTTAAGGAATTATGGTTCGAGGTTTAGCACGTATCCGTGCTCGCTTATCAACGCGTTACACAGAGCGTTTTCCTAGTAATAATCTCAGTAGTAGTAGTCTCCTGGAATTCAAATCCGGTAACATGGCCACAGCCCATGGCCACAGCCTAAACGGCTGAACCGATTGATCTCACATTTTTACCACGTGTGCACTTTTGGCGTCTGATTTGCCCTCCCCCCCTTGACTTTTTTTGTGCCGCCATTTTGAAACCGGAAGTGACGTCATATCTCGACAACGGCTATACCGATCGGAACGAAATTTGCGCCAAACGATTCAGACGGTAAACTTTATGGATTATCAATAGCAACAGACTAAAATTTATGTTAACGAAACCGGTAATGACGTCATGAAATTTGAAATACATCGATTGGCATTTCGGCAACAAATTTGATCCGATTATTTTGTTATTTATGTAACGTATGTACTTTTGATATCTCATTTGACTTATTATAAAACCAACCGGAAGCCGCCATTTTGAAACCGGAAGTGACATCATATGTCAATAACGGCTAAATAGATTTGAACGAAACCAGCGCTAAACAATTTAGACGGTCAACTTTATGTATTATCTTATCATCAATAATATTTGCAGTTTCCCATACCGAAACCGGAAATGACGTCACACATTTTAAAAATCTCACAAATTTACATTTTGATACAATAAATATACTATTTGAGACAGCTCATAATAAAATGTAATCATGTTTAAATTATAATTCAAGGGGTCAGTGATTTCAGCAGCCATTTTGAAACAGGAAGTAACGTCATATCTTGAAAATTGGTTGACTGATCGGTATGAAACTACCGCCAAACGATTCGGAAGGTCATCTCTATGAAATGGGAACAGTCACACTAGAAATTTCCTATTTATAAGACCGGAAATTACATCATTCAAATTTAAAAATTATTATAATCCCCTCCTATATAATGAATACATATTCAGAAAACTTAAAATGATACACATCATTTATAGATATACATTCTTTGTGGCAGTGCAGTAAGTTCAGCAGCCATTTTGAAAACCGAAGTGTTGCCATATCTCGGAACTCGGTTAACTGATAGGAATGAAACCTTTGCTATTCTTCATGAAAGATCATTTAAAGCAAATATATAGTACCATACGCAGATTTTCATTAGTAAACCAAATTGTCAATGGCGACTATTTTTAATGGATTTAGTAATTGTTCAATTGACGTCACAAGTTCTAAAAATAAACTAAAAAAAGGAGTGATATCCCCATAAAAAACACTCCGTGTAAAAATACCAGCCAAGTCTCTACAACTAAAAAAAATTATGAAATCTAAAACATTCTGCACTGAAAAGTAGTGATGTCAAAAAATGGTCCAAGTCAAAACTTTATTTGAAAATCAAAAAATACTTGGCGCATCGTTTTTTTAGGGCATAATAGGTATACTACATGTATTATGTATATTTGATGTATATTTTCTATCTGGTCTATACTTCTAAACTATGTATACACGATGCGCCAAGTATTTTTTTGATTTTCAAATAAAGTTTTGACTTGGACCATTTTTTGATATCACTACTTTTCAGTGCAGAATTTTTTAGATTTCATATTTTTTTTTAGTTGTAGAGACTTGGCTGGTATTTTTATACGGAGTGTTTTTTATGGTACTAAATTACCATAAAGAAACAAACATAAAGAAAATCAGATCCAAGTTGCTTTGGAATAATTTCCATTCATTTCGATACCATCACATTCTGTCAATATATTGCAAACTGTTAAAAATGTCATTAAGTGTATACTTTCTTGACCAATTGGACTGGAAATTAGTAAAATAAGAGATAATGGTAGTTTTAATAGCTATGCAAAATTTGAAGTTGATCTGACACTTTTTAGTTTTCGACGAATCGGGAGATATTTTCATTTTTGAACCAATCGGAGGGCAGCTCTCAAAACGTATACACGATTAAGTTGGAATGATATTAGTATGTGTACAAAATAGCAACTCGATCGGAAAAAATTGTAGCCTGTGCCGTCGGTCTAAACACAAAAACAAAAACAAAACAGAGAAAGTGTCCAAAAGTGCAGAATGGAGACTCTCAATAAATTTGATATTAAATTTTGGGATACAGGAGCAGAGATTTTTTACATAGATGAAAAACACAATAATAGCTTTTAACTAATTTTTATTAAAGCTTGACGTACAACACTCAAAGGTGAAACAAAACAGAAGCATTTTTGTTTAATTAAGAAAACATTGAGATTCAAAAAACTACAACTGAGTTTCTATGAATAATAATAAATATTTTACCTCGTTTTGTAAACTAACTAAATTCCAATACTACTTCCTATATCTATTGCTTGATGTTGACCTTTTGGAATCTGAAATTGATTAATGGTTTGAAGTTTATCATAAATTGAATAACATTCTCCAAGTTAGATAATTCATTCGGCACAGCCACTTATTTGGGTTTCTTTGTCATGGCAAGTAAGTTCACCTTCCTTCCAGAAATAATAAATAATAAATATAGTCAGACAGATGAAATATTATATGAAGAAAATTACAATAGTTCGTTTTCGAATACTAAAAAATAATTATTAACTCTTAAGTCTTAACTGTAATAATGTAACGGAGAGGTTTATTCTAACAGGTTTATCTTGGACGAAGCTTTGCTCTGATCTTGAAGCTCGGACGGCAATTTCGAATCTGGAATCAGTAAAAACAATCATTCATATTCCTGTCACCTACTGATTGAGTTCATCTCCACACAGAATGTGTCAAATGAAATCATCAGTTACAACCTCATTGTACACATTCCAGTGGAGATCATTTGAAAGATCAGATCGTTTTCACATTGAAATGTATAATATTGTTTGGTAGACTTTCGGTGTGAAAATGTTCCTGATGTTTTGGTTGTTAAATAGCGCTTTGTTAAACTGTCTGTTTGGACAGTGGCAAACAAGCTGTCAAGTTTTATGTTCAATATGTTGAGTGTTTGTATACCTGATATTTAACTGATTTATTGGGAACAATTGTGACAATAATGTACTAAGCAATTAAAGGGACTAACCTTTTCAGCATCTCGAGGATTCGTATCTCTAATTTTAATTTTATTATAAGTATATTTTGGAAACATATTTAGGAATAAAATTATATTGAACTGCTTATATTCATTTATATCAAATTTGTATGTTTAGCAAAAATAAACATTAAAAAACCTTTGTGAAATTAATTTTAATTTATTTAGACATTGGAATGAAATGTCTAATAATCTAAAGTATCTTGTTGATGTCCCATCAAAGAGTATACCCCAAGAAAATTTTTATAACTTAAATCAAGAATAATAAGTGAAAATTACATTTTATCCCTTAAAACATTATCTAAGACTCAAAACATTGATACGATTCAAAAACATATTCATCACGATCAGTGTAAATGCTCAGCTATGCAAACACAAAATCAACAAGTCACAATTACATTATCATACTCTGTACCTATGTTTGACTGATAAGTGTTAGCTAATAAGTGTTAGCTTAGCGCCAGGCCCGCTTCACGTTGGTTTTGCTCTGCTCGATGCGCTCGACAGCCCGCTGTTTCGACGCCTCCCACTTAGCTCCTGATCATTGAGAGTAGACGATTAGTATTGTTGTTGGCGGCAAACTCGGGTGCTACATCTCCGATTCAGTGAGTCAGTGAGTCAACTAATGCGTGATATTATGCGTGTGATGCGTGTATGTGATGCGTGAGGTATTCGTTACGCCCGGCAGAAAATAAAATTGCTTCTGCAAATATACATATTTGAAAACCTTGATAATGATCTAATTTTTTTTTCAAAAATTAGCAACGCGTTTTCGGAATTGAAAATTACTATATTTAAAGTCATCATCATTCTTAAATTTGATTTAAAAAGTAAACTATTTGGACTACTTATTTTTTGAATAGCATTGTTCTATAGTTTAAAATACTGTTGTTTGAAATGTAGTTAAAAATCAAACATCTCTGGAGTTTTTTACACTAAATTTCTTAGAATCCCAACGTATTTTTTTTCGCTATTATTTGGAAAAGTATTGAAAAATCGATGTAAAATCAATTCGATGATTTTTCTTCATTCAATTTCTTGATTGGGTAAAGTGTTCCGCAAGTTGGTCCAGAATTTGAGTGACATAGCCGGGATTTTCCGAATATATTTTAGAATAGAAAATGTGCATGCGATTCAGTAATATTTAGTTCAATTTATATTTTTCTCTAATTTTGGTAATTTTGCTTCGAGCGCCATAATCCATAATATCTCTAATTCTGCTGATATTTTTGCTGCCAAGAACAACACTATCTTAAAATACCTAACAATGTGTGACTTTACCTCTGACAATACACGAGTGCTGTGTCCTACTGTTGCAACAAAATGTGAACCAATGTGAAATGATTTGATCAAGTGAAAAGATCATAGCGATGAGTTGATATGCAAATGTGAGTGCTGTGTCGCATGTTTCTTCCATTACGTTGCTTGTGAAGACCTCGTTGTAAAACTAGGTACATAAAGTAATACGACAGTAGGTGCTTAGCTAATAGGTGTGTGACATCTGTGGACCTTCCTAAATAGTAGCTTGTTGTTACCAACTACAGTTGAATCATGATCATGTCAAACAGTCGATGAAAACAAATCGATGCATTTTAATCATAATTGTGTCTGTATAAAAGATAAGGATGATATAATACTCACAAGAGGCTAAATTACTAAGGTAAACTTTGGAGATTTCCTAAATATTGTCATAACATGTGGACCATTCAAATAAAGATGTATACAAAATAGTATGATTACATATAAAGTACAAAACAAACTCGTTTAAACGCTGAAAAATATACTTACATACCTAGACATGAGTTTGGGAACAAACTCTAACAAAAAAAGGTCTAGCAAAAATTTCAAAAGTTAGGACGATCTTTAAGAAATGTAATCATCAATGTTTATCTTTTAGTACATTCGACTCTCACGTTGGGAAAAAACACTTAAAAGCTCAGTTACAGTGGGATGGCTGGTAGTGAACATAACTTCAACTCATCAGCATTATTATTGTTATCTGGGTTTCCATCTGACTACTCGACCGCTCCACCATCATGATCCAAGCACGTAGGTATCGTGAAGTAAGAGACATGAGTTCGAACCTGTGCGAGGTCTGAGGCGCGGGTGGTTGGGACAAGGTTGTTCCATGAGGTGATGTCGCCAGCCGTCTTCCCAGGGCGCGATGTTGGAGTGACACAACGGGCAGCGGTTCGCCACGTCAGCTCTCTCAGCAGCTAGAACAGTTCAATTCTCTTGACGTCATTCCAGACTGAATGAAGGCCGATGCACAATTGACGCAGAAGGACGACGCAGACGGACGAAGGAGACGGATACAATGTTAAAGTCGTCGTCCGTCCGCGTCCGATTGTGAACAGCCAGAGTGTATATGTCATACCTAACATCGTATCCGTCTCCGTCGTCCGTCCGCGTCGTCCGTCTGCGTCAATTGTGCATCGGGCTTGAAACACTAGTTTCAGGACGCAAACGCTCTCGGACGTCAATAAGTCCCATTTACTGTAAGAAGGATGACCTTGAAATCTATACTCTCAACTGTTTGCTTAATTTTGAATAAGGTTTTAATGACTGTATAATATCTGTAATAATAATTATAATGTTAATAAATTGTTTCCAATAGATTTCTGGATGACAATCAAATAAGTGGCTTGACTTTATGTTTCAATGTCGATCATTCTTACAGTAAATGGGACTTTATGACGTCCGAGAGCGTTTGCGTCCTGAAGGCGTAAGTTTCAAGACTTGGCCTCCAGGTGACGTTTACACTCAACATAACATAACGAAACGGATTGGCTGCTGGTTAGGTTCCTTGACAATCAATCTTTTTTATTACCAATAAAATCAGAGCTCACCTACTAGAGTTCGATCCAGTATTTAATTTGGGGGGCGGACGAGGAACGCGTCCCCTCATTCCGTTTTTAGGGTGTACGCCGTCCGCCCGCTTAATTTTTCAAAGAAGTAAAAATTGTCTTAAAACAGTGTACAATCGCATAAAAAGGCACCAAATTTGGTCCTGAAATTCAAAATTTTCCCGGCGCTGTGCGCCCCGGACTCCCATTACGTTAGGGGGCCCTCCCCCTCCCCCCCCCCCATTGTTTTAGTAAGCAAAAATGTTTACCTGACATCGCCGAGCGTCCGCCAATTTATTATTTAACAAATAAACCACTGTTAGATGACGAGTTAGCATAGACTTCATCGGATGATGCCACCAAAACTTTTATCTGCCAATCCGTTTCTTTCGTATACCGTTTTATCTTTTGTTGAGTGTACCATGGGCTCGATACCGGTTGGCAGTTGGTAATATAAATGTTGGAAGACCGAGGAAATATTGTAGAAAGAGGCAAAGAAGATGTAACAGGCATTTATAATATTATTGACACGACATGATAAAAGTTATACTCACGTAGGCAATTTGTGTGCTGTTTGAAGAGCTCAACGGGGATTGCTTCGGTGCATATCTCACACTGCTGGTATAGATCTTGTTGCTCGCATTCCTCTGTAGAAACAAGACATCGATTACTCTCTGGACCAAATACTTCTCTTGCATTGATGGTGGGATTGTAAAATGAAAGAGTGTTTAACGCCGCACTTCTGCAGCTAAGCTAATGGAATGTTGGTGATGGACTTGCCTGTCAGATGTTGCGTGATGGTTGCTATCTCCACCACCTGCTTGCAGTGCTGACATCGCATCAGCATGGGGCAAGAGCGCCAGTAGTGGCTGTTCAGACTGTCTTCAGTGAACACGTCCAAGTGAGACAAGCAGAAGATGCACATCCTGCAAGAATACACATTCACATTGTACCACTATATTACTCCTGATTCTTCATTTAGAAATACCTACGCCTTATGCCGGTTTCTCGACCTATTCGCTAAAGTTATCCTCTTTATTAATGATAACAATTTTAAGACTCATTTAATTTGTGATTGGAACATTCAAAAGTTCGCAGCCAGATCTCCATGTTGGTTTAGGGAATGGGAATAAATAAATAAAATTATGGGAAGCTGCAAAATAAACGTGGAGCATAAAACGCCGTATCTCTCGAGAAAGTATACTATAGTGACCCGCAACCAATCTGTGGATTGGGATTTTCTTGAAAATCAGGTATTTTACGAACACCAGTGAGCTAAACCCAAGAGACGGTTCGGCATAACAATGGGACATGGTGCGCACGCAGGTAAAGTAGGGGGCCGGAAAATAAAATGACCCTTTTCCAATCCACAGATCGACTGCAAAAGAGTGTAGCTGTTTCTATTCTTGAAATAATCCACCCCAGCGACTAGCGACGAATTGTAAATACTATTGGAACGAGATTCAAGTATTATCGAGATAGTTCCAAAGTGTTTTAGGTTTCAATCCACTCAAAACACCAGCGGCAGTGAGCGTTAAACTTCTTAAACGTTTAGACTGAGTTTGGAACTGTTGGAAACTAAAGTAAGTTTCTTTTTCATCGATTTTTATCAATATCTTTTACCAATGTAATTGTTAACTAGGAAAACGCTCTGTGTAACGCGTTGATGAGCGAGCACGGATACACGCAACACCTCGAACCGAAATTATGTCTATCGAATGTCATTAAAAGCCAACAATTCTTTAGTTTCGTCACAGACTTGTATAAAAATCTCCAAAATCTCCACAAATATTGGTGCCAATCCTTGCTAAGTTTTAAGTTGATCGATTAAACCTTTATGATTGAACGGTTCCTTGTTAATTTTCAAAAATCACAGGATCTCGTTCAAAAAATATACCTGGGACCACCCATATGATATGATATGTAGTGTGTGTACACAATATCAGATCAATCTGTTGAACGGTCATTATTAGTTTCATATCGTTTAAAACTTTCTGCTCTAACTACCTTGCCTTGAACTGAAGATTCGAAGTCACCGTGAATTTGACAGCCAACACGCAAAATGTCCCTAAAATGGCAAAAACTTTTGAAAATAACGACAGATTAGAGTGAAAACTGGCAAAAATACCTTAAATGTTGGTGCAAATGACCATGCGAAGTTTTTAGTTGGTCGGTCAATCGGTTCCAGTTTAAATTTCAAAAATCACAGGAAAAATGGTTTCAAATTTGAACCAATTGGAGGATTTGGCTGTTTTTTTTTGATTGGGTACAATGTTGGTTGCAATGACTTTGCTAAATTTCAAATTGATCGAACCAACCAATCGAAAGATAATTTTTATAAAATTTGAACCAATCACAGGATCTCGTTCAGAAAAGATCCCAGGGATCGCATAGATTACGTTAGTATGTGTACAAAATTTCAGATCGATTGGTTGTGCGGTTTGACCTGGGCAGTGAACACAAAAAAAAAAAAACACACAGAGAAAGTGCCATAAGTGTACCGTGGTGACGCTCGCTACGCTCGCTCAACAAAATAGGGCTTTGTACGTGTATTCAGAACAGTTCAATGAAAATAATGTATTAGTTTAGAATATTTTATTAGTTTCATTTTGTCCAACAGATGTTTAGTGCCATAATTTTACTAATTTTCGGGCACTAAACGTCTGCAGGACAAAGTAAATCTAATAAACCATTACAAGCTATGGAATTATTTTCATTGAACAGTTCTGAATACTCGTACAAAGCCTTATTTTGTTCACAATTACATTGGTAAAAGATATTGATAAAAATCGATTAAAAAACTCTTCAAGGCCACGCTCACTACTCAACCCTCTTAAAACTTCCTTCTTTTAGTTCTCTTAGAAGTTCTCCTCCCAGTAAGTGTCTAGTTGTGAACTGACTTATCGCTCTGCTCCGGCTGCGAGCTGTCACTGGGCGAGGTGATCGCCGACGCCGACGAGGAGCTGCTGCCTCGGCCTGGTGACTTGTGCGTGGGGTTGGTGGCACTGCTCACCGTGCTGTTGGCAGCACTGCTCACGCTGTTCGTCACGCTGCAGATGCTGTTGGTAACACTGGCGCTCTGCACGAGCCGGTTCTTCTCCAGGATCTCCTTCTTGCGCTGAAGAGGACAGATTGTTGAAACGTTGACGAAAACAGGGCATTTTTAACGGCAGCCAGACGCATTTTTGGTAGTTATCAATGTGAGTTATCAATAATAATAATAATGGCCACAAAATATTTTTATGTTTGTTTCTACTAAGAATGAATGACGTCATAAACAAGTAAAAATCGTAAAACTTCCTTGCCAATAAAAAATTGTGTCAAAAACGCGTGAAATCCATACTTAATCAGGAAATTTCATAATCCATGGCTGGGGGGCCGCCCTTCAGACCCCGATTAAGGTCATGCAATGACCCATTAATATATTAATGGAGAATCGTATATTCCCCATGACTTATACATTCCAGTGTCAGGAGTCGAAAATATTCCCTCAGTTCAAGAAGTTTAACAAACACGATCAGTTTTCTATAGACATTCGCATGAAAAGTTAATGTTACAAAATCGTCGATAAACAATTAGTGTAAAAAACTTAATTCAGCGCCAACAAAAGCAGTTAACGGAACAAATACCGCGGAGACTTTCTATCAAGTCAATAATCCATGACTGTTTTGAGATCGTATTAAAAAATTTACATTTGGTGGCAGATGTGGGATAATAGAATACATTTACTTTTTTGTGCTCAAATAACGGCATTAAAGGAATAAATACCAAGGACACATTCTATCAAGTCAACAATCCATATCTGTTTTGAGAATTGCATTTACAAATTTACATTTGGTGGCAGATGTGGGATAATAGAATATTCTTTTTTGTATTCAAATAACGGCATTATCTGTCGTCGAAACAAATTTTTTACATTGGTCTAGCATTTCATAATAGTTCTAAATAGCATTTAATGTTAGACAATGAATTAAATTAAATGTATTTTACTTTGGTTTACAAGTGACTGAATTTTGAAGTGTGAAAAGTGTGTTGAAGTTAAAAGGTGCAAAGTCTATATAACATTTGGTGTCAGTTTGGGATTTTAATAAATGGCATTTGGTTTGTAGAGGTAACAGATTTTTAAATTGTAAAAATATTAGGTAAAATTGCTTTCAAGTTAATTTTACATTTGGTGTCAGAGTGGAATTTACCTAAATAGTATTTTATTTGGTTCGCATTTGTACTTGTGATAGAATGTAAAGTGTTGAACTTGCTACCTGCACATCGATAGCGTCAAACTCCTGGAACAGCTGTCTGTACAGCAGGTTGCGTCGCGTGATGTCATCATCGGGCGGCAGCTGTTTCCGCACCAGCTGCGGGTTGACCTTGTACACCAGGGTCAGCACTCGCTCAGCCACTTTCCGCACGGCCTCGGCAGGGTGATGCAATCCTGACGACCCGAACTCGGACAGTGTGCGGCACGTCAGTCCACTGCAATACCAAGACATGACTTTGTACACAGACATGACCTTGTACACCAGGGTCAGCACTCGCTCAGCCACTTTCCGCACGGCCTCGGCAGGATGATGCAATCCTGACGACCCGAACTCAGACAGTGTGCGGAACGTCAGTCCACTGCAATATCAAGACATGACTTTGTACACAGACATGACCTTGTACACCAGGGTCAGCACTCGCTCAGCCACTTTCCGCACGGCCTCGGCAGGATGATGCAATCCTGACGACCCGAACTCAGACAGTGTGCGGAACGTCAGTCCACTGCAATATCAAGACATGACTTTGTACACAGACATGACCTTGTACACCAGGGTCAGCACTCGCTCAGCCACTTTCCGCACGGCCTCGGCAGGATGATGCAATCCTGACGACCCGAACTCAGACAGTGTGCGGAACGTCAGTCCACTGCAATATCAAGACATGACCTTGTACACAGACATGACCTTGTACACCAGGGTCAGCACTCGCTCAGCCACTTTCCGCACGGCCTCGGCAGGGTGATGCAATCCTGACGATCCGAACTCGGACAGTGTGCGGCACGTCAGTCCACTGCAATATCAAGACATGACCTTGTACACAGACATGACCTTGTACACCAGGGTCAGCACTCAGCAATATCAGGTAGTTTATTCACTAAATGGTATAAATGGAGCCTTTTAATGTATATTCCATTCCCCTTCTCACGCGGGACATATTGTCGATCAATTCGGTCCGTAAATGATTATGAGGATGATTGGGAGATGATGGTGTTGGAATGAGAAGGATGGGAGTTGGAAGGAGTCGTCGTAAGAACCTTTGACATTTTGTGGGTCAATTAAGTAGGTCAACTCAATACAATTCACTTCAGGATGTAGATGTGATTTAGTTCACCAGTCATGAAATTACTTCCACTAAATCGTTGCAAGGATCGTATTTCAAGAATATTAACATAATTTGCGACCGAACAAACTTTATTTGTTAGATTTCACATCGGATATTGTGATGGAATCGATTTATGTCAGTCAGAGCTGTCAGTTGGCACGCACATTTAAAAATACATTCGATTTTTCCAATAAATCTGGCAGATCAACTGCGAACTTAGAAGGCAGTGCATTTATAAAATCGATTCCTCTTTCCGTTACTATGGAAACTTCTTTACTCGTTCCTAAGCAACCAGAAAAATCAATAAATTTGAGGTGCAACAAAAAGACAGGAATTATTGCTCGTTTGAATATTAATTAATTATAATATTTGCTAATTATAGTTATGTCGAACAACGAATTAAGTGCCGAAGACAACGAGTTTGCCAAATACATCGAGCAAACAAGAAATCAGAAGGTCATCGATCCAGAATTCGACAACTTCATTCAGAAAGTCGACGAAATCAATCTGATAGTGAAAGGCCTCGCTTCAAAGGATTCCAAAGAGATTGACAAAGCATCACGCCAAGCCGAGCTCTATCTACATTCCAAAGAAGACGTCTCCGAAGAAGGTTGTCAAGTAAAACTCAACAAATCCTCAATAAATCTCAGCGCATTTCGTGAGGGACCGAAGAAAAACGATCAAAAAGATTCCATGAATCCAGATGAATTTATGAAATACGTTGAAAAGGATTCGAACGAAAGGGCACAGGATAAAAAAGAACGAAAAGCAGTCTCAGATGCTTTCAAAAAACGCGCTAACGACGCTTTTCGTAACAAGGAATACAACCGTGCCTTACTTCTTTACAACCGAGCCGTAGACGAAATTCGTGATAGTTGTGTCCTCTACACTAATCGTGCGCTGTGTAATTTGAAGTTGAGACTTTATAAACGAGCCATCAGTGATTGTGATTGGGCACTAAAGTTGAATGAGTATAGCTTGAAAGCTCTGTTGTACAAAGGGAAAGCTCTGCATTGTTTGGGTGAGGAGGAGGAAGCTTTGGAAGTGATTGAAGTGGCTAAGGTTGGTAATCCGAAGAATGTGAAGTTTATCGATGATTTTGTTGAACTTTGGGACAAAACTGACACTGATGACGAAGATAGAAAGTAGAGTGTTGAAGTGTGACATAAATGTGAATTTGTCAATAAAATAATTTTAATCACAATTGTCAACATAAATACTTTTTTTCACAAGATAATGTAATAGAATACACACAAATGTCTTATAAGTTTTCTAAATTCCATTTTAAAGGAAGGATCAACACAAAAATTAATGACAAATACACCGTTCACCCCAAAAAATCAACATTTTCATTCATAAAATGTCAAATTAAAATTTCATATATGACATTTTGACAGGAAAATCAATGTGTGACGTATGTGAGCCCAGTGATGTCATTTTTAAGTCCACAACAATGTGTTGCCATGGTGAATACTTTGTTGCCATGACCATGGCATGATTAACTGGTTGTCAAGTAATCTGACCCCAGCCGTCTGTACAGTCCCTCGTAAGGAGCGAGGAAGGAGCGAGGAAGGAGGGAGGAAGGAGGGAGGAAGGAGGGAGGAAGGAGCGAGGAAGGAGGGACTGTACAGACGGATGTGAATCTGACCAACAGTCTCTCAAATTTGTTCAACGATAGGTATTTTTGCCAAGTGTACCGCAATAGAGGGCACAAAGAATCTACATAAAAACTTTTTTTCTAGGAGTAATTACGTGTTATTACAGTTCGTTTTTCCTATGTTTGAACTCTCACCAGATGGAGCCACAGTCAGTTGTTCTGCTAGGCCGAGAAAGACTTCATTGCGCGCTCACCTTGCAATGTTGTCTTTCTCGGCCTTACAGAACAACTGACGGTGGCTCCGTCTGTTGAGAGTTCAAACAAAGGAAAAACAGACTGTAAATGTCCACTTCGAAGCATAAGAGCTCAACAAAGCTGAACATTTAAAGCTTATACGGAAATATTTCGTGCATTTAGCTATTGTAATGCGGGACGTTAGCTCCACGCAGCCCACCTACCTGTGCTTGTACGCCGAGATGCCGTGGTTGATGATGAGCTGCTCGACCATCTCCAGCCTGCTGAGCGCTAGGCGGGGGTGAGTCGTGCTGGTGAGCGGCCGGCTCAGGGACACGGGGATCACGTGCAAGTCCCTGGAACATCATACAGTCATTTGCAAGTCCCTAGAACATCGTATAGTCATGTGCAAGTCCCTGGCACATGAGGTAGAGTCTAGCTTCACATATTTCCGGCGACAACGAGGTTTGGCAACCTCGTGCGCAATAGAATGCGCGTACACTACAGTTGTGATATGAAGTGATTATAAACGCCACCGAGCTTTGCAGCCTTTCTAGCTCAGATGATAGAGCGTTGGACTAGGGGACCACGGTTCGATACCGACCGCGGTCGCACTTTTTTATTTTGAAATTTTCACAAGTTTTAATTTTGCCTAACCATAGAGTTATTTTTTAAAAGTTGTCCAGCTTTAATTCTTGCCATTTGTCTACCCATAGAGAGTGTTTTTCCTTGGTCTGCCCAGTCTACTTGTGTGCCAACCAGTGGTACCAACTGTGTTGTCGCATGGAATTATGTGAAGATAACCCCGGAACATCATACATTCACGTCAAGTCCCTGGAACATACAGTCCTAGAACAATGGAAGACCTTGACCGCCGAAGCTTTTCTCTCCGATTATTGATTAGTAAAGACTAAACTGGAGAAGTAACTATATATCATTTTCAGGTGAAACTGATGCACCGATCTTACTAGAAATCAATAGCTATACGAACAGGATTGCAATTAATATTTTGTGAAAAATGAGATCAGCAAGGAGCGCGCATGGTTCTTCATAGCGTCTTTTGAGTTATGTTGGAATTTTAAAAATTAGATAGTAGTGTTTTTGCGACCTCAAAAATTTAATAAATAATAATCTTCTTCTGGTTCCGACAATGTTGTCAGGTCAGACAGTGGGAGCTCCCACTGGGTCTAGGGCCTCGGATCTCTTCCAAACCGGCTGGCCAGGCCTGACGATGTAAATATAAATTTAAATCGATGTTAGTGTAAAGACAAACTGAAAAAAAACTCTTTGAAGAACCGTGCGCGGCCCCCCGGCCCCTTCTTGACACGCACCTGACTTCCGCGCAGTCGGCCATGCTGAGGATTGTGTGGACGGCGATGTTGTGTATCCGCGGCGTGGTGTCGCCTGACTTGATCAGCAGCTCGGGCAGAAGTCGGTCCACGCTGCGAGACACTTCGGCAGGAGTCACTCTGCAACACAACAATGTGCCATGCAACATTGAGAGCGATCTTTTGTGAACACTTTATAAACAGAATTACCTTAAACAAAGTAGATATCTATGTTACTGAACTGAATGGGAAGGGTTCATTTTCTTGTAGAGTAAACTGGCGCTTACCGCAGGTTTGCCTTGGAATAGAACTTTTATTATTTTACCGGAATAACGGCGTTGTTATCGAGACCAAGTGTGCATAATATGAACCAGATCCTGAATTAGTCTTTCTGGTTGACACATTTTGTAGTTTCCCTCAGCGAGAGGCAAATGATGGGAAGGTTTCCTATTAACAAACACACACACTCATCTTCGCACAGTTCACGTCACCTTCATTATCTTCTCCCGTTCATAATCTTCATAATAATGCAACCGTCGTCATGTCCAGTTGCAGAACAGTGCGACGTTAAACAACATTATATGCGTTTTCTCAAATGAATTGCGTATTACTAAACTCTAGGAATTCTTTTCGGAATACGAAAATCAATACTATTTCACAAACACTTCAACCGAATAACAAAAAGTAAGATAATAAATATAAATGATCGTTTGATTGAATGCTTTTTTTGTAAATTGAAAAGTAATATCATGAAACGCAATCTGAACAGTTCCGGGTCACCCAACCTTTCCACAAAAGCTTTCGGGAACTTTTCCCTTTAATATTCTTCAGAATTCTACTCTGCTTTGACAACAACTTTATAATGCATATCTTTTTATGTTTACCTTTACCACGCAATCTATTTTCGTGTGCCCAATAATTTCAATTCAAGTTTCCCTAAAAAGATTCAGGTGAACAAAGAGCTCATGAAAATACCATCCATGTCGTTACTGATATTTTTCAAACACCAACACCAAAACTCGATCGATTTTACATATATTTGAAGTAACCTTGTCGCATAATAATTCGTAATATGAAGGTACTCTTGAATATATTCCTGAATTATTAATACATTGACACTGAAGGAAAGCCAACAGCAGTGGGTTGCATTATGTAAAGCAGAAAGTTCTGGAAGAATGTTGTGGAAATCGCGGCTGCGGTCAGCAACTCGGTGGCTCATTAGCATCTTCAGACGCGTCAAGAAAAAGCTCGAGTTGCAAGATGGAGAAAGCTGCTTTGATCTAAACGAGAATATTCTACATCAAGTGGGTTAGTGATAATGTTCCAATCAAATCAATTTCGATAATATTGATCATGTATTTACTGTGTGGAAGTGCAGCGTGCACAGCTACTAGTGGGAATTTGTTGAACTTCGTCGTGTTAGCGGCCTTTTTATGTAGATCAATTCCACTTATCTCGTTGTATTCATAATTTGCATGAGAAATCCCTTATTGTTGACACCATCTTGATGACACCATTCAGAATTGCTGTGATACTATGTTTTTTTTAATTTGATAGTTTAACGAGTGGTCAAATTAAACGGTAATTCAGGGAATCACATTGGTTGTTGCCATAGCAAAATAGACCTAGTTAACTGTTTAACATTTAGCAAAGTATTTAATAACTGAGTCTTAATTGATTACCTGGCCAATTTGTAGTCACTGGAGACCCTTTAATAAGAAATGGAATCATCATCGATCAAAATCATCAAAAATACATTGATTTAACTCCATTTAAAAGTTAAATATGACCCAACGTGCCAACATAATGTCCGTTTTCAGAGGAAACATAATTTTTTCTACATTGCTGATATAAAACAGACCGAATTTCGTGCAAGCTACAGACTTAACCTTGTGATTGCAGGAATCTGGCGAATAGAACAGACTGATTCCAACCGGCTCTTAAACCTGATCCGATACTTGATTCCTCGAGTAACCATCATCGGCGCGTTCATTCTCTTCGGCCTCTCGTATCCGATGGGCATCTACAAATACCGCCACAACGTGCTGATCATCTTAGAAGAGCTCATCATGATGTTAGCCACGTCGACGTTTCTCATCCGAATCGGGAGCATTCTGTGGAGGAACAAGGGTTTCCAGAAGCTGGTAGACGACATGGAGGCCATGTTTGATAAGAGCTTGCTGGGAAGTGATTGGGAGAAGGAGTTGATGAAGTCGACCTTGCTCAAGACTAAACTGATAACCACGACGTACGTCGGGACGGCGGTCATTGGAATGAGTATTTGGCTCATGATAACGACGCCGAGGATGTGGGCAGCCCGAGAATTGTATTTCAAGTAGGTGTCACCTTATTCTCTCTTTCCACAGTTCTTCACTCCACCATCAACTTCTTCCTGCCTAATTTACAATCAAATCTTTCCATTACCAAATCATTACTTATTTTGCCTGTCTTCTTATTTGAAAGTCCACGAAAAAATTTCCTCTGTGACTATTTTGTTTTTATATGTCGAAATGTGTAGACAATTAATTCTTCGGACAATGTGAGAAATCCTTGAGCCATATAAACCATCTTCTGTAACTCCTTCCATCCGTTCCAACAATACCACATTCTTCCTCAAGAAGTTCAAATCCTTGTACTAGAATTGAACTCTCTGTGTTGTATTTACTCCCCATTAGGTTCTATGTTGCGATATTTTTGTAATATTACATCAAATAGTCATTTACGTGTTCACATACTTTCAGTGGCTGGTATGTATACGACGAGAAGATGACGCCGTTCTACGAGCTAACTCTATTAGTCTACGGTTTAGGCGGTTTGATAGCCTTAAGCCTAATCATCTGCGTTGACACGATATTAATGACGCTCTTCATGCAAACCGTCGCCCAGTTGAAAGTCCTGAACCACACAGTTACACACATCACGCAGATAGCGATGGACAGAGTCGACGAGAGACTATTTTACTTCCCGAACAAGTTGCAGAGAAGAAAGATGACGACTATAAGAGCTCACTTATACCCCGGGAGGAACATTGACCGAGGAAGACGGCATCATCGCAGGCCGGGGTTGTTCGTCGTTGATTACAGAGTACATAAGGCAGGCATTTCAAGGTCATATATCAAGAAGGAAGTTGACCTGGAAATGGAGAGGGTGCTGAAGGATTGTGTGAAGCGGCACGTGAAAATGATAAGGTATTATCCTACAGATGTTATACTCTCTATACGATGATGCAAAGTATACGTAATGTCGATGGTAAAGAAGAAGTTCGTTATCGATTTCAGAATTTACGTATTTTGGACGATTGTTTGATCAAACGTCATAGGCTAATAAATTGACAAGAGCTTTTTGTAATGTATGACAAAGCATATTGTTTTGTGTATGCTGATAACAGGTGTAGCTATTTAATGAATATTTTTACCCGGGTCAAGGGGGTTGAGACCCTGCAGCCCCGTCGGGCGTTTTTTGGTTTTTGGACACTTTGAAATCAATTTTGAGACGTTTTGAGGTGTATTTTGTTAGAAAATTATATATTTTTTAAAATTTTACGCTTTGGGGTGGTAGAGGGAGCAGCTTGCAGGAAACTTTTAGTTTTTTTTATACTTCGAAATGATGTTTTTTATATATTTTTGTTTACAAAATGAAGTTATGTAAAACACCACAAAACATGTTTCCCTGACATCCAGGGGGGGGGGGCATTTTTTGAGAATATTAAAATGCTAAAGTAGCAGGAAAATTATAACAAAGCCAAATGTTTGGTCGATTCCAAACAAACTTTTCTCATTATCGATGATCGATATTGTGGTTTATTTGCGTGTGTTATGCAACTAATGCTTTTGACTGTTTCCCTCCAGATACGTACGAGGCGTGGAGAAAGAGCTGCAGTTCTTGATTATCGTCCAGCTGGTGACAAATCTCATTGCAACTGGCGTCATGTGTCTCTACTTAACTCTGGTGTGTATGTCAAGCCCAACACAAAGCCCTATAATCAATGACGAGTTCGAACAATAACGCAATTGTGTTTCAGACTCGGTCCGGAGATCCCAAGACAGTCGTGTTCATGTCGTTTCTCATAGTTCTGCTGTTCCAATTCTACGTCATCTGCTACTTCTGCGATAGCATTGCGGAGGAGGTAAGTATTAGTTACTCAGAGGTAGACGGGCGGAAGCCTGTGTCATCAGCTTTGCGTTAAACACTTTTGGAATGATGTACCTAATGTGCTCTACCCATTGCCCTAATAAAGCGTAACGGCTTCTGGGTCAATACTTTGTGATCTACATACTGTAACCACTCTGTAAAAATGGATAATAAACTTGAAACTTGAACTTGAAACTTGATTGCCGTTTGACTGATGTCAACAAATACAGTTATATTTACAGTTATATTGAAGTATTCCGGCACAATAACAATTATGATTGGATCAAGACAGAATTACTGGTTTGTGAGTTCACCTTAAGAAATATTGCAATTGACTTCCGTCCTTCTACCTCTGGAGCTACAGAACTAATACAATAATATTTCGTATGTAACGCTCTGAACTTGCAACCCAAGATGACCAGGTTCGATTTCCGCCACCGACGATACTGATTGAGATTGTTTTGTTTCTTTCAGTCTAGATGTAAACGTTCCTTACTTATATGCCACGACCGCCTCCTTGCCAAAATCCTTCCTTCCCATGTTTCATCATCATCATCATCATCATCATCATCTCCCAATCAATCCATCCTTCTCCGTTAGCACATACCTACATGATACATCCATGAGCGTCCATGTTTCAGAGCTCGCTGGTGAGAGAAGCCATCTTTGCCTGTGATTGGTTAAACGCTTCAGCTAGGTTCAAGAAGGCCATGAGAATCGTGATGTCACGAGCTAATGAGCCGATAGTTGTCAAAGCAGCCGCCTGGATCCCAATGTCAGCAGAGACGTTCTTCAAAGTAAGTGTCCACATCGTGGCAGAAAGTCAGAAGATACTCGCCTCTTCTTCTTGTCAGTCTGTCAGTCAGAGGAGTCTAGCTATCTTCTAGCTTTGAGGTGCACACTTTTGAAACGATGTAATCAAGCTCTATCAATTGAAGTATTATCTTACATATGACTCATGGCACAAAAACAAATATGATTGGATGAAGTTTTTGAGCTCACCCCAAGAAGCATTGAAATGGACTTTCCGCCTTCTACCTCTGAGAAAGAGAATTTATATTTTACCAAACCCGGTACCTAGTGACTACTCCTAAAACATATATTTAATTATGAAGATTTGCGCACTGTGTTGTTAATTGTCTGTAATTTTGAACCGGATCTGTGATTTGCTATGCAGTCTCGTCCCATACCGCTGTTGGTCACTCGATTCTCAGCACGGTCTTGCGAGTTATTTTCAAGTTCATATTGGTTTATAAATTGTTGGTAATCGTTGAATTTTGTTTCTGTTTACAGATTACGAAGCTTGCATACACGTATTACATGTCTCTCAACACAGCCATTGCAAAGCATCCACAGAAGTGGCAGAGATAACCTGTGAACAGACTTGTATGGAAATAAAAATGTTTAAAAACAAATTGAATGCAACATAACTATAAGCCGTGTATAAAACCAATCTATTGCGGTACCTATCATGATCCACATAGCTTGGCTGCGAATCTCTAACGCTCTTCTAGATTGTGCCTGAATGAATTGACAACAATCATGGTTTAATCGTGGTTCATGTTTCACCCAAATTTCACGTGTAGTTTTGAACACCGTCAAATGTCAATACGTACCTATACGGAAAAATTTCAAACCAATGCTTGTTTTTAAAACCTTAGCCACCCAAATATAATTTCTGTTTGGTCAATTTTCCCATAATATTAACACTTCACACAACATTCGACTTTTAACCTTACTAACATTTTAAAAAATTCTACATGATGGCTAAAAAATTACGCTTTATAATTTAATTTCAAATATTCTTGATGCGCTATGGGTATCTAGTGAATGAACCATTAACGCTACCAAGCGACAAATATTTTGACAGTAATTGCGGTAATGTACAATGTATTTGACAGTTTGATTACAAGCATTTCTTGTTCATTGTTAACGTGAGATGGAATAAGGAAATAATGTATTTGAATTGAAAACATTTTGTTAACTCATTTCAATTTTGACAGTGTACAGTGTCAGTTTCACTGAAAAACTTTAGCTTTGACAATTTACTCGTATACGCATATGTTTTCACATAAATCAACCTACTTGGTCCATTTCAAACAACTTCAAACATTTAGCAATAGGCACTGCGATCGTGTAACTTTGCTCGTCAAACGATCGACATCTCTTATGGGAGAATAACATTGACACGTCATAGTCGATCGACTACAAAGTCGAGTCAATGCTAATCTCTCATAAGAGTTGTCGATCGTTTGACGAACGAAGTTATACGATCTCAGTGCTGCACTGTTTTGAGCAACCTCGCAACTTCATTTTTTTCTATAATTTTGTTAAAATAAACTTATACATAGATAAATTATTTGTTTGATGAGAAATAAATCGGACCGAACTGACGTCGTTGCTAATTGAAAGTAAAAGTAACTATTGATTATTTTTACCATGGCATCAAAATTTATAAATGTAAAGCGTTGGAGACTATGCCCATTTATTGATAACAAATTACTAACGGGAACAAGTTAAAAATTAAGTTCTTCAAGGAGTCTGGCTATTGTGAGAAAAGCACGGCAAATCAATAATCAATAACATATTCATAATAATACATGAGTTCGGCAATGTGACGACTTGGCGTGTCTCGTCTGACAGTCGGACAGAATGTGGACAATAAGGATGTATACTATAAGGATGTCGACTATAAGGATGTGGATCGAGACATCGGCAAAGTGGCTGATTGGGAGGCTGCAGAGTGAGATGCAACAAGACGAGAGCTGTTTTGATCTCAATCAGAAGATTCTGCAATACGTTGGTAAGACAATGATCAAACATTCAGCTGTGAAGTTGTTGAAGAATATCGATTTAAAATCAATCACTATTCGTGTTAGGAGAATAGCACGTTCTTTAGAGCTATTGAAGGTTCCATATACAATGTTTAACATGAGTTCAGTTCCTTACTTACAATGTTTTAAATGCCAGAATAAAACTGGGGTACTTATCTAACTCTAACCATTGCAGTTAGAAGATTAAGCTAGATAATTAAAACTAGTTTTACGTGATTTATTCCAATAAAACTCGGTAATTGTGTATCAAAAACCATTAATTTCCATTGCTATTTGTTCGCACATCCGACTTTATTTTAAGTATACATTTTTTCTGGTACAGTTGCGACCAAAATATCGTAAACAGACGATTCTTTTCAGGACTTTGGCACAAAAAGGACGACAACCACAACTTCATGTTGAACAAGATATGTTACTTTGTGCCTCATATAACAATGTTTGGTGGCCTCTTACTTATGACTCTGACTTATCCTATGGGCATCTACACATATAGAAACAATACTCTGATAATGATCGAAGAGTTCATCTTGATGCTGGCTGCTTCCATGTTCGTGACAAAGATCGGCAGTATTTTCTGGCGCAACGTGAGTTTCCAGAAGACTGTGGACGTAATGGAGGGGATGTTCAAGAGGAGCATGCAAGGAGCACATTGGGAGCGCATGTTGATGAAATCGACGCTGCTGAAGACCAAGCTTATAACGAAACTGTACCTAGGAGCTGTGCACGTGATCATGGTGGTTTATATGATCAGGACTGTACCAAAATTGTGGGTGAAACGCGAGTTGTTTTTCAAGTAAGGCGATTATAATTTATTTGCTGCGATTAAATTTAAAGTTGGTTTCACAACAGTTTGGTTGGCGTTTTGTGGTCGATTTTTTTACACATTGCTTTAACAAATCGCCCTCGGAAATTCCGATGGTCCGTATGCAAATGTCTGTACAAAAACAATGTTATTTTATCCAAAATTAATTCTGCGATTTAGTACAGACTGGACCGCAGTTTCCATGATCGAAAACATGAATGTACGAAAACTAATATTTTGTGAGAAAACATTTTCATCAAACGGTGACAGTTATTGTGCAACTGACTCTAAAAAATGTATTACAAATTCTTTAATTTCTAGATAAATGATATTCCCTATGATTTAGACATCTGTTCGTACAATTCCAGTGGCTGGTACCTGTACGACGTAACTATTACGCCTAACTTCGAATTGACCCTGCTTGTGTACGCTGTGGTCGGGATTGTCGGACTGAGTCTGATCGTCTATGTCGACGCAATGCTTATAGCAGTCTTCATGCAAACCATCGCCCAGTTCAAAGTTCTGCGTCACACTTTGTTGAACATCAGGATAACAGCCGTCGAGAACGTCATGATCAAGTTGATTATCCAGGAAAATGCTCGAAAGAATATTAAGAAGAAACTGGGCATATGGAAAAGTTTGTATCTCAAATTTGGTACGAACGATGTTCAACAGTCTGGAAATGTTACGACGGATACCGAAGACAGATCGATCTTCAAAAGTGCCAACTTGTTTGGGTCTGGTTTGCTGATAGGAAATGTTAAAGGAACTTCTGGACATAAAAACGAAGTCAGCAAGAAGGATGCTGACCTTGAAATGGAAGAGCTACTCAAGAAATGCGTAAACCGACACGTAGAGCTGACAAGGTAAAGTTGATAATAACGTCAGACATATTTAATTCAGCAGAGAGATTGTTTTTAGGTATCTTTCACTGTATTTCCCTTCAAAACAATAGTGGAGCAAGGAAAAAGTCCGAACATCTATGAAATTAGTATTTTTTTGTATTTAGTTTGTATTTAAAAGTTAAGATTGATCACAATACATTCATGATATTATAAATATTACACTATAAAGGCCGATGCACAATTGACGCAGACAGACGACGCGGACGGACGACGGAGACGGATACGATGTTTAGGTATGACAAATTCACTCTGCTGTGCACAATTGACGCAGACAGACGACGCGGACGGACGACGGAGACGGATACGATGTTTAGGTATGACAAATTCACTCTGCTGTTCACAATTCAGATGCGGACGGACGACGCAGACGTCACACCTAAACATCGTATCCGTCTCCGTCGTCCGGCCGCGTCGTCAGTCTGCGTCAATTGTGCATCGGCCTTAATACCGGAATAACCATAATCGCGTTCACTCTATGCCCGTCATCCGCGTATGAAACTCACAAAAGCGCTGCAAAGCTGATAGTGTTGATGAAACTGACTACAATGTGTTTGTTTGTTCTTCAGTTTCGTTGCCGACCTCGAGAGAGAGTTGCAGTTTGTCTTCATGAACCAGATCATATGCAATCTCATAGCAACTCAAGGACTTTGCTTGTACTTGACTCTGGTAAGATGTTAGTTTCCTTGGCGAAGGTACTTAATAAGACGGGACCAGAATAACTATATGATTCTCATTTGCAGATGCCATCCGGTGACGCGAAAGCTCTGGCTTTTGTGGCTATCTTTGTAGTGTGTTTGCTTCAGCTGTACTGCATTTGTAACTTGTGCGACCAAATAGAAGAGGAGGTAAGGTGATCAAACTTGATTAAGGTGGGGACATAGAATGCCACACCCCGAAAATATTTTTTACTGAAATTAGCAATATTTAATAACTTTTCCAATATTTCAACTATATTTAAGTATGAAGGATTTATAAAATGTCATGTAACTTGCAACCCATGACTTATATTGAGTTTTCAATTGGATGCCTTCAGAAGATGAGGAAATTTTTAACACAGGAGGTATAGGAAAATGATTTAGTTTTTGCTGTCTAACTTTTAAAATAGTTCAGGATGGTATCGTTATATATTTTTTTCCTGATAATATATCCATTATGTCTACTAGAAAATAAATTTTTTGTTGAAATCTATCGACACAAAAAATTAGATCTTCATTTTAGCGTAAAAATTGCACGATTTTTCTTGGCTGCCATAAGCTAACATTGGGAGACATATGGGTTTATCTCAAAAACTAGTTCACGACGCTAGTTTTTGGGGGTCATATTCTGGTGTAGAATGAAATTGTCTATAAGAATGCAAAGTTACAGCGAATTCTATCGAAGTGGGGGTTACGCTCTTCCC
This sequence comes from Leuctra nigra, assembly GCA_934045905.1. Lineage (NCBI taxonomy): Eukaryota > Metazoa > Arthropoda > Insecta > Plecoptera > Leuctridae > Leuctra > Leuctra nigra. The sequence continues at coordinate 32,571,214 of OW203765.1, forward strand.
CCCTTAAGGGCCGGTATTACCATTATAGTTTAAGCTACAGTTAGTCCTTCAGAAAACGCGGTGTATTATTTAATCATTATAACTGCAATTTAATTCCGGAGCTTATTTCCTCAATTTAAATTTACCTCAGGCTTCATTGACAGCAGATTTTTTTAACCTATGCCGCAGTGTATTATGTTAATACATCACATTTCCCAAAGTGGAGCTTAACTAAACTGAAGATTAAACTAATGATAATATGGCCCCTAATTGATTCATTTACTTTTATTTTAACGACATTTTAATGATTCAAACGACTTAAAATAAGTTCATTGACCTGCCGGAACAGAGAATTGTAGATATCCTTCAAAAAATCCTTCTAAATTGCAGAAATTCTCTCTAATTGAAAATGTCTAGTTTCAATTAAAATTTGAATATGTAAAATGGAACATAAACCGAACCACTTCATCCAAGAACAGGGACAGAGCTTTACAAAAGAGCTATTCGTGTTACAGAGCTCGCTGGTGAGAGAAGCCATCTTCGCCTGTGATTGGTTGGAAGCGTCTGCGAGTTACAAGAAGGCCATGAGGATCATGATGTCCAGAGCCAACAGAACAACTGTCATCAAAGCGGCCAGTTGGATTCCCACATCTTCCCAGACATTCTTCAGTGTCAGTGTCCAAGACTAGTCGAAGTAGTTCTTAGAGTTATTAGTTATTTCGATTGTCATACTCGAAGTTAGCCAATGCTCTTGTTTCCAGATAACCAAACTCGCCTACTCATGGTACATGTCTCTCCGGACCGCCTTCTCGAAGACCAATTCTACATAAACATCTTCAGTTGCATCATTCTTTAAATAATTGAATAAAAATACAATTTTACACTAAATAGGTATGCTCCATAGCCAATTGGCTCCATAGCCAATTGGCTGTTTGGCTAGTCTCGGGCTAGTAAACAATCAATATTGTTATAACGACTAAACATCACAACTAGAGAATACACTTCCCTATATTTATTAAAAATAAGTTTGAATGTTCCTATTATTGAACACCTAACACTCCCCCCCCCCCCCCCCCCCCCCCCGATTGAGTAATGTTCAGAGCCCGTATCAATATTGTTACTGATACGTTGAGTCGCAAAGAGATCAACGATGTCGTACGTTATTTTCCTCAGTCGCGAGAAACAAATGATGGGAAGGTTCCTTACTAATAGTCCACGACCTTCTTCTTCCCACCGTTCATCTTTACCTATTCATAGCTTGCTTGCACGGACTTATTTTGTTTCATATCAGCAATGCAAATAATTGAAATTCGCCTCCGAAGGCAGACACTATGTTGGTCCGTTGACGAATTTAACTTAATATATAGGAAAATCGATGTATTTTTTGAAGTGAATGATTCCTTTTCGTACAGTACTAAAGATTTCTCTGGGCCCTACAATTGTCCAGGAGGCCTATTCTAGAACAATTTCCCAATTCCATTCTGATGGAATCCGGTCACGGCCATAAGGATTAACATTAGCATTAGCATTAGCATTAGCATTAGCATTAGCATTAGTATTAGCATGGAATCGAATTCCAGTGGAGTTAGGAATTTAAAAGTTCTAGAATAGGGCGCCAGGTAACCATTAAAACTATCATATGTCGCAAAAAATATACCCCCCCAGAATCACAACTATTCTGAATGAAAGAAGATGGCACTAATGAGATATCACATGCAAACTATGAATTCTTCATCATCATCTCCCAATCATTTCCAATCATCATCAGAATCATTCAGCCAAGCTGCAGAGTGCAGACCATAATGCGACGCCAACCACCACTAAGGAATGGTAAGAGTTGTTACCTGTTGGGCACGAACTCCGTGTAGAACATGCGGATGGCGACTGCGGCTGCGCTGTACACTGCGTACACCTTGTCGCGCAGCGTGCGGTGCAGCAAGTAGATGGCTGCGCGCGCAGTCTTGTTGGGTCCGTGCGGCACGCGGTCGCGGGCGATCTGGCAACGCAGCTCGTCCTGGGGGAACAGTCAAGATAATCATTGAATGCCATCCGGCCAGCAGTGGCGTAACTACCGGGTGGCTGAGGTGACAAAATACCAGGGGCCCAGGCACTAGGGGGCACCACGGGCACTTCTCAAAGAAGGAATTTTATTAACTTTTCCAAATTAATTTTTCCGAATATTTTTATTTTATTCAGAGTGGTTTACATTGCTTCCAAAGTAGAGTAATAATTTGTATGTTGTGTGAAACATTCTGATTGATTCTATTCTGATTCTATTGCGGTTTATGTTTGACATTTGGAGGCTTATTTTATGTCAAATTAAGGCACAAAGGGTAAATGATTTCATGAATTTTAGTACGAACATGTTTTATCAACGTTTTGCTAGACCCTTAGATCTCAATACTTTTAGGTGAGAAGGTGCGGCAGTCTTTTTGAAATATTGTTTTTGTACAGTTTCAATATACTCAAATATAACTAAAATACATTTGGGGGGGGGGGGGGGGGGGCACCAGAAGAATATTTTACCAGGGGCCCATCAATCTCTAGTTACGCCACTGCGCCTGGCCAGGGAATGGCACTCCGAAGTTAAAGAAGTAACGAAAGAGGACGAATGGAGGGACAATGATTCCTGGAGCCACGGTTGTGAAACTATAGGATCAGATCCTGAGTCCTCACCTTCAACAGTCTGAGTCCCTCCTCCTTGTCCGAGTACTGCTTGGAGAAGAACTTCTCCACCAGGTCGTTGCCGAACACCGTCAACGGCAACGCCGCTTGCTTCTTCTCCCGCTCCGTCAGCTTGGAGCGCGGCGTCATGACGGCGTCGTTGTCGGCGACGTCGCGGGCGCCGGTCAAGTGTCCGCTGTAATGCAACAAGTATGTTAAGCGCGGTCCGTCAGCTTGGAGCGCGGCGTCATGACGGCGTCGTTGTCGGCGACGTCGCGGGTGCCGGTCAAGTGCCCGCTGTAATGCAACAAGTATGTTTAGCGCGCTCCGTCAGCTTGGAGCGCGGCGTCATGACGGCGTCGTTGTCGGCGACGTCGCGGGCGCCGGTCAAGTGTCCGCTGTAATGCAACAAGTATGTTAAGCGCGCTCCGTCAGCTTGGAGCGCGGCGTCATGACGGCGTCGTTGTCGGCGACGTCGCGGGCGCCGGTCAAGTGCCCGCTGTAATGCAACAAGTATGTTTAGCGCGCTCCGTCAGCTTGGAGCGCGGCGTCATGACGGCGTCGTTGTCGGCGACGTCGCGGGCGCCGGTCAAGTGTCCGCTGTAATGCAACAAGTATGTTTAGCGCGCTCCGTCAGCTTGGAGCGCGGCGTCATGACGGCGTCGTTGTCGGCGACGTCGCGGGCGCCGGTCAAGTGCCCGCTGTAATGCAACAAGTATGTTTAGCGCGCTCCGTCAGCTTGGAGCGCGGCGTCATGACGGCGTCGTTGTCGGCGACGTCGCGGATGCCGGTCAAGTGCCCGCTGTAATGCAACAAGTATGTCAGTCAGCTTGGAGCGCGGCGTCATGACGGCGTCGTTGTCGGCGACGTCGCGGGCGCCGGTCAAGTGCCCGCTGTAATGCAACAAGTCCGTCAGCTTGGAGCGCGGCGTCATGACGGCGTCGTTGTCGGCGACGTCGCGGGCGCCGGTCAAGTGCCCGCTGTAATGCAACAAGTCCGTCAGCTTGGAGCGCGGCGTCATGACGGCGTCGTTGTCGGCGACGTCGCGGGCGCCGGTCAAGTGCCCGCTGTAATGCAACAAGTATGTTTAGCGCGCTCCGTCAGCTTGGAGCGCGGCGTCATGACGGCGTAGTTGTTGGCGACGTCGCGGGCGCCGGTCAAGTGCCCGCTGTAATGCAACAAGTATGTTTAGCGCGCTCCGTCAGCTTGGAGCGCGGCGTCATGACGGCGTCGTTGTCGGCGACGTCCCGGGCGCCGGTCAAGTGCCCGCTGTAATGCAACAAGTATGTTTAGCGCGATCCGTCAGCTTGGAGCGCGGCGTCATGACGGCGTCGTTGTCGGCGACGTCGCGGGCGCCGGTCAAGTGTCCGCTGTAATGCAACAAGTCCGTCGGCTTGGAGCGCGGCGTCATGACGGCGTCGTTGTCGGCGACGTCGCGGGCGCCGGTCAAGTGCCCGCTGTAATGCAACAAGTATGTCAGTCAGCTATGAGCGCGGCGTCATGACGGCGTCGTTGTCGGCGACGTCGCGGACGCCGGTCAAGTGTCCGCTGTAATGCAACAAGTCCGTCAGCTTGGAGCGCGGCGTCATGACGGCGTCGTTGTCGGCGACGTCGCGGGCGCCGGTCAAGTGTTCGCTGTAATGCAACAAGTCCGTCAGCTTGGAGCGCGGCGTCATGACGGCGTCGTTGTCGGCGACGTCGCGGGCGCCGGTCAAGTGCCCGCTGTAATGCAACAAGTATGTCAGTCAGCTATGAGCGCGGCGTCATGACGGCGTCGTTGTCGGCGACGTCGCGGACGCCGGTCAAGAGTCCGATGTAATGCAACAAGTCCGTCAGCTTGGAGCGCGGCGTCATGACGGCGTCGTTGTCGGCGACGTCGCGGACGCCGGTCAAGTGTCCGCTATAATGCAACAAGTATGTCAGTCAGCTTGGAGCGCGGCGTCATGACGGCGTCGTTGTCGGCGACGTCGCGGACGCCGGTAAAGTGTCCGCTGTAATGCAACAAGTATGTCAGTCAGCTTGGAGCGCGGCGTCATTACGGCGTCGTTGTCGGCGACGTCGCGGACGCCGGTCAAGTGTCCGCTGTAATGCAACAAGTCCGTCAGCTTGGAGCGCGGCGTCATGACGGCGTCGTTGTCGGCGACGTCGCGGACGCCGGTCAAGTGTCCGCTGTAATGCAACAAGTCCGTCAGCTTGGTGCGCGGCGTCATGACGGCGTCGTTGTCGGCGACGTCGCGGACGCCGGTCAAGTGTCCGCTGTAATGCAACAAGTATGTCAGTCAGCTATGAGCGCGGCGTCATGACGGCGTCGTTGTCGGCGACGTCGCGGACGCCGGTCAATTGTCCGCTGTAATGCAACAAGTATGTTTAGCGCGCTCCGTCAGCTTGGAGCGCGGCGTCATGACGGCGTCGTTGTCGGCGACGTCGCGGGCGCCGGTCAAGTGCCCGCTGTAATGCAACAAGTATGTTTAGCGCGCTCCGTCAGCTTGGAGCGCGGCGTCATGACGGCGTCGTTGTCGGCGACGTCGCGGGCGCCGGTCAAGTGCCCGCTGTAATGCAACAAGTATGTTTAGCGCGCTCCGTCAGCTTGGAGCGCGGCGTCATGACGGCGTCGTTGTCGGCGACGTCGCGGATGCCGGTCAAGTGCCCGCTGTAATGCAACAAGTATGTCAGTCAGCTTGGAGCGCGGCGTCATGACGGCGTCGTTGTCGGCGACGTCGCGGGCGCCGGTCAAGTGCCCGCTGTAATGCAACAAGTCCGTCAGCTTGGAGCGCGGCGTCATGACGGCGTCGTTGTCGGCGACGTCGCGGGCGCCGGTCAAGTGCCCGCTGTAATGCAACAAGTCCGTCAGCTTGGAGCGCGGCGTCATGACGGCGTCGTTGTCGGCGACGTCGCGGACGCCGGTCAAGTGCCCGCTGTAATGCAACAAGTATGTTTAGCGCGCTCCGTCAGCTTGGAGCGCGGCGTCATGACGGCGTCGTTGTCGGCGACGTCGCGGATGCCGGTCAAGTGCCCGCTGTAATGCAACAAGTATGTCAGTCAGCTTGGAGCGCGGCGTCATGACGGCGTCGTTGTCGGCGACGTCGCGGGCGCCGGTCAAGTGCCCGCTGTAATGCAACAAGTCCGTCAGCTTGGAGCGCGGCGTCATGACGGCGTCGTTGTCGGCGACGTCGCGGGCGCCGGTCAAGTGCCCGCTGTAATGCAACAAGTCCGTCAGCTTGGAGCGCGGCGTCATGACGGCGTCGTTGTCGGCGACGTCGCGGACGCCGGTCAAGTGCCCGCTGTAATGCAACAAGTATGTTTAGCGCGCTCCGTCAGCTTGGAGCGCGGCGTCATGACGGCGTAGTTGTTGGCGACGTCGCGGGCGCCGGTCAAGTGCCCGCTGTAATGCAACAAGTATGTTTAGCGCGCTCCGTCAGCTTGGAGCGCGGCGTCATGACGGCGTCGTTGTCGGCGACGTCCCGGGCGCCGGTCAAGTGCCTGCTGTAATGCAACAAGTATGTTTAGCGCGATCCGTCAGCTTGGAGCGCGGCGTCATGACGGCGTCGTTGTCGGCGACGTCGCGGGCGCCGGTCAAGTGTCCGCTGTAATGCAACAAGTCCGTCAGCTTGGAGCGCGGCGTCATGACGGCGTCGTTGTCGGCGACGTCGCGGGCGCCGGTCAAGTGCCCGCTGTAATGCAACAAGTATGTCAGTCAGCTATGAGCGCGGCGTCATGACGGCGTCGTTGTCGGCGACGTCGCGGACGCCGGTCAAGTGTCCGCTGTAATGCAACAAGTCCGTCAGCTTGGAGCGCGGCGTCATGACGGCGTCGTTGTCGGCGACGTCGCGGGCGCCGGTCAAGTGTTCGCTGTAATGCAACAAGTCCGTCAGCTTGGAGCGCGGCGTCATGACGGCGTCGTTGTCGGCGACGTCGCGGGCGCCGGTCAAGTGCCCGCTGTAATGCAACAAGTATGTCAGTCAGCTATGAGCGCGGCGTCATGACGGCGTCGTTGTCGGCGACGTCGCGGACGCCGGTCAAGTGTCCGATGTAATGCAACAAGTCCGTCAGCTTGGAGCGCGGCGTCATGACGGCGTCGTTGTCGGCGACGTCGCGGACGCCGGTCAAGTGTCCGCTATAATGCAACAAGTATGTCAGTCAGCTTGGAGCGCGGCGTCATGACGGCGTCGTTGTCGGCGACGTCGCGGACGCCGGTCAAGTGTCCGCTGTAATGCAACAAGTATGTCAGTCAGCTTGGAGCGCGGCGTCATTACGGCGTCGTTGTCGGCGACGTCGCGGACGCCGGTCAAGTGTCCGCTGTAATGCAACAAGTCCGTCAGCTTGGAGCGCGGCGTCATGACGGCGTCGTTGTCGGCGACGTCGCGGACGCCGGTCAAGTGTCCGCTGTAATGCAACAAGTCCGTCAGCTTGGAGCGCGGCGTCATGACGGCGTCGTTGTCGGCGACGTCGCGGACGCCGGTCAAGTGTCCGCTGTAATGCAACAAGTATGTCAGTCAGCTATGAGCGCGGCGTCATGACGGCGTCGTTGTTGGCGACGTCGCGGACGCCGGTCAAGTGTCCGCTGTAATGCAACAAGTATGTTTAGCGCGCTCCGTCAGCTTGGAGCGCGGCGTCATGACGGCGTCGTTGTCGGCGACGTCGCGGGCGCCGGTCAAGTGTCCGCTGTAATGCAACAAGTATGTCAGTCAGCTTGGAGCGCGGCGTCATTACGGCGTCGTTGTCGGCGACGTCGCGGACGCCGGTCAAGTGTCCGCTGTAATGCAACAAGTCCGTCAGCTTGGAGCGCGGCGTCATGACGGCGTCGTTGTCGGCGACGTCGCGGGCGCCGTTCAAGTGCCCGCTGTAATGCAACAAGTATGTTTAGCGCGCTCCGTCAGCTTGGAGCGCGGCGTCATGACGGCGTCGTTGTCGGCGACGTCGCTGGCGCCGGTCAAGTCCGCTGCAATGCAACGTATCATCAGAGACGGGTGATATAGTCTACATAAAAGACTCCGTTACTCACTACGAAACTCTAATGACACTTTCTCTGTTTTTTGTTTGTCTGTGTATTTGCCTGCACTGACCAGGTCAAACTGTTCAACCAATCGATCTGAAATTTTGCACACTCACTAATGTCATGAGAGCGGTCTAGTCTATAGTTTTTGAACGAGTTCCTGTGATTGGTTGAAAATTAAAAATGGAACCGTTTGACCAATCAACTTGAAACTTGTCATGGTCGTTGGGACCAACATATTCTTGACAATTTTCAGACAAATCTCTCTAGAATTTCAAGTGTTATTGACATTTTACGGCTATTTATGCTTGTTTTGAAATATTTGACAAATTCATTGAATGTAATACAAAGACAAATTTATCGCTGCTTCTTGGACGCATTCTATCAGATTGTTTTCCTCTTTATTCCAAGGTCAATTACGGTGCAGCAACTTTCACGCTAAGGCTCGCTTATCACAGAAGAATCATGTTCAAAAGAATTTCCAGATTTATCGACGCAAGTGTCCAGAGTCTATACTGGATTCCATCCATAAGATTATTAGCTCACGGTCTTGTGGTGTTGAGGACTGACACCCGCAAATATCTGTTGCGGACCAACTTCTTTTGAGCATGATACTGTAGGTTCGTGTACTAACTGTCTGAGCGCTGGTATCGTCCTCTCCTCGTAGGCCTCGTAGCTGGTCTTCGTGCCTCCAGACACCGACTTGTTGCGTCTGCGCAGTGATCCTCTGCCGTTAGTGGGGCTCACGCTGGGGCTCAGTCTGGACCCACTGTATCCTGCTGAAATACAAGCTGGAGAATACAAACTATACATGGAGCCAATACAAACTATAGAAAAAAACTGAAAAGCATCGTTCCAATAGTCACTCTACTATCTGTAACAGCGGGAAGAGGATAACATCTCCGTAAACTGGTTCCAATCCAATGATTAGATTTGATTGATGGCTCGTCGACAACTATATGTCATTTTGCCCACAATCAGTTTGTATTTTATTGACGGAGGTCAAGAGGAGACAGTCACTGGCCTCCACTGGCCTGTCCGGCTTGGGTGTGGGATTTTGATGAGCTAAAGAGATTTTTACTTGCCATAAGTCCACTGAAACAGAATCATGTTCAAACATTCAGATGTAGCTAATTTTGAAATGTACTTATTAACCATTTCAAAATAAATAGAACGGAAATATAAGCAAAGAAATGGTTACCATTAATATATTTTGTTAAATTTGTTCTATTGTCTAGTAATAGTACACCTGAATGGTTGAACATGTTGCTTCTTAGTATTTTTTGACACTTAAAAGCTGTTTAAAAGCAGCTATAATGCCCAATTGTGAATTGAGTCCATTATTTATGTATGTTGATGGCTGTATTATAATGAATTAGCTGACCTGCCCGCCGTTGCTCGGGCTGGAGGGGGGTGGGGGGGGGGGGGTGAAAGATAGTAGACAATTCGGGAGATAGTTTCGTAAGTTGTATTACACCTGATAATGCCAAAAAGTGAAATTATCTCTCGTACATACTGCCTTTAAGCTGAATTTCTTCAATTAGGGGTGGTTTGGGGGAGGGAGGAGTAGCCTGATGTGGGCAGGTTGACGAAGTACACGTGTGCAAAATTTTGATGTCGGTCACTCAATGGTGTAGGAGTATATGGCCGAAAGTGTAATTTTTTTTTTTAATTGGGATGGTTTTTTCAAATGTGATGGCTTGGGGGAGGGGGTGAGTACCCTACGATGTGCGCAGGCTCAGTTAGAATCTCCATGCCAAATTTGGTTGAGATCCGTTAAAGGATGTAGAAATGTATTAAGAACTTACATACATACAGACATTCTACTTTATAGGTATAGATAGATAGATGATGATGAGAAACAGACAGACTGAACGACTTGATCGTGTCGATGTTGTTGTCTTACGAGGACTCCTGGGTCTGGCCGTGTGGTGCAGCGGCGACACCGGCGCGTGGTGCATGCTGGGCGTCGGGGAGGTGGCGTCCTTGGCGGGCGTCGCTGGTACTTGCAGCAGCGACGGTGGCTCCGGCAGGCGGGGCTCGCACGAGTCCAGACTCTCGTCGTTCTTCGCTTCCGGCTGGCGGCAGAGACAAGAACTTAGAACATCAAGTGTTTGTGCATCTTTCACCATAGCGTAGTTATGATATTCGATATTGATATTCAATATGATATTCAGCAAACAGTGACAATTATGACACTTTTACTAGGATTGGTTTTAGAAAGAAGCCTACCAGTGAAGAACCAGTAAAAATTGTTTTAACAAGAAGACTAAATCTGCGTCCACACCGTTGTTGCGTTTTAGGTATTGCGTTTTGCGTTTTTTTTTCTTATAACCAATCAAAAGGTCAGAAACCGCTCACGGCAGACTTGTGATTGGTTAACGGTCTATGTGAAAAGCTCTTTACACTCCACTTTAAGTGCCAAAATGTCCCACATTCTACTTGAATTAAGCTAACGTTTCACTCAAAGTCTACTTAAACAACGTACAGCCTACTTAAAGTGCCGTATAACTACATAGTTTCTACTAGTGACAAAGTGATCCATTTTCTAAAATGTTTCAAACAGCGTACGTTCTATCTAAGATTCTTAGAGCAGGGTTCAACTTACTAAGTGTCAGCGTGTGCCACACTCTACTTAAAGAGCATAGCTCCTTACATCCTCCTTAAAGTGCTCACGCATTCTTAAAGTTTACGAGCGTCGTAACTTCTACTTGTAGGGACTATAACGTTACTTCTACAAGAGCAACTGCAAGGTATGTTTACAAGCAATAAGGCGGGTTTGCTTAGAAGACTAACGGGAGGTCTATTCCTGACAATAGAATCTGTCTGCTGGATTCTTATTGGATGATTTTCACTGTCTATCTCATTGTCACATTTTTTTCTCAACTCACTTTTTTCAGTTTGAACGGAAACGGTTTCTGGTTTTGAGTGGGTTTTCACTTTTCAGGTTCCTAGTTGAACCATAGAGATTCATCTATGGTTGAACGGAGGAATCGCAACATCAAAATATTAGAAAAGTTCAAGGAACTGAACCGGGACCCTGAAAAAAGTGAGAGTGTGTATGAGAAAAAAATAGTGACATAATTCTTATTAACCAATAGGAATCAAACAGACTTTATAGATTCTATTGGCTGATACAGATATTCTCACTAATTATTTCTCATATTCACTCTCACTATTTCCAGGAATCGGCCTCCAGATTCGGTTCCGTGAACTTTTCTAATATTTTGGTGTTGATTCCCCCGTTCAACATGGAAATGATGAAAGGTTTCTCAAAGCATACTAAATCGAATCGGTTGTAAGTCGTCTCTAGCCACGACATTGACAGTCCTTCTCACCCCGTTCCTCTCCAGCAAGACGTCGACGTCAAGACAGTTGTAAACAGAGTTGCGATACTGCTCCATGTGCTGCTTCTTCATCTTGGCTCGATCGAAGTCCTCCCTGCTGATGGCCAGCCTCTTGTCCAGCTCCAGTCGTCCCAGCCTCTCTCCAGCACGTCGTAGCTCGCTCATTGCCAGCTTCAAGCGCCTGGCATACTCGAACCTCTCTCCTGGAGAAGAACAACACAGATTATACAATGTGCCTCTTGTCCAGCTCCAGTCGCCCCAGTCGCTCTCCAGCACGCCGCAGCTCGCTCATTGCCAGCTTCAGGCGTCTGGCATACTCGAACCTCTCTCCTGGAGAAGAAAAACACAGATGATACAATGTGCCTCTTGTCCAGCTCCAGCCTCTCTCCAGCACGCCGCAGCTCGCTCATTGCCAGCTTCAAGCGCCTGGCATACTCGAACCTCTAGCCTGGAGAAGAACAACACAGATGATACAATGTGCCTCTTGTCCAGCTCCAGCCTCTCTCCAGCACGCCGCAGCTCGCTCATTGCCAGCTTCAGGCGTCTGGCATACTCGAACCTCTCGCCTGGAGAAGAACAACACAGATGATACAATGTGCCTCTTGTCCAGCTCCAGCCTCTCTCCAGCACGCCGCAGCTCGCTCATTGCCAGCTTCAAGCGTCTGGCATACTCGAACCTCTCTCCTGGAGAAGAACAACACAGATGATACAATGTGCCTCTTGTCCAGCTCCAGCCTCTCTCCAGCACGTCGCAGCTCGCTCATTGCCAGCTTCAAGCGTCTGGCATACTCGAACCTCTCTCCTGGAGAAGAACAACACAGATGATACAATGTGCCTCTTGTCCAGCTCCAGCCTCTCTCCAGCACGTCGCAGCTCGCTCATTGCCAGCTTCAAGCGTCTGGCATACTCGAACCTCTCTCCTGGAGAAGAACAACACAGATGATACAATGTGCCTCTTGTCCAGCTCCAGCCTCTCTCCAGCACGTCGCAGCTCGCTCATTGCCAGCTTCAAGCGTCTGGCATACTCGAACCTCTCTCCTGGAGAAGACAACACAGATGATACAATGTGCCTCTTGTCCAGCTCCAGCCTCTCTCCAGCACGTCGCAGCTCGCTCATTGCCAGCTTCAAGCGTCTGGCATACTCGAACCTCTCTCCTGGAGAAGAACAACACAGATGATACAATGTGCCTCTTGTCCAGCTCCAGCCTCTCTCCAGCACGTCGCAGCTCGCTCATTGCCAGCTTCAAGCGTCTGGCATACTCGAACCTCTCTCCTGGAGAAGAACAACACAGATGATACAATGTGTCTCTTGTCCAGCTCCAGCCTCTCTCCAGCACGCCGCAGCTCGCTCATTGCCAGCTTCAAGCGTCTGGCATACTCGAACCTCTCCTGGAGAAGAACAACACAGATGATACAATGTGCCTCTTGTCCAGCTCCAGCCTCTCTCCAGCACGTCGCAGCTCGCTCATTGCCAGCTTCAAGCGTCTGGCATACTCGAACCTCTCTCCTGGAGAAGAACAACACAGATGATACAATGTGCCTCTTGTCCAGCTCCAGCCTCTCTCCAGCACGTCGCAGCTCGCTCATTGCCAGCTTCAAGCGTCTGGCATACTCGAACCTCTCTCCTGGAGAAGAACAACACAGATGATACAATGTGCCTCTTGTCCAGCTCCAGCCTCTCTCCAGCACGTCGCAGCTCGCTCATTGCCAGCTTCAAGCGTCTGGCATACTCGAACCTCTCTCCTGGAGAAGAACAACACAGATGATACAATGTGCCTCTTGTCCAGCTCCAGCCTCTCTCCAGCACGTCGCAGCTCGCTCATTGCCAGCTTCAAGCGTCTGGCATACTCGAACCTCTCTCCTGGAGAAGAACAACACAGATGATACAATGTGTCTCTTGTCCAGCTCCAGCCTCTCTCCAGCACGCCGCAGCTCGCTCATTGCCAGCTTCAAGCGTCTGGCATACTCGAACCTCTCTCCTGGAGAAGAACAACACAGATGATACAATGTGCCTCTTGTCCAGCTCCAGCCTCTCTCCAGCACGTCGCAGCTCGCTCATTGCCAGCTTCAAGCGTCTGGCATACTCGAACCTCTCTCCTGGAGAAGAACAACACAGATGATACAATGTGCCTCTTGTCCAGCTCCAGCCTCTCTCCAGCACGTCGCAGCTCGCTCATTGCCAGCTTCAAGCGTCTGGCATACTCGAACCTCTCTCCTGGAGAAGATCAACACAGATGATACAATGTGCCTCTTGTCCAGCTCCAGCCTCTCTCCAGCACGTCGCAGCTCGCTCATTGCCAGCTTCAAGCGTCTGGCATACTCGAACCTCTCGCCTGGAGAAGAACAACACAGATGATACAATGTGCCTCTTGTCCAGCTCCAGCCTCTCTCCAGCACGTCGCAGCTCGCTCATTGCCAGCTTCAAGCGTCTGGCATACTCGAACCTCTCTCCTGGAGAAGAACAACACAGATGATACAATGTGCCTCTTGTCCAGCTCCAGCCTCTCTCCAGCACGTCGCAGCTCGCTCATTGCCAGCTTCAAGCGTCTGGCATACTCGAACCTCTCTCCTGGAGAAGAACAACACAGATGATACAATGTGCCTCTTGTCCAGCTCCAGCCTCTCTCCAGCACGTCGCAGCTCGCTCATTGCCAGCTTCAAGCGTCTGGCATACTCGAACCTCTCTCCTGGAGAAGAACAACACAGATGAAACAATGTGCCTCTTGTCCAGCTCCAGCCTCTCTCCAGCACGTCGCAGCTCGCTCATTGCCAGCTTCAAGCGTCTGGCATACTCGAACCTCTCTCCTGGAGAAGACAACACAGATGATACAATGTGCCTCTTGTCCAGCTCCAGCCTCTCTCCAGCACGTCGCAGCTCGCTCATTGCCAGCTTCAAGCGTCTGGCATACTCGAACCTCTCTCCTGGAGAAGAACAACACAGATGATACAATGTGCCTCTTGTCCAGCTCCAGCCTCTCTCCAGCACGCCGCAGCTCGCTCATTGCCAGCTTCAAGCGTCTGGCATACTCGATCCTCTCTCCTGGAGAAGAACAACACAGATGATACAATGTGTCTCTTGTCCAGCTCCAGCCTCTCTCCAGCACGTCGCAGCTCGCTCATTGCCAGCTTCAAGCGTCTGGCATACTCGAACCTCTCTCCTGGAGAAGAACAACACAGATGATACAATGTGTCTCTTGTCCAGCTCCAGCCTCTCTCCAGCACGTCGCAGCTCGCTCATTGCCAGCTTCAAGCGTCTGGCATACTCGAACCTCTCTCCTGGAGAAGATCAACACAGATGATACAATGTGCCTCTTGTCCAGCTCCAGCCTCTCTCCAGCACGTCGCAGCTCGCTCATTGCCAGCTTCAAGCGTCTGGCATACTCGAACCTCTCTCCTGGAGAAGAACAACAAAGATGATACAATGTGCCTCTTGTCCAGCTCCAGCCTCTCTCCAGCACGTCGCAGCTCGCTCATTGCCAGCTTCAAGCGTCTGGCATACTCGAACCTCTCTCCTGGAGAAGAACAACACAGATTATACAATGTGTCTCTTGTCCAGCTCCAGCCTCTCTCCAGCACGTCGCAGCTCGCTCATTGCCAGCTTCAAGCGTCTGGCATACTCGAACCTCTCTCCTGGAGAAGAACAACACAGATGATACAATGTGCCTCTTGTCCAGCTCCAGCCTCTCTCCAGCACGTCGCAGCTCGCTCATTGCCAGCTTCAAGCGTCTGGCATACTCGAACCTCTCTCCTGGAGAAGAACAACACAGATGATACAATGTGCCTCTTGTCCAGCTCTAGCCTCTCTCCAGCACGCCGCAGCTCGCTCATTGCCAGCTTCAAGCGTCTGGCATACTCGAACCTCTCTCCTGGAGAAGAACAACACAGATGATACAATGTGCCTCTTGTCCAGCTCCAGCCTCTCTCCAGCACGTCGCAGCTCGCTCATTGCCAGCTTCAAGCGTCTGGCATACTCGAACCTCTCTCCTGGAGAAGACAACACAGATGATACAATGTGCCTCTTGTCCAGCTCCAGCCTCTCTCCAGCACGCCGCAGCTCGCTCATTGCCAGCTTCAAGCGTCTGGCATACTCGAACCTCTCTCCTGGAGAAGAACAACACAGATGATACAATGTGCCTCTTGTCCAGCTCCAGCCTCTCTCCAGCACGTCGCAGCTCGCTCATTGCCAGCTTCAAGCGTCTGGCATACTCGAACCTCTCTCCTGGAGAAGAACAACACAGATGATACAATGTGCCTCTTGTCCAGCTCCAGCCTCTCTCCAGCACGCCGCAGCTCGCTCATTGCTAGCTTCAAGCGTCTGGCATACTCGAACCTCTCTCCTGGAGAAGAACAACACAGATGATACAATGTGCCTCTTGTCCAGCTCCAGCCTCTCTCCAGCACGTCGCAGCTCGCTCATTGCCAGCTTCAAGCGTCTGGCATACTCGAACCTCTCTCCTGGAGAAGAACAACACAGATGATACAATGTGCCTCTTGTCCAGCTCCAGCCTCTCTCCAGCACGCCGCAGCTCGCTCATTGCCAGCTTCAAGCGTCTGGCATACTCGAACCTCTCTCCTGGAGAAGAACAACACAGATGATACAATGTGCCTCTTGTCCAGCTCCAGCCTCTCTCCAGCACGTCGCAGCTCGCTCATTGCCAGCTTCAAGCGTCTGGCATACTCGAACCTCTCTCCTGGAGAAGAACAACACAGATGATACAATGTGCCTCTTGTCCAGCTCCAGCCTCTCTCCAGCACGCCGCAGCTCGCTCATTGCCAGCTTCAAGCGTCTGGCATACTCGAACCTCTCTCCTGGAGAAGAACAACACAGATGATACAATGTGCCTCTCGTCCAGCTCCAGCCTCTCTCCAGCACGTCGCAGCTCGCTCATTGCCAGCTTCAAGCGTCTGGCATACTCGAACCTCTCTCCTGGAGAAGATCAACACAAGTGATACAATGTGCCTCTTGTCCAGCTCCAGCCTCTCTCCAGCACGTCGCAGCTCGCTCATTGCCAGCTTCAAGCGTCTGGCATACTCGAACCTCTCTCCTGGAGAAGAACAACACAGATGATACAATGTGCCTCTTGTCCAGCTCCAGCCTCTCTCCAGCACGTCGCAGCTCGCTCATTGCCAGCTTCAAGCGTCTGGCATACTCGAACCTCTCTCCTGGAGAAGAACAACACAGATGAAACAATGTGCCTCTTGTCCAGCTCCAGCCTCTCTCCAGCACGTCGCAGCTCGCTCATTGCCAGCTTCAAGCGTCTGGCATACTCGAACCTCTCTCCTGGAGAAGAACAACACAGATTATACAATGTGTCTCTTGTCCAGCTCCAGCCTCTCTCCAGCACGTCGCAGCTCGCTCATTGCCAGCTTCAAGCGTCTGGCATACTCGAACCTCTCTCCTGGAGAAGAACGACACAGATGATACAATGTGCCTCTTGTCCAGCTCCAGCCTCTCTCCAGCACGTCGCAGCTCGCTCATTGCCAGCTTCAAGCGTCTGGCATACTCGAACCTCTCTCCTGGAGAAGAACAACACAGATGATACAATGTGCCTCTTGTCCAGCTCCAGCCTCTCTCCAGCACGCCGCAGCTCGCTCATTGCCAGCTTCAAGCGTCTGGCATACTCGAACCTCTCTCCTGGAGAAGAACAACACAGATGATACAATGTGCCTCTTGTCCAGCTCCAGCCTCTCTCCAGCACGTCGCAGCTCGCTCATTGCCAGCTTCAAGCGTCTGGCATACTCGAACCTCTCTCCTGGAGAAGACAACACAGATGATACAATGTGCCTCTTGTCCAGCTCCAGCCTCTCTCCAGCACGCCGCAGCTCGCTCATTGCCAGCTTCAAGCGTCTGGCATACTCGAACCTCTCTCCTGGAGAAGAACAACACAGATGATACAATGTGCCTCTTGTCCAGCTCCAGCCTCTCTCCAGCACGTCGCAGCTCGCTCATTGCCAGCTTCAAGCGTCTGGCATACTCGAACCTCTCTCCTGGAGAAGAACAACACAGATGATACAATGTGCCTCTTGTCCAGCTCCAGCCTCTCTCCAGCACGCCGCAGCTCGCTCATTGCTAGCTTCAAGCGTCTGGCATACTCGAACCTCTCTCCTGGAGAAGAACAACACAGATGATACAATGTGCCTCTTGTCCAGCTCCAGCCTCTCTCCAGCACGTCGCAGCTCGCTCATTGCCAGCTTCAAGCGTCTGGCATACTCGAACCTCTCTCCTGGAGAAGAACAACACAGATGATACAATGTGCCTCTTGTCCAGCTCCAGCCTCTCTCCAGCACGCCGCAGCTCGCTCATTGCCAGCTTCAAGCGTCTGGCATACTCGAACCTCTCTCCTGGAGAAGAACAACACAGATGATACAATGTGCCTCTTGTCCAGCTCCAGCCTCTCTCCAGCACGTCGCAGCTCGCTCATTGCCAGCTTCAAGCGTCTGGCAAACTCGAACCTCTCTCCTGGAGAAGAACAACACAGATGATACAATGTGCCTCTTGTCCAGCTCCAGCCTCTCTCCAGCACGCCGCAGCTCGCTCATTGCCAGCTTCAAGCGTCTGGCATACTCGAACCTCTCTCCTGGAGAAGAACAACACAGATGATACAATGTGCCTCTTGTCCAGCTCCAGCCTCTCTCCAGCACGTCGCAGCTCGCTCATTGCCAGCTTCAAGCGTCTGGCATACTCGAACCTCTCTCCTGGAGAAGATCAACACAAGTGATACAATGTGCCTCTTGTCCAGCTCCAGCCTCTCTCCAGCACGTCGCAGCTCGCTCATTGCCAGCTTCAAGCGTCTGGCATACTCGAACCTCTCTCCTGGAGAAGAACAACACAGATGATACAATGTGCCTCTTGTCCAGCTCCAGCCTCTCTCCAGCACGTCGCAGCTCGCTCATTGCCAGCTTCAAGCGTCTGGCATACTCGAACCTCTCTCCTGGAGAAGAACAACACAGATGATACAATGTGCCTCTTGTCCAGCTCCAGCCTCTCTCCAGCACGCCGCAGCTCGCTCATTGCCAGCTTCAAGCGTCTGGCATACTCGAACCTCTCTCCTGGAGAAGAACAACACAGATGATACAATGTGCCTCTTGTCCAGCTCCAGCCTCTCTCCAGCACGTCGCAGCTCGCTCATTGCCAGCTTCAAGCGTCTGGCATACTCGAACCTCTCTCCTGGAGAAGAACAACACAGATGATACAATGTGCCTCTTGTCCAGCTCCAGCCTCTCTCCAGCACGTCGCAGCTCGCTCATTGCCAGCTTCAAGCGTCTGGCATACTCGAACCTCTCTCCTGGAGAAGAACAACACAGATGATACAATGTGCCTCTTGTCCAGCTCCAGCCTCTCTCCAGCACGTCGCAGCTCGCTCATTGCCAGCTTCAAGCGTCTGGCATACTCGAACCTCTCTCCTGGAGAAGAACAACACAGATGATACAATGTGCCTCTTGTCCAGCTCCAGCCTCTCTCCAGCACGCCGCAGCTCGCTCATTGCCAGCTTCAAGCGTCTGGCATACTCGAACCTCTCTCCTGGAGAAGAACAACACAGATGATACAATGTGCCACTTGTCCAGCTCCAGCCTCTCTCCAGCACGTCGCAGCTCGCTCATTGCCAGCTTCAAGCGTCTGGCATACTCGAACCTCTCTCCTGGAGAAGATCAACACAAGTGATACAATGTGCCTCTTGTCCAGCTCCAGCCTCTCTCCAGCACGTCGCAGCTCGCTTATTGCCAGCTTCAAGCGTCTGGCATACTCGAACCTCTCTCCTGGAGAAGAACAACACAGATGATACAATGTGCCTCTTGTCCAGCTCCAGCCTCTCTCCAGCACGTCGCAGCTCGCTCATTGCCAGCTTCAAGCGTCTGGCATACTCGAACCTCTCTCCTGGAGAAGAACAACACAGATGATACAATGTGCCTCTTGTCCAGCTCCAGCCTCTCTCCAGCACGCCGCAGCTCGCTCATTGCCAGCTTCAAGCGTCTGGCATACTCGAACCTCTCTCCTGGAGAAGAACAACACAGATGATACAATGTGCCTCTTGTCCAGCTCCAGCCTCTCTCAAGCACGCCGCAGCTCGCTCATTGCCAGCTTCAAGCGTCTGGCATACTCGAACCTCTCTCCTGGAGAAGAACAACACAGATGATACAATGTGCCTCTTGTCCAGCTCCAGCCTCTCTCCAGCACGTCGCAGCTCGCTCATTGCCAGCTTCAAGCGTCTGGCATACTCGAACCTCTCTCCTGGAGAAGAACAACACAGATGATACAATGTGCCTCTTGTCCAGCTCCAGCCTCTCTCCAGCACGTCGCAGCTCGCTCATTGCCAGCTTCAAGCGTCTGGCATACTCGAACCTCTCTCCTGGAGAAGAACAACACAGATGATACAATGTGCCTCTTGTCCAGCTCCAGCCTCTCTCCAGCACGCCGCAGATCGCTCATTGCCAGCTTCAAGCGTCTGGCATACTCGAACCTCTCTCCTGGAGAAGAACAACACAGATGATACAATGTGCCTCTTGTCCAGCTCCAGCCTCTCTCCAGGACGCCGCAGCTCGCTCATTGCCAGCTTCAAGCGTATGGCATACTCGAACCTCTCTCCTGGAGAAGAACAACACAGATGATACAATGTGTCTCTTGTCCAGCTCCAGCCTCTCTCCAGCACGTCGCAGCTCGCTCATTGCCAGCTTCAAGCGCCTGGCATACTCGAACCTCTCTCCTGGAGAAGAACAACACAGATGATACAATGTGCCTCTTGTCCAGCTCCAGCCTCTCTCCAGCACGTCGCAGCTCGCTCATTGCCAGCTTCAAGCGTCTGGCATACTCAAACCTCTCTCCTGGAGAAGATCAACACAGATGATACAATGTGCCTCTTGTCCAGCTCCAGCCTCTCTCCAGCACGTCGCAGCTCGCTCATTGCCAGCTTCAAGCGCCTGGCATACTCGAACCTCTCTCCTGGAGAAGAACAACACAGATGATACAATGTGCCTCTTGTCCAGCTCCAGCCTCTCTCCAGCACGTCGCAGCTCGCTCATTGCCAGCTTCAAGCGTCTGGCATACTCGAACCTCTCTCCTGGAGAAGAACAACACAGATGATACAATGTGCCTCTTGTCCAGCTCCAGCCTCTCTCCAGCACGTCGCAGCTCGCTCATTGCCAGCTTCAAGCGTCTGGCATACTCGAACCTCTCTCCTGGAGAAGATCAACACAAGTGATACAATGTGCCTCTTGTCCAGCTCCAGCCTCTCTCCAGCACGTCGCAGCTCGCTCATTGCCAGCTTCAAGCGTCTGGCATACTCGAACCTCTCTCCTGGAGAAGAACAACACAGATGATACAATGTGCCTCTTGTCCAGCTCCAGCCTCTCTCCAGCACGTCGCAGCTCGCTCATTGCCAGCTTCAAGCGTCTGGCATACTCGAACCTCTCTCCTGGAGAAGAACAACACAGATGATACAATGTGCCTCTTGTCCAGCTCCAGCCTCTCTCCAGCACGCCGCAGCTCGCTCATTGCCAGCTTCAAGCGTCTGGCATACTCGAACCTCTCTCCTGGAGAAGAACAACACAGATGATACAATGTGCCTCTTGTCCAGCTCCAGCCTCTCTCCAGCACGCCGCAGCTCGCTCATTGCCAGCTTCAAGCGTCTGGCATACTCGAACCTCTCTCCTGGAGAAGAACAACACAGATGATACAATGTGCCTCTTGTCCAGCTCCAGCCTCTCTCCAGCACGTCGCAGCTCGCTCATTGCCAGCTTCAAGCGTCTGGCATACTCGAACCTCTCTCCTGGAGAAGAACAACACAGATGATACAATGTGCCTCTTGTCCAGCTCCAGCCTCTCTCCAGCACGTCGCAGCTCGCTCATTGCCAGCTTCAAGCGTCTGGCATACTCGAACCTCTCTCCTGGAGAAGAACAACACAGATGATACAATGTGCCTCTTGTCCAGCTCCAGCCTCTCTCCAGCACGTCGCAGCTCGCTCATTGCCAGCTTCAAGCGCCTGGCATACTCGAACCTCTCTCCTGGAGAAGAACAACACAGATGATACAATGTGCCTCTTGTCCAGCTCCAGCCTCTCTCCAGCACGTCGCAGCTCGCTCATTGCCAGCTTCAAGCGTCTGGCATACTCAAACCTCTCTCCTGGAGAAGATCAACACAGATGATACAATGTGCCTCTTGTCCAGCTCCAGCCTCTCTCCAGCACGTCGCAGCTCGCTCATTGCCAGCTTCAAGCGTCTGGCATACTCGAACCTCTCTCCTGGAGAAGAACAACACAGATGATACAATGTGCCTCTTGTCCAGCTCCAGCCTCTCTCCAGCACGTCGCAGCTCGCTCATTGCCAGCTTCAAGCGTCTGGCATACTCGAACCTCTCTCCTGGAGAAGAACAACACAGATGATACAATGTGCCTCTTGTCCAGCTCCAGCCTCTCTCCAGCACGTCGCAGCTCGCTCATTGCCAGCTTCAAGCGTCTGGCATACTCGAACCTCTCTCCTGGAGAAGATCAACACAGATGATACAATGTGCCTCTTGTCCAGCTCCAGCCTCTCTCCAGCACGTCGCAGCTCGCTCATTGCCAGCTTCAAGCGCCTGGCATACTCGAACCTCTCTCCTGGAGAAGAACAACACAGATGATACAATGTGCCTCTTGTCCAGCTCCAGCCTCTCTCCAGCACGTCGCAGCTCGCTCATTGCCAGCTTCAAGCGTCTGGCATACTCGAACCTCTCTCCTGGAGAAGAACAACACAGATGATACAATGTGCCTCTTGTCCAGCTCCAGCCTCTCTCCAGCACGTCGCAGCTCGCTCATTGCCAGCTTCAAGCGTCTGGCATACTCGAACCTCTCTCCTGGAGAAGAACAACACAGATGATACAATGTGCCTCTTGTCCAGCTCCAGCCTCTCTCCAGCACGTCGCAGCTCGCTCATTGCCAGCTTCAAGCGTCTGGCATACTCAAACCTCTCTCCTGGAGAAGATCAACACAGATGATACAATGTGCCTCTTGTCCAGCTCCAGCCTCTCTCCAGCACGTCGCAGCTCGCTCATTGCCAGCTTCAAGCGTCTGGCATACTCGAACCTCTCTCCTGGAGAAGAACAACACAGATGATACAATGTGCCTCTTGTCCAGCTCCAGCCTCTCTCCAGCACGTCGCAGCTCGCTCATTGCCAGCTTCAAGCGTCTGGCATACTCGAACCTCTCTCCTGGAGAAGAACAACACAGATGATACAATGTGCCTCTTGTCCAGCTCCAGCCTCTCTCCAGCACGTCGCAGCTCGCTCATTGCCAGCTTCAAGCGTCTGGCATACTCGAACCTCTCTCCTGGAGAAGAACAACACAGATGATACAATGTGTCTCTTGTCCAGCTCCAGCCTCTCTCCAGCACGTCGCAGCTCGCTCATTGCCAGCTTCAAGCGTCTGGCATACTCGAACCTCTCTCCTGGAGAAGAACAACACAGATGATACAATGTGCCTCTTGTCCAGCTCCAGCCTCTCTCCAGCACGTCGCAGCTCGCTCATTGCCAGCTTCAAGCGTCTGGCATACTCGAACCTCTCTCCTGGAGAAGAACAACACAAGTGAACACGCGTTGTTAAGCGAGCATTCGTATTGCATGCATGTAATACCTTGGATACCTGTTGCAGATCTTGGAAAAGCTAGAATGCGTCAAATGAACAAGATAATTTGTATTTTAAATTATACAAATATTTCAAAACGAGCATAAATGTCAGTAAAATATCAATAACGAAGTTACGAATAATAACAAATCAATAGTGGTGTTCTTGACAATTTTATCTGAAAATTTCAAAACTCTTAAAATGTTGGTCCCTTTGCTAAAGCAAAATTTGAAGTGGTTCGGTCAGACTGTTCCATTATTAATGTGCAACTAATCTAATCACAATCACATGATTTCGCTCAAAACAAACGCGACAGCCCACAGGTGTGCAAACTTTCAGATTGATTCATTGAACGGGGTGACCGGGCAGTGCATACAGAACCACAAACAAACAAACAAGCAAACAAACAAACAAACAAACAAAAACACAGAGGAAGAGCCATAATTGAGTACCGTGGTGACGCTCGCTGAATGACCACGATGAGACAGATAACTATTCTCAATAAGAGGGCTTGGTAGTGAGCGTGGCCGTGGCGAGTTTTTTAATCGATTTTTATCAATATCTTTTTCCAGTGTAATTGTTAACAAAATAGGGCTATGGACGTGAATTCAGAACAGTTCAATGAAAATAATTTCATAGTTTGGAATAAGTTATTAGTTTTATTTTGTCCACTTATTCCACTTATTCCAAACCACCGTGTTCCAAACTTAAAAATTATTTTCATTGAACTGTTCTGAATTCACGTCCATAGCCCTATTTTGTTAACAATTACACTGGAAAAAGATATTGATAATAATCGATTAAAAAACTCTTCAAGGTCAAACTCACTACCCAGCCGTCTTAACATAAATTACTATAATGACGTGTGCCAAGAATGGGAACTAAATAACGAGAGTCGTCATATAAATTATAAAATCATGTTTTCCCTTCCCATTAGCTTGAGGTCGTTAGACAAGGAGTACTTGTACTGACCAATGACTGCCTGTTGCTTCTTCTCCTCCATGGTCCGGATGATCTGCGCAGCCTCCGTATCCACATACATCTCGAACGCGAGGTCGTCGTAGGGCGACGTGTACTGCGGGTTGTTGACGAGCAACAACGCGTTGATGTTGCCGTTGCGGCTGCAGTGGCCGTTGTTGTTGTGCTCGTCGGCAGCGGACGTGGTCAGCGGAGTCTCCGGCTGGCCCAGGATGTTGATGGCGATCAAGCCGACCTGGAGGTCGACGAGAAACTCAAGGTCAGATGGTCAAGGAGAGCAGACTGTACTAACAGGTAAACATTGGAGATAAACTTTGAAACATTGACAAATAATTAGAGTACCATAAATGTCTATGACCTAGTTAAGTTTTAAGTCGATCATAGGGGCCAAATTATCATTAGTTAAATCGTCAGTTTAGTTAAGCTCCACTTCGGGAAATGTGGTGTATTATACCATTATGTACTGCGACATTGCTTAAAAAACTGCAGTCAATGTATCCTGAGGTTAATGTGAACTGAGAAAATAAGCAACGGAATTAAACTGCAGTATAAAATGATAATACACCGTGTTTTCTGAAGTGGAGTTTATTGTTTAAGCTAACTGTAGCTTAAACTAATGGTAATACCGGCCCTTAGCAATTTAACACCAACTTATCTTTGTGCCCAAACTCATTAAAAATTATCTATGCTAATAATTTTACATGTTTTTCGTAAATTGAACGATGGTATGACGACATTAGGAAATATTATCCCCAATGTTTACTTCGAGATCAGCCTGTACAACATTTATCTAACAGGTAGGCTGCTCGAACGGATAGCTCGTATCTTTGTTCTATGAATTGCTATTGACTATAATGTCAACAAATAAGTTAAATCGAAGTATTCTCTTACACAATGACTCATATCGGTATTACAAATATGATTGGATGAAGACAGAATTACTTGTTTTTGAGCTCACTTCAAGAATAATTAAAATTGACTTCCGCCGTTCAACCTTTTCATGTCGCACTGAGCTCCAACGGCCGAGTAATATCTTAGAGTAAAATGCATTGGGTAATACTGTCAAAGTCTTGTCGAAGAAGTACCTGATTCTTTGTGTTGAGGTTGTTGTCATGATTCTTGTGCAGCTTGAGCTTGACAAACTTGGCCTTGCAGGCGGGCACAGTGACAGACTTGAGCTCCCTGGACTTGAAGTCGGTGCTCTGGTTGTCGGACAGCGTGATGAAGCCGAGGTACTCGAACTGCGCGGCGCTGGGCGAGGCGGTGACGTCAGAGCTGTTGCCGACCCACAGCTCCAACTTCTCAGCTGGCGACATCAGGGAAAGTCATGGAAATATATTCGGTAAACACTCATTTCACCCCCGCCACATTCAAACAACTTTGCCAGTGTTACGGGTCGAGGGGGAGGATTTTAAACTAACGTAAATGCATGGAAAGGGAGAAGGAGCGTTTACCGAATATATTTCCATGACTGTACAAGCTATATTACATTCAATTCATTGAGTTAAATAGTTTGGTTCAATGAATGTAACCAATGAATTATAAAACCATTGAAACCAATGATGAACCAATGAATTATGACTGTTATGTTGACGCGAAATTGAAGCAAACTTAGATATACATTTAATTTAGAACCGCGGTCCTATTTTTCTTTCAATGAATTTCATGAAACATTGAATTGTGTAAACTAGGCTTTACGGTTCGGCCCACGTTTGTGAATAGAATTTGATTTGAAGGATGAATGCAAAGGGAGGCAATTGTTGACTATTGATAATGGTTGGAGATTTCAGAAAGCCAGTAAATACTTAGAGGCTGGATGTAGGAATCAAAATTGGCACCGCGACAACTTCTAACTGGAGTCAATTATCTCTGGGATATTCATCGTTCCGTAAGCTACAAAAGAGTTATGTCAAGATAGAACGAATCTGCAGTCAGCTTATAGTACTAAACTGTGCGGAATCCCTAATGGCATCCAGGCTCTCAACAAGTTTATAGGCCCTTTTGTATAGTCGCCTTCGAATGGCTTTTCCACACTTCCCATGTGCGGAGCGGCACTCACACTTAGTGAATAATGGAGTGGTACTAAGTATGAGGTACTGATGAGCGAGCACTTGGATGCGCTGCACTCACACTAAGTGAATCATGAGAGTGGTACTCGCGTATGAGGTACTGATGAGCGAGCACTTGGATGCGCTGCACTCACACTAAGTGAATCATGAGAGTGGTACTCACGTATGAGGAACTGATGAGCGAGCACTTGGATGCGCTGCACTCACACTAAGTGAATCATGAGAGTGGTACTCACGTATGAGGAACTGATGAGCGAGCACTTGGATGCGAATGAGAGTGGTACTCACGTATGAGGAACTGATGAGCGAGCACTTGGATGCGCTGCACCGCTGCCGTGGCCTGTAGCTGCAATACCACCTCCTGCGGATAGGGGCAGTGTGGCGCAGACTGCCAGCCCCGCACTGTCGGCCCGTGGACATTTAGTTCGGAATGGTACTCACGTATGAGGAACTGATGAGCGAGCACTTAGATGCGCTGCACCGCTGCCGTGGCCTGTAGCTGCAACACCACCTCCTGCGGATAGGGGCAGTGCGGCGCAGACTGCCAGCCCCGCACTGTCGGCCCGTGGACATTTAGTTCGGAATGGTACTCACGTATGAGGAACTGATGAGCGAGCACTTGGATGCGCTGCACCGCTGCCGTGGCCTGTAGCTGCAACACCACCTCCTGCGGATAGGGGCAGTGCGGCGCAGACTGCCAGCCCCGCACTGTCGGCCCATGAACATTCAACTCGGACGCTCGGTGGCGCTCGTCTTCCCCTGGACAAGAGAAACACACAGTCATTATCGATCTGAAATTTTGCACACACACTAATGTCATATGAATGGTCACGTGTAGATAGATTTTGGACAGAATCCTGTGATTAGTTGAAAATTGAAACTGTAACCATTTTGGTTAAGTCGATCCACTTCAATCATAAGTCAGAGTTTCACTCAAAACAATATTTCATTGGCTAGAAATTCAAATGTCAAACTTTAATTGTATAGTGGAATATGGACTTAATTTAGACCAATATTTTCGGATTTTTTGAAAATTTTCAGTCCTATCAGTCGAGAACTTCAAGTAAATTAACTTTTTATGTGCATTTTTTGTTTGTTTTGATATATTTGTTATTCAAAGTTATTCAAATTTAAAAAATATTATTTCTCCGTATGTTATACTTCTGCCACCATTTGTAATATTTAGTAAATATATTTGGTTAAATTCTTGAGTAATATCGCTTCGTTTATTTTCTTAAACATTTTTTTAAAGACGACTTAAAATCTATGGGTCAACGAGGAAAGTGTGAAGGAGGCAGCCGTGGCCTATCTTCCCAGCTTTTCCAAGGTCATTATAGAGCAGCAATTTTCACGCGCATATGAATTCGCATGCAATACGAAGGCTTCGCTAATCAACGCGTTACACAGAACGTTTTCCTAGTTATAATTAAACATTGTCTCATATAGAGCAGGTGTTATTCCCTCCAATCCCAAAGGTATCATTATCCTAACCATCGGTAAAATTAACTTCGGCGATATCATTTAATTTGGAGTCACAAAATGAGATGAAGTGGCCCATTCCCAAAGCGAAATGAAATTGTAGGAAGTTTTATCTCATAAAGTATAATGTTTTGAACATGTTCTGAGCAATATTCTTGAGGTGAAATGCAATGAATTCTGCTCTTCTCTTTTCAGATACTTCGGTTTCAGTTTTGGCTTTAGTTCAAGACTTGATGTCGACATTGATCCAGTAATACAATCTCTGACTGTCTCTGCCAGGTTCTCTAGATAATAGGAAACGTCGGGTTGTCTTATGGTTTTAAAGTACTTTTTATTTGAATGTAATTTGATTTTGATATAAATATAATATGGTTTTAAATTCTTCTTGTCTGGGATATATCTTCCTGTAGGTAGTTAAATATTTCATTCTGAATCTTTCAAAACTGTTATAATATGGTATTGTCTAGAATTTTGACGTTTGGCAGCGAACATATTTTACTAATTGCTTATTGTTTATGACCTAGCAATTGATTTCAATGAATAAATATGTAGCATACTTTCCAAATTATCAGAGTGGACTATGGATGCGAAACTATCTACTTCAATACAGAAACCTATCGCATTCCTACCTTTAAATAAACTCATAATGTATAGGGAATTATCGTACTCTTATTATTCGGAAATAATGACATTTTTAATATTATTATCATCAATAATGTCTTGACAATGATCCTGTTTAGACTAAATCGTTTTGTTCGATTATAGAGAAGATTCAGCCATTTGTACCCGTCCCTTTCTAATGTTCGGTTCACATGACAGGAAGCTATTTTCACGCCCTGGTAAACATCGCTCCAAACAGGCTAATTAACACTTAATTGAGGTGTTAAACTAGCAGGACACAGTTATAAGGTGTCTGGATAAACAATAAGATTAGGTACAGGAATTCCGCATTAAATTAATTGCAAAGATCACTTGTTTAAGGTCATGTTAATTGGATGCTTATGTTTTGTCCCCCTGCTCATACGAGGGGGTATATTACAGAGAGGATACTGGAAAAAGAGTTGACATTCATAATCATTGACCATTAAATATTGTACCTATAAAGAGCACAATTCAGTAAATTGAACAATAGAACATGAACTGTGTATACTATCGTTTAATCCGTTTAGTTATACCAATTCTTGATCGAATATTTCAAAAATATTTACCCATTGCCAGGAGCATCAAGTTCAAAAGAAAATAGAATCTCTGTTTTATTAGATTCTGTTGAACCTGTTTTATTCAAAACAGACTTATCATATTCCACCACAAATTATTTCTCTCAACTAAATACCTATATTACATACATATTTCATCTTGAATGGCACGCCCAATGGTTTGAGTGTGAAAGTGCTTTGCATGAAGTCATGTTAATTAAATATAAGTTGACATCTTTGTCACAAACTTATTGACTGCTCTAGCAGAGAAGTAAATGAATGGAATAGGTATCATATTTTAAGTTGTTAGAAGTCCAAAAAGCTAAATAATTTAAGTTTTTCCGGAACAAAGATGACATTTTCAAACATAAACGTATAGAAAATGCATCAAAGAATGGAGTGTATTAATCTAAGCACATTATATTCTCTGTCTATTGCAAACTAAAGTAACTTCTTTAGCATCCTCAACGTCAAAAACCAACAATACAGTGACATTCTTCATTCTGTCAACGTCTATAACAATGAAAACACCACGCTAATGAAGACATTAAAATCAATCCCACTAGCAAACATACCCGACGCATAGACGACTGTGAATCCGATCTTCTGCGGCATTCTCCTCTAAATCACAGCACTGTAACAACCATGTGGCACTGAAGTCGGCTACAAATGAGAGCGGATCATTACTGTTGGAATTAACGGAGACTGTGGTAATTGAATTGGTGTTCGGACCGTGAATGAGATGGTTTACGTCACGCCTGGCAAGCGAGACTCATGCGACTGGCCCCTTGAAGGTAGACTGCACGGCACAGCGGCGGAGTATGGCGGGAGGTATACTCGCGGGATATTGGCGCGGCGTTTGTCACGACATTGTTAAAAAACATTCTTTGTTAGATTTTGTATTTACAATGCTTAAAACTGTCACAAATGTATAAACTAATATGTAGCAGGGATAATTTGATTTAATCAATATCTTTTCTCCAAAGCAAACAATTATTTCAAATTTTTGATTCATGTCAATAAAAAATTGGAATGTCCATTATGATTTTTTCCAGAACATTATAGCGAATAATTAATACTACAACACTCTTTGTTGGGGATTTGTTTGCATTTGACTACATTGTTTCAAACCCGATATTAAGTAAAATTTAACAAAACGTAATTTAGTATTCACATTTTCACAATTTCTTAAATATTATATTAAACACGTACATAATATACCCTTTGATCCTGCTTTCATTACACAACATGTCAAACCACAAAGACCTGACATCAACATAATGTATCAAAAAATTATAATTTAAAAATATATTTCAAGCTAGATAAAGTGAAGTATACTTTAAATAAACTTTCTAACATCAAGATTTGTGTTAAACACGTTCTATATCGTAGATAAATTGGCTGAGCCAAGTTTTCTTGAGAATCGATTCTAAATAATAACTCTAAATAATTAAAGTGTGCTTGAAGTTGACACTATGTTTGTTGAGAGTGGAGCCATGTCACTGGAAGCGAGTGTACATCCCGTCTTGTGTGATCAATAACAGCATCCAGACTCCGGCGATTGCGCAACCGAGTATCAAAACTACCCCCCGTAATATCTATCAAATAATCCACTTGTTCTAGGTCTATGAATAGGTTTTATCTGACACACCCGAGTCTACACCCCCATCACCTGGGAATAAGCACCTAATTAATGTAATGAAGGGGGAGAAGTCTTCGCAGTTCGAATCCATCAAACCCGGTTCACGCACCTCACAAACCCCGCGAAAATAGAACGTTTTATTATGATTCAAATGTTATAGATTCCATTTCTGTTTATGACTCGTATAAAATCATGGAGCTAGGAAAATGCTCTTTGTAACGCGTTGATAAGCGAGCATTCGAATTAATATTCGTGTGAAAGTTGCTGGTAATAGACTTTGGAAGTAGCTAGGAAGACAATCTAACCAAATGCGTCAAAGGATGCAGTGACAATTTCTTTGAAAAATTGTAACTAATATTTCATAACAAATATGTCAGTAAAATTGCATTAACTCTTGACGTTCTAGACCAATTTGTCAGAATATTGTCAAAAAGTCCGATTGGGAAATTTTTGTCCCAATGACCATGCAAAATTTGAATTTGAACGGCCAAACTGTTCCATTTTTATTTTTCAACCAAACACAGAATCTTGCTAAAAAAAAACTATAGTACACGAGACCGCTCTTGTGACATTAGTGTGTGTGCAAAATTTCAGATCGATTGGTTGAAGAGTTTGATCTGGGCGGTGCAGGCAAAACACAGACAAACAGAAAGAAAGGCACAGAGAGAAAGAGAGACCCCCTCGCTACCCTGGCCTAACAATTATTTCTTTTTTGAAATAATAACAAAATATAGAAAATAAACTATTGTTAAGACAAATTGTTGCATTTCATCTCCATGTAATCCACAAAAAGTTTCAAATTCTGTTGACAAAATTTCAGGTCAATCAAATTTCAGTTTTCTCTCAACCCGTCAATCTTCAACTTTTTCGACTTTGAAATTTAGCCCAAATAAATTCTAATGCCTGATACGAAAACATTGCTCACCTTGCATCCAGCATAATCGGGTCAGCTTACGCTGGATAGGTAGTAATCATGCAGAAACAGCCGCCGAACACTGTGAGTCTTGAATCTGTACCTTAGAAGCAGATTGACCGAAGTCCATTTCCTCGATTTGCGATGCCACACTTTTGAAATTGTATCATCAAGGTTTAACAAATAAATGCATATTGACTGTGTCAACAAATAAAGTTATATTGAAGCCATCTCTTTCGTAAAGACTGTTGACACCATTATAAATTTAATTTAATTAATACTGGTTTATGAGTTTACCTCAAGAATCATTGAAATTGACTTCCGGCCATCTGCTTCTAAGGTTTGCCTGGTGACTGAGGTAAACCTCAAAAGCTCAGTCAGAAAGTTCCCTGGCCTCCTGAATGAAAGTCCAGAGCTTTACCTGAGCGATCTGCTGGAGCTTTTGCATTAAACATGCCGCCACCTGCTGCCTTTAAAAGCGAGCTTAGAGGATTATCGTAAAACAAGCGAGATCGATGTTGCAGTTTGGCAGACATTTCTTTGGAAAGTGGAAGTTTTGGAAGTTTGGGCCTTTTGGGATTGTTTGCAATTGATCTATTGCAGACGACATGTACCTAATAAAATAAAGAAATATAATTAAAGGTATATTCTTCAATAATTATATACGAACCTAAGGGATTAAATATTTCTTCTAATTATGCTGTCATTTTGAAGTAATTATTTCTTATTCTAATAACCAATTGATATAGTTACACTAATTTATTGAATAATACTTACTTTAATACTTTGTCTGTGCTAATACTCATTTCTTCGGTAATCATCTACATAGACTACCTATAACTAATTATTCGATTATTAATATTTTATTAATTAATCCAACTATTTACATAACGTCTAATTTCTTGTTGTTCTTTACAGACTCAGAAACAGTTCCCGTCAACCCTGAACGCGGCCGCCCCCTCAGCGGGGAACAAGTCCACGCCGTCCCTCTCAACGGGCCCCAAGTCCACGCAGGCCCTGTCAGCCGGGCCCAAGTCCACGACGGCCCAAACCCTCGCACAGAGGTCCGCGTCAGTCCAGCCGGGCAAGTTCCCAGTCCCATCGCTCCAGCCCCGCCCGGGCCCGTCGGCAACCTCCGCCCAGTCCCGCACGGCGCCCTCCACGGCACAACGGCGTCCGATCACCGGGAACCCCAGCGCAGTGTCCAGGGACGACCTCAAGCCATGTCGGACGTGCGGACGGAGGTTCGTCGCCGACCGTGTGGCCGTCCACGAGCACATCTGCGCGCGGACGGGCCAGAAGAAGAGGAAGCCGTTTGACCCCAAGATGCATCGGCTGCAGGGGACGCCGGCGGAGGCGTTCCAGAAGATGACGCCGAGAGGAAAGTCAGGGACGTCGGCCAGGGTGAGACTTCTACTTCAACAGCTTCAATACCAACATGGTTCAATATTCTTGCAATTGAAAACTAAAATGAAAATATTACTTAGAAAGAATCTGAATGTGAAATCAGCTCAAAACTTTTAGGAGATTAAATTTTTCTTAATAGTAGTCCACGCATTTGAAATATATAAAAGTAGTCAACTATGTATATAATTTGTCTCTTCAGCATACGAGACGGTATCAGTCTGAAAAAGGCAGCTTAGAGGACGATCTTTCTATGTTTTCATCTTCTGAAGCTTCGTCTTCACCTGGAGCCCTATATTTACAAGATTGTTCGTATGAGAGCCAGACGTCAAAGTGACGTCCTTCCGTACGAAAAAGCATTCAATCTGCCACGTCAGTGTATTATTTTGTTTGCTCTGACGTCAGGCAGCCGTGAATCCGTATGAAATGTGTCTCAAACGATCTCGCAATGGTTCAGGGGGAGCTGCCGCCGCCTTCATTATAATATCCCTGACACACTTGCAGACCGCGTCGGCATTGACCAAGTCCAACTGGCGCGCCAAGCACGAGGACTTCATCAACACTATCCGCGCCGCCAAGCAGATGAAAGTGCACTTGGCTCAGGGCGGCAATCTGTCCGACCTGCCGCCGCCTCCATTATAATATCCCTGACACACTTGCAGACCGCGTCGTCATTGACCAAGTCCAACTGGCGCGCCAAGCACGAGGACTTCATCAACACTATCCGCGCCGCCAAGCAGATGAAAGTGCACTTGGCTCAGGGCGGCAATCTGTCCGACCTGCCGCCGCCTCCATTATAATATCCCTGACACACTTGCAGACCGCGTCGTCATTGACCAAGTCCAACTGGCGCGCCAAGCACGAGGACTTCATCAACACTATCCGCGCCGCCAAGCAGATGAAAGTGCACTTGGCTCAGGGCGGCAATCTGTCCGACCTGCCGCCGCCTCCATTATAATATCCCTGACACACTTGCAGACCGCGTCGTCATTGACCAAGTCCAACTGGCGCGCCAAGCACGAGGACTTCATCAACACTATCCGCGCCGCCAAGCAGATGAAAGTGCACTTGGCTCAGGGCGGCAATCTGTCCGACCTGCCGCCGCCTCCATTATAATATCCCTGACACACTTGCAGACCGCGTCGGCATTGACCAAGTCCAACTGGCGCGCCAAGCACGAGGACTTCATCAACACTATCCGCGCCGCCAAGCAGATGAAAGTGCACTTGGCTCAGGGCGGCAAGCTGTCCGACCTGCCGCCGCCTCCATTATAATATCCCTGACACACTTGCAGACCGCGTCGGCATTGACCAAGTCCAACTGGCGCGCCAAGCACGAGGACTTCATCAACACTATCCGCGCCGCCAAGCAGATGAAAGTGCACTTGGCTCAGGGCGGCAAGCTGTCCGACCTGCCGCCGCCTCCATTATAATATCCCTGACACACTTGCAGACCGCGTCGGCATTGACCAAGTCCAACTGGCGCGGCAAGCACGAGGACTTCATCAACACTATCCGCGCCGCCAAGCAGATGAAAGTGCACGTGGCTCAGGGCGGCAAGCTGTCCGACCTGCCGCCGCCTCCATTATAATATCCCTGACACACTTGCAGACCGCGTCGGCATTGACCAAGTCCAACTGGCGCGCCAACCACGAGGACTTCATCAACACTATCCGCGCCGCCAAGCAGATGAAAGTGCACTTGGCTCAGGGCGGCAATCTGTCCGACCTGCCGCCGCCTCCATTATAATATCCCTGACACACTTGCAGACCGCGTCGGCATTGATCAAGTCCAACTGGCGCGCCAAGCACGAGGACTTCATCAACACTATCCGCGCCGCCAAGCAGATGAAAGTGCACCTTGGCTCAGGGCGGCAAGCTGTCCGACCTGCCACCGCCTCCATTATAATATCCCTGACACACTTGCAGACCGCGTCGGCATTGACCAAATCCAACTGGCGCGCCAAGCACGAGGACTTCATCAACACTATCCGCGCCGCCAAGCAGATAATAGTGCACTTGGCTCAGGGCGGCAAGCTGTCCGACCTGCCGCCGCCTCCATTA
Source organism: Leuctra nigra (assembly GCA_934045905.1). NCBI lineage: Eukaryota > Metazoa > Arthropoda > Insecta > Plecoptera > Leuctridae > Leuctra > Leuctra nigra. The sequence continues at coordinate 32,605,532 of OW203765.1, forward strand.
TAATATCCCTGACACACTTGCAGACCGCGTCGGCATTGACCAAGTCCAACTGGCGCGCCAAGCACGAGGACTTCATCAACACTATCCGCGCCGCCAAGCAGATGAAAGTGCACGTGGCTCAGGGCGGCAAGCTGTCCGACCTGCCGCCGCCTCCATTATAATATCCCTGACACACTTGCAGACCGCGTCGGCATTGACCAAGTCCAACTGGCGCGCCAAGCACGAGGACATCATCAACACTATCCGCGCCGCCAAGCAGATGAAAGTGCACTTGGCTCAGGGCGGCAATCTGTCCGACCTGCCGCCGCCTCCATTATAATATCCCTGACACACTTGCAGACCGCGTCGGCATTGACCAAGTCCAACTGGCGCGCCAAGCACGAGGACTTCATCAACACTATCCGCGCCGCCAAGCAGATGAAAGTGCATTTGGCTCAGGGCGGCAAGATGTCCGACCTGCCGCCGCCTCCATTATAATATCCCTGACACACTTGCAGACCGCGTCGGCATTGACCAAGTCCAACTGGCGCGCCAAGCACGAGGACTTCATCAACACTATCCGCGCCGCCAAGCAGATGAAAGTGCACTTGGCTCAGGGCGGCAAGATGTCCGACCTGCCGCCGCCTCCACGCGGGGATTACTCTGACTACGTCAACTGTCCGCACTGCGGGCGCAACTTCAACCAGCAGGCGGCGGAGCGACACATCCCCAAGTGCGCAACCATGGAGCATAACAAGCCCAAGAAGCTGCCCTCCGGTCCGACGACGCCAGTCAAGAAGCGATGATCAAACAATAAATACATTCTAAATGCATGCATTTTAATTTTTGTTGTGTTTTAAAATCCAGTCCACACCAGCAACTTTTGGTTGATCGAGTAGAACCATGTTGATGAATCAAAAGTTGTTAGTGTGGACTAGGCTAATAGCGACTGATGTTAGTGATGATTGGGAGATGATGAATAGGTAAATATGGTCGGTGGGGAAACAGGCGGTCGTGGTCTATTAACAGGAAACCTTCCCATCATTTGCCTGGACCTCCGTAATGCAAGTTTAGAGCATTAGCACCTGAGAAAACTAACTTCTTGGAATAATAGGGGGGGGGGGGGGTGGGGGGGGGGGGTGACTACATTACTCATTCCCACAAATAAGTGATACGTGATGGAGCCACTTCTGGCAAGATGGCTACTATTAGGTCCACATATTAATTTGTTTGTTTTTACATTTCGTGTTTCCATAAAGCAGTGAAAAACCAAAAAACAAATTAAATTGATTTTAGCTATAAATTTACTTTTTTGGCCATAACAAACAACTTTATCAACTATTTGTATTTAAATTTATGCAAATACGCCCTTGATAGCCGCCATTTACCTAGTACCTCAAAATCCACCAGAGGTCAGTTGTGTTCCTTATTTTCTCGAATTGCTTTTGAATACAAGAGAAATTATTTTTAAAAATATATGCCAGCTGTTTGATGGGCATTTTGGACCTGTCTACTCCTGATGGGCATGATGACGTGAATGATTGGATTGAAATAATTTGTGTATGTGTAGATAGGAGGGGAGGGGGGAGGAGGGGAATTTGATTACCCATGAAAATTGATTTAGATTGCAATTAGATTTTTGGTGGAGGTGCCATGTTAAAATGTTTGAAATTTTTTTTTTGTCTGGGGCTTAACGTCGCACTGTTCTGCAGCGAGGCTAATGGCGATAAGGCTAATGGCTAATGGTGTCTAAGTGTGAAATTTGGTCATATTAATTATATATTACCTACGAATTGGCAAGCTACATTCCTCATTGTTATGTCATTGTCATGAAACCGATTTGATGATGAACGAAATTAATAATAGGGTGTGGCGCAGATTTGTGAAACGCCAGCACTTACTTTGAAGATGGCGGGAAGAAATCTCGTGAATTGTGAGATTTGTAACAATTGTTTTTGCGCGCTAAATGAGCGGGAATGGAATATTGAAGTTGAGTTTTGTGTTTTATTATCGGTCATTTATAGTTGTTAATCCATCGTTTTTATAATGGCGAAAGGAAAAACTAAATCACCCAAAACAACTCCATCAAAAGGGAAACAGAAGGTAGGTAAACTTTTTAATCGTGCAAAGAATTGCACTTTGTAATTTTTAGGTTATGTTTTTGACAATCAACTCTAGTTAAATGCCTGATGAACCTGCTAGTATGAACCTAGGTACTTGCTTGATATTAATTCATGCGTGCTCTATTTCTTAACAGGAACTTCTCAAAGGGCAACTTCAAATATCAAACTTCTTTATAAAATCATCTCCTAGCAAAGAGAATGAAGAGATCAAACCTAATTTTAAGTCTGCTGTGCATGAAACGAACGTCCTTGATGTCATCGTCATCGATTCGGGTGATGAAAATGTGGATGATACTCCAATCAAAACTGCTAAAAAATGTACAAAGACAATTGCTCAAGATACCTGTAAACCCTCTACCGATTCTAAAAGTGGCATCCTCAATGCCACTGTAATAAAGGAATGTACAAACATAGGAGCGGCATTGTCAGCAGTGGACACAGGCATAGAATCAGCCAAGAAGCTGGTAAACCTAAAGAAAAATGTCCAAACATCAAGTAATACGTGTGTAAGTGGTAAAGGTGAAGTTGTCGGTGCCACTCGTATGGAGAATCTCTCACTCTCTGAATCGTTACCAGCCGTTAATATGAACATTGAGGCGAAAACTAATCATGTAAAATCAAGAAGAAGACTCGATCTCACTAATAGTAATAAACCAGGTAGTATGAGCTCCCACAGTATTCTTGATATTAACAATGCTGTCATAATGGATCCTACAAATTTGGATCAATTATCAAATTTGCAACCAGCAGGATTTCTTGCCAAAAAGCGCAAGATAAGTGAAACAATTGTGAGCAATATTTGTGATAGTCCAATCAGTAAGGAATTACAAAATGGTAATTTAAGTGATGATGATTTTGTTGTGGACACACCAATTAAAGATGCAGGAGGACGTAAACGAAAGGTGAGAAAACGTAACACAAGTCCGACTAATGTTGAATTACCAACTACGAGCTCTGAAAACAATGCAGTCCTACCAACTGACAATAACACTAACCTCCCCGTTGACATTGGCACACCCAATGGAAATCAGAAGAAAAAGTTTAATAGAAAAACTAAAGAAGAACTTGCAGAGGAAATGACGTCAACATTTGCAGAAGTCTTAAACATGCCCAGTCCATTTAAAATTGTGATAACTCCAGAGAAAAATGTTCTTTTTGGTGACCAGGAAATAATTGTACCTAAAAGTTCGGTTTCTGTTAGTCTTTTTAATGATGATACACCAATTGAAATGCAAATAATACCCATCCAAAAGTCACCTCAAAAACGAGTAAGGAAACCGGACAAACCCATGAACGCTTTAGAACTTGCTCACATGGTTGAAGTAATTGACTCGGTTGCAAAAGACAACGCCAGCGCTTCTACCGCTGATACAACCACTCCGCCAGAAACAGCGATCCCAGAGAACATATCGAAACTTAAAACATGTGCCGACCCGTCTAGCGAGAGCTCCACCAGTAGTAGCGTACAAGTGAGAAGTGATTCAACGTACTACAGTGCTCAAGCGGGCAGCAGCACAGAAGTGAGAAGTGATTCAACGTACCACAGCGCTCAAGCGGGCAGCAGCACAGGCGTCGAGGGAATGCTCGACGACTTGTTCCTGCACGAACTGGACTTCGACGCGATCATGGCCGAGCACGAGGTCGAGCTGAGCCTCGAGAGACTTCAGCGATGCGAAGTGTTGAGCATGTCGAGGCTCGAAGGAAAAAGGGACAAGATCGTAAAACTCAGATCGCTGGCGGTTAAAACTACAACCAGTTGCATGCTGAAGGAAACTTGGTGAGTCAGTCAATAATGAATTCATACTTTGTAATATAATTTAGAAAGTTTTACACTCTGTAGGTATATGTCCTGGGTTTGATTCCCGCCGCTGTCCTTTCTGACAGATATTTTTATGGTAAGAGGCAATTGTTGTCCGATGTATAGGTACTTACTAGGCCATGACAGTCCCCTTCCTACAGTCCATTCCTACAGATTCTTCATCATCATCATCATCTTCCAATTTCATCATAATCATTCATCCATCACCATTAGTTGCAGAGAATTGAACACAATTAACAACTTGGGGTAGAAAATTGTGAACTTCTCAATCTAGTTTGATTTGCTTAAGATCTAGCTGATGTAGGTAAGGTACCTAATCCAGAATCCAGATCCATAAGTAAGGTGTTTCCATCTACCTAGAGGTAGGTAGGTAGAATTATATTAGGTAGGTTCCTTCCCAGTTACCTACTTTTTCACAAAGAATCAAAATTTAAAATAGGTACCTACTGAAATTTTTCTTTGAATGTACCTAAAGCTGGGTTCCCATACTTCGCTTTTATTTCGCATTCGGTTCGCTTTCGCAAAATGGCTACCTTTTAACACAGAAAATCGTCCATGTTTAATTTCGTCTCCGAAATGCAAAAATGTTGGACCAACTTCAACTTTGACGAAATCATAACGCGCGAAAACCGGAAGTGATGCGATATATCGAATCTCCATTTCCGGTCGACCTCGAGCTTATATTCGATATTCGATTAATAAACAAATGTTTTGACGTTTTGACGTTTCAACTTTCTAGATTCGCTTTTTCCGCATTTTCTTGCCGTTCTTGCTTATTATCTGATTATTATCCGTCAATTTGCTTTTAACTTTTGGCAGAATACTATTTATGTTTCGCGTATCCATGGATACGCGAAACATAAATTATGGAAACGACTGCAAACTTCGCGACGCGGAAGCGAACCGAATGCGAAACGAAAGCGAAGTATGGGAACCCAGCTTGAGGAGAATGCATGGAGAAAATGTGTGACTTAATTTGGAACATGTTTGAGCCCTGGTTCGACCAGATATTTTTCCCTTCGCGTTACCATCTTGATTGAGTGGAAACTCCCCGGTACCTAACTCCTAATGTTGTCTGCACAGGGCAGACTACTCGCTCGCTGCCGGCGACATTGTCAGCATCTCAGGAGGTCGCTCAACGTCGGACGAAGCTCGTTGGTACCTCGACTCCAAGGTGGGACTGTTGGTGCTGCATCCCGACAGACTCGTCTCCGGAACAACCGTCGTGGGCTCGTTGTTCTGTCAGCGCCGCGCCGTCTTGAGCAGCTACTACCAGGGCGTTGACAGCGCTAACAGAGTCATGGTCATCGGTATCGTTGTTCACGATCTCTTGCAGAAGGTTTGTTCAGTAACAATACGTTGGGTGTATTTTGATATTTTTTGGTTTTCAAAACTCGTGAAAAAACAGTTTTGAATTACAACAAAAACTATTAAATTTAATCATGTTTTAAAACTGAAATAAGTCCACCAAATCCTGGTTCTTAGAATGCTCTGGAAGGCCTGTCTCAGTTCCTTTTACAGACCTTTCTGACTGGTATTATTCAGTTTTTCTTAGTCGATGGGCAAAGCCTGGGAAGACTCCATACACACTTTTATTCCATCCAACCCTTTCTTAATTAATTAAATCATACAAGAACCAAAATTATTATTCTGTCAAGTAGTAATGGAAACCACACTCAAGAAGGTATTTTTTTTGTGACCTGTGGTGCTGATAATCTCTATATTTTATGCCACAAACTATAATATATCGACCTATCTTTTTATCATTTTCTTCGATGTCGATGATGATGAGTCGTACCCTCGCTTGCCATCAGTCGATCCAGCGTAAGCTGACCTCGTCAACGGACGTCACTCGACTAGCCAACGAGCTGCTGACCGTCCCCCGCATGATCATGTCGCTGTACTCGTCGGAGTTGACGCTGGATCAGACGCTCAAGGAAGTCCTCGAGTTCGTGCCGCACATCGTCAAGTTCGTCAAGACTTACGTCACAAAGACGCTTGGCAGCAGTCCGAGAGCCAAGAGCAACTGGCAGGGTGAGACATATAATAACATTCATTACTTGTTAACCCTTTCAGGCCGAAAGTCGGAAAGGTTCCGACATTTTTATTTTCCCGTTCTTGCCGTATGTCGGAACAGGTCCGACATCATTTTGTATTGCTTCTAAACAATTTTCGTACAAGTGGCGCTTTCTATTAGCGAAATAAACAAGTATAGCACTATTTTATCTACTGAGCATTCGAGTTACACAGCCTTCTATTTGTTCCTATTCCATGAAAAAGTTGACAAACCAAGTCGAAATATTTCTTTGCTAGTAATCCAATATGGCGTCTACCTATAGGAAAGGAATGTGCAGCAATGATTTAGAGGAAGTTTTTGACGATTCTAGTAGCAATTATTAATTTAGTGAAGATGAAAATGATAGTGGGAAGTTCAAGGAAGATGTTGTTAGTGATTGTGATAGTGATGGCGACATTAGTGACCTGAATTCTAGGGAATAATGAGCTGGGTGGGGATGGCGGCAATTATGCAACAAGTTGGAACTGTTTATTTATATTTCTTTCTATATAAAATAAATAATTAACTGGACACAAAACGTATCAAAAGTGACTGTACATATGTTTATGTAATATAAAATAAAATTGTAATGAAAACAAAGATTATAAGTCCCACTATCGCTCTCATCTTCATGGAGGTAAAATTCATCTGCTATAGGCCAATTTTAAGTCCGACCTGTGGAGCGCTCCAGTAGTAAATAAATGAGACCCGAAAGGGTTAAACAAACATCTCCATATTTAGTTATTTTGGCTCAGATCACTGTTTTTCTTCTTTTTTGATTTGGTACGATACAACAGGTGACACATTTATCTGATTAGCTGAAATTTTGATCATGTTGTATGTTGAACTATTTAGTTTTTTAAACAAAATCCTCAGATTTGTTGAAAAGTAGAAATTTTGCAAGGTCAACTAAACCAACATTTATCAATTAATCAATAATCACAATCTTCTTTGCATATTAACTTTCTTAACCCTTGCAGATCGTATAATTTCTTTGCTTCTTTGAAAGGAACTCTGGTTTTAGAAACTCAGAGCAAAGAAGCTTAAATTAATAAAAATCCAGAAAACTTTTTTATTTTTACTTTCATAAACTAATACTAATTGAATTCCTATCTTTCAAATTTTCTGAATTAATTTTGTAATCCCGAACTGATTTTACTTATTTAAGAGCGCTGCCAATCCCTAACACATGCTTATGTTATGTTACCCTCGTAATGTTACTTTCCTCGTCAAGTTATTTTGCCTCTTGCTTAACTCCCTCAGGCGAAGTGAGCAACATCCTGGACATCGAGGAGAACGTGTGGGCGCCGACGCTAGGACTGAAGGGCAAGATCGACGTGAGCGCGGAGGTGACAATCCACGCGCGCGGGCGCCGCGCCGGCTCCGCGGTGCTGCCCATCGAGATCAAGACCGGTCGCGCGAGCAAGTCGGCCGAGCACAAGGGCCAGGTGATGCTCTACGAGATGATGATGACCGAGACGGGACGGCCGGTCGACACGGGCTTGCTCCTCTACATCAGGTACACTCATAGCTACTGGAACCTAATGGCTACTAGGGGCTGTGCATAAAGGACGGAATACTTCAGCGGGGGAGGGGGATGCATCAATATGTGACAGAGGTTGACAGGGGGAGGGGTGCCTGGAGCCTTTAGGATGTCACGTTTTGATAGACAATTTAAGGTATTTTATACTTCAGTTGATATGCCAGGACCTCAAATTTCGCGAAATTGATCAATTTCGCTGTCAGACTAGGTAATTGAATTTAGGGGGGGTTGAGATAGTTTTGTGACATACTTTTAGGGGGAGGGTGTGGAAAGTGTAACACAGTGTGACAAGGGGGAGGGGGGAGTCAAAATAACCAATTTTTAGCGTGACGTCCTTTATGCACATCCCTCTATTCTATTTGGGTGAATTTCAAGCAACGTAGGATGGTTTTTCAATTCGCTAAATCAATTATTCAGTTTAACAGTTACTTAGTAGTCATTTTAGGAATATCATCGGCTGGTGCCGTGGCAATCAAGTCCTAATGAAGTTAGCAGAGCATTGAAATACCAGATTAAGTGTAGGTACTTAGTTCAACCTTAGTGGTGAATCACAAGGAGGAGAAAAGATGTGAGTGACTTTGTTTCCATAGGTTTGCATTAAAACAAATTAACAATTTTGCTCAAGAGGTCCAGGGTTCGATTCTCTTGGACCCTAAAGTGAGATTTTTCGTGGTTTCCCTCAGTTGAGACTTGAGAGACAAATTTAAGGAAAGATTTTTACTAATAGGCTACGACTTCCTCCTTCCCCCATTGTCCATTGTTACCTATTTATCAATATTTAATATCAGCATCTTCATCATTCATCCGTTGCTATTGGCCTAATTTCAGATAATTAGAGGTACCTACACTCAAACCAATTAAAAACTGTATTTAAATAAGACGGATTGATTGCTTGTCAGGTTCCTTGACAATCAGTCCTTGTTATTATCAATGTAATTAGAGCTCAACTACTAGAGTTAGATGACGCATCAGTATACACTTCATAGGATGATGCCTGGTTTGTCTACTTTGTCTACTATGGCTGGTTATGTTTCCAGATCTTCACAGGTTTTAGTGTTTCTTATCTAAGTTTGTTCTCGCAGGTCCGGGGAGATGGACGAAGTGAAGTTGAACCCGTACGAGCGCGCGGGTCTGATCCATCTGCGCAACCGTCTGGTCCGGTTCCTGGAGTTCAAGATGAGCGAACCGGCCGAGGGCGGCGAGTTCGAACCCATCTCGCTGCCGGAGCCGATCAACCATCACAACGCCTGCGAGAAGTGTCCGTACCTGACACTCTGCTCCACCATGCTGCAGTGAGTTCAGAAGTCAACGACCCGAGAATATACTTTCCCGTAACTGCCAATAATATTGATGTTTAAATGAAAACGCTAATATCATCAAAAATTTATTTTTGAGTTCTAGTAGTGTAGTACCTATTTCTAAATTTTATACTAAAGTGAAGGAGATAACTAGAATATGTATAGTTTGTTCAAATCTTCTGTACAATGATTTTGGTGGTGAAGATGGCAACGAAAATGATGTACTACGCTAGCACCAACACAACAAAATGAAAATCAGCTAGAACTAGGTGGCACATTCAAGTTAGCGGATTTTTTTTTGAGAGTTTAGGTTGGCAAAGTGTGAATTCAGATGGAAGGTCTGGATGGTGCTGCTTATTTACACCCTAACGGCGTTGTAAGCGTAAATTGAACAGCCTATATGACTCGGATGGATTGAGTTCTGAATCTGATCAATCCAGATTGATGAAACGGAGAAAAAGCAAGACATACTACTAAGAAGAAGGGACATAAAGACTAAAGTAACATCTCTCTCTGGTTCAGACGCGATGGGATGGACCGCGTAGCAGACAACAACCCTCTCAAGCCCCTGATCTCGGTGTCAACGAACCACCTGTCGCCGGCGCACATCAACTACTTTGTGCACTGGAGCGCCCTGCTGCTATTGGAGGAGACCGAGCCGGGGCCGGCCAATCAGATGATCTCGGATCTGTGGACGCTCACACCGGAACAGAGGTAGCAGATCTAGTTACAGTAGATATCTTCAGCGTATGACATAAGTGTGTGTCTAATTGTTTAATCTTAATTTTTAGTTAATTTCACATTATTTGACATTGATTTATTGCAGATTTGGCATTAGTAAAAATCATGAATAAACTATAGGTACCCAACGCACTTCTTCTCATTTTGTTGTGTGTGTAAAAATCGCACCTACAGCAAAAGAAATTAAGCGAGCGTCTCAATTTAAAACATATCTAGGTAGGTAGAATGAATCTGTTTTCTTTGTGTGTTAATTTCGCACTACATTTCAAACGATGTAACAGATCAGCCCAATGATTTTACAAAAGATTCATTTATTACTATCCAATGAGTTCACATAGGTACTATTGATATGTTGGGTGATCTGGATTTATGGTTTCACCAGAAAATTAATTTGTAGTTTATACTCTACTTTATAGAAAATCTGAAAACATTGTTCGTTTGAAAGGTCTCTTAGGTTTCAAACATGTTTTATAAATGTTCCATGTATTTCGAAGCAGCTTCCTAGAGTTGTGATGATTAATGATCTAATCTCGTGACCAGAGAGGCGCGAGGCACGTGCCTGTGTCGGCTGAGCATCGTCGGCCACACGTCGGACTCCACCGGCCGACACGTCTACACGCTGAGTCAGTCCGAGTCCGACGCGGACTTGCGGTCCTTCAGCCTCGCCGCCGCAGACTACGTGGCTCTGAACAGCGGGGACCGAGTGGCGCTCTACACGGGCACCATACTCGAGATCACTCAGGTAAGTGGACCCAGCCACAGTGCTGTAATTCATACAAATTTCTGATGAATTACCGTATTAACTCGTGTATAAGACGCACTCGTGTATAAGACGCACCCTTGTTTTGAGAAGTCTATTTTAAGAAAACACTTCTCATGCGTGTATAAGACGCAGTAAATGATGAAAAAACAGTGTGTGTTTGTAAACATGATATCCATCTAAATGTTGGTTTTCCAGCTAACTGAGCTATTTGAATGAAAATCACTGCCAACTTGTTGTAAACAAACAGCAATTTCCTGCTTCTGAGAAAGGGGGGGGGGAGACTCTTCTTCCCAGCAGCTGTTGTTTGCTCTAACAAGCACGCACCTGCCTTTCCTCTGCATTCCAAAACAAACCCAACCCCCCTCCTCCCCTTCCATTTTGATCGCCATTCAACAGTGTTTTGTCTATTTTATGCCTGTCAGAGCAATGTTTTTCAGATGGCAACATATATTTTGTCTCCTGATCTAAATGTAAGGGAAAACATTTTATTGCACAAATGTAATATGTTAATAATGTTGTGTCTACACAGTGTGAGTAGGCCAGACAGAGTGAGAGGGAAAGGCAGAGATAGACAACATGTGGCAGTCTACCACAGCTCTGTTTACAAACATCCACCTTGGATTTACTGGGAAAAAAGCTTGGTATGCGTGTATAAGACGCAGGGCTGTTTTCAGAATCAAAATATTGACATATAATTGCGTCTTATACACGAGTTAATACGGTATACCTCAAACAACAGCATAAAACCATTATATCTTACCATATGCTCCAATTATACCTATGTTTTTAATTGAAGTTCCAGTTAAACTAGGTATGCCAAAATAATTTATATTTGTAGTGCAACGTTGTCAGATTTATGGTAAATTTCTCACATTATACAAATTTTCTTTCTTATTTGGCCGGTGACCCTATGTTTTCAAGCGACAGTCTTATTCGAAAAATTATTATCTTTAATTTGAGACTACATATTTTCAAAATTTTGTCATTTTCTTGCGGTTTAAGTAGCAATTAAAAGCCAATATATTACTTGACGATTTCCAGTCTCCCTGTGTTATCTTATGGGGGAAAAGTAATATTCAATCTAGAATATCTAATTGAGCGAGCGTAGCGAGCGTCACCACGGTACTCTTATGGCACTTTCTCTGTGTGTTTGTTTGTTTGTTTGTTTGTTTTTTTGTTTGTATTTTTTTTTGTGGTCACAGCCCAGGTCAAACCGCTCAAGCAATCGCTCTGAAATTTTGTACACATACTAACGTACTCTATGCGGTCCCTGGGATCGTTTTTGAATGGGCTCCCGTGATTGGTTCAAATTTTTAAAAAATTATCTTTCGATTGGTTGCTTTGATCAATTTGAAATTTAGCAAAAACATTGCAACCAACATTGTACCCAATCATAAAAAGTTTCAGCCAAATCCTCCTATTGGTTCAAATTTAAAACCATTTTTTCATGTGATTTTTGACATTTAAACTAGAACAGATTGACCGATCAACTTAAAACTTCGCGTGGTCATTGGTACCAACATTTTAGGCATTTTTGCCAATTTTCAGTCTAATCTGTCGTTATTTTCAAAAGTTTTGTCATTTTAAGGTCATTTTATTCCATAATCTTGAAAAATGTATACTAAATTGTCATCCCTGCCTTCTTTAAGCTTCTGTTCCAAGGCAAGGCTTGTAGAGCAGCCAAGCTATCCACAATGTACAGTAAAATGAAAGCATTATTGAGCTAGCGCATAAAATCGGTTGCAGTACGAAGGCCAAATCCTCTAATTGGTTTAAGTTTAAATAATGTCTTCTGATTGGTCCACAATAAAAATGTTCACATTAAGTTCAAATTTTGCATGGTGATTAAGACCAACTTAATATTAAATTTTACATATTGTAAGCCCAATCAGTCAAGTATTAATTGTAATTTTACGAGTTTAGTATGGGATGTCACAAGAGATTTCTGGAGAAGGTATGTAGGTAAGACTTCACGACACAATGGATCTGTTATTCATCCAGAGTATTATGGAGATTAAAAAATTGCAGAGAAAATCGTCTTGTGCCGTGTCGTGCATCGTTACTATGGGGATGTTGCATGTTCTGTGCTCGCTTATCAACGCGTTACACTGAGCGTTTTCCTAGTTATAACATAATTAGCTCTACAAATTGAGTGTGTGTGTGTGTGTGTGTTACTGTTTTATGCGAGCCTAGATCTACCAGGAATATATTTTGCAAATGACTACGCAACAACCCGCTGACCACTAGGATCTGTTCCAGCACACTGTGAGCGTGCTGGTGGACCGCCTGGTGACCTTGGAACACTCTGCGCTGGTGTTCAACATGGACGCCGCGCACGGTTACAACAGCTCTACGTTCTTCCTCACCTGCCTCGGCCTGCTGACGGACAACTCGGAGCAGGCCGCCAAGCTCAGGAGCATCGTCATCGACAGGTCAGCGCTTAGAGTCCATAGAAATAGAAACCCATTCAGTTTGTGAGGAATCAGAATCGCTGCTGTATCTCTTGATTTTGGGTAAATTAGGTAACATTGAAAACACATGAGCTTACGATCAAAATGAAACTTTCGCAAAAAAATCATATTTGAGATAAAGATGACACTGCATTAAATCAAGCGATGTTGTTAAAAAAAATTGTCACTGGAACAAAACAATTTCTTGGGTGTAACTGTAAAGATCGTAAGTGAAATTTGCTACGTCCATAAGAACTGCTTGTGCATGTCATTATAATCTGTTACATTGTCTGTAGACGGGCGCCTGTGTTGGGCAAGGTGCCAGGCGCCGTGCGTCAACAGAAGGCCGTCTTGACAGCGCTGTCGACCGAGGACTTCTTGTGCATGTCATTATAACCTAGTAAGTAAAATACAAATATTTGAACAGAAACACTGGTATTGTCAAGAAATAAAAATAAAAAGAGTCCGTTCAAATATTTGTATTTTACTAAGTTGTTTCCTGGTATATTATCTTCTTCTTTGTTTTTATTCATTATAACCTGTTGCATTGTCTGTAGGCGGGCGCCTGTGTTGGGCAAGGTGCCAGGCGCCGTGCTCGAGGGTCGGGATATTCTCTCCGAGCTGAACCGCGGGCAACAGAAGGCCGTCTTGACAGCGCTGTCGACCGAGGACTACTTGTGCATGTCATTATAACCTGTTGCATTGTCTGTAGGCGGGCTCCTGTGTTGGGCAAGGTGCCAGGCGCCGTGCTCGAGGGTCGGGATATTCTCTCCGAGCTGAACCGCGGGCAACAGAAGGCCGTCTTGACAGCGCTGTCGACCGAGGACTACTTGTGCATGTCATTATAACCTGTTGCATTGTCTGTAGGCGGGCGCCTGTGTTGGGCAAGGTGCCAGGCGCCGTGCTCGAGGGTCGGGATATTCTCTCCGAGCTGAACCGCGGGCAACAGAAGGCAGTCTTGACAGCGCTATCGACCGAGTACTACTTGTGCATGTCATTATATGTTGCATTGTCTGTAGGCGGGCGCCTGTGTTGGGCAAGGTGCCAGGCGCCGTGCTCGAGGGTCGGGATATTCTCTCCGAGCTGAACCGCGGGCAACAGAAGGCCGTCTTGACAGCGCTGTCAACGGAGGACTACTTGCTCATCAAGGGCATGCCAGGTTCAGGTTAGTTGACAACATGACCGTGCTTGACGACCTTCCTGAATACCCACTTCAAATCACATTGATAACTTCCTCTTTAAAATATGTACAACTTAATTGTGTGTTGGACTAATTGTGTGTGTGTTTTGAACTCAGAAACTTAAAAAACACCTTCCATTTTTTTAATTGAGCGAGCGTAGCGAGCGTCACCACGGTACTCTTATGGCACTTTCTCTGTGTGTTTTTTTTTTTTTTGTGGTCACAGCCCAGGTCAAACCGCTCAAGCAATCGATCTGAAATTTTGTACACATACTAACGTAATCCATGAGATCCCTGGGATCGTTTTTGAACGAGCTCCCGTGATTGGTTTAAATTTTACAAAAATTATCTTTTGATTGGTTTCTTCGATCAATTTGAAATTTAGCAAAAACATTGCAACCAACATTGTACCCAATCATAAAAAGTTTCAGCCAAATCCTCCTATTGGTTAAAATTTAAAACCATTTTTCATGTGATTTTTGACATTTAAACTAGAACAGATTGACAGATCAACTTAAAACTTCGCGTGGCCATTGGTACCAACATTTGAGGTATTTTTGCCAATTTTCAGTCTAATCTGTCGTTATTTTCAAAAGTTTTGTCATTTTAAGGTCATTTTATTCCATAATCTTGAAAAATGATACTAAATTGTCATCCCTGCCTTCTTTAAGCTTCTGTTCCAAGGCAAGGCCTGTAGAGCAGCCAAGCTATCCACAATGTACAGTAAAATGAAAGCATTTTTGTGCTAGCGCATAAAATCGGATGCAGTACGAAGGCCAAATCCTCTAATTGGTTTCAGTTAAAATAATGTCTTCTGATTGGTCGACAATCAAAATGTTCACATTAAGTTCAAATTTTGCATGGTGATCAAGACCAACTTAATATTAAATTTTACATATTGTAAGCCCAATCAGTCAAGTATTAATTGTAATTTTACGAGTTTAGTATGGGATGTCACAAGAGATTTCTGGAGAAGGTATGTAGGTAAGACTTCACGACACAATGGATCTGTTATTCATCCAGAGTATTATGGAGATTGAAAAATTGTAGAGAAAATCGTCTTGTGCCGTGTCGTGTATCATGACTATGGGGATGTTGCATGTTCTGTGCTCGCTCATCAACGCGTTACACTGAGCGTGTTCCTAGTGTATATTATTAAGGGTCAGTTTAGAAAGTGTTATGATTTGACACACCTGCTTGAACAGAAACCTTGCAGCTTGGTAGAAGTGAGATGTCGAAAGGGCTTCCTCTGGTCACCTATTTCAGTAGATAGCATAGTCAATAACTGCTCTTCTATTTAGTAGAGTTAGTAGTGCTGTTTACCTAGTATTTTTTTCATGCTGTCTTAAATGTAAATCTTGAAGACCAACTGAGTGGAAGAGTGGTAGTATTATTTATAGATGTCTTTACATTTAAGACTTGATTTCGATAATGAACCATAATTTAATATTATAATAAATATCTGTCTCCCGTTTCCAACACAATGTCGTTTCCAACACAATTTTTTAATATTAAAAAATAAAAATCGATAGGAGAATCACATTATTTTGGTTACTCAGGCCACATTTATACCAGTTCTTGGCACTACTTGACTATCTTAAGTAGTCAAGTTCACTATCTTATCCATCTTTTGCCACTAGAGGCAGCGAGTTTAGATTAAAGATGGCGCTGCAAAGAGTACAAGAAGAGCTGCCTGGGCTGTGGGAAGGAAGCTTACCTTTGACAAGGCGTCAAAGTCGCTGCAGTTATACATTATGTTGCTGCAGATATTACACGGATTTATCACTTCTTAAAATGTACAAATGTTTATCAAAAGTTTATTCGCAATCAAAATAATAATAAATTGTATTTTCAGACTACATCAGATACGTCCTAAAATCATCTAACTTTCTAACATCAGCCCAACATGGATTCAGGGGGGGATACTCATGTGATTCGCAACTGACTAGCTTAACACAGGAGCTGTCAGACGCTGTCGATAACCACAGTGAGGTAGATGCCGTAATGCTCGACTTTGCAAAGGCATTTGATACTGTACCGCATGACCTCCTAATATACAAAGTGGAACATCTAGGGATCGATGAAAGGGTGACAAATTGGATCAACAACTGGCTCACAAACCGGACGCAAACAGTAAGGGTAGGCAGTGTGTTTTCAGAGGAGCTGGCAGTAACATCAGGAGTACCACAGGGTAGCGTATTGGGCCCCCTCCTTTTTCTTATCTTCATAAACGATATTGACAAGGACATAACATGCCCCCTGAGACTATTTGCAGATGATTGTCTAGTGTATTACCAGATTAAAAATGAAGAAGACTGTCAACTGCTTCAGGAAAATATAAATAAAATATGTGATTGGGCAAAACTTAACAAAATGAAACTTAATGAAAGCAAAAGTCAGCTAATAAAATTCACACGTAAAAGGCCCCAAAATCAACTCAAATTTAAATATACAGTTAATTCTGCGCCGTTAGAATATATTGAAAACTGTAAATATTTGGGAGTAATCTTAAATTGCAAATTAAATTGGAAAAATCAAACTGACTTAGTAGTAAAAAAAGGTATGCAAAGCCTCAATTTTGTAATGAGAAACCTCAAAGGCTGTAGCACAGAGGTAAAGGAGATGGCATATAAAAGCATTGTAAGACCAGTACTAGAATATGCTAGCAGTGCTTGGGATCCTTACCAACAAGGACTTAAAGATTCAATTGAAAGTGTGCAACGGAGAGCAGCAAGGAAAGTATTAAATAAATTTGGTAGAAGGCACAGTCCCACCGAAATGATAGAAGAACTGGGTTGGAAGTCACTTCAAAGGAGGAGAAGAAATGGAAAGTTGATTGCCATGTTTAAAATAACCCGTGAACATGCGGCCTGGAATGAGCTATTCAAGTCAATAGGAAAAGCCACATTTATAGGAAGAGGGAATCATGTAGAATCTAGGCTATCCAGGAAATTTTACAAAACAGATGTCGGTAAATTTTCATTCTTGGGGTCCTCCATTCCTGAATGGAACAAACTAATTGCAGCTCTAGACACATTTCCAGATTCTATTGGTGACCTTAAAGAGATATTACGGTCTGAGTAAATTAAAAATTTTAAGTAGTTTTATTTGTAAAGGTATGTATTTCATACCTCTTGCTTATTAGTATTGTATTAAGTATTAATATAAGATAAAATTATTATGACCTAGATATCTATTGATATTGATATAAATTAAATTATAAGTATTATTGTTACTAACTTTATAACTGTCATAATATTATTATTAGTATTGTCACAGTATTATTATTATTATTGTCAATATTATGATGAAATGGATGTTAAGTACATATATTGTAACCCAGCGAAAGAGCTGAAAACAATAAAATGAATAAATACAAAATACAAATTACACTGAATCTGATCACAATATTAATTTGCACACCTTTGTTCTAATTCCGAGCTATTTGTTGACTTGGATTGGTTGCTAGGTCACGGCCAATGAGAAATAAAACAGTTGAAGATCATCTCCCACAAATGTTGCCTATTTCTTTCACTCGTGGCGCTGGGGTTTGAATGCACGGTGCCTATTGCTACATTATGAAAGGTAATGACTGAACTTCTGCTCCAGGCAAGACGTCGACCATCGCCGCGCTGGTCTGCCTGCTGGTCTCTCTGGGTCACTCCGTGCTGCTGGTCTCCCACACGCACTCGGCCGTGGACAACCTGATGCTGAAGCTGCTGGACCGCGGCGTGGACATGCTGCGGCTCGGCGCGCAGGCGCGTATCCACCCGCGCCTGCGTGACTGCAGCGAGGCGGGGCTTTTGGAGGCGTGTGGCAGCACGGAGGAGCTGCACGACAGGTTCATGGCCAAGGTAAAGGGCTTCTCTTCGGCTGTTGTAAATATGTGTGTTTTGGATTTTTTATTTCGTTTTAATAATTTTTACTTTGAATACGAACATTGAATACCTAATTGACAAATGTATTTCCGTTCGTTTATCGAATCTTAGGAAGGAAACTAAATTAAGAGTACATAAAGCAAAATTAAATAATGCTAGCCACCATACACCTGCGAATTCCAAGAATTTAGGATGGCCAAGGTAACTAGGCAAATGGAGAAATTGTAGAAAACTCGCTGTTCGAATACACACGTACTACCTACTTAAAAATTTCATAATTTTAAATATCAAATTGAATATTCATAGTGCCAAATGCTTTTGATGTATTTGAGATTTTCTAATATTTACACACCCCTACATTAAAATTCTTGAATCTTGTTGACTGTGGTGTTTAGCTTCTCTGTGTGAATATGCAATGCACTACATGGCCGCTAGGTGTCGAAGTACTGAATGTGGTTTCTTGTTGTTGTTGCAGTTGGTGGTTGGCAGCACTTGCATGGGATCCAACCATCCGCTGCTCACGCGGAGGAGATTCCACATGTGCATCGTTGACGAGAGCACTCAGGTACGATGTGACAATACAATAAGTTTATGTGCTCTTACAGTTTGAGTGATTCATGTGTTGAAATTGCAGAGCCGTGCTTAGTTGTAAGCACACTTCGGAAATGTGCTTAATGCAACACGGCTAGTGACTGATGTAATAAAATGATATAATGGTAGGTGTGTTTATTTAGGTTTTTTCTTGGCCCATAAGTGTTGTATGTAAGCTACTATTATCTATAGGATGTATACTTACTCTCTAGTTTCTTCTTACAAGAGACCCATTTACCTCATTGCTCATTTTTGTTTTAAATTGTCAATTAGGTAATAATCTTTTGTGATAACTGAAATGATTTTGATTTTCACTGTCTAACATCTCTGTCACTTGTTGATCGTTTTCAGGTTGTGCAGTCGGGAGTTCTGCGCTCTCTGTACGCCGTGGACAAGTTCGTGCTGGTCGGTGACCCCGAGCAGCTGGCCCCGCTGGTCCGCAACAAGCGGGCCCGCTCCCTCGGACTCGGGGAGAGTCTCTTCTCTCGGTGCGTCACATCGTAATTCATCTTTCCGAGTAATTAAGCGAGGATCATTTAGAGACCATATTTGCTTGGATAAAGATGTAGGCATACTTATATATATTTTTAAAAAATCATTGTTTTGACTCATTATTTTATAACTACCTACTGACACTTAGGGTTAGTTTTTCAATACTCTGTTAAACCAGTACTAGGTATTAAGTTTTAAGTAATCGTTGAAGGATTGCCATTGGTTGTTGCCATGGCAATATAGTCCTAATCAAATTCAACTGTTTACAATTTAGCAGAGTATTGAAAAACTTGAACTTACTCTTTTTAGAAAATAATAATTTTCAAATTAACTGACTGTTATTTATTTGTATCATTAGGTCGTCGAATATTTAATAAAACAGTTTGACATCCAACTAAATTAATGACTTCAGTAAATGGGCCTTAAAACTTTTCACTTGATTATTGAAATGAAATGCAAGCTCACCTGTGCGTAGTATTCGCTTATGAATGAACTATTGTACTGTTTCATGACAGACTGGACGGCGAGGCGACGCTCAGCTTGCACCAGCAGTATCGCATGAACGCAGCCATCACTGCGGTCGCCAACGGACTCACGTACGACGGAGAGCTCAAGTGCGGCAGCGATGAGGTCGCCAACGCAACAATCAATATCACGCGACAGGTGTGTAATCATTCAACTTAGGTAATTTACAAGACAAATCTGAAATTCCTCGTCTTAAAAGTTTAAAGAGTACGTATTCTCAAATTATCCTCTAAAAAACTTGAATAATTCTGTACCTACCTAAAATTACTTTTATTGTCTCTAACTCTTCTTGTTCTTGTCAAATTTGGTAAAAATTCTTAAAAATGTAATACCTTTCAATTACCATGTAAAATTTCAATTTGATTAGACATAGGTAGAGAGGACATAGGTAAAGTTTGTTCACGATAAGAATATCACTGACGTTTAAGTCGATCACGTCGTTCATTGGTCAGTCACTTGAACACTGCCCTGTCAATGGCAAGACTTTCTTCTTTGTATTATTGAAATTGTATAAATTATGTCAAATACACAATTTTTAATAGTAGTAAATATTATAAAAATTCAATAAAATTGATTTATTTTTATCTACAGCCGTATTATACACATTTTTTGATTATTATATTGATATTTACATGTTTCGGTATACGTTCACTTGACTACCGTAGTACACGCCGCCATTACGGCTTGCTATTCTAATCGTGAATGAACTTTAGGTACAGATGATTTTAATTATTTGAACTTCCTAATCTGAGGATTTTAATCAATCTATCACTAATAGTTCTCCTCTCTTGTATGACATATTAGAGTGTGTTCAAAATGTTTAGTACATGTTGATCGTTATAACCTGCAGCTCGATTGTGCAACTTTCATTTTGAGATGTAAACGTCCAGCTTTCACTTACGGAAACAAATCGAGTGCAGTCCCTTACGCAATGGAGCTGTTGGACTGACTGTTTCTACAAGAAAACAAACGGAGAAAGCATCTTAATGTTAGACAGTAACGCTTGCCTAATAAGATGCAATCCCTCCGGTCAGATATCCGTGGCGTCGTGGCTGAACCTCGCCGTCTCCACCGAGCTGCGGCACTCGGTGATATTCCTGGACACCGGCTGCACTCAGGAGCTGCGACACAAGCCGCCAACACCGGCCAAGCAGCGGGAAGCCGGCTCGACCAATGGCAGGGCAGACGACAGTCGTGAGACCAGCATCAAGAACATCTGCGAGGCGGCCGTCGTCTTGAAACTGCTGCAAGCCTTCAAACAGGTGCGTTCATTGCTGATAAGTTTCTTACATGTAGTTTTAAAATTGTAGTTGCCAAAGGTGTGAGATAAAATAAAATGAGATAAATCTGTGCAAGAAGAAGAAGATATATGTAGAAGGACAAATCAATTTCTGGAATCGAATTTGTATCATGAATATGGACAGTTTTTTTTGCGTACAATAAAATGTGGAAAATATAGCCACATAATCGTGACCAATCACATTTTGATGGTTTCCATGCTCGAAAGTAAGTAATAATTTTATTTTAGAACTGGCATTTTACATGGTATATGAGTGAAATATTATAATTATTGCTAAATAGTAAATACATATACATCTTTTAACAGGAAAAATATATTTTTAGCCCTGCAAAAGTGTAATGCTGCAGGTTTGTCTTGGACAATTGTCACCTCCCTCTTTTGAACTTGACATGCAGGGCGGCATCGGAGGCGGCGACATCGGCGTGATCGCTCCGTACCGAGCGCAGGTGGCGCTGCTGGGCCAGCTGGTGGAGGCGATGGAGCCCGGAGCCACGGAGGAGCCGGTGGAGGTCAACACGGTGGACCAGTACCAGGGCAGGGACAAGCACGTGATTGTCTACTCCTGCACGCGCTCAGACCCACGGGACAAGCAGTACAAGAACCAGGTATACCGAGAGAGGAGGGGAATAGAATCTTTAGAAGTGGGATCCGAATCTTGGGGCAGCTTTGAGTTGTCACACTTAATTGATTTTACTTTTTTACCGCAACTTAGAAGCTGATTAAACGTGACCGTGCCCCAAGAAACAGTGCCATTTTTTAGATTCCATTTTGGGATTAGGAGTGTAATGAAATAATAGTGGGGCTTTGCAACTCACATTTACAGTGTCAAATATAGATTAATAAATAATAGATTCAATGAGTATTAATGCGTAACTACAATATTGGTACATTATAACAACTACAAAATGACATGTGATGGTCATGTCATGTGATACAAATGATGGTCTGTTTACCATTTTTCACCACTATCTTCCGCCCAAATGGTAAAGCAGCTCATAATAGCATTGCAGTTTTGAACTGCTAAATACCATTTTGGTGGAGAAAATGCTGAAAAGAACTGAACAGTGGTGACAGGCAACTATACCTTTTGGTTGCTGTTGAGTCATCCAAATAAGAATTAAAATATGTAGTAGCATCAATTTGTTCAGTGTAAATGTATTTAGATTTACAAGGATTCCTTAAAAAATATTTGTTTTATAGGTGGTAGGTAGGTAATATTAATATTTTGATTGTAGATGATGATCATTCAAACCCAAGTCTATAACGATGAATGTAGCTGATTGTCTGGACTGTCTTCTTCACCAGGCGTGGGAGATTCTGGGCGACAAGAAGCGACTGACGGTGGCGATGACTCGGGCCAAGCACAAGCTGGTCGTGGTCGGCGACGCCGCGACCTTGAGCAACTACCAGCCGTTCAAACAGCTGCTGTCGTGCGTCGACGAGAGGCAGATCGTGCCGCTGCACGACGGATACGACGGCTTCAGTTGGAAGGCCATCGTCGACGAGACCAGAGCTTTGTTGAAGTCGAATGCAGGCTGATGACGTCTCATTTCGTTTATTAGAAATATTCTGTTGAATCTTGGAACTTGATACTGTTTTTCAATTCAAATTTACAAACTTTTAACTGTTTTTGAAAATTATGAGGTGCAAAAGCCTTTGAGGAGGAAAGGATTTCGTAGGAAATGTAATTTGTTACATAATTGAAGGGAAATAGAATCTGCAAAATTAGGTTAGGTATATGCTCCTTTCTTGAGGCATACTTTTCAACAGCTTGTACATTAAATGTCTGGAAGCAAGAAGTTCATCCATATTCAGTCTTCAAGGTGACCTTTAGAGTTCTTATAAGCTGATACTAGGTTACTAAAACTCTAGGGAGGTGCTATTTCCGATATCTTGTGGTACAGTCGGAAGAACTTGTGTTGAATAGAATAGGATAGAAAACATGAAAGAAACCATTTTTCACTTTGCATGAAAAGCCTATTAGTATGTAGGATCAGTTCATAATCTCTATGATGTTTTGAAATGTTATACCCATCGCCATCGAGCATATTTTAGCATTCAACCAATGAAAATATGTTTGGTTCAAGTTTAAATTCCAATTGTTTGGTCTACCAAACTTTTAACAATATGGCTTCCTTTCCTATTGAGGGGAGAATGGTTATCGTTATATCATGAATCATGATTTAATACATTCCGTGTAATCTCTGTTGTATTATATAACATAGGGAGTGATTTCTACAATTGTTTATGTACTTGTGATAGTCTGGTCTTATGGCACTGTATGCAGTTCATGTGCCTGACCATTTGACCATTGTGTTCTGTACAATGCTCAAGGTATGGGGAAAATGAACTGTACGATGGCACGTATCTTCGTAGCTCTCTCACAGTCCGCGATGAACCATCTTTACGAAATGTCTTTGTTCTATCGTAGTTTTGAATGAATTACGTTTTGTATTTTTGTACTTGTTGTAATATCGGCCTTTAGAGCGGAGAATGTAATGAATTTAACTAGTTTAATCAGGACTTCTGACACCAGTCTATCTATTGTGGAAGACAGACAAAACCGTTTATGTTAATATAAAAATACGAATGAAAGGGGTAAGATTTGATTTGTCAAGATGTTACCTTGGAATGAAGGCGCTGGGGTACAGGTTGTGAAACCGTGTAAGAGCAGAATCGTTCGAATAAAAGGCAGATCTCGAAGTGATGAGTCGTTTATGAGCAAAGATCTCTCTTTATGAAAATTGATCTCTTATGATCGTAGAAGTCTTCGAATTGAATAATAGAAATCTTATTTTTAATTGAATGAAATATCTGAGATAAAATAAAGTTCTGTAGATACTCCTTGAATAGTTATTGATTGGATAATAAATGGTCGTTTACTACCAACTAATATCTCTTGATTGAATAAGTGAATTTAGATAAGAACCTTGTCTTCTAATGAATGAAATTAGTAAAATGAAAACCTGATCTCTGAAATGATTATTCAAGTATTTCTTTTTAGGTTATGAATGAGTCTTATATGGAATTTAATTTATAGGGAAAGGTTTGAAGGAATTGTATTTACCAAGATTGGCTCACCTCGATGGCAGGGTAATCCTTGGAAATTAGTAATCCTTTGGTATCCGTTTAAACACTGTTTATTATTTAAAACGAATTTTTGTTCAAGTTTATAAAACACGACACTGAATATTATAAACACTTTAAAATTGAAAACACTGTCTGAAGTTATATAAATGTTTAAAAATATACTTTGATCAATAAAATTATAGGAACTCTATAAACACACGTAAATAATGTTATTAATTTTAAACTTATTTAAAAACACAATATATTTATGTAGAAGTTAAATTGAATGTTTATTTTCGATTAAAACACAATAAATCTGTTTTTCACAATTCGCTGTGTACAATGTATAATTCTGAACCAAAGAGGTGTGAACATGTCAAGAGCTAGAATCAGACTGCCCTGAATGAAGGGGAGAGATGAGCTTATATAGATTCTCCTTGTCCTTGAGGAGGTGATGTCATAGAGGGGTGGCTAGACAAAGGGGTAAGCTTTGTCCTTGACTACAGGTGTTCATTCTTACACTTCCTGATTGGTGTTAGGTTGTTCTTTTAGAAGTTTCTATTATTGTGCAAAATTTTGGATAATAGTAAAATTAGATTTGAATGATGATTAGATTGATGGGATTATGAAGTTATACAATTCATGTGTTGTTTGATTATTAAACTTGTATTTATGATTTTAAACTAACTAGAAGATATCTAGAATATACTAAAATTAAAACACACATAAACTAATATAATAGTTCAATTAATAGTCTTATTGGACAAGATAATTAGTGTAACCATGGTGTAGATTGGTTAATAAATGGTAATCTATATTGGACAGGTTTGACAAATATTTATACCTAAATGTTTATTGTCCATTAGATTGTCTTGTAGACATAGGAAGAATTGTGCAGAGCCTCTAGTACACAAAGTATAATTGAACTGATTAATACTAAATGATTCTTTGATATTTTACTAAACTACATGGCCTTTTAGTAATGGCTTAAAATATTTATTATTTTTGGTTGAATGACAAATTATAGAATGAGTCGACAATGTAAAGTTATACAAACTTAATTTGCTATTCGGGGTTTTTATTTAGCTTATTAAATTGGAATATAAAGTAAGTTGTTTTTGTTTGAACAGACAAAATATAATATGAAATAGTGGACTCTGGATAATTATACTTTGCTTTGTTCAGTATTTTGTTGTACTAGTGGAATGTTTTCCCTAGGACGTTTTGTAGAATATAAACTAGGGTTTCTCATTGTTCTCTATGGAATTTATGAGCTAAAATTAATAATTATTATTGGAATATAAAACTAGTGGAATAATAGTAATTAAGTTTGTTCATTTCTCTAAGGAAATCATGAACTATAGATAATGATTGTTTTTGTTTGAACAATTAAAGTATAATGTGAAGTAATAGGCTCTGGATAATTACACTTGTAATTGTTCGGTATTTTGATACTAATGGAATATGTTACATGTGCCTTTGTTTGGCCTTGGTTGAACTTGGCCTAGAATGGGGGTGTGTCTAGGAACTAGGTCAGACACAGGGGTGAATGCTCGGTCTTGTAAACAGGTGTTTTGCAACACCCTTCCAGGAGGCTAGGTAATATTAGAGGTCCTTTCTGGAGGCTAGAGCTCCTTGGTTGGTCTAGATCCTGAGGGGGTGTGTCTATGGTTTGGTTAAGACAAGAGGGTGTAAGTTTGTCCTTGAAAACAGGTGTTATAATACTACTCTTCCTGGATGTTAGATTTTACAGAGACCCTTCTGAGAGGCTAGGATTTTACAGACACCCTTCTGAGAGGCTAGACTTATAAAGCCAAGCTTTGTTCTAGTTTCTTTCTTTGGCTGTGTGTGTTTTATTCCATTAGACTTTTATAGATCATTTAATTGATCGTGACCTAATATATCTATTGGATTACTATCTAGGTGAGTACTGATTTAAAAAAAATAGATGAATCCTCATTGAGAGCAGTCTTGATAATAGTACAGATAAGGAACTAATGATTTAGATAAATGTTTGAGTGAATGATTTTATATGAGTAGTTGTGGCTACTGTACAAGACGGCTCAACAACGGGAAGTTCAGACTATGGTCTTCAAGACCAAGACTGAACGAAAAGAAAATTATGAAATCATGAATGAAATCATTATTTACGATATTTGATGTGTTGAATTCTTCACGTGGTTTCTGTAGTGTCGTTGAAGTGCTGTAGAGACCGGGTCGGTAGAGGGACGACTCGGTTTCTAGCTCTGGTGGTCTCGCAGATAGAGACGGCCAGGTAGTAGCGTGAAGGTGTCGAACGGTGTCGTGTGGTGGAAGTCGAGTGATGGTGGGGCTCTCGTGTGATATGGCTAACGGTAGGTTAGCAATTGTGGAACGCCATGTGTCCACTGAAAAATATTGAAAACAGCAATAGAGTAGGGTTACGAACATTTTTGGGGTATATTTGTTTCGTTTGGGGACATTTGATTTTGTGAAAATATTTTTCTAATTTAACTTGGATTTGTGACCAATTATGATTTAAGCTATTACAGAATTAATATTATATGAACATGAACTATAATTTGTATATAAGTGTCTATTGAGGTTAAGAGTGAACAAAATTTCAATTTTGAGGTTGAACAATGGGCAAGTTGATGATTAATTACACAATTGGGGTTGCATATTTAAAATGAATTGATTCATGGATATGAGTTGTGTCGTGAACCGTATTAGTGATCACCTTATCATCTAAAAGACATATGGAAATGTTAGACAGATTACTTTCTGAAGGATACATAGTATTATATGTATGACATGGGTGACAATTGTATGAGAATGATACAGTATGATGGGATGAAACAATACGAAGTTATAGTTGTCGGAGGATGCACACACATCACACACAGGACCTACAGTAGGAAAGATAGATGTAGAAGATTGTTGTTGAGAATGATGTAAGGTACTTATCGAAGTTTGTAGACTCAGCGAAGACAGTTGTTTCCATATCCCAAGTAAATATTATGGTTTTCGCCATATTGAAATGGTTGACTTGAACGCCGTGATTAGAGTAGCGGAAGATTTGTGAACTAGTACCATGTGAGAAGGACAGGACACTTGTTGAATGAGTATGTTAGGCCGGCCGGACCCATAGGTGGAGACACGAAGATAATTACAAACACCAATGTGAATTTACGTAAAATATAATTGAATTTAAAGATATGAAGTACAAAAGTTAAACATAATATAAGAATATAATGGTAATTTTCTAATTGTAAGCTAAGAGGTATGATTATATTTGGTTTCCTAGATGGTAGATTTGAAGTAATGTACAATGAATTATAATTAAATGAATGATGTGACGGATGATGGAAATTGTTATGAGATGAAATTGTCTAATTACTAATTATAATTAAGGCACCAAATATTTCTATTCTAAAACTGATTCTAATAATATATTCAACAAAACTTTGGTATAAAAATTAATATAGACTAATATATCTTTTTGGCAAACAGGACTATAGAATTGATTAAATAATGATGTAATGATAAAAGTAATACAGATGAATGTCTATGGAATGAATTGATCGGAAATTTGTAAGTTATTTGAATGTTGGATAAGGTTAAAATTATGAAGTGTAAAAGGGGTTTAGATGGAGTTTGGAATTAATAATATGAAGTTTAGAGTGGATAACAAAATAAGGGAATGGACTTAAAAATAATCAAAGATATTTGGTGAACCTTATAGACTAAACTAAGGATTAGAATAATGTAAAGTTAGAAATGTTCGGCTATTATACAAGAATTGTCTGTTAAAATACAGACCAATTCAAGAAAGGAGGGATCGTGGTGGTCCTCTTCGATGTTTTGCAGAGCCTCCTCAATGTACATCACATCTCCCTGAGGAAGTTCATTTTCGATAATGGATGAATTGAATTGATTTGTTTCTTCTTGGATATTTTGAACTTGTCTAGACGCGATATCGTCTAAAAAAGTTTTTAACGCTTCATCTTCCTCCATTTCGATGAAATATATTTCTGTTTGCAAAATTTCCTCATCTTGATGGGTGTTGGTCGCTTCCTCTATATCTACTTCCATCATTTCATTTTCGGGAGTCACTGGCTCCACCAGTGGACAGTAAGTGTCTTTCTAAAGGTAGATAATAGAAAATTTGGGATGATGATTCTGGGTGGAACTGTATGAAAATCTGAATACATTTGATTTTGAAACATGAAAAGGAAATAAATTTGATTTTAGATAAATGAGGATTGGATAGTTTTAGTTTAATATAACTAAACTTTGTTCTATATTTGATTGATACATAGAATAATTTTGAATGAAATAAATTAAGTAATTTCAATAATATAAAATATTGAAAATAAAATACATTTATAAAACATGTTAATTTGAATAAATTTTATAATAAAACAAAAGATTTTTAGGCGGGGTAGGGATTATAATATTAATTACTAACACAAGAAAGATAAAAATTAAAAAAATGGAAATTACTCACCAGATCCTTGTTATCCATATCGATTTAATAATAATAATAGCACAACTTGTCTTCTCGAAAGATTGTTGTTGAATGATCCTTTCTAGAGGGTAGGTTTTAAAAATTTTGGTGTGTTGTTCTCGCGGGTAGGTAAGAGGGTGGGGGTGTTGTATCTTGTTCTTTAGCTGTGGTTGGCCGCTGATTTTGCCCAGCGTCCGCACATTGTGAAAAAGGGGGGGGGGGGGGGGTATCATAAATTGGAAGTGTCAAGCGCTTGAAGTTGAGGGGTAAGATTTTTGAAGGTTTTGTCGAACTGGGAAGAAAACATAAGATTTGGTTTTCAAGTTGAAAATAAAGATATAACATTGTCAAACCGAGATGTGTGTGTGTGCTCCTCTAAAAATAAATATAATTATTTTAGATTATTTATGTATTACCTGTTACCTATGGATGTGACCTGAAATATAAATTACACGTTAAGCCACTGTTTTTCGGGGTTTCTTGCTGTTCCATAACGTAGGAAAATAATTTGCGAGTCTGAACTTTTATGTCACAGATTCACTGGGGTAAAAGGGATAGTTCCCGTACTAATGATGTTGGTACAATTTCAAAGTACAAGGACGGGTCTTGTCCTGGGTTTATGGGGAGAAACGATTCTTTTTCAATTTCTTGGTCAAGTGTATCGAGAGTGTTCAGTAACTGTGGACCGTGTTGATCAAATATATACTTGATCATTTCCTTGATGTTTTGGTCCAGAGTTTGAGCCAAGTAGCGGCTTCTTCGATCAGTGAATTAATTGTATTGATAGAGTGATCTTGGTAGAAGATGGGAAAAGTTTCAACTTCATGAATCTCTCGTAAGAGAATTTGCCAAGTTAAATGATCGAACTCTACATCAATAAATTGGTGGAGATTAAATAGTCGCGTAACTGGTACACTTGAATATGTGTTGGGCTGTGCATTAGGTGTATAATTATTTCTATTAACAACTAAATCATTGTCCTCAGCCGACATTGTATTTTGTTGTTCTATCCCAGCGTTGAACGCGTGTCTCGCAGCGTGGTGTTGTGAGAGAGAGAGAGAGAGAGAGTGAGAGAGAGGTCGGGGTGTGGAAGAGCGAGCGGGAATACTTGGACTCGGGATGATAGAGAGAGAGAGAGAGAGAGAGAGAGAGAGAGAGAGAGAGAGAGAGAGAGAGAGATGCAGTAGCGTGAGATTGTTGTGAGGGAGGTTAACCGGGTTAAGAAGAAATTTGCTTCAGACTATTAGCGTCAAGTTCAGTTAAGTAATGTGTTTTGTTTTTGTAGATATTTACCAATTTCTTGGTTTCGGCTGCATCTGGGAAACATTGAACGACAGGTCTGCGACGTCGACTTGGCGACCGTATGTGCGGCTGAATGCAGCCTGGACACAGTTGTAGCGCCGTCTCATGTAGAGCTCCGGTAGGGATGGAATTGCATATGGGTCATTACGACGTCGGTCAAGTGCTACTATCAAGAGGCGATGGTATAAATCACGGATATACCAGGTGTTAATTAGAACTGATGGTAATTCACCCATTTCTTTTTTGCTAAATACGCGTTGTACGTTGTGTGTAGTAAAATCGAAAGTCGACTGGCTAGGGTAGTACTGATAACCTGGATCGTCCGGGAGATATGTGTAATTTTGCTGAATTGGAGATGGATTAAAAATAGGCGATCTTATCATATTAATATATTTGGCATTGCTGCCAAATGAAAGTGGGTAGGAAACGAGGCATTCCAGCTCTCTCTGATGGGGTGGACGTTCTGTCGGCTTCTCTTGTCCTTTGTGATTGCAGGTAGTTTTGGGGTATTGTTGTCCGGACATCTGCGAGAAAACAGTTACATGTTGATGTCTTCTTTAAACACTTGTTGTACAGTTTGGTGTAGTCATGGCAAACACAATAGGATGGGTTGGTTGGCTTGGATCTGAAACATGAAGTTAAGTTGGTGTTATAGACAAAATGATTTGCGTGAGAAGTAATTGAAATCTTGATGGGATTTGAACTTGATCAATAATTAAGTTATGTATTAGTTAGGGATGTCAAAACAAGACAAGATCGATGTCATGAATATGTTTATAAGTATAGAATAACGATATAAATAAATATCTAAATTTATTACATAAAAGAAACATCTCCGTGGAGAATGACCATTATTATTATCCAATTATGATGATATATAAGAGAGATGCTTACTTAGACCGATCGCTCGATTCATAAATATTTACGACTGTTTCGAGTGGAGACTGTGTCGACCCAATGGAATATTTCATTTATTTATTGAATTGTCAGTTACAATGTACATTGTTTTAACAATTAGTTATAAGTAGGTAGTTATAATAAAACACACTCTCTCGTCCTTCAAATCCATTAATTAATTACAAGAGAAATTTAACATATAAGAAATAGATTGCATATTACGTACATTTAACAGTAGTTTACATCTCTAGTCTAACTTATATTATTTCTACTTTTACTCGCCCATATACTCTTGTACACTATATAACGATTTTTCTATAAGATAATCTTTAAGGCTATTATAAAATATACTTGTATCCTTCATCTCTTTAATATTTTTGGGAAGTTTGTTGAAAAGACTTATTGCAGCTGTACTAGGGGCTTTGCTTGAAATGTTTAGTCTTTTAGATTCTACATGGATGTCGTTTCTTCTCCTGGTATTATGACTATGTACGCATGCATTTGTTTTATTAAGTGACACATTTTTCACTGCCATCATGATAGTTGTGTGGATATATATGCCAGGGACGGTCAATATTCCTAATTCTTTAAATTTACTTTTGCATGACTCCATATTTTTAAGTTCTAAAATTATCCTAACTGCCCTTTTTTGTAAAATTAGTATCCGGTCAATATTTTTCTTTGAACTGTTTCCCCATACACAAATGCCGTATCTGATGTGGGATTCTATGATTGCAAAGTAAGCTAACATTAGAAGTTCTTTATTATGGTGTAGAGAAAGGTTCCGTAATACGAATAGACCAGAAGATATTTTCTTTGCTATGCTGTCAATATGAGAATTCCAGGCTAAACGTTGGTCAATAATAGTACCTAGGAATGAGAAGTTACACACTTGTTCAAGTTGGGTGCAATTCAGCAGTACATTTATGTCTTCTTGTGGCTTATTGCCCAGGTTGTACACCATATATTTCGTTTTGCTTTCGTTAATTATAAGATTATTTTGCTTAAACCACTGAACAACTCTGTTTACCTGCGTGTGAGTATTTATTTCCAAAGTTTTCATATCTTTATGAGCAATGCTTAAAGTGGAGTCGTCTGCAAACAATATCAAATTACCTTCAGTGACGACATCCGCAACTCCATTTATATATACGTTAAATAGTACTGGTCCAAGCACAGACCCCTGAGGTACGCCAAATTTAATGGTGTAATTTTTTGATTTGTAAACCTTGTCGTTCTTTCCTTTTAATTCTACAAATTGTTCCCTCCCTTCCAAGTATGAGGTTAACCAGTCGATCGCAGTGTCCTTCATTCCATACCTATCTAATTTACTAAGTAGGACACTATGGCTGATGCAATCAAAAGCTTTTGACAGATCCATAAATACCGTGACAGCTGAATTTCCTTTATCAAGTTCCCTAACTACCCAGTCCACGTGGCTTGCAATTGCAGTGTTAGTTGATCTTTGTGCTCTAAAACCATGTTGTTCTGCTGCTATTAGTCGGCGTGATTCTAGATATTTTATTAGTCTTCTCTCAAATGCCTTTTCAAAAACTTTGGAAATTGTCGGTAGTATTGAGACTGGTCTATAGTTGCCAACTTCCTTACGGCACCCTTTCTTGTGAATTGGGATTACCCTAGCTATTTTGAGTGAATGAGGGAATTTACCGACCATGAATGAATGATTAACTAAGTACGTCAGGGGCCAGCTGATGGCTGATGCACACTTTTTAAGTAAGAAAGGAGAAATATTGTCATGTCCTGCTGATTTCTTATTCTTTAGCTTTCTAATAATTAAAATTATTTCTTCTCGAGTTGTGTTATATAATAGCATTTGGTCATCCACGTAGTTTGGCATAACCTCTAGTTTTTCATTCTCAGTCCTCGGCTCTTTTTGTATGATGTTTTGTGCTTCATTTATAAAATAGTTGTTAAATACTTCTGCGACTTCTTCCAGCTTACTGTACACAATCCCTTCATTTTCTATTATGATCGCTTCTATACTCTTCCCAGTCCCTTTCTTGCTGCCCCTTTCATTGTTTATAACCTTCCAAACTGTTTTTGATCTATTTTCCGATTCCATAATGAGGTCACGGATTTCATTAGCTCTGGCTTTCCTAATAACATTTCTATACACTTTCTTGTAATTTCTTAGTCTTATTCTAATTAATGGATTGCATTTAACCTTTACATCCTCTGAAAGTCTTTTTAGCGTTTCCCTTGACTTTTGTATACCTTGCGTAATCCATTTCGCTTTTTTTACCACACGCCGGTCAGTCCTTCGCTTCTTTATTGGAAATGCGATATTAAAAATATTTTGAATTTTTCTTGCAAACGTGTTATACTTGTCATCTATCCCAACTGCTGTTTCTACATCATTCCAATCCTCGCTAAATATTAGTTGAGAAAAATGCAATATGTTTTTTTCGCACATATTGTCACGATCAATTATAAACGACTGAATGGAATATTAATTGTCT
Organism: Leuctra nigra; assembly: GCA_934045905.1. Classification (NCBI taxonomy): domain Eukaryota; kingdom Metazoa; phylum Arthropoda; class Insecta; order Plecoptera; family Leuctridae; genus Leuctra; species Leuctra nigra. The sequence continues at coordinate 32,638,507 of OW203765.1, forward strand.
AAACATAAATTGCGAGTTATACAAGAGAGAGAGAGAGAGAGAATTATTGGAATATTTGAAGGTTTGTTTGAATAAACAAATTGATTGAATTAGAACGTCGATGAGATAAAATCTTTCGAAATTTATTCTGAATCGGAGTCTTTGGGCTTTTGCGTGAATCTTCCGTCTGAAGGAGGTTTGTTTGCATAATTAAACAGCATTAGATCTCGTAGGTTATACTGGCTTGTTGTGGCACGCGAATATGGAGGTGTGGCGGTATCATCGTCTGAAGTAATTGAATCATAACTTATTGATGGGTCCGCGGTGATATTCTGTGAGAGTAAACTGTCTTCGCTCATACTCGGAGTTTCTTCGTGTTTGGCGCGAGAGATGCGCGCGTCGTCATCCTGAACAGCTGTTTCCGTGTTCGAACTCGGTGCTTCCACGAACGTGTCGCTGATGTCTATTGGATCTACTGAACTACTACTAGCGCCAGTGGTTTGTAACGGGGTGGACGCAATGAGGTGAGTTGCATTGCTGATGTCTGTTATATTTTGTGAAGCTTGCTCATTGTTGAGATTCGTGGATTTTGGGGTAAACCAACTCGTATTTGCTTCACTTTCAGACATTCCATTCCTATTCTTCGAGGGTGAAGTTGTCGGCGTGCGCAACTCAGCGTGGTGAATTTTACGATCTTGACCTTCGGCAGCAGCTTCCTTGGGTTCTGCATCCTCGCTCTCCGAGTTTGATGATTGGCTGGAATGACTGGGAGGGGAGGAGGGGAGGGAACCAAGATGGCTGGTAGATGTTGACGCCGTCGCTCCGGACTTCGGAATGAAATTTTGTTGTGATTTCGGGTGAATATTTTGATTTTGAGTATCATTTGTAGGTTTAATAATTATAATGTCTTCGTCTTCGAAGTCTGAGATATCGTATGGCCATTCTGAGTAGGATGCTGCGAGGTTATCTTGAGAGGTTATGTTTTCTTTGTCTTCCTTGTCTTTGTGTTCATCATCAATGAGATTTAGATTCCCATCATATTGGTCGGGATGAAATGTTTTAAACGCTTTTAGTCGAGCACTATGTACTGTTTGTATTTTTCCTGTTTGTAAATCTTGAATTTCAAAATTTACTTTGGATTTAGCAGAGATTATTCTACTTGGTCCTTTGCTATAATATTTGCTGAATTTACGCCCACTCATTTTGTCATAGACAGGAGTGTGTACAAACACTAGATCTCCTGGGGCGTATTGTATATCTTTTGATTTTCTGTTGTAATATTCTTCTCTGACTTCCACATTCTTTTTGAGAGTTTCCCTGGCGAGTTTGAAAGCTTGTTGAAGTCGTGATAATAATCGTTGTGTGAATTCGCTTCTAGGTTCGTCTTTCGAGGCTCGACTCGGGGTGAGGACTGATTCATAGGGCAGTATGGGATCACGTCCATGGGTTAGGAAGAAGGGACTTTCACCACTGGATGAAGAAATGTTGGTACGTAAGGCAAATTGTATCATCCCTAACAATAGATCCCAATCTTTTTCATGAGCATAGTGACTAAGCATTGCTCGTATTGTACGATGATAACGTTCAATCATATTACTTGATGCATGATAGCTTGAGGTGCAGATGTGCTTGATTGACAATAGTTTACACACTTCATTGAAGAGATGAGATGTGAAATTTCCACCTCGGTCGCTTACTAACTCGAGTGGCGTTGAATGTTCGGCTATTAGGTGATCTACAAGTGCGGTGGCTACTGCTTGGGCAGTTTGACTGTGTAGGGCTACTAAAATAACCCATTTTGAGAAATGATCTACCATGCTTAGGATATAGCGATTTTGTTTCTTTGTTGTTTTGAGTGGACCCAAAATATCGATACTGTATCTAATACCGGGCCCAGTGAGCTCAGAGAATCTTTGTAATGGAGGTCGGTCTTTAGTGACTGGACGTTTTGATGATTGACAGCTTACACAGTGCTTGATGAATTCTTCTATATCATGGAACATTCCTTTCCAATAGACTCTAGATTTTAGTAATTGTTGAGTCCTATGGATTCCAGAATGTGCTGCAAAGCCTGGTAATGAGTGGAATGTGTTCATTATTTGATTTTGCATTGTTTTAGGAATCACAAGGCGATCATGGCGTTCTGGGGGAATTCGGATCTTGTAGAGAAGTTCATCATCGTCAAGTGAGTACAATGGATCACAAGAATTATTTACTAAGAGTTTCTTGATGAGAGGTGATAATTCAGGATCAGATCTTTGTAATTTCTTAATGTAGAATCTGTCCATTATTGGTTCGAATGGTAATTCTTCTCTTAAGAGATTCAATTGTAGATAATTTCCTTGTGGGTCTGTGATGGGTGAATCTTCTTGGGAACAAACATTTTCATTTAGTTTGAGTTGATTTTCAATTTCTTGAAATTTCTTGTTTCGGGGAGGTTTTTCTTTCTTCTTAGCTTTTATTGGCTTGATTTCTTCTGGGGGATTTGTTGTATCATTAGTAAAGAAAGTTGAATTTTCGATTTCTGGTGGGAACTTACAGATTTCAGAACTAGACATTTGAATTGTTGGATCATCATCATTGTGGGGAATTCGAGAGAGACTATCAACATGGGGAATTTTACTTCCTGGGACATATTTCAAATCAAATGAATATTGACTTAGAAACAGGGTCCATTTAGTGAGACGAGAACTATGACTGGGTAATTTGAGAAGATATTGTAGAGCACGATGATCCGATTGGGCGAGAAAATGTTTGCCAGCTAGGTAAACGTGGAACTGACGAACTCCATATACCAATGCTAAAAGCTCTAGTTCGGTTACTTGATAGTTACCTTCGGCTGGTTTTAATTTCCGGCTTGCATAGGCAATAGGTTTTTCTTCTCCATTTATGTTTTGGGAAAGAATAGCACCTATTCCGATACCGCTTGCATCTGTAGTAAGAATAAAGGGCATGTCAAATCGAGGAAATGCGAGTATTGGGGCAGTACATAATAAATTTTTCAGAGTATTGAATGCTTGAGTGTGCTGATCTGACCAGTGGAATCTGGCATGTTTGCGGGTAAGTTCATTTAATGGTTGGACAATGTCTGCATAGTTTTTGACATATTTTCTGTAGTATGAAGTCAGTCCAATGAAAGTTCGTACATGTCCAACAGTTTTTGGTTGAGGAAAGTTTTTGACTGACTCGATAAGTCGAGGATTAGTTCCAATACCATGTCTAGAGATAGAATGTCCTAAGAAGACAACTTCTTGATTGAGGAATGTACATTTGGAGGGTTTGAGTTTCAAACCGGCTTTTTCTAGCCTTTCAAAGATGAGTTTCAACTTTTTAACATGTTCTTCGATTGTTTCAGAGAAGACTACGATGTCGTCCAGATATCCGACGCAGTCTTTATTCAAGACGTCTTGGAGTACGTAGTTGATGAGGCGTTGGAAATTTGCCGGACTAGTACAGAGACCAAAGGGAGAACGACAAAATTGATAAAGGTTGGTAGCCGTACAAAAAGCTGTAATGTGTCTATCTTCTGCTGCTATAGGAATGTTATTAAAAGCTCCATGCAGATCAATTGCTGAGAAGTACTTTGCTCCTCCTAACAAATCAAGAACATCTGATATTCTGGGACAAGGTGTAGACTCTTGGACAATATGCATGTTAGTTTTTCGAAAATCAATGACTAACCGGTATTCATTTGGTTCTCCGGGTTGTGTTCGTTTGCTCACGAGTAAGCAAGGCGAAGACCAGGCACTCCTAGAATGTTCAATTATGCCTTGATCTAGGTGTTCTTGGATTAATTTGTCCAAAATTTCTCTTTGATAATGAGGTAGGCGATATGGAGCTTGTTTTATTGGTTTGACATCTTTATTTATGGTGATGCGGTGTTCGATTAGAGGGCAATATCCAATTTCATCGCCTTCTAGGTAGAAGATATTTGCATACTCTTGTATCAAGTCTTTTACTGCATGATATTCTTCTGGAGGTAGACTTCCAAGTTTGCACTTTTCATGTAGGATAGTAAATCTTTCTCTTAGTCTTTCTTGATCTTTGGGTATATTTGATCCATGGGTGGTAGAATAGTTGTCTATGGCTGCAACTAGTAGAGGATATTCATTAGTAGTATCGTGTGGTGAAAGTTCATTTTCATCTTCACAGTTGCATTGTTCTAGATGTCCTAACAGAGTATTTTCTGTAATTTCGGCATTGACATTAGATATGTTGACAACTAGGATTTTCAATAGTAAGTCTTCACTTTCTGTGTAGAGAGCATCTGCAGCTCTGATACCTAGTGGTAGGACGTCAAGTGGTTTAAATAACATAGTTTTCTTGTCATTTGGATCACTCTTTCTATCGAGTAGACGTTTTTGTTTCACTTTGACAAACATCTCTGTGTTTGGTGGAATTATTTGACCTTTGATTGTTCGTACTTGAACTTTCTGTGGTTCGTATCTTGATTTGTCACTTTCAATAGTGCAAGTTGGATCAGGATTTGTCAAATTTTGATTATTTGGGGTATGATTTACACTTTTGGCAAGACGAGATGACTTACGTGGATTTTTATCAGGACATTTGGGCTCTCTTGAAGACTTATAATTAGGATAGGGAGGCTCACTTGGAGACTGATTATATTGGGGAGGCTCTCTTGGAGGCTGATTAAAGTATTGGGGCTCATTTAGAGGTTGATCATAATATTGGGGCTTTCTTGAAGACTTATTGAAGTATGGAGGCTCATTTAGAGGCTTATTATCCGGATTTGGAGGCTCGTTTGGAGGCTTAATGGAGTAAGGAGGCTCTTCTTGAGACTGATTAGGATGAGGAGGCTCTCTTGGAGACTTATTAGAGTAAGGAGGCTCTTTTTGAGACTGATTAGGATAGGGGGGCTCTTGTTGAGACTTATTAGAGTATGGAGGCTCTTTTTGAGGCTGATTGGGTTGAAGAAGCTCTTTTGGAGTCTTGTAAGGATGAAAACGACCTGCCTTCCTAGCTAGAGAAGTAGGTTTCATAGGTTTATCAATTAGATATATATTACAAGTATTAGAATCAAAATCAAAAGATACCTTCCTTTTGATTTGAGGGTTTGAGTTATTTTGACCATAGGGATTTATCACTGGTGGAGAGGTGTACATCTTCTTCATCATGATAGAATCTTCTATTTTACTATTTCCCATTACTGAAGAGGGTATTTGAGAGTCTTCTAGGTATTGAAGTGGCCACTTTGATACGTTAGATTCTTCTTTGTCTTCTTTCAGTAATTGAGGAGATTGGGTCATGAAATTCCAGTTAATAATCTTATTATCTAGGTTAGTAGTTGAAACCATTGAGGGGCCTGGATAGATTGGCCAGTGACACACTGTTATCTGTACATTTGTGTCCTGAAATGCTTGAATCAAAATAGGTCTTACATATTTCCATGGGATGCCACCTAGTCCACTTCCTATTGCTGGAAGTGCTAGTTGTGTGACTCCGTGGTATATGCACAATCTTTTTAGACCAATCAAAGCTTCTTCTATACGAGGTAGAGTTGTTTTCTCATTGAAACGTTCTTTTGTTATCATGTAGAAGATAAAACGTTCTTTTTCTTGGAGAGATGCTACTCTTTGATCCTTGTGATGAATTGCTTCTCTTAATCTTTCAACGTTGCCATAACGATTTTGAAATTCTAAGCTAATTTCACTCATTGGTTTCATGTCTCTTGACACGTTATGTGCAAGGGAAATATTATTATGAGATAAAAATATATTACACTTAACCTCCATTAACTTGAATGTATTTGAAGTAGGAGGAATGGACACAACATGAGTTTGATCAGACTCATATTGATATGAATGATTATTTACATTATTTACAGGGGTAGAATATGAAAACTCCAACTGATTTCCTTTCATTCTAGACTGATTAGAATCATGGGATTTTAAATTCTTTGCTTGTTGACCTTCTGTATTGTTACATTCAATACTAAGATCTTGATCTAAGTCTACTTGAATGGACTTATTACTAGTACTAACTCTACTTTTTAAGGGGTATTCTACTATGCCTAGTAACTGATCACTGCTCACAGTACTGTTGGCATAGGGAATAACATTTTCTTCTTCATGTATACACCTGTTTTTGGTGTCTAAAATTAAATTATAATTAGCAATGAAATCATATCCAATTAAACCTGCGAAATCTCCAGTGTCGAGACTGTCTTCACATATGACGAAATTAAAAGGATACTGATCTCTACCTAATTGTATATCTAATATAGCATAACCTAGTATGGGCAATAAATTTCCTGTTACAGAAAATATTGGACGTTCAAACTGATATATGGGAACATTCGCTCTTTTAACGATATTTTCGTGGATCAAGCTTACTTGGGCTCCACTGTCAAATAGCATCAAATAGGGAATTTTCTCGGAATTGTGGGGGTTTATTACATAACTATGTACAGTGGGTTTATCCTTTTCCTGCATGTAATAACTTCTGTTTGTAAGAAGTAGCAGGGAATTGATTAATCGATCTTGTGTTAATCCGAGGAGGTTCCTGGCATGTTGCGAAACCCCATAGCTTTCTTCTTATATTCATTGGATTGTTGTGACCCATTTACTGCACCATTGCCATTTGCTGCAGTGACTTCAGCATAGGTTTTTGCTGGTGGGTTCTGTGGAACACTTGGTGGAACTTGTTGATCCTGAGTTTGATTCCATTGTTGGACTTGGGGGTTGATATGATTCAGATCCTTATGATATCGTCCAAGATTGTGTTGAGGATCAACTTGGGGGCCACTTACAGCTCCTGTGAGGAGAGAATTAGGAGGCAAGACTTGGGATTGGGGAATATATGGTTGTTGATTTTGTTGTTGGTTGTATTGAGGAGGAGGATATGTATGATAGTTGGGTTGGGGGTATTGTCGGTTTCCTTGGCGAGGTTGATTGTTGTTTTGATTTGGATTGTAGTTCCTTTGAGGACCATTGTTATGGTAGTTATTAGAGATGCCTCTGCGTTCATTGTTCCTCTGACGTAGAACACATTCCTCGATTGAATGAAATTGGGATTTGCAATAGTTACAAAAGATATTGTTGTTTGAATCGTATCTAGTGTACTGATTTGCTATTCCTCTTGGTTGATTTTGATAATTTTGATAATTAGAGGGGCGATTGTTTATAGGGCGATTTGATTGATTTGAGTTGTTCCTGAAACTTTGATCATGAAGAACTTTTCTGGGTCCAAAGTTTTGTCGAGCAGGACGTTGTTGAATGGCGTTTGAATTCAATTGCCGTTCCTTGTTGGAAGGTGGTGTTGAATCATTGAAATCTTCGCTTATCTTGGGTTGTACCACGTTGACTTTGGTTCTGTTAACCTTTTGTTGTTCCAGTTCCATAGCCAGTTCTAATGCTTTTTCAATTGTTTTAGGTTTCTGCAATCCGATGAGGGAACTGCCGCTTTCCACGCGCAAACCATTGACGAAGACACGAACAAGACTACGATTGATCAACTCACGAGTGATTATAACTTCCTCGGGCTTCAAACCTTTAGCTTTGATAGCCAAAAGTCCAGCCAATTTCAATCTAGTCAGGTATTCTTTAGCCAATTCTCCGGGTTTCTGGCAAGTTTTGTAATAGCTCTGAAGCAAATCATCAGAGATGGTTTCGGGTTTATACCAATCGATAAGGGCTTTACTGACCTCCTTCCAAGAACTTTTACCAAGTCCAGGGTTACTTTTCAAATAGTCCGCTGCTGGACCAATTAAGCGCAATTTGAGAATTGCTACTTTCGTGGGATCATCCCAATATCCCAATTTTCCAGCTTCATTAATAGCTTTGACAAAATCAATGGATGATATGGTACCTGAGATTCCAGAGAATGAGGGAACGAGTGGGAGGAGACTACCTACATTAGGTTTCTTATCAGAATCTGAGGTAGTTCTTGGGGTAATAACTGGGGTTTTGATTGAACTTGATTCTGGGATTATTATTGGATTGGAGGATCCTTCTCCTCCATCAATTGTAGGAGTAACAGCACGCTCTGCGCCGGTGTTACTAACTACGCTAGCGTCTTTCTCATCTTCATCTGAACTTCCTGGCATGGTTGTTGGGTTTTATAGAAGACTTTCAAACAATGGGGTTAACTTTTCTACTCTTTCGACTTATTATACCGAATAATAACGTAGCTGATAAGGTATCAATAAGAGGATCCCACTTCTGACACCATTTGTAATATCGGCCTTTAGAGCGGAGAATGTAATGAATTTAACTAGTTTAATCAGGACTTCTGACACCAGTCTATCTATTGTGGTGATATTAGAAGGATATCTTTTCATAATTTGATCATGACTGAGGGAAATCATGAAAAGTTGTCAAATAATTACTAACTATTTATAGAACACTATTATATTATGGAAGTATATTATTATGGTATATATTATACCATTATATGGTATATATTATTATGGTTTTAATAGTTGTTCAATGTGACTTCACTGTGTACTTTGTGAAATGTATTGTTATAAAATGTGGATTAATAGAAATGTATTTCATTGTGAGAAGGTGTAACGCATGAGAATTAATTATGTTGACCACGAAACAATAATATGAAGATAACTATTGTATATTTATTACAAATATAGCAACAAGTTTCATCGCGTACATATTCAAATAGAAAATATTTTACAGTAGGTATGTAGGTATAATATGTAATTGAAAGTTGTGTCCCTATTATTCTAAAAATTCTAAATTACGGTTGTATATAAATGGCATATGCTTATGAATAGAAAAATGTCTTTAAAAAAACGATGCGCCAAGTCCTTTTGTAAAGTATTTCTCGGTGTTTATACTTCTATTTCAAAGATACGATTAAATATTTGGAAATGTCATTGACTTGGCTCCTTTTTTGATATCACTCCTTTTCGGTGTTGATTTTTTTTAAGTAAAGAGACTTGGCTGCCTTTTTTACACGGAGTGTTTTTTTCTGGGATATCACTTCTTTTGTTAGTTTATTCATACAGCTTGTAGCACATGTCCGAGCAAGGACTAATTTCTTTAAAAAAAATACGCCTCAACCGATTAGGATAGGTACTAAGAAATTACAATCGGTCCAGCCGTTTTCGATATATTATAACGTCCCTTCCGGTTTTGAAATGGCGGCCGAAATTAATGTCGTCTTGAATTCATAATTATTAGTCATACTATTTCCAAAATTTGGTTGCAATCGGTACAGCCGCTTTCGAATATGACGTCACTTCGGTTTTAACAATGGCGGCCGAAAATAATGTCGTCTTTAATTCATAATTATTAGTCCTACACATTTCCAAAATTTGGTTGCAATTGGTACAGCCGTTTTCGATATATGACGTCACTTCCGGTTTTGACAATGGCGGCCGAAAATAATGTCGTCTTTATTTCATAATTATATTAGTCCGACATAATTCTAAAATTTGGTTGCAATCGGTACATCCGTTTTCGATATATGACGTCACTTCCGGTTTTAACAATGGCGGCCGAAATTAATGTCGTATTGAATTCATAATTATAAGTCCTACACAATTCCAAAATTTAGTTGCAATCGGTACAGCCGTTTTCGTTATATGACGTCACTTCCGGTTTTAGAAAATGGCGGCCGAGAGCACTGCAACCTTGAATTTATAATTATTTACAATGTATGTTTACTAAATATCTATTTAAAAGTATAAAGTGGTGAATTTAGTGTCCTTTAGAATATTAATGACGTCATTTAGCATTTTTATGACGTCATTTACGGTATAGGTAATAAGAAAACAATTAAGTTTTATCTAGTTGATACTTCATGAATGACCTTCTGAATTCAATAGCGCTAATTTCCGTCAAATCGCTCATGCCGTTTTCAATATATGACGTCACTTCCGGTTTCATCTAGTGGTTCCTGCCGCCATTTCCGGTACCGTTAATTTGTATATTCATTTATCCCAATTGATTTTTCAAATAGATTGCAAAATGAATATACAGGAGCTAGTTCAGTGGCAATCGGTACAGGCGTTTTCGATGTATGACGTCACTTCCGGTTTCAGGAATGGCGGCCGAGAACACTGTGTATTGAAATTATAATTTTGTATTGTCTTTGTTACAATGTAAGATAATGATATGTGTATTTAAAGTATAATTTGATGAAATAAGCTAAATATTGCAAATGTATGACGCCACTTCCGGTTTAGAATATAAGAAAATTATATTTTAAAGTAACATACTTCATATAGATGACCATCTAAATCGAATGGCGCTAATTTCGTTCTAATCGGTCCAGCCGTTTTTCATATATGACGTCACTTCCGGTTTAAAAATGGCGGCACAAAAAATCACAAGAGGCAAGGTATCATCAGACGCCAAAAGTGCACATGTGGTAAAAATTTCAGATCGATCGGTTTAGCCGTTTAGGCTGTGGCCCTGTCAACAATGTTTCCTGATATCTGAATCATCATCATCAGATAGCTTTAAGAAGGGGATAATTTCACTGTTTTCATGGCCCTCTAGCTCGCAAATGGCAAAACCTGTTGTTCCCAAATTTGGTATATGGGGTGGGGTGGGCCATAGCTCGAAATTAAGACATTTAACAACAATGTGAGATTTTCCAATTTTAAGATCCAGTAGGCCGAAAATGCCATGTTGTTGCTTACAGTAAAAGTGTTTGGTCTGCTCCTCAGTTTATTAGGCATTTACGGTATGTTGAGTGAGTGTGAGTGTACAGTACGACTTGGCTGGGTGGAGCGACCGCTCCACTAGATTAAAAGCCAATAATTCTTAAATTTGTCACATACTTGTATGAAAATCTCCAAAACCCCTAAAATATTGATCCCAATAACCATGCAAAGTTTTAAGTCGATCGATCAAATTTGTTAACTGTTAATTTTTTTGTTAATTTTCAAAAATCACAGGATCTCGTTAAAAAATATACCTAAGATCACTCATACACATTTCAGACCTTGGAACTGAAGCGTCGAAGTTGCCGTGAACGTAATCAAACATTTTACATTTTCTTCGAGAAATTTGACAACCAACACGCAAAACGTCCTTAAAATGCCAATACTTTAAGGATTTGAACACAACACAGATAATGTTAGTCCCAATGATCATGTAAAGTTTTATGTTGATCGGAAACACGGTCTATCTGTAATTTTCAAAAAATCACATTAATCGCATGATCTCGTTCAAAAACTATACCTGAGACCGCTAATATGAAATAAGTGTGAAGACAAAATTTCAGACCAATCGGTTGACCGGTTTAGCCTGGGCATAGCCTACAAAAACACAACAAACAAAAAAAAACATACAGAGAAAGTGTCATAACTCATAAGAGTCCCATGGTGACGCTCGCTTAATTATCTACATATTTTTTTTATTAAGCCACAGCAGCAGGTACTTCTTATGATGACGCAATGCAGGAAAGAAATTTATAAAGGAAGTAAAAGTGGCACAGTTAATGATCATATTTATTTACCAATTGAATAATTTTACATTTATTATTTCAGAAAATCCATTAAGTTGACAAAATACTAAATAGTCATTTATTAAACGCAGATTATCATGAGTTTACTGAGGGTAAACATCCAGTTGTATTTTACTTCACAGACGGTGGTTTCTTTGTAGGTCGATGCACATGTGTTTTAGCCTTTAGGTTTTACTCTATGAGCCTTTGGTGGAGGTTTAGGATGTTTCCTAGGTTTAGCTCGATGTTTCCCAGGTTTAGCTGGATGTTTCCCAGGCTTAGCTGGATGTTTCCCAGGTTTAGCTGGATGTTTCCCAGGTTTAGCTGGATGTTTCCCAGGTTTAGCTGGATGTTTTCCAGGTTTAGCTGGATGTTTTCCAGGTTTAGCTGGATGTTTTCCAGGTTTAGCTGGATGTTTTCCAGGTTTAGCTGGATGTTTCCCAGGTTTCTTAAATGGGTGAGGTTTTTTTGTAGGTTTGCCTGGTTTGGTTGAGCTAGCTAAGCTTATAGGGGTGCTACTCCCGTCCCCTTTGCCGCCCACCGAAGATGCACTACCTGTAGTTTTAGGAGTGGTAGCAGTCCCGCTTCCTTCCACTTTGGTTACCGCATTTGAAGCTTGAGAATCTCCCCATTGAGCTGTAAGAAAACCGGAAGTGAGGTCATTTCTCGAAAACGCTGGACCGATTTTGAATATGGAAATAAAACTGAACTGATTTGAATGAAATTTTTGTTTTTTTACTTGCAATATTGCAACTAGTTAGTATACCAAATACAAATTTTATTAGCAGTTACCAAAAATAAAATTATACTTTTATGTAGGATAAGTCAATCCCCGAACTGATAATATTATTTTATATTGTTAACAAAATATTACGTATATTTTTAGCTCTCCAGATTTCATATTTGAGTGCGGCTAATTCAGGAAAACAGTAACCCGCAACTTACCAATGCTAATAACAATGACAAACACCGCTAGCAACACCAATCTATTTCTCCCAATCATCTTGAACACAGTTGCGATCCCTTCCTTGGGCCTCTCTGCCTTCAAGTGGCGAATGCCAGAGTTGGCTGATTAGTTCATTACATTAAACCGTTCAAATTGCCAATAAATACATGTTATATCGCACGTTGATTACTATTTCTATGTTGATGATAATTAAATTTTTTAGTTATAATAGGTATTTTAATGAAACATGAAAATGATTTATTAAGATTGGTACTTACATTTATAATATTTACGACTGTAAATACTACATAAATATGGTTATGCTTATAGATAATGAAACGATCGCTTGTCATTCGCGAAACACCTCGAACAAAAATGCTGCAACCGCAATCATTCTTAAATTTCGTCACATGCTTGCTTGTATGCTTGTATATCAACAAGTGTGATGCAGTGGAAGGGGTAGAACTAGGTGCCCGTCAACGTGAATGCTTAAGGGTTGCAACAAAGTCTTCAGGCAATGATACGAGATAGGATTAGAGGACACTGTATAGGACGCCATCAACAAGTGTGATGCTGTGGAAGGGGTAGAACTAGGTGCCCGTCAACGTGAATGCTTAAGGGTTGCAACAAAGTCTTCAGGCAATGATACGAGATAGGATTAGAGGACACTGTATAGGACGCCGTCAACAAGTGTGATGCAGTGGAAGGGGTAGAACTAGGTGCCCGTCAACGTGAATGCTTAAGGGTTGCAACAAGTCTTCAGGCAATGATACGAGATAGGATTAGAGGACACTGTAGGACGCCATCAACAAGTGTGTAGCAGTGGAAGGGGTAGAACTAGGTGCCCGTCAACGTGAATGCTTAAGGGTTGCAACAAGTCTTCAGGCAATGATACGAGATAGGATTAGAGGACACTGTAGGACGCCATCAACAAGTGTGTAGCAGTGGAAGGGGTAGAACTAGGTGCCCGTCAACGTGAATGCTTAAGGGTTGCAACAAGTCTTCAGGCAATGATACGTGATAGGATTAGAGGGCACTGTATAGGACGCCGTCAACAAGTGTGATGCAGTGGAAGGGGTAGAACTAGGTGCCCGTCAACGTGAATGCTTAAGGGTTGCAACAAGTCTTCAGGCAATGATACGAGATAGGATTAGAGGACACTGTAGGACGCCATCAACAAGTGTGATGCAGTGGAAGGGGTAGAACTAGGTGCCCGTCAGGGTGCAACATGTTTTCAGGCAACGATACGAGATAGGATAATTTAGGGAGAATTGGGAAGTGTCGTCATAATCCGAACTGAAGGACAGGTTTATCCGACTTTAATATTATGTAAATCAGTTTCCTCATGGATATCTCTAAACAAGCACAGTGTCATAATGTATTGCTAGTTTCACTTCATAGGCGTGCGCAGAACTTTTCATTAGGTACCTATGGCTATTGATTGGCATGGCACAGTCTGAAAATAAACTCCGCGATTTTTTTCGATCAGCTTTCACATAGGAAGGCTAAAAATGATTTTGAGGCATACATATTAATCAGAAAAATAGAAAACGTTAATTTTCATATAACTAAGGCTGAAAATTTCCTCGAGGAAATGCCGCGCAGCGAAAGGAAAGTGAAGGAAAACAGAAATAGTGAACACATTACATCAAAAACATTCCTTACATGTCGCGCAGCAAATTTTTGAAAATTCAGTTCTTTGAGGACAGCTGAAATTTTTTTTATTGTTTGTTTTGAACGAGGCTTCAATAAAAATGTGTCAGACGCCTCGTTCAGAACGTCGTGATAAAAACAATTCAATGTCAAATGGTGCTTTCGCAAGAATTTGAATAATGTGTGCTGTAATGAAATATGCTGATTGTATTTGATTGTTGACACTTATTTTATATTATTTCGCACTCACTGCGAAGATGTTACTTTTTAACACTAGGTAGCGAATTGCAACTTTTAATATCGAATGGGAATACGAACAGGTCAAAAATAATTTTACACCGCTGTGTCACATTAGAGAGATATGAAATTTTAATCCAGTAAATTTTTATATTCCAAAACAAATATTATGCCATTATCAGCAGTCTTCAAGTTGAACAGAATTTCGACCTTAAAGCAAATCATAATAACGTAACATATTTTTGGTAATTATTTCTTTCACTGTACCTACACTTAGCACAACTAAAATTGTTCGTTCAATGAATCTGATTGACTGAAAAAATCGCACCATCAGAAGTCGGTACAAGCGATCTCCTTGTCTCACTCTAAGTTACCTCACATTTCAATGATAATAACAAACTTTGATTGGTATGGAACATGACTAGCAGTCATTCAAATTTGTTCGCCGATCAATTTTTTTTTGTGCCGAACTTTGGACAAAGGCGTTAACAAATTGCCATTGTTCTATTATCATGGGACAGTAGATCGACTGAAGATCGTTTTCTAGTCAGATGAATTGACTCGATGATAGATATTTATTCCAAGAAAATGCGATAAGATTAGATCTGATTGATTGTAAAGAAGTAGAAGAATTGAGATATCTTTCAGTTTTCTGTCTCCTATAAGACAATGCGAAGAGCTGTTCTTGACATTATTTATCCACGTACTACAGGATGAGTTGTGTTACCAGCGGCACTGAGTAAGTATTTGCACAAGTTACTTCTAGTACTTGTAAATACCTTGTAACTTGAGAGGTTTAATAACTTTAAGAATAATAGAGGTTGTATTGTCTTTTCTTAATATACAAGTATGTTTACAGGTATCGATTAGGTATCTTCTTTAAAAAGTGTCTAAAGAAGACGATGCAGTAAAATATGAACAGTTTAAAGCCTGTTTCACATAAAGCGCGTTTCGCGTTTTTTTATTGACCCATCAAAACCACCGAAAATTTTACCACCGAAATTTTGAAGCCGCCCCATCTCGTTTGTAGAGAGGTTTTTTCAGTACCGCGCGTGGCGAAAATGACGTCACTATACGTAAACTATAAAATAAACTATAAAATAACACTATAATGTTAATAATATAATAACATCTAATAACATCCACATTGTTACTAACAATAATAATACATTTATATCAACATTCTGTTTTCGACGGCCTCTTGCGTTATAAAAAAAGAAAAAACGCGAAACGCGTGTTATGTAAAACCGCCTATAGGTACCGTACCGTATACAGCAGCACGAATACTGTAACCATAGACATTGTGTCTATGGTGTTGGTCAGTCATGATAATTGGGATTATCATGTCATGTGCTCGTGTAAGGGTTACCCTTGCCGGACGTAGGCCAGTGGTGGGACCACGTCCAAGAGTTAACAACATAGTCGACCAGAGAATAGTGTTAATTTCGCGTCTTTTTCAAAATAAAAATCGCTGCTTTGCCAGAACCATTCACATTACCTCGACGCGGACGCGGCGCCGATTATAAGCACCTTGGTTTCGCCATGATTACATGAGGCAATTGGAAAACAGAATGTTGATATAAATTTATTATTTTTGTTAGTAATAATTTGTGTGTTAATAGATGGAATAATATGCACAGGTATGTAATTATTAACCATATAGTCTTATTTTATACATGACGTAGTCGCACTTGATTGGCTACTAAGTCGTGACGTCATTTTCGCCGCGCGCGTTATTTCAAAAAACCTCCCGACAATCGAGGTGAGGCGGCGAGAAAAAAAAGCCTGCGGCGAAATTTTCGGTGGTTTTGATTGGTCAATAAAAAAGACGCGAAACGCGTGTTATGTGAAAGCGGCTTTACGCAGCTATTTAGCGCAAAGGTGCATTTTTGTAGATTATTGAGCGAGCGAAGCGAGCGACTCCATTTGGCTCTTTTAGCACGGACCTCTGTTTTTTTTTTTGTTTTTTTTTTTTTTTTTTGTTTTTGTATGCTAAAGGAAGCAATAGAAGTCGCACCGTTTCACCGATCGACCTGAAATTTTGCACACATGTAAAGACAACCTTCTCTGTTTGCAGACCCAATTTTTTTTTGAAATCCATCCATTGGTTCATTGTTAAAATAAGTATCTCCTGATAGCCTAAAAAATGAAAATGGTCTTCGAGAAATGTGATCAAACTCATATTTAGCATGGTCAGTAAGACCAACAATGTCACTTATTTTACCAATTTTCAGCCGAATCTGTCAAGAAAGTATGCACTTATTGACATTTTTAATAGCTGTCAGAAATGAAACATTGAAAATGAATGTCTTTCCAATGCAACTGAATCTGATTTGCTTTAGGTACAAGAGTGTTTTGATGGTATGTACACTTTTTTAGTGAAAAGCAGATATTTTTATGTGTATTGAGTTGATCAAATTTGAATAATTCAATTTGGATCATAGTTTCCAACAAATCATTTCGAGTTTTTAAGGACCTTGATTGTCTTTTCGTCAATTCGTAGTTCTGATGGCCGTGCCTCCCGTGTTTCTACTTGGCTGATTTTGCATCCAGGAGGGATTAGAAACATAAGCTCACATTTCAATAATATCATTGAGTGGCGTTTGTTCTCTTCTAGCGTTCACACGTCATTCCAAATCTCTCCTGCATTGTGCTATCTTTTCGTTGATAATTTTGGCAATTTGGTGTACTTTGTGAAGGTATTAGTAAAATTGAATCGCTTTTAAAGCATAGATATTAGGTATCTACAGTTTTTGTCCAGGGGATTGATTATTTCAAATTATTTTCTTCTTGGAAACGTTGGATTTATTCCGTTTCTGAGCTTCTGTCTAGCCTGACATTTCCTTGAAGGTTAGGTATATCTCGGATTACACATTAATGGTGGTCATACAATGACACATTGTTTTATATTGATTCAGTGGATCGTAGTTTGCTTTCAGTTTGACTTAAAATAATGTTTTCTGTGTGTTAACGAACGCATATTCGGTTAATGTTTGCGCACGTGTCGTGCTCGCTCATTCAACGCGTTACAGAGCGTTTTCCTAGTATGTATAGGTAGGTACATAGTTTACACGGGATCTGGAATCAATTATCTATTCCCGCAAATAAGCGATAGGTACGTAAACGAGCCACTTCTGGCAAGATGGCTACTATCAGTCTACAGAATACAGATTAATTTATTTGTTTTTAAATTTCATGTTTCCATAGTGCAGTGAAAAAGAAAACAATTGAAATTTTAGTTATAAGTTTAAATTTTTAGCCATAACAAACAAC
Source organism: Leuctra nigra (assembly GCA_934045905.1). Lineage (NCBI taxonomy): Eukaryota > Metazoa > Arthropoda > Insecta > Plecoptera > Leuctridae > Leuctra > Leuctra nigra. The sequence goes on from OW203765.1 coordinate 32,656,028, forward strand.
TATAGCAAATATTTATATTTATATTCAATGATAGCCGCCATTTATACCTATTACCACAATAGCCACCAGAGTGCAGTCGTGCTCGTGTTCTATGTTTTCTCGAATACCTACCTACCATTCGTTAGCACAGCAAGATGAACGCACCGGCGTTTCTAGATGCTCGACAAACTGGACCGGTCGAGTTGCACATCCAGTGATGATTCCAGGCATACCCAAGAGGGGTTAAAAGCCCCCCCACCCCCCGGAGATTTTTAAAACGAAGTTAAATTATAAAACTTATAGAAATTGTGTAAACATTGAGTAAAACAGTGTTTTAATACGTACATATTTTGTTTCTTCTATTGAAATTTTAGAGAAAAATCGCGAAATGTCGGTGTTTTGCATTGATCATGTTAATTGTTTTTAAACAAATTAAATATTTCTGCTGAGAACCGTGTAAATTTAATCCAGAAATTTAAAAATTTCGATAGACTCGCATAACGCCAAAAGATACCCTTCTTGGTTTTTATGTGTACTTTGTGAGTCTGAAAATGTGTGTCCTCTTTTTTATTTGCAGTGAGTCCTAAATGCTTATACGAGTATTGAAGGTTGGCTTATGCCTGCATAATTTGTAGTGCCCACCCTAAAACTTTGATTTGCTTCCCTCTTGTGAAAATTTCTGAAATCATCACTTTGCATTATAATCTTGTTGCATTGACGTCACTCAAAGTCATGCCATCTGACACACGTGGCATTTAGGTAGGAAATCATGAGGACTTCCAAACCAAAACAAATCATCTTCTTGGTCCTTGTGACAATATCATTCACCAATGCAAACGCTTCTTGTTCTCCCCGTTCACCCTTCATGAACCTCGGACCATATATTTTCTAGGTGATTTCGGTGATACAAAGCGTTCGTAGTTATAACAAAACCATAACGTCAATTCATTGTTTTCAATTTTTAGTACAAGATGGTGACATCATGTAAGGGAAGTCTCCTCTAATTTAATTAATGTATATTCGTAAATAACAACACAAATAATAATCACAAACACTTACTTGAGAAATAGAACATTTTCATTCATAAAATTCAATTTCAAATGTCATGGGACATTTTGGCGGGAAAAACGGCGTGTAATGAGAATCTGGGTTGTGATGTCATTCTTAAGTCCACAACAATGTATTACCATGGTGATATGCTTTGTTGCCATGGCAACATATGAGTTATAACGTCCATATCAATTTACCTGTTTTAAAGTTAGAAGAAAAATATCAAACGTTGTAATTGTAAATCAATTCCGAGAGAACTTATAGAACCCACAACAAAATTAATAACATATCTGTATTCAGCAACGTCTCCCCTACCATAATAATACAACTAGGAAAACGCTCTGAGTAACGCGTTGATGAGCGAGCACGGATACGCGCAACACCTCGAACCGAAATTCTGTTTATCGAAAATGTCCCAATTCCTAAAATATTGGTCCCAATAACCACGCAATGTTTTAACTTAAGTTGATCGATTAAACCTTTGGGATTGAACGATTCCTTGTTAATTTTCAAAAATCACAGGATCTCGTTTTAAACGGTCATCAGTTTCATATACGTTTGAAAGTTTCTGCTCTAACAACCTTGAACTGAAGATTCGTAGATGCCGTGAAATGTGAAATTAGAGAAATATGACAGCCAACACGCAAAATAGACCACATTTTAAATTATCTTGTTGGCTCTGCTTTTCAAAAAATTTCATATGCAATACCGTGATCCTCATAACTATTAGTGTTTTGATACATTGTTGAAAAACACTAATAGATATGAGGATCACGGTACTGCATATGAATTTTTTTGAAAAGCAGAGCCAACTAGATAATTTAAAATGTGGTCTATATCCGTAAACTGTCAATAACTTTTGAATTTAAACACAGTTTAGTCTGAAAATTGTCAAAAATACTGATAATGTTGAACCCAATGACCATGCAAATTTTTAAGTTGATCGGTCATACAGTTCTGGTTTAAATTTCAAAAAGCACATGAAATATTTTTTTAATTTTTAACCAATGGGAGGATTTGGCTGAAAATTTGTAAAATAAGAGACAATGTTGGTCTTAATGACCATGCAAAATATAAGGTTGATCACATTTGTCGAAGACCATTTTCATTTTTCAGCCTATCAGGAGATGTTTATTTAAATTTTAACCAATCAATGGATTTCAAAAAAAAATTGGGTCAGCAAACAGAAAAGGTTGTCTCTACATGTGTGGAAAATTTCAGATCGATAGGTGAAACGGTGCGACTTCTATTGCTCCAGATAGCAGCCAAAGTAAAAAAAAAAAAAAAAAAAAAAAAAAAAAAAACAGAGGTCCGTGTCAAAAGAGTCAAAAGGAGACGCTCGCTTCGCTCGCTCAATCAGTGATGATTTATTTTGTTGTAAGGCCGATTGCGATCTTTTAATCCAAGCTAAGACAAACATTTATGGTGATTAAATGCCAATGTTAATCTGCTTTTAGAGATTTAGAATATTGCAAAACAAGCAATAAATGGCAGTACTAGGAAAGCAATCTGTGTACCGCATGCTATCAACAGACCTTGGAACTGAAACATCAAGATAGCACTGGTAAAACAAATAAAAATTATTTGCATATATTTGCAAATGTTTCAAGATTAGGTATAGAATAAAATGTCCTTACTAGGAAAAAGCTTAGTGTAACGCGTTGATGAGCGAGCATAGATAATTGTTCAACATCCCCAACCAAACACGATACACGATACAACACAATTCGATTTTCTTTGCAACTTTCCAATCTCCATATAAACACTTTGAGCCCTACACACCTAAATCGCAGATTTATATAGCACGGTGCTACTTAGAACCGTGCTATATCGTAAGACGCCTGGGTAAGCGAACGGGAATCGAACGGTTCGTCAGAGCGTTTTTTTTTATATTTGTCTTCACACTAACATAATTTTAAGAAATCAGATAGCAGCGAATATTTAGTCTAGTAGGCTGTAATGGCCAATGGGTCGCTACTATCTGAGTTGTTTTAAAATTCTTCAGTGGGAAGACAAATTTACACACACACAAAACTGGAAGAACAGTGCGTTTCCCGTTCGCTTACATAGTAGTATCACCGACCTTGAACTCAGCACCATCGTAGCACCAACATTTGAGCACCAACACGTAGCATCTGAGACAATGTTGGTTGCAATGACTAGGCAAACTTTCAAATTGATCGGACCAACCAATCGGATGATTTAAACCAATCAACGGAATTCGAAAAATAGGGTCTGCCCAGACTTACATGTGTTTGTACATGTGTGCAAATTTTCAGCACAATCGAAGAAAAAATTTAACTCGTACACTCTAAATATGATTGAGTGGAAATCGCTCAAAAATGAGTTAATTCCACTCAAAAATTGTTAAAATACCGTATAGTTATGATAGTTATAGTATTTTTCAATTATGGTAATTTTAATTTTTCTGTATACCTTACCTTTTCAATTTAATTTTAAACAACTTCATAATTAATTTCATGTATTTTATATTGATAGTTATTCTGTGTTTGTACAACCTTTGTTAATAAGGCAGACTTTATTTCTCTCAATAAAGATATATATATATATATATATATATATATATATATATATATATATATATATATATATATGATTATGGTGCACTTTGGTGCACTTTCCATCCTTTTTGAGTGGATTTCACTCTTTCAAATTTAGCGTGTATATCGTTAGTAACGGAATTACAAAACAAAAAAACATTAAAACAGAGGTCCGTTCCAAATGAGCGCAAAGGAAACGCTCTCTTCGCTCGCTCAAAAATACCGAGAGAAAGAGCATTTAGCATTTAGCATTTAGCATTTTTGTTGTATGACTTACATCGTTTATATAATCATTTTTATAAGACTACAAGGTAATAATTATAAATTATAGGAATAGAAATTATGGGAGTCAATTTGAGTACTTGGATGATACCATTACCTTGGATGATACCCACGAGTGTATGGCACAGTAGTGGTTTTATGCCGGTTTTGGGCCAAGCGGCAGAGGCGGAGGCGGAGACTTGGAGTGAGAGCATAAGGACTAGGTAGTAGGTAGGTAGGACTAGGTAACCACTAGGTAGTATAGAAGCCAGACTTGTACTCTAAGATGAATACCACTTGGCGTAATATAAGGGGTTCTAGATATTTTGCTATTTAGGTGAAAAATATAGTACCATTGGAAACATCTACTGTAGTGGGTTTATTCCGCTTTTGGGCCAAGCGGCGGAGGCGGAGAATTAGAGTGACACCATAAGGAGCACCTTTTCAACCACTGTATAGAAACCACTGTATTAGTCAAGGACAAGATGGCGTCTGAGCAACAGACCTTGGAATGTTCTAATTGCTTAAAACGTATACTGCAAAGTGATCAGGCCATCAAGTGTGACAAACATTGTGGAGCAATATTTCACCTTAAGTGTTCATATCTTTCTGAAATAGAATTTAAGGTGATTTCCTCCAAGGAATGCATTAAATGGGTCTGTAAAGTCTGCACATGGGCACCTATAACCCCACTTCAGACTGAGCAGATAAAAGCACCAATTCCTACAGTGAATCCAGTTTCAGGGATACGCAAGAATCTTAGAAACAAACCTGGGAAAACTACTATGGGAAGGATTGACACTAATAGTTCTTCGTCAGCTGCCCAGACTGCTTTGGATTACGATCATGCCGATGTCTATGCAGAAGGTACAGTTTCAGTAACCCAGACAGCTTCGGGTTCTAAGCTAGCTGAAGTTTTTGCACCAGGCACAGTCTGTGAAGAAACAGGGGACATATTTGATCTGCCAGACTCGACGGCCTTAGCTCACTGCATTTCAGGTGACGTTCATCTAGGTCAGAAACCGGTTTCCAATTGTCGAACCACTCAAGGAATCTAACCTGCAAATTGGAGATTGTGCCCCGGTACTTACAAAAACCAGGTTGATCTTCAATCTTGTGACAAAAAGCTTGTACGCGGACAAACCTGATGAAGAGAATTTGGAAGTTTGCATTAAAAATATGATTGATTACTGTCAAGCTAACGGAGTGAAATCTATTGGAATGTCAAAAATCGGGTGTTTCCGAGACAGAATCGAGTGGCCGAATGTAAAACGCATGCTAGAAGAAGCTATCATTGGAACTAACATAGCAGTCATTATCCGTACACTACCAAGAAGAAAACATCGAGGCAAAGGACGTGGAAACCTACAGAAACCTGGCTAACGCCAGATCATCATGACAACGAAATATTTCCTGTATCAGAGTATCAAGTATTCAGACGGGATAGAGGGAGCCGGGGTGGTGGAATAGCCATATGTGTGAAAAAGGAACTCTCAGCCCACATTAATTCATCAAGTGCTACAGCTGAACTACTCTGTGTGACAGTTATTCTACAGGACAATATAAAAGTTCAGGTGATTGGTGCTTATAATCCCAACAGGAATGACTATACCTTGATGGAGGAACTTCATACAACTCTATTAGACTTAAAGTGCAACACTGACTCGACGGCTCACACAGTCATAGGAGGAGATCTAAACCTCCCTGATGTTGAGTGGGACAGTGATAACCCAAGTGGGCAAAATCATGCGCAGTTACTTGTAAATTCATTGCAAAGTAATTTTAATATTATACAAACTGTTAAGGAGGGCACGAGGACCAAAACAGATGGAAGTTCTAATATTCTGGATGTTATCCTTGTTCAACCACCTGAAATATGGTGGGACACAGAAGTTGTCCCAGGTATTAGTGACCACGACGCAGTCATCCTTGAACTCACCCCATTGCACACGATTCCCAAGATGGAGCCCTTAACATCATGGCAGTACAAGAAAGCTGACCGACGTGGCCTTGGAGAGTTCCTGAGATGCAATTTTCTTGCTTGGAAATCAGATAATATTACGATAAATGAAAAATGGGAGTCGTTTAAGAAAATCATCATGCAAGCAAGAGACAAGTTCATTCCGCACAGAGTAATTAAGAAGAACAGTGATCCCATCTACTATAATGATAAAGTGAAACATCTGAAGAAAGAAGTTCAGAGAGCCTACTCACATCGCAAGCGGTCCCATGCTGACAAGGCACGTTTCAAGACCCTTTCAAACAAGTTGATTGAAGCCAAGAGATTCTGCTATGACAAATATATGGCTAACTTATTGATGGAAGATGGAGCCCCAATAACGAATTGGAAGAGGTTTTACAGCTACATCAATAGCAAAAAATGCAGCTCAAGATCGATACCAGCAATAAAACTGAACAATAAGATACTAACAACAAATCTAGACAAAGCCAACGCTCTCAACGACTTTTATGGAAATGTTTTCTCAACGAAGAACCATAGAGCTCCTTCCATTGTTGGAGATAATTCGAATCCCCTGGTGATTAGTACTCATGGAATATGGGATGTTATTAAAAATCTAAAACCTGGAACTACTGCTGGTCCAGACGGTATCACAGGAGATCTACTAAAAACTGCAGGATCGGCAGGACTAGACTATCTACATATAATTTTTTCACAATCGATAGAAGAAAGCACCCTACCCACCGATTGGACAATGGCAATTGTCTCGCCAATACACAAGGGTGGTAGTAAGAGCTCCGTTTCCAACTATAGGCCTATAAGTCTAACTTGTATTCCATGTAAAATACTTGAGAAGATAATTGAAAAACAAATCAGGCAAATCCTAGACGAAACTCAATTCTTCACAAGAAGTCAATTTGGCTTCCGACCTCACTACTCTTGTGAGGCTAGTCTCGTGGGTCTTACACAAGACCTAGTTCAAGAAGTGGACTTCAGAGCAAAGCAAGTTGATGCCATCCTAATAGATTTTGCCAAAGCATTTGATTTAGTGCCACATGACCTCCTTATGGAAAAGATATCCCAACTAAATCTTAACAAGGAGGTCATTAAGTGGATATGGAGCTTTCTAAATAACAGAAAGCAAGTAGTAAGGATTGAAGGAGAAATCTCCCTGCCAATTACAGTGACATCAGGAGTACCCCAGGGAAGTGTTCTCGGTCCACTCCTCTTCTTGATCTTTATGAACGATCTTCCACAGTGTATCTTGCACTCCAAATTGCGGCTGTTCGCAGACGACTGTATAATCTACAGGACTGTCAACAACACCAATGACTGCGGGCAGCTCCAGGAAGACCTCGAAGAACTAGCCAAGTGGGTGGACCTGAATCAGATGCGAATCAACATCGATAAGACCATCAAGATGTCATTCAGCACTAGGAAAACACGGATACAGTACCAGTACCAGCTTGGGAACCTACCAATTGATCCCACAAAGGATGCTAAGTACCTAGGAGTGTGGCTGTCTGATGACCTGAAGTGGAATAACCACATTGATGTAACTTCAAAGAAGGCATCCAAATCACTGCAGTTCGTCATGAGGAACCTCAAAGGTGCAGCAAAGAAGGCAAAGGAACTGGCATATCTCACCCTTGTTCGTCCACAGATGGAATATTGTGCCAGTGTGTGGAGTCCATATACCATGGTGAATAAACACCAGCTGGATATGGTACAGAGGAGGGCTGCACGGTATGTTGAGAGTTCATTCGGAAACTCTCCTGGCCCCACTGAACTCATAAAATCACTGAAGTGGGAGTATCTGGAAGACCGGCGAGACGCATCCAGAGCTATCGCTATATACAGGGCTTACTGCCATGAAGAGGCTTGGGAGGAGCTAGGTGAGCTACTGCAGAGACCGAATTACACCGCGAGAGGAGACCACACCGAGAAAATTCGTCTGTTGCAGCCGCGAACAGACACTGGCAAGTTCTCTCTCGCAGCGCATGGGATCAGATTGTGGAACAACCTGCCTGCCAGCGTCGTGGAGCCACTTCCCCAGAACAATAAAGAATTGAGGAAGAGGATGAAGTCCATTATTCCGACATGAACTTATAAAACTACAACAACCGACGAATAAGTGCACTTAAGAACATTGACTATTATTAATAATTGAAACATGTATAGTAGCATTAGTCAAAGTTGTATCAATCAATAAATAATAAAAAAAAAATAATAAAAACATACCACTTGGCGTAATATAAGGGGTTCTAGATATTTTGCTATTTAGGTGTATCATATAGTATCATTGGAAACATATCTACACATTCAGGAAGGCTGCACTAAGCGAGAAACTTCATATTGCAAACCATTGCGGCTTTCTTCTAATAAGATGGAATATTCTAATTGTATGATTTCCGACATACCCTCAAATTCTGATAATAAGGAGTCTATAATAAGAGACGCATCAAATTACAAACCAATGGCTTTTTCTAATAAGATGGAGAATTCAAATATATATCTGTATCACCTCAACGTACGCAGTCTCAAGAACAAACGTGATAAATTACCTGATCATTTGAAAACATTGAACAGGAAGATTGATTTCGTGTTAATCTCAGAGCATTGGCTTACGGACATCAAGGATTGCTCATTACAAGATTATTCAATGGCATGCTGTTTTAAAAGAAATATTAAGAAACGGGGTGGTGTTTGTATCCTCGCGCGCAATGGAAGCGGCTTCAGATACGAAGTTCGCCAGGATCTAAATAAATGGGCAATTGAACAATGCTTTGAAGTAGGTGTGATAGAGGTGCTTCATCCCGTAAATATCATTTTAGTTGTGATATATAGAGCCCCTGGATATGGACGAAAGCTTCAGTGTTTCTTAGAAACGTTAGTTGGATTTTCAAAAAGCATACTTCAAACAAAAAAGGAGGTAGTGATATGCGGTGATTTCAATATCGATGTCATGACTGATAAGCATTGCAAAGCCTTTCAAAGCTCTTTAGACAAGGTAAAAATCACGATACTTAACTTCAAGCCAACGCGGATAGTCGAAACTAAAAAGGGTGGTATTTCAAAAACTGCAATTGATAACGTCATCACGAATTCCGGGCGAGTGAGATTTATTAAAAACATTGATACTCGTCGCAAAGAGGATGCTCGTGGTTTTACCGATCATCATGGGCAACTGTTTGAAATCGCAACCGAAGATGAGTCCATGTAGAGGACCAGCCATATGAGAAGATTGCTCCTCTCGATTTCGACTGCTTCCCGGATGGTGCGGACAGTGCTCGACGGAGGCGAGGAGCCTCATCGTCTCGAAATCGATGGAAATCGATACTATTCAAGTGTTAAGAATAATTGCAACTTGCAATTGCAACTGTTTTTAATATACTAATTAAAATGTAAAAATAAACTGTTTTTTGATAAGAAAAATATATCTTGTGATCTTTGTCGCCCAGCTCCAAGTCCTGTATTAAATCCGATCCGAACTGCTGAAAAATAGCATTAACGTTCAGGTTGAACAGCAAGTGGCATGATAAGCAATCTTAGTTGACTACCTAGACTGGTTTTAAGTCATTCCTCTACACAGTATCGTTAGCAGCAGTGAGTTCTGCAAACACGGCTGATGTTTTGAGACAACGCACTCTACAAAGTCTGTTTAAGCCAAATCCCAAGCAGTAAAACTTTGTGATCGGCTAAAGCTGGCTTGTTCGGGTGTAATAAAGCATGACATGGCACATACTATGAAAATAACCGCTGCGTGAAGCAATGGCGTCATAATCTAGCACGCCCTCTAAACCTATAGCCTCCGCCTCCACCTCCGCCGCTTGGCCCAAAACCGGCATAAAACCACTACTATGGCGTCAAAAACAGGCACACAGTATACTTTTGGCCGCTTTCACATAAAGCGCGGAAAGCGGAAAGCATATTCCATTTCTTCTATTAACCAATCACAAGTCTGCCGCGAGCTGTTTCTGGAGGCCTATTCCTGAATAAAGTGAGAGTGAGTATGAGAAAAAATAGTGAGAAAGTCTGTATCAATCAGCCAATAGAATCTGAGCCTGCTATGGATTCCTATTGGTTGGTAACAACATTCACACTTTTCTTTTCTTGTCCACTGACCTTACACGTGTGCAAAATTTAAGTTCGATCGGAAACACGGTACGTGATCTGTATACGGCAGCGAGTATTTTGTCTGGCAAAGACTTATAAGCTCTCTGAAGAAGTGTATAATATACATGTTATGTTCTGACAGCTTTTACATTAGTAAAATGAATGATATATTAACAGTAAATAATGCTCAATTTCGAATTATATATTCGAACATTTTCTACTCCAAGGCCCGGTTATTAATACTCTGCTACATCAGTCAGCTACTTTAGTGGCGATTCTAGGAATATCATTGGTTGTTGACATGGCAATCGAGTCCTAATCAATCGTTTGAAATTTAGCAGAGTACCTATTAAAAAACTGGCCCTAAAGGGTGTTCACGACTCCAATTCCGTCGCAGTTTCAGATTGTAAAAACGTTAGAATTCACAAAAAGAAAAAAATGAACAGAGGTAATTGCCAAAAGATCGAAAAGGAGACGCTCGCTCAATTTAAAACAGTAGAGGGAAAGATGGACGCTTTTTGCACTCTTTTTACTTTTTTGCTCGGATCGTCTTGAGAGAGAATTGGTGGAAAGTTGAACATTTTTGGGTACTTAATAATTCCTCCTGTAGATTAAACGAAGTGTTAATTATTTTTATATAAGATGTAAACTAAATGGCATATTTGAGCGAGCGAAGCGAGCGTCTCCTTTTGGCTCATTTGGCACGGACCTCTGTTTTTTTTTTTTTTTTTTTTTTTTTTTCTGTTACTGACGATATACAGGTCAGAGTTTTTCTTCGATCGAGCTGAAATTTTGCACACGTGTTTGGACATTCTCTGGGCGTTGGAGATCCTAATTTTTTTGATATCTACTGATTGGTTAAAATTTAAATAAACATCTCCTGATAGGTGGAACAGTGAAAATGGTCTTCGACAAATCTGATCAAACTCATATTTTGGCTATACATGTCTAGAGTTTTTCCTCGATCGAGCTGAAATTTTGCACACATGTAGAGACAACCTTTCTTGTTTGCTGACCCCTAATTTTTTTGAAAAAAATTGATTGGTTAAAATTTAAATAAACATCTCCTGATGGTAGGTTGAAAAATGAAACTGGTCTTCGATAAATCTGATCAAACTCATATTTTGGCTATACAGGTCAGTGTTTTTCTTTGATCGAGCTGAAATGTTGTACACATGTAAAACCAACCTTCTCTGTTTGCGTACCATAATTTTTTTTGAAATCCATTCATTGGTTAAAATTTAAATAAATATCTCCTGATAGGCTGAAAAATGAAAACGGTCTTCGATAATTCTGATCAAACTCATATTTTGCATGATCATTAAGACCAATATTGTCTCTTATTTTACAAAATTTCATCCCAATCAGTTAAGAACGTATGAACTTATTGACATTGTTAATATCTGTCAGTAATGAAGTATCGAAATGAATGTTTTCCAGTGCCAATTGAATTGATTCTGATTTGCTTTATGAACCAGGTGCTTAGATGCTATTTTAAAGTTTCGATGAAAAGCATAATACCTACTTTTAAGTTGATATCATAATCAGTGCTCGAAGAAGGCCGGTATGGGACGGTATGATATACCGGTACTTCTTTACACATTTGATTTCATATCGTTACTTATCAGAAAAACGGAATGCTTAAAATCAGATATTCTTGGAAATTTACGTAATTTTAGATTCTAATTTACTCGTATTTCATGGTTATCTTTTGACTGCATATTTCAAGCATAACTGTGAACTATGAACATCCACTACAAGATACAGTAAAATTCATTATTTAATTTAGTCGTTTCATCAAGGTAAAAGACTAATTAGTGGAGTAAAGATGTCTAAAATTAGTGCATTTGTGATACCTTTCGTGAAAATTGGTACCCTTACTAATTCGAGTATGAGGAATCCAAAAATCAATGGCACCAACCTAAGAAATTAATACTTTCTGCGTTATTAGCATAATTAGCATAATTAATAAACATAGATAAAAAATATATATAATTTTATAATATGGTCTTTATGAGTATCCATCGAAAGCACGTCATGTCTACAATCCATATAAATCATAAAAAGTTAATTTTTTTCATTCACATAATAATTAACCGTATAATTAAATATTATATAAAAATCGCCATTCAACAAAAAGCTTAAAATGATCCTCTCAGATTTTGATAAAACTTGGTAGCATTAGTCACAAGCCCAAAGTAAAACATACGTATTTTTTGGTTTGTCCATTTATTGAGTATTTTTGGATTTCCAGGCCATCAAATAATCAAAATTTTGGTTTCCAAATTCCTTCACTTGAACTGTTCTGACTTTTACGCCGTTCAAGTCAGAAGATTCGTCTTTTTTAAATTTGGTTAAACTAATTATTTGGTACTTATTATAGTATGGTCATTTAAGGGGGAAAAAGTCAAAATTTTGGCTTCCAAAATGCCTATTCACAAAAACGGATTTCTTCTAATTTTCAATGCATTATGATGAAATATGGGTTAAATGTACACAAGAAAGGAATTTTGTTATCAAATCAATGGCCAATGGGTACTTAATGTCAAAACACTTTTCTGTGTTAAGGAAGGGGGGGGGGGGGGCATGATAAATTCAGACTCATTTCTTAAGGGGGGTGAGGACGAATTTCCCAATATTCAGGGTTATTTGTAGGGTGACCAAATATCAATTATTTGTATTCTAGAAATTACGATCGAGAGAAACAAAATGATGACCCTCCCCCCCCCCCCCCCGCTCCATGTGGGTACACGGCGCACGGTTTGCACGGAGCGCATATATGGAGAGAAATATTAGTTTATGAAAGAAAGGAGTAGGGGGAAGCTATAAATGTACAACACACATATGACAACACAAAATACGTTTTTGTGAATAGGCATTTTGGAAGCCAAAATTTTGACTTTTATCCCCCTAAATGACCATACTATAATAAGTACCCAATAATTAGTTTAACCAAATTTAAAAAAGACGAATCTTCTGACTTAAACGGTGTAAAAGTCAGAACAGTTCAAGTGAAGGAATTTGGAAACCAAAATTTTGATTATTTGAGGGCCTGGAAATCCAAAAATTATCAATAAATGGACAAACCAAAAAATACTTATGTTTTACTTTGGGCTTGTGACTAATGCTACCAAGTTTTATCAAAATCTGAGAGGGTCATTTTAAATTTTTTGTTGAATGGCGATTTTTATAAAATAAATAATAATGCGCTTAATTATTATGTGAATGAAAAAATTTAACTTTTTATGATTTATATGGATTGTAGACATGACGAGCTTTCAATGGATACTCATAAAGACCATATTATAAAATTGTATATATTTTTTATCTATGTTTATTAATTATGCTAATTATGCTAATTACGCAGAAAGTATTAATTTCTCAGGTTGGTGCCATTGATTTTTGGATTCCTCATACTCGAATTAGTAAGGGTACCCATTTCTACGAAAGGTATCACAAATGCACTAATTTGCCATTATATAGGACATCTTGACTCCACTATAATCTAACTAATGACATGACAATGGTTGTCAGTGAAATTCTGGAATCTGGACCCTCATCTAATATCGTACCCCCCCCCCCCCCCCCCCCGCACGTGGTATTCTTATGTTACCATACCGCCACTATTTAATTCCTACTTCGAGCACTGATCATAATCAATTGAATATTGCTTTCTTAACATGTATGCAGATGACATGGTTGTCTCAATTCAGGGTGTTAGTGTTGAAGAAATGGTAGAGAAAATGAATCGAGAACTAGGAAACATAGCTGAGTGGCTGTGTGTAAATAGACTTAAACTTAATGTTACAAAGTCTAAAGCTATGTTTATTGGTGTAGGCAAGTACCGTAATTGTAAAATCAAAACTGTAGACCCTAATTTAAAAATTGTAATTGAATCTGAAGAAGTTGAACTGCTTGGTGAGTTTAAATATTTAGGTATATTGTTGGACGATCAATTAAATTTCAAGGCACATATGGAATACATGGTAAAGAAAATTAGAAAAAAGGTTGGCTATTTGAGAAGAATAGGAGGGAGGTTATCTATGTGGACAAGAGAAGTTGTGTATAATACGATAATCAAGCCACACTTTGAATACGGTGCAACGGTGGTGTTCCATGCGTACAAAAATGATATCTGCAGACTTCAAGTGCTACAGAACAAAGCCATGCGATGCATAATGAGATGCAAGAAAGAGACCAGAGTGCAATTAATGTTAAATACATTAGGATGGTTAAGTGTCAGTGACACTATATTATTGTGAGTATTAGTTTTTATCTATAAAATCAAAACAGGCAGGATGCCAGAGTATCTCAGTAAAAAGTTTCAATCAGTTAATGAGCTGTATACAATTAATACCAGGGGAGCATTGAAAGGAAACAGCGTTCAGAGGTTTTGCAAAAGTAATAAATGGAAAGGGTCTGTATTTAATGACGGGTCGAGGATATACGATAGTTTGCCTGTTGATGTAAGGTCTGTTGAAAGTGTAAATTGTTTCAAATCAAAATGTATGGATTGGTTAAGGAAACGTAATGTATAAGAGTTATAATATTGTATGTGTATACTAATGGCTTCTGAGCTAACAAATAAATAATAAATAAATAAATAAATAAATAAATAAATTCAATATGGTTGTATATGTTTTCTGTGCGTTGTGTACGCATTTCCGGTTCGAGAATTTGCACGTACTCGTGCTCGCTCATCAACGCGTTACACTGAGCGTTTTCCTAGTAGAACAAAATGATCAATCAATCAAAATTACCAAACATTGCCAGCTTATACACGTGAGTGTCATTTATAAACGTATTTTCACTTAACAATACGGGTTTTGTTTTAGATCCCTGGTTACGTCATCACTCGAGCGAGATTATTAAGATTTGATTTCGTTTCGTTCTCAAAGAGATTTGGTGAGTATTATCAAATGTAAAAGAAAGATGCCTACTATAATGTTAACGTTTATTATTTTCAAGTTGCTCAACAGAAAAACTGTGCACTGTAGAATATTAGTATCGTGTATTTATCCTCTGTACTTATATTGCTTTCAGTAAATCAACATGGAGTCAACGTCAAAGATTAGGTGCGATGTGTGTGCCAAATCGTTTAGCAGAAGTGATGTATTGAAACGGCATAAACGTTCAATTCATGGTGACTTGAAATATAACTGCGAGCGGTGTAACGCCACCTTCAGTCGGCCCGACAATTTGACAAGACACCAGGAATTAGGGAAATGCTCTGTAAAATGTCGTGTGAAAACAACGGATAGTGATCGAGCAGTAGCATCAACTTCGAGTCACGTTTCTCATGACGTAATACGTGACGTAACACACGACGCAACGCACGTCGAGGCGATGCAAGTAGATGAAGTTGCAACAAGCCAATTTGCTGTAACCGACGATGCAACCTCGTCAACAGCTGGAGGTGAACCAACTTGTACAACCACTGAAGCGTTCAATTCAATTGTAAAAACAAGAGAATTTAAGTCAACAAATTTCGAAGGGTGTGACCCTGTTGAAAATAGTTATCGGGATGTACTCCGTTGTCTCTCTGACCAACAGAAGGGCGTCATAGAAGCTTTAGAAGTCGATGTAAAGCAAATGAAGGGTGTTAAGTGGTATGTTTGTGTGTATGTACAATTCTCACGTAGAACTGCCGAGGACGAAGAAGTACTCACAGCACCGTGTTTTAGAAGTAAAAACTCGATTTTATTGAGTAACATGGATGATTTTGATACTCAATATAATCAGGCATTTGCTTCTATTGCTAAAGCTTGTCAAAACTACCAGGCAGAGGGATCGTCCTGGAAAGTCGATCGAGTTAAATATTTAGAATTAAACTCAGCTTTGTATGCCCCGCTTGCTGGTAGTAGTTATCTGCAATTGCCAATAAAACTCAAGAACACTAAAGCAATTATAAACATAAAAAATGAAGATAAAAAATGTTTTCTATGGTCGGTTTTGGCGAAGCTGTATCCTACAAAGAATCATCCTGAGCGTGTAAACAACTATACAGCGTATGAATCTGAGCTAGATATGACCGCCGTAGAATACCCAGTTTTAATACCAAAAATTAGTGTATTTGAGAAAAACAACGATATTTCTGTAAATGTATATGGTTTTGATGATGACGATGTTGTATATCCAATCCGAATCTCGGATGGAGTTAGTGATGGTTGCCGACACCATGTAGATTTATTATATATTTCGAATGAAGAAAATAGTCATTATTATTTCATAAAAAATTTTAATCGTCTCCTTCACTCTGCTACAAAACACGAACATAGAGCGTATTACTGTAACAGATGCCTGCATCGCTTTTCCTCCGAAAAATTGCTTCTTAATCATCACACCCTGTGCAATATGCATAGTCCCCAAAGAATTAAAATGCCTGAAAAGGGCAAGAATTTCATGTCATATAAAGAGAATGGCTTCTCACACAAAACGCCATTTGCAATTTATGCCGACTTTGAGTGTTTTGTTAGAAAGATTAGTGGATGCAAACCTGGAGAAGCCCATTCCTATACTGAAAAAACAGCTCTTCATGATCCTTCGGGGTACGCATATTTAGTAGTTGATGCCCAATCTAAGCCTGTCGGTCCCCCTAAAGTTTACAGAGGCGAAAATGTAGTTGAGCATTTTCTAAAATCTTTGCTAAAGGAAGAGAAGCGTCTGACAAAGAAGATGAGGGATCCCATTCGTTTAAAAATGACAGAGAGTGATACAATCAAGTTTAATGAAGCAATCATGTGTTCATTTTGCAACAAGCTCCTGGGCAACGATCGGGTGAGAGATCACGATCACATGACGGGCAAGTTTCGTGGCGCCTCTCATAACAAATGTAATTTACATTCACCGCAGGCCCGTTATATTCCAGTCTTTTTTCACAATCTCCGTGACTATGATTCTCACCTGATCATGCAAAGTATTGGAAAATCCAAGAAACGCATCACAGTTATTCCCAAAAATATGGGGAAATATATATCATTTTCTTTGGGTAGTTTACGGTTCCTTGACTCTTTTCAGTTCATGAGTGCATCACTTGATTCACTTGTGAAAAATCTTGTTGATTGTGGGACGGATAAATTTACAATATTAAGGGAATATTTCGATGATGATTCTCTTCCACTTGTTTTACGAAAAGGTGTTTACCCATACAATTATGTTGATTCTGAGGAGAGATTGCATGACCGTGAGTTGCCACCGAAACACAATTTCAAAAATGATTTGACAGGAGACGATATTTCCGATGATGATTATTGTCATGCATTAAATGTCTGGGATTGGTTCAAAATGACAAACATGGGCGATTACCACAATTTCTACGTTAAAACAGACGTACTTCTCCTTGCAGATGTTTTTGAAAACTTTCGCACTATATGCTTGAAAAATTATAAGATTGATCCTTGCCATTGTTACACAAGTCCCGGAATGAGCTGGCAAGCGTGTTTGAAATATACCGGGACGACTTTGGAATTACTTACAGATTTAGACATGCATTTATTCATTGAGGAGGGTATTCGAGGTGGGGTTGCAATGATATCGCATCGTATGTCAGAGGCCAATAATAAATATATGACTGAATACGACCCCGCAAAACCCTCTAAACACATAATGTATTGGGATTGCAACAATTTGTATGGGGTCTCCATGTCTGAATACCTTCCTCAAAATGAATTCAAATGGGTGGCTTCAGAGGATTTCAAAAACATCGACTTTGAAAAGGTGGCTAATAATTCGGAAATAGGTTACATTTTAGAAGTAGATCTAGAATATTCGAAAGAGCTCCATGAATCACACAACTCATTGCCCGTCGCTCCTGAAAGGGTGGCCATCCCCTATGAAAATCTTTCACCTTACTTGCAGCGTCTCATGAGAGAGTTGAAAATGAAGCAAAGTAATATGAAGAAGTTGATTCCAAATCTGAACAACAAGGTGAAATATATCTTGCATTATCAAAATTTGACACAGTATCTCTCTCTCGGTTTAAAATTAACTAAAATTCACCGAGTGCTTCAATTTCGACGGAGTCCATGGCTCAAGCCTTACATTGATTTCAACACAGAACAGCGCACGAAAGCAAAAAATGACTTTGAGAAAGATTTTTTTAAGCTGATGAATAACGCCGTTTTCGGAAAAACTATGGTAAATGTTAGAAAAAGAGTGAATGTCACACTCGCCAATAATGAAAAACAAATAAAAAAGTTGATTGCTTCACCTGGTTTCGAATGTTTCGAAATATTTACGGAAGACCTCGTCGCTGTTCAGTCAAAACGAGTAACTCTTGAACTCAATCGTCCCATTTACGCTGGTTTTGCAATTCTTGACCTAAGCAAAACTGTTATGTACAAGTTCCATTATAATTACATTCAAAAGAAATATCAAGATAAGGCAGTATTACTGTTTACAGACACCGACAGTTTGGCGTATGAGTTGACAACTGAAGATGTGTATAAGGACATGGAACAGGACGCTCATCTGTTCGACACTTCTAACTTTCCCCAAGATCATTTCCTATTTAGCAACACCAATAAGAAAGTCCTGGGGAAAATGAAGGACGAGATGGGTGGTTCTGTGATTAGCAGTTTCATTGGCCTAAGAGCAAAAATGTACAGTATATTGGAAGAGGGCGGCAAAAACAAAAAAGTCGGTAAAGGCATCATAAGGTCCACATTGAAGCACACCACACATCAGAATTACAAAAATAGTTTATTAAATAGGGTCGTACAGAGTGAAGAGATGAGGGCGATTCGTAGTCATAAGCATATTCTGAATAATATTATACAGAGAAAGGTTACGCTATCCCCCTTCGATGACAAACGTTATATTCTTGAGGATGGAATTACTACGTTGGCTCACGGTCATAAAGATTGTAAATATGTGTCGTAAGTGTACCTTTCAACATGTTGTAAATAATTATAAATTTCTATAATAATTGAAAAGATCTCAACGGTAAACTGAAAAAAAGCAATTGCCAAGATCTCTTGAAGTAAACTTTTTAAATTGATTATTTAGTCTATAAATTATTTTGTAAAGGAATATAATAAAATTGTAAATATTTGTCAGTGAACTAAGCATGATTCGTGAGTAAAATTATACTTTCCCACACTACCATCTCCTCGTCACTTACAAATATAATTAGTTACAATTATTAATATCGTTAGTATATTTCGTTATAATTGTGAGTAATTGATTGAACTGAAAGTTTGTTATTGCCATGAAGATTTCAATAAAGACATAGAAACTGTAGACAAAATAATTTTAATATAGCTTTAACGTCCAAATGACTCTAATGGAGAAATTAAGGTCTCATTACATTTACTAGGAAAACGCTCGGTGTAACGCGTTGATGAGCGAGCACGGGTACGTGCAAATTCTCGAACCGGAAATGCGTACACAACGCACAGAAAACATTATATACATCCATATTGAATTGATTATGATATCAACTTAAAAGTGTATGCTTTTTATCGAAACTTTAAAATAGCATCTAAGCACCTGGTTCATAAAGCAAATCAGAATCAATTTTCAATTGGCACTGGAAAACATTCATTTCGATACTTCATTACTGACAGATATTAAAAATGTCAATAACTTCATACGTTCTTAACTGATTGGGATGAAATTTTGTAAAATAAGAGACAATATTGGTCTTAATGATCATGCAAAATATGAGTTTGATCAGAATTATCGAAGACCGTTTTCATTTTTCAGCCTATCAGGAGATATTTATTTAAATTTTAACCAATGAATGGATTTCAAAAAAAATTATGGTATGCAAATAGAGAAGGTTGGTTTTACATGTGTACAACATTTCAGCTCGATCAAAGAAAAACACTGACCTGTATAGCCAAAATATGAGTTTGATCAGATTTATCGAAGACCAGTTTCATTTTTCAACCTACCATCAGGAGATGTTTATTTAAATTTTAACCAATCAATTTTTTTCAAAAAAATTAGGGGTCAGCAAACAGAAAAGGTTGTCTCCACATGTTTGCAAAATTTCAGCTCGATCGAAGAAAAACTCTGACCTGTATAGCGTCAGTAAACGGAAAAAAAGAAAAAAAAACAGAGGTCCGTGCCAAAAGAGCCAAAAGGAGACGCTCGCTTCGCTCGCTCAATAAATGTTTATAGTTATTTATAAGTATTATACAAAGGACTGTAATATTTCTCTATGGTGTTACAAACATTAGCCCACCAGCTGTATGAGGTCATGGGTTTAAGTGGAGTGTAACTTCAAAATGTCTGAATTAAAATGTCAAAAGAACCTAGAGTATTTTATTCTGATGGAAAGCCTAAATAAGATTATTGAGCGAGCGAAGCGAGCGTCTCCATTTGGCTCTTTTGGCACGGACCTCTGTTTTTTTTTTTGTTTTTTTTTTTTTTTTCTGTTACTGACGATATACAGGTCAGAGTTTTTCTTCGATCGAGCTGAAATTTTGCACACATGTACGTAACATTTCTGATTGTTGCAGACCCTAATTTTTTTGAAATCCATTGATTGGTTCAAATTTAAAAAAAATTAACTTTCGATTGGTTGTTTTGATCAAATTGAAATTTTGACAAGTCATTACCCCCAACATTGTACCCAATCAAACAAAGTTTCAGCCAAATCCTCCCATTGGTTAAAATTTAAAACCATCTTTCCTGTGTTTTTAGAAATTTAAACTATAACCGATTGAACGATCAACTTATAACTTCGCATGATGGTTGGGTCCAACATTATCTGCATTTTTGACAATTTTCATACTAATCTGTGTTTAAATCCAAACGTTATTGACATTTTACGGACTATTAGCGTGTTGGCTGTCAAATTCACGGCGACTTCGACTCTTCAGTTCAAGGCAAGGTAGTTAGAGCAGAAACTTTCAAACGCAAATGAAACTGATAATGACCGTTCAACAGTCGATCTGATATTGTGTAGACACACTTATATCATATGAGTGGTCTCAGGTATATTTTTTGAAGGAGATCCTGTGATTTTTGAAAATTAACACGGAACAGTTCAATCATAAAGGTTCAATTGATCAACTTAAAGCTTTGCATGGTTATTTGGACCAATATTTTAGGAATGTTTTGAGATTTCTATACAAATCTGTGGCGAAATTTTAGAATTATTGGCTTTTAATGACATTTTCGATAGACAGAATTTCGGTTCGAGGTGTTGCGCGTATCCGTGCTCGCTCATCAACGCGTTACTCAGATTCATTGGTTAAAATTTAAATAAATATCTCCTGATAGGCTGAAAAATGAAAACGGTCTTCGATAATTCTGATCAAACTCATATTTTGCATGATCATTAAGACCAATATTGTCTCTTATTTTACAAAATTTCATCCCAATCAGTTAAGAACATATGAAGTTATTTACATTTTTAATATCTGTCAGTAATGAAGTATCGAAATGAATGTTTTCCAGTGCCAATTGAAAATTGATTCTGATTTGCTTTATGAACCAGGTGCTTAGATGCTATTTTAAAGTTTCGATGAAAAGCATACACTTTTAAGTTGATATCATAATCAATTCCATATGGATGTATATGTTTTCTGTGCGTTGTGTACGCATTTCCGGTTCGAGAATTTGCACGTACCCGTGCTCGCTCATCAACGCGTTACACTGAGCGTTTTCCTAGTGCATAAGAATAAGAGAGAAATATGAATAGGTAAATATGAGAATATGAGAATAAATTTAAGTCAAAAGTCAAGTGGATTGAATTATAAAATATGTAGTTTGGACATGACTCATAATTCATCATCAGTCACCATGTCTATAGTCAACTTAGGGCCGGTCTTTCAATGCCTTGCTAACTTTTAAACAGTCAATTAGGACAATATTGCCATGGCAACAACCAATGACATTCCTAGAATGGCCACTAACTAACTGTTAAGAGCTAATTGAGACTTAAGCATTTTTTATTTAAATAATAATTGCATGACAGAAATGTAATGAACAACGTAATAAAGTGTTTGAAAGAACCTTTATAACTCACTGACATACCTCTTGTGTCTGCAAGACACACTTTTTTGCAGAGTCTGTGTGGAACTGTCATTTGAAATTCCTCCCGCCATTTTTGTTGTTTCACTCAAACTGTTCGTCTGTATTGTGTTTTGGTGGAACAACGTTAAAACCAGCGTGTTATTATTTTACTTCAACCAGGGTCTACTAGTGAAGAGAGTAGTGGTGACAGACAAAGAAACCTACTGATTTTCAGTGCAACTCCTTGCAAGTTATTTCTTTCAATCTGTAAATTGAAACAAATTAATAAGAGATCAACGTACCACGAATTTGGTAATTTTCGATCAAACTCCCCTATCAGTGGGTTTAAACTATTGAACTGTCAGTAAGTCGGTAATTACTCGACATATTAATGTGTAAATATGTAGATAATGATGATCTTGATCACTGTATATATTACGAGAGCAATGATCAATTTGTCGTTATTTTTGCACATGTACAAAACAAAATTGGCGATATTCCCGGCATTGGCTGGATTTTCCAAACAAACATTGTAATCGTTTCCCCATCCTTTACACAGAGTTTTCTTCATGCATGCGTGCATTATTCTATTTGTGTTATAAATTTCTTAACAGCTAGACGTTTGCAAATGACCTAGCAATTATAACAGTCTTGTTAAATAAAACCAATTTCCTTTGGACTAAACACAAACTATTTTTATTGAATCATTTTATAATAAATCTCAATATTTCAGTCACTTTCTGCGACCTTCATCAGGAGAAATTATTTAACAATTATATATCTGACATAACATAGATTTTTCTATGTTAAGTCATGACATAACATAGAAAAATCTATGATATGTCAGATATATAATTGTTAATTAATTTCTCCTGATGAAGGTCGCAGAAAGTGACTGAAATATTGAGATTTATTATAAAATGATTCAATAAAAATAGTTTGTGTTTAGTCCAAAGGAAATTGGTTTTATTTAATTAACAAGAAAAATATCCAACCTTAAGAAGGAAAACGTAAGTTATTATCAATTATAACAGTGTTCGGGCATATCGGAGTTCTTGCACATAATTTGTGTCGAAAACGAGGGAGTATTGGAACGGGTGGCAACCGTCGAATACAATGACACTGTATAGGACGCCATCAACAAGTGCGATGCTGTGGAAGGAATAGAACTAGGTGCCCGTCAACGTGAATGATCTTCTAAGTGGTGCAACATGTCTTCAGGCAATGATACGAGATAGGATTAGAGGACACTGTAGGACGCCATCAACAAGTGTGATGTTGTGGAAGGGGTAGAACTAGGTGCCCGTCAACGTGAATGCTTAAGGGGAGCAACATGTCTTCAGGCAATGATACGAGATAGGATTAGAGGACACTGTAGGACGCCATCAACAAGTGTGATGTTGTGGAAGGGGTAGAACTAGGTGCCCGTCAACGTGAATGCCTAAGGGGAGCAACATGTTTTCAGGCAATGATACGAGATTGGATTAGAGGACACTGTAGGACGCCATCAACAAGTGTGATGTTGTGGAAGGGGTAGAACTAGGTGCCCGTCAACGTGAATGCCTAAGGGGAGCAACATGTTTTCAGGCAATGATACGAGATTGGATTAGAGGACACTGTAGGACGCCATCAACAAGTGTGATGTTGTGGAAGGGGTAGAACTAGGTGCCCGTCAACGTGAATGCCTAAGGGGAGCAACATGTTTTCAGGCAATGATACGAGATAGGATTAGAGGACACTGTAGGACGCCATCAACAAGTGTGATGTTGTGGAAGGGGTAGAACTAGGTGCCCGTCAACGTGAATGCCTAAGGGGAGCAACATGTTTTCAGGCAATGATACGAGATTGGATTAGAGGACACTGTAGGATGCCATCAACAAGTGTGATGTTGTGGAAGGGGTAGAACTAGGTGCCCGTCAACGTGAATGCCTAAGGGGAGCAACATGTTTTCAGGCAATGATACGAGATTGGATTAGAGGACACTGTATAGGACGCCGTCAACAAGTGTGATGCAGTGGAAGGGGTAGAACTAGGTGCCCGTCAACGTGAATGCTTAAGGGTTGCAACAAGTCTTCAGGCAATGATACGAGATAGGATTAGAGGACACTGTAGGACGCCGTCAACAAGTGTGATGCTGTGGAAGGGGTAGAACTAGGTGCCCGTCAACGTGAATGCTTAAGGGTTGCAACAAGTCTTCAGGCAATGATACGAGATAGGATTAGAGGACACTGTAGGACGCCATCAACAAGTGTGATGCAGTGGAAGGGGTAGAACTAGGTGCCCGTCAACGTGAATGCTTAAGGGTTGCAACAAGTCTTCAGGCAATGATACGAGATAGGATTAGAGGACACTGTAGGACGCCGTCAACAAGTGTGATGCTGTGGAAGGGGTAGAACTAGGTGCCCGTCAACGTGAATGCTTAAGGGTTGCAACAAGTCTTCAGGCAATGATACGAGATAGGATTAGAGGACACTGTAGGACGCCGTCAACAAGTGTGATGCAGTGGAAGGGGTAGAACTAGGTGCCCGTCAACGTGAATGCTTAAGGGTTGCAACAAGTCTTCAGGCAATGATACGAGATAGGGTTAGAGGACACTGTAGGACGCCATCAACAAGTGTGATGCTGTGGAAGGGGTAGAACTAGGTGCCCGTCAACGTGAATGCTCAAGGGGAGCAACATGTTTTCAGGCAATGGTACGAGATTGGATTAGAGGACACTGTAGGACGCCGTCAACAAGTGTGGTGCAGTGGAAGGGGTAGAACTAGGTGCCCGTCAACGTGAATGCTCAAGGGGAGCAACATGTTTTCAGGCAATGATACGAGATAGGATTAGAGGACACTGTAGGACGCCATCAACAAGTGTGATGCTGTGGAAGGGGTAGAACTAGGTGCCCGTCAACGTGAATGCTTAAGGGTTGCAACAAGTCTTCAGGCAATGATACGAGATAGGATTAGAGGACACTGTAGGACGCCATCAACAAGTGTGATGCAGTGGAAGGGGTAGAACTAGGTGCCCGTCAACGTGAATGCTCAAGGGGAGCAACATGTTTTCAGGCAATGATACGAGATTGGATTAGAGGACACTGTATAGGACGCCGTCAACAAGTGTGATGCAGTGGAAGGGGTAGAACTAGGTGCCCGTCAACGTGAATGCTAAAGGGGAGCAACATGTTTTCAGGCAATGATACGAGATAGGTTTAGAGGACACTGTATAGGACGCCGTCAACAAGTGTGATGCTGTGGAAGGGGTAGAACTAGGTGCCCGTCAACGTGAATGCTTAAGGGTTGCAACAAGTCTTCAGGCAATGATACGAGATAGGATTAGAGGACACTGTAGGACGCCGTCAACAAGTGTGATGCTGTGGAAGGGGTAGAACTAGGTGCCCGTCAACGTGAATGCTCAAGGGGAGCAACATGTTTTCAGGCAATGATACGAGATTGGATTAGAGGACACTGTATAGGACGCCGTCAACAAGTGTGATGCAGTGGAAGGGGTAGAACTAGGTGCCCGTCAACGTGAATGCTCAAGGGGAGCAACATGTTTTCAGGCAATGATACGAGATTGGATTAGAGGACACTGTATAGGACGCCGTCAACAAGTGTGATGGTGTGGAATCGGTAGAACTAGGTGCCCGTCAACGTGAATGCTCAAGGGGAGCAACATGTTTTCAGGCAACGATACGAGATAGGATAATAGAGAGAGAATTGGGAAGTGACATCACAATCCGAAGTGAAGGACATGTTTACAGACTAAAATAATATGTCAATCATTTTCCACAGGAACATCTCATATTGTAATAGGTTTTGCTAGATTCACTGTTACATGCATTTAGTTAACATTTCTCAGGCCAGCAGATAAACTTAAGTACTGTCATTCTTACCTCTATGGAATAGTGGCGTACTTTAACCCCTCATTACTTTGTCAAAGGAGATGTAGGTAATGATTTATTTAAGAGATTACTTCTTGAATGACTCTGGATTGCGCGTCTGTAGAAGCTGCCTGTGCACGATGTCTCCCGTCCTTGCAGCCTGCAACGAATCCAAGGTGCAATATCAGTTGTGAGCATGGTTGCTCAGTGTTGAGAGATGGGAGCTTAGAGGGGATGTTACGCAAGGTCGTGGACTAGACCAGGGGTCGGCAACCTGCGGCTCCTTGGTGGTTCTTGAATGGCTCTTTAGAATTTAAATAAAGTTCTGGAATCGAAACATAAAGGGAAATCCACAATAAAACGCCCTGCGGGAAACAATAGACAACATCATAAATTATCTAGTTAGCTCTGCTTTTAAAAAAATTTCATATGCAGTACCGTGATCCAAGTATCTATTATGGTTTTTCATCAATGGATCATAACCATAATAGATACTTGGATCACGGTACTGCATATGAAAGTTTTTGAAAATCAGAGCTAACTAGATAATTTATGATGTTGTCTATTGGAAGGTTATTTGATATTCAAAACAAAATAATGAGGTTTTTACTAAAAGAAAATCGATTTCAATCGTCAATAAAATATGAGAAAGAGATTAAATTGGTGCTCGGTGTCTGAGATGATTGAAATTGCTATTAATTTATTTATTTTTTAGATTCTCCATAAAATGTTTGGAAAGGTGCTTTATATATAATAAAGTATGCTGTGATTTAAAAAAAAAAAAATTAACCAAGGAAGAATGCCAAAATATTTTAAGTTGGAAATGAAAGAACATGAATATGACACCAGAAATGCAAAAGATGTGTATTTAGGACACTGTAATACAAAAAAATTAAATGATAGTATATTTTATAGGGGTATAAGAGAATTTAATAAGCTTCCATATAAAGTGAAACATATTAAGGAACTGCATAAATTTAAACTATTAGTAGCCAATTATGTAAAATGTAAAAGTGAATAACTATTGTACTGTGTATTGAAATAGCCTTGGCTAATTAAATACTTCACAAATAAATACATTATTTAATATGTTCATTTTAGAGTCCCAGAATCACTTTTAAATTGTTGAAATCCTAAAAAACCGTCGTGGAGGGGCAACAACTAGGAATTGCTTCGTCAAGATGTCAAAATAAACTAGTTAATCAATTTATTATTTTCGGTGTATTATATTTGATTGCCTCGACTGCGGTTCCCATTATTATCAAATTTATTCATTTTTGGGAAATTGGTTCCTTCACCATAAAAGGTTGCCGACCCCAGGGGCTGGATTCACGAAAGGTACTATCTGCTAATGCGTATTATCTTTTGATTTAATACCAAAAACACCATGTTAAATGAAAGATAATATCAATGATAGTACGTAATAGGAGATAATACTTTTTGTGAATCTGACCCCTGGACTAGACAGGGGTGTGGGTATCTAATGCACATAGTTCAAATGTGTTCCTCGAAGATCATAGTGATGATCAAAATTGAGTGTAGACGCGTCGTCATCAAGTTCTTTCAAAGTCAAGGAATAACACAACGAACGAAACTAAACATAATGGGAAGAGATTTTATATGTTTACGGGGACTGTTGCATGGTTTTCCATAGAAACAAATCATTTCATTATACTGTTTGAAGTGATTTTCCTTGATTAAGAAAGAACTTTATGACGGCGCGATATCAATTATGTGTCGATTGAAATGTTCTTAGAGGTTGACTTGCTTCTTCGACGATATCTTATTGAGCGAGCGAAGCGAGCGTCTCCTTTTGACTCTTTTGGCACGGACCTCTGTTTTTTTTTAATTTTTTTTGCTTGTTTTTTTTTGTCTGTCGTCTGCTTGTATACAGGTCGCACTGTTTATCCGATCGAGCTGAAATTTTGCACACATGTCCAGACCAAATATGAGATTTGCTGACCCTAATTTTTTTGAAATTCACTGATTGGTTCAATTTAAAAAAAAAATATCTTTCGATTGGTTGGTCCGATCAATTTGAAATTTAGCATATCATTTAAACCAACATTGTACCCAATTATAAAAAGTTTCAGCCAAATCCTCCCATTGGTTAAAATTTAAAACCTTCTCTCCTGTGTTTTTTGAAATTTAAACTAGAACCGATTCAACGATCAACTTATAACTTCGCATGATGGTTGGGACCAACATTATCTGCATTTTTGACAATTTTCATACTAATCTGTATTTAAATCCAAAAGTTATTGACATTTTACGAACATTTTGCGTGTTGGCTGTCAAATTCACGGCGACTTCGACTCTTCAGTTCAAGGCAAGGTAGTTAGAGCAGAAACTTTCAAACGCATATGAAACTGATAATGACCGTTCAACAGATTGATCTGATATTGTGTACACACTACTATCATATCATATGAGTGGCCCCAGATATATTTTTTGAAGGAGATCCTGGGATTTTTGAAAATTCACACGGAACCGTTCAATCATAAAGGTTCAATCTATCAACTTAAAACTTTGTATGGTTATTTGGACCAATATTTTAGGATTTTTTTGAGATTTTTATACAAATCTGTGACGAAATTCTAGAATGATTGGCTTTTAATGACATTTTCGATAGACAGAATTTCGGTTCGAGGTGTTGCGCGTATCCGTGCTCGCTCATCAACGCGTTACCAAGAGCGTTTTCCTAGTTATACAATATGACACAATTATGCTAGAACTAAATAAGTCACAAAATTGAAACATGTGCACTAGAAACTCACCCCTTTACGATAACCCTTCGAGTCCACAAATTCGTCACCTCCATTTGGTAACATTTCCGAGTTCTGAGTGCAGACAATACCCGGGGGGGGGGGGGGGGGGGGCACTCGGAAGGGGAGTCAGTTTTAGCCCCGCAGGGCGTTTTTTTAGAATGTAAACAATATATATGTGATTTTGGGACGCTAAACATCAAGATGTGCAAGGAAGAGGATGAAACAGGATAGTTATTTTCATCTCGGAGGGGCTGAGCCCCCCTCCCCCCCGAGATATGCCTGAAATCGTCACTGGCTGGGACTGAGAATGATGTCGTAGTTACAAATTGACTTTTGTAAAATACATGATATCCATCGTCTGCTAAACCTCCCGTAATGCAGCTGAACAAAAGCGACATGATATCGAGAAAATAGGCCACCATTACGTGCAGTTTGGTAGGAATAGAGATTGTTGATGCGAGAAGCTGCGTCACAGAGAGCTGTATGGACCGTTGTCGCCGTCCGCACATGAGCGAGGTACATGTTGCCAACGAGGTGGACGTTCAGGAGGCGTAGACGTTGACGGACACAGCCGACGTAGACGGTGAAGTGACACTCCCCAACAGTGCCGATAACTACAAGCCGTCCGCACATGGGCGAGATTCATGTTGCCAACGAGGTGTACGTTCAGGAGGCGTAGGCGTTGACGGACACAGCCGACGTAGACGGCGAAGTGACACTCCCCAACAGTGCCGATAACTACAAGCCGTCCGCACATGGGCGAGATTCATGTTGCCAACGAGGTGGACGTTCAGGAGGCGTAGGCGTTGACGGACACAGCCGACGTAGACGGCGAAGTGACACTCCCCAACAGTGCCGATAACTACAAGCCGTCCGCACATGGGCGAGATTCATGTTGTCAACGAGGTGGACGTTCAGGAGGCGTAGGCGTTGACGGACACAGCCGACGTAGACGGCGAAGTGACACTCCCCAACAGTGCCGATAACTACAAGCCGTCCTCACATGGGCGAGATTCATGTTGTCAACGAGGTGTACGTTCAGGAGGCGTAGGCGTTGACGGACACAGCCGACGTAGACGGTGAAGTGACACTCCCCAACAGTGCCGATAACTACAAGCCGTCCTCACATGGGCGAGATTCATGTTGTCAACGAGGTGTACGTTCAGGAGGCGTAGGCGTTGACGGACACAGCCGACGTAGACGGTGAAGTGACACTCCCCAACAGTGCCGATAACTACAAGCCGTCCTCACATGAGCGAGATTCATGTTGCCAACGAGGTGGACGTTCAGGAGGCGTAGGCGTTGACGGACACAGCCGACGTAGACGGCGAAGTGACACTCCCCAACAGTGCCGATAACTACAAGCCGTCCGCACATGGGCGAGATTCATGTTGCCAACGAGGTGGACGTTCAGGAGGCGTAGGCGTTGACGGACACAGCCGACATAGATGGCGAAGTGTCACTCCCCAACAGTGCCGATAACTACAAGCAGTCCGCACATGTAACATGTTGCCAACGAGGTGTACGTTCAGGAGGCGTAGGCGTTGACGGACACAGCCGACGTAGACGGCGAAGTGACACTCCCCAACAGTGCCGATAACTACAAGCCGTCCTCACATGAGCGAGGTACATGTTGCCAACGAGGTGGACGTTCAGGAGGCGTAGGCGTTGACGGACACAGCCGACGTAGACGGTGAAGTGACACTCCCCAACAGTGCCGATAACTACAAGCCGTCCTCACATGAGCGAGGTACATGTTGCCAACGAGGTGGACGTTCAGGAGGCGTAGGCGTTGACGGACACAGCCGACGTAGACGGTGAAGTGACACTCCCCAACAGTGCCGATAACTACAAGCCGTCCTCACATGAGCGAGATTCATGTTGCCAACGAGGTGTACGTTCAGGAGGCGTAGGCGTTGACGGACACAGCCGACGTAGACGGTGAAGTGTCACTCCCCAACAGTGCCGATAACTACAAGCCGTCCTCACATGAGCGAGATTCATGTTGCCAACGAGGTGTACGTTCAGGAGGCGTAGGCGTTGACGGACACAGCCGACGTAGACGGCGAAGTGACACTCCCCAACAGTGCCGATAACTACAAGCCGTCCGCACATGGGCGAGATTCATGTTGCCAACGAGGTGGACGTTCAGGAGGCGTAGGCGTTGACGGACACATCCGACGTAGACGGCGAAGTGACACTCCCCAACAGTGCCGATAACTACAACCGTCCGCATATGAGCGAGGTACATGTAGCCAACGAGGTGGACGTTCAGGAGGCTTAGGCGGTGCCGGACACAGCCGACGTTGACGGCGAAGTGACACTCCCCAACAGTGCCGATAACTACAAGGGCGTTGTAAAACAACCAGAAGCGGATAGATTGAAAGGTGTCCGTAAGAAGAATTATTGAAAACTGAAGAAGAAGTAGTGATCTTTGAATGTTATCAAATAACGTTTGTTAGATTGATGTGGAACAACAATCCCCATTTTTTCTATGGTGAAATCAATTCTATTCATATTCGTAAACCAAATTATAAATTTCCTCTGCCTCATACCACAGATAATAAAGAAGTTTAGCGATCAAATCATCAACCAACCAATATTGAAACACATAGGTAGGCAACAGTTTGCAATTTGGTTTGAAATACGTGGTGATGTGTGAAGAGCCAATAGCGACAGAACAACAAATGACACCAGCCAAGATTGTCAGGCTTTATGCAGCTCCACGATAAGACACTTGGAACTTGACTCCGCCAGCTGATCTTTCAGTTGTGAAGCTGCAGAAGCCCAGAAGTTTCGACAAGTATAGAAGAACGGAAGAACACTGTTGAACACGTCCATGGTGGCTGCTTCTTCAGAACATATGACGGAAAAAGCATTGGTTGCTAATAAACAATCCATTTGCATTATTTAGTAATGTTTAATTATTATCAATTTCGATCAATTATTGTAGGTACGTAATAAATTAGTCACGTTCAAAAGACTTGCATGCAATGCAAGTGTTGAAAGACTTGCTCCATATCGCCGTTTATTATTTATTGTCACTAGTCACATACAAATCGATATGTGGGATTCATCAATAACTATGCAAATGATCCCTTAACACATTGTTTATTTTATTTGGGTAATGTAAGCTAAGAAAGACTATCTGGTTTCTGTCAGTGGCGTGCCGACCTATCTAAATTTGGTGCTATATAGCCCAGTCGCCTTTAGATGATGGGTGGTCCCCCATTCATCCGCCGCCATTAGCATAGTTGCAGAAAAGTGCGACGTTAAACGCTAAAATAATTCACAATTAATTGATGTATATAAACAACTTTGATTTATTTGCACAAATACATTCAAATAGATTTCAAATGTTATTATGAAATTTCGGGGTCTCAATGTATACGTACTCTTAATATGGCATTTGAATATTCATCAAAATCCCCACGTATTTATATTAAAAACATTATTAAAGTATACCGATACCTATAGTAGTTATAGTAAGCTTACTGTGGTAACAGGATTTTACACACTGTTGTTTTCAATAAAACAAGTTATATTGATTTGTATTGGATTTGACAAGTTGGAAAACGTCAGTTTTTGAAGATCGTTCCACATTTCAAAATTGCCGCTCGAAAACCGATGTATTCGGAAAGAGTAGTATTTCCGATCTTCCGATCGTCAATGATAAATTCTTCATAAGACGTCTTCGTCCGGGTGTTCGCGGGTATGCCGACCGTCTCATCCACTAATTGGCGCTCGGCGGTCCGATTTCACTGCCTCCTACATGACTGGTCGCTGACTGCATGGTCAGCTTGGTTCCGCGGACTGACATCCACTAGGCCGATATCCAAGATGGCCGGTGTAAACAATCAAAGAACTGTCAGAAAGAGTTGTAAACGATATTTCACGCGAATTTTCCCTAATAAACAAATGTATTTATGAATTTGTTTAATTATTATCCATTTCGATCAATTATTGTAGGTACATAATAAATTAGTCACGTTCAAAAGACTTGCATGCAATGCAAGTGTTGAAAGACTTGCGCCATATCGCAGTTTATTATTTATTGACACGAGTCACATACAAATCGATAAGTGGGATTCATCAATAAAAAAATAGGCAAGATCCCTTAGAACACATTGTTTATTTTATTTGGGTAATGTACGCTTATAGACTATATGGTTATCTGCTTATAATAACCATGCTATAACCAATCATAAGTACTCCCACATAGAAAATTCGCTTTGGAATTTTAGAATGTTAGATATGAAATACCTCATATATAGACACCACCACCTTCTTCATGCACTCTCTCTCTCTCTTGCATGAAGAAGGTGGTGCTAAACACTTCCATCTCTCCGCCAATGTAATCAATTCAGTGATTCCAGTAAACTTCAAAGTTGATTAATTAAAAATTAGTAGGTATCTTATTTAATAATCACACGAGTCTATATTGTACCTAGTTGATGCCCTTCTTCTCAAATGATTTAAAAATAGTCGTAGGTACAATTGTTGTAATTGATAAAAAAAAATAAGATATATAAAACTAAAAAGTTAGCACAGAAATGAGCAATAATATGAAAAATGGGCTTAAATCAGCACAATAAACAAAAATTAATTTTCTGATCCAAAACAACCCCCACAGCAAACCCCACATAACGATTATACTCACTATATACTCACTATTCTTTCAGTTATACTCTGCTAAATTTTAAACAGTTGATTATGACTTTTTTGCCATGGCAACAACCAATAACACTCCAATGCCCGTTTAGAACCTAACTACTGGTTTAGCAGGGCATTGAAAAAATTGAAAAACCGGGCCTAAAACATATTTTGTCTGATCATGTTTATTTGACCATCGATTTCCAATTTTCCATTCCATTTCCAACAATCAAATTTCTCCGCGCATTGCGCATGCAGACTGCAGAGACACCTAGCGTTGCTTTTCGGTTTGCAAAATTGCGCGGGAAGTGTTTATTTTGTTTGTTGACCACTTGTTGCCACTTTCAAGTTTTTAATTATTATTTGTTCATCTCGTTTTGAGCCAAGCCATGGGTATCTTAGGATTATCTAAAATAATTGCTGACATAGCACCAAATGCAGTAAAGGAGAGCGAAATCAAACATTATTTTGGTAATTATTAGCTCGTAATGACTTCTTAACCTTCAAAAAGGGAACATCTTTGATCATCTTTTGTACCTAACCAAATATTCTAAATTTGCCACAGTCTTGAGATAGGTAGCCATTTAGATGTACGAATGCTACATATAATAATATTTCTAATTCCAGGATTAGAATATACGTAGTACTACATAAATTTGTAACGAATGTTTAGGTCGCAAGGTTGCAATCGATGCGTCGATGAGCTTGTACCAATTCTTGATTGCCGTGCGGAGTGAAGGAGCGCAGCTTACTTCCATTGATGGAGAAACTACAAGGTATGAAGCACATTTATTGAGACTTGTACTTCGGTATGCTCTGGACTTATACTGCGAAGGTCTTGGGTCGATTTGCCGCCATCCTTTCTGTGGTTTCCCTCAGTCGAGGGGCAAATGTTGGGAAGGTTTCCTGTAGTAATATGCCATGACTGTCTGTATCCTTCCCACCATCTGTTCTTATGTATTCTTCAATCTCCCTTTTATAAAAAAAATTTCTTCATTAGCTTCCTAGGTACTACCCAAATCCTGGTTATAGAAATGTGCGTCATTATACACTGAGCTAAAATATGAAATAGATTGTCAATGTGACCTGCCATCCATTCCATTCCGTTGCATGCTTTTTGTCGGGAACTTTGTTAGGTATGGAGTTTTCCTTGGACAAAAGGATTAGTGACATTGACCTTGAGCCCTTTAATTAATCAGTTTGGGAACTTTGTTAGGTATGGAGTTTTCCTTGGACAAAAGGATTAGTGACATTGACCTTGAGCCCTTTGATTAATCAGTTTGTCAGCATTATCATTGTTGACTGGGAGGTCACTTGTTTATGTTGCATCATATTCTAGTCATCTGATGGGGACGTTCTACCGCACAATCCGTCTGATCGAGCACGGAATCAAGCCCGTGTACGTGTTTGACGGAAAGCCGCCGCAGATGAAGGGCGGAGAGCTGGAGAAGCGAGCGGAACGCCGCGAGGTCGCGCAGAAGGAGCTGGAGAAGGCGACGGAGGCCGGTGACGCAGCCGGCGTGGACAAGTTCAACAGACGGCTGGTCAAGGTCACGAAGCACCATGTCGAGGAGTGCAAGGCGTTGCTCGGGTTCATGGGAGTGCCGTATGTGGAGGTGAGAAGTCTGTGAGTCTACGAGCCTTGGTCAGACGATTTGGTATTTTCTTCGGTGTGTGCTTCAAGTGGTTTGATTTCATATGGAAGACAAAGTCTTCACCTGAAGATCATCAACACTCTGTAACCAGACAACATTCTGTACGCACTGAAGAAAAGTACAAATTATAAACCAAAACCGGCCTGTGAATCAAAATTATTCTTGTTGCATTTTTCCTGTAATTTTCTGTTTGTGAAAGATAAACATTGCTATGCACAATGTTTGTTGAAACAAAAATGTTAAAACCTGAAGTAAAGAATTAAATTGGGTAGGACCTACTACCAAGTGACATTTTATTGACAACACATACCTACTCTTCAAAAAATATGCCTTTAATTTCTCTAATTTCCTGCCCTTTTCAATAGGTTGTTTTCACTACAAAAAGAAGATACATTTTCAGAATGACATCGCTACAAAAAGTGAAGCACAAAATGTAAAATATTTGTCTCAAAAATTTGAAAATAATGACTCTAAAGATGTCTCTCTTTCCCCCTCCAGGCGCCATGTGAAGCCGAAGCGCAATGCGCAGCGCTGGTGAAAGCAGGGAAAGTGTTCGCCACGGCAACCGAAGACATGGACGCACTGACGTTCGGCTCCACGGTCCTTCTTCGGCACATGACCTTCAGCGAGGCCAGGAAGATGCCTATCCAAGAGTTCCACTTCGACAAAGTGCTGGAAGGACTGGAGTTATCCAGAGACGAGGTATTGGCTGTTATTCAAATTCAATCGGGTCTATCAAGGTGTTGAGCTGGTCCGGCCAATTATGGAAATGATTTTCCAGACCCTACACTTCTCTTCTTCTTCCCACTTATTTCATTAATCCATGTAAAATATTTGGCATATAGTAGTTTAAATTTTTTAAATTAAACTGTCGATTGTTGATTTTTTTTTAATTATTGGGAAAAATTTGCAGAATTTAGAATATTTTTTTTAAACCAGCCCAAAAATCCTAAATATATGTTCTTCAGCGGTCAAAGAAAATCTAACTGCCAGTGGCGGCTGGTGCCTTGCTTAGTAGGTGGGGCGCTGTATCGAAATTGTCCAAGACCCCACTGGGGGTCTGGGGGGAACCCCCAGCCGGCGTAGCCACCCCGCCGGAGGCGGAATTTTTTAAAATAATGAACACTATCAAGTCAAAGTTAATGATTTGGGAGCGTTCCTTTTAAGTTTAGTGTAGTTGAGAAATACGTATTCAAATGCACAGTAAAATAGCCTAGTAAAATAGAATATAAACATTTTGAGAAACTATTTCCAATGTACAAATGTAAGCAAATTGCAATGCGTAAGTTAAATACCATCACAACCTAGCAAATCATTATTAGGATTATTTTCACATTTCGATTTTTTAATTTTATGAACATATTCAGTATCCAGCTGATGAGATTGAATGATTTACAATATATTCAATTAAAAACACTTTACTGACGAAATTCGTAGAAGTTATGTGGTAGGTACTTCAAACAAGGAAACGGCCCAAGCAGAGCGCGCGTGTTTAAGTGCGTCTATGGTGACGTCACCGCCCATAACTTCATAATACGCATATTTCTCACTATTGCCGTGAATTGTGCAATATCTAGAGAAATTTGGCTCAAAATTATCAACTTGTAAAAATCCATTCTTTTATTATGACTTATGAGTAATACGAAATACGTTGGCTTTATGCTGTTTTGATACGCATTAGTTGGGTGTTCTTTTTACATGAAGTAAAAATAATAAAATAATTAATATCATTACCTCCACACAGTAAACAAGGGAAAAAGAATAATGCGTTCCTTGTATCGCACCCATGTCATGTTTCTCATGTTTTTTGTAGGAATCTGGATTGAAATGGCAAACAAACTCACGGGTTTTCAGTTTACTATAGTTTGTGATAATGCCAATAATGCAGGTGTCGGTCATCCTAGGGTTTTGATGGCAATGCGAAGTGAACAGACTCGGTCGGAGTTATAATAAAATAA
Organism: Leuctra nigra; assembly: GCA_934045905.1. Taxonomy (NCBI): domain Eukaryota; kingdom Metazoa; phylum Arthropoda; class Insecta; order Plecoptera; family Leuctridae; genus Leuctra; species Leuctra nigra. Next base: position 32,692,824 of record OW203765.1, read on the forward strand.
TCGTGACATGATGCGTTATGTACCTTGTCTTGTAGTGTGGGTGGACAATCAGATAATAAATACACTTTTCACTTATGCACTGTATCACTGCTTATCACAACATTGACGCAACAATTTATAGTCCAGTATAAAAAACTTACAAGTAAATATTAAAACAATTCAATTCACACGATCGCCATTGACATACGCCACACTACTACGCGAGGATATAGCCGAGTATTTCCGAGTCAAGGTCAAGCATCCGATCTGAACCGAACGCACGCGGGCGCAGAATTCGTGAGCCCTAGACTCTATTTTCGGGCCGTGCTAGCCGCGGCGTGAGCACACGAGCGCATGCGTCAACTCCATTGCCGCGTCGCAATCTTGGGGCTCTGTAAGAGCTGAGCCCCTGCTGCATACCCAGTCAGGTGCCGGTAGGAAATCATACGAGCGCGCGAATTTAAATAAGTTGCATTAAGCACGAGCGCGTCTGGAGTTTTATTCATATATTACACCACAATTTGAACATTATACATTAATAATAATATTTTTTGCATTATAAATGCGAAACATGATGGTAATAATTAATACAAAATACGAAATAAAAAAAATATTTATTGATGAGTCTGGACCAGATATTCAGGAGGGGCGCGCGCCCCTGCGCCCTGAAGCACCAGCCGCCACTGCTAACTGCTTACATTTCTTGGATTGTACGAGATTTTAAAATAAATACTGGTGTCCAATTCAAGAAGAATTGTCTGAATGAAGATCGATATTATCTACTGAACAAATGCTCAAAAAGTAAACACTCCTGTGACTCTACACTATTTACTTAATTAATCCTAAACCATCTTCAAATAATACCCCACTGTTGGGTGATAAATTCGTAGCATTATGTATTTCCTTTTCTAGTAATTTTTTATTAATTTTATGTAGTACAATTAAAAAGGGTGAAGCTACTTCTGGCCAGATTTAAACTTATATTTATTAATTAATAACTAAGATTATGAGTACTCATCACTGAGGTGTAGATAGCTATAGTCCATCATGGTCCATCATCTCATTAGATAGTTCATCATCAATATAGTTTTTGTCATGAATTTTCTCTTCGTGCACTTTTCTTTCCCCTTTGCCGCCTTCTTTTCTTGATTAATATTCTTCTTTTAATAACAGTTATTTATGACATTTCTTCTAGTAATGATTTTTTTTTAAACGATACACACAACATTCTTCTTCTAATCTTACATTTCAACTGCCTCTTTTCCCAATTCAAATTCACCACCATCCAATCTCATTCTGAACACCATACCATATTTTTCCATTGTTGTGGCTTTACAGTTTTGAACCCTTTTTATTTTAAACCTCGACCCCAAAGGTGATATGTTTCGAAAAGATAACTTAATATTTTTAAAGACATTTTATAATATAAATTAATGTTTTAAGAATTTAAATATAACTGTAATAATATTCTGTACTACTTATTTACTTTAATATAATTGAATCCTGAATAAAATATGATTTAAATGTCATTATTTATGTTATAATTTTGATCGCCATAGAAACAATCACGGCCTTCTATAAATTCATAAGGAACCACTTGTTGTTTACAACCTAGATAACTCTCCCTGGTACAGTAGTGCTACAATACCCCACTATGGAATATAGAAATATACTTTCTTTATTACATACCACCCCACTATCGTGAATGTCCATTTTTGTATTTTGCTTTCAATTGTTGCTTTACAGTTCCTTCAAAGACATGTATGGTTTCAAGAGTATCGTATTATACACTCCTTTCAAAATTCCTTCCTTGGTCTTCAATTCATACGTATTGTTTCCTTTCACTTTAGAAACAATATAAGGCCCTTCAAATATATGGAAAAACTTCTTAGTTTCCTTTGACATAAAATTGGAAACATGTATTGCTCGTAATAATACCAAATCATTTGTTTTGAAAGTCGTTTTCTTCGTATACTTTTCTTCATGATACTTCTTTCTTTGAGCACCTTTATTCTTCAATCTATCCCCAGCCATTACAATCTTCATGTCGATATCAATTTCACTACCGTTATTTTCAGGAAAATCGATATTTTTAGCACTGTTGGATATGTATTTTTGATTGTAATGTAGTTCCATAGGCATAAACCCTGTACTTTCATGAAAACTTACGTTTAACCAATGTTCAATTTTAGGAACCCATTGTACCCATGAGTTATGTTTGTTGGAACAATATGTTCGAAACATGCGACCTAAACTACGCATGACTCTTTCACTAGGGTTTGATTGTGGGTGTCGAATAGTCGAATGAATTGCGATTACTTGATTTGCTTGCAAAGTGTTGTACCATAAACCAGACGTATATTGGGTTCCATGATCAGATAAAATTCGTTCCGGAATTTGAACTTGCTTGAAATATAATTCCAATTTCCCAACTACTGCCACTGCCGTAGCCTGCTTCAATGTATACAATTTTACTAACTTGGAGAATAGATCAATAAACACCAGAATATATCTGATTCCAAACTTTCCTCTTGGAAGAGGTCCGTACAAATCTGTGGCAACAATCTGGCCTGGTTTGCTGGGAATGATAGGAGTATAAGTACCTCTTGATGTTCTATTAGGATGCTTAACCCGCTGACAAATGTCACAACTTGCTAGAATTACTCGAATAATTCTTGCCATGTTCTTGAAATAGTAAAGCTTTCTCATTGCCATGTGGCATTTACGTTCTCCGAAGTGTCCGAATTCTTCATGCACTTCAATTATCAAGTCCTTCATGATCGTCGTAGGTATGCATAATCTCCATCCATCATCATTTTTCGCTTTGTGAAATAATTTCGTCCCGGAAATCTTGAATTGTTGATTTTGACTGTTATCATTCGGCTCATTCAATTTCTGTATAATCTCTCTAAACTGTGGGTCCTGTTCTTGTTCAGTTTGTATCTTTTCAAACCTCTTCTTCATGCTTAAACTGCATGATAATATAATTTCATATATTCCAATTTCCTTATCTTCACAAGTTTCTTGGTATATTTTTCCCTCTGCCGTTCCTGGTAATCTACTTAATGTATCTGCAATTACGTTAGATTTTCCCGAACAATGTCGAATTTCAAAGTTAAACTGTTGTAACCAGAGTACCCAACGAGTTAATCTTCCAGATAATAATCTACATTTCATCAAGAATGTAAGTGCTTGGTGATCAGTAACAATTATGAATTTTCTCACACCTTGAACGAACAATCTAAACTTCTCAACAGCAAACACAATTGCCAAACATTCCTTTTCAGATACATTATAATTGATCTCCGAAGTTTGTAACAGTCTTGAAGCCATATTAATGATCTGCATTTCACCATCATCATCCTTTTGATATAAAATACCAGCAATACCATAGTGACTTGCATCACATTGAATGTAAAATTCTTTGTTCATATCCGGATACAACAACTGCACATTGTTTACAAACAATTCTTTGAGTTCTTCAAATGCCTTCTGATGCTTTTCATTCCATCTCCATGTTGCTTTCTTCTTCAACAATTCCCTTAATGGTTCCATTTTATTTGCAAACTGATTTGTAAATTTCCGAAAATAACTGCAAATACCAATCAATCCCCTCAATTGCTTTTGATTTTTCGGCGTAGGCCAATTTTTAATAACATCCAATTTTTTCGAGTCGGGTCGAATTCCTGTACGATCTAAAGTATGACCAAGAAACGAAACTTGGTCTCTGCACCATTTTGATTTTTTCAAGTTTATTGTTACACCATAGTTCTTGAATCGTTTGAATATCATGTTCAGTTTTTCTATATGTTCTTCAAAAGTTGTGCTTGTCACTAGAATATCATCCACATATATAACAGTTGAATCTCTTAAGTCTTCTCCTAATACATGTTCTAATCCTCTTGAAAAAGCTGCGCCGCTTACGGAAAGTCCAAATGGCAATACCTTAAAGCAATACACTCTACCGCCGTATTTAAATGCAGTATACTTCCTGCTATGCTCCTCCAAAGGAATTTGCCAAAACGAGGAATTTAAATCAATAGTGGATAACCATCTGCTCTCAAAATGTTGCTGCAGCAATTCGTCAGGATCTAACGGTGTCTCATGTTCTGGAATAAGGATCTCATTTAACCTTCTTGCATCTAAACATAATCGAACTGACTGATCCTTTTTTATGTTAACTACCAAAGGATTTATGTAAGGTGATGTCATTTGTTCAATTATTCCCCACTCGATCATATTTTTTAACTGCTTTTCAACAGCCTCTCTATGTGCAAAAGCAACTGGATAGCTTTTGTTGTAATAAAATCCATTATTCCTGACTTTAATAGTATATTCATAATCTTTTATTAATCCTGGTTTATTTGTGAATATCTCTTTATATTTAACTAATAAGTCTTTCAACTCTTCCTTCTGTACATCATTTAACAATGTTAAATTCTTAATGCTTTCAAGAATCTCATTGTTGTATGTATTACATTCTCCATCCAATCTTCTTGAATTATTCTCATGCTCATAATTCAACTCTATGGCCATTAATTCTGAAATTTTTGTTTTTTCGAATTGTACCATTTTTCTGTTAATCTCTTTGCCCTGAATATAAACTGTTTTCGTGTCAAAGCATATATTCATAGATAATTGTGCCAATATGTCCACTCCCAGTATCAAATCCCTTCTCAAATCAGGCACAACTAAACAGATTATTTCTATTTGGATATCATCTATATTTATGGAAAGAAATGCTTGTCGAGCTATCTTCTTTCCTCGAGCTTGTGTTGCACCAACTATGGTAATTCCAATAACAGGAAAGATCTCAATGTCTTTATTTTTCTCCAGTAAACTTTCAAATACAACTTCATTCATGCAAGTCACTTCACTTCCTGTATCAATTAATGCAATCATAAATCTTTCCTTAAGTTTAACTAAAATTTCTGGGCATTTGATTAAATTGGTATTCATTTCTTCGTTTAAGTCATCTTCTTCTAAAAGTTCTTTACCATTAACTAACTGGACACTATTAATGTTTTGCACTAGATTTGTAGTCACGTAGTCAGTGCTTATTCTGCGCGACTCATTCCATTTCCCTGTACATCATTCCACGATGTACTTTGTTGGTAATTATTCTGGTTACTTTGATCTTGTTGATTATTTCCTCTTCCACAACCATGCTGATCTCCACGTCCTCCTTGACTTGCACCTTTTCCTCTACCACGTTGATCACCTTGACCTTGATTCTGTACATCATTCCATGATGTCCCTTGTTGGTAATTATTCTGGTTACTTTGATCTTGTTGACTATTTCCTCTTCCCCAACCATTTTGATCTCCACGTCCTTGATTATGTCGCATTTGATCTGTATGAATATTGTTGTTGTTATTCTCATTTTGTTGTCCCCTTCGGAATATTCCATTTTGTTGGAAATTATCATTCATCTGTACGCAATGTAGATTTTCATGCTCACATTCGATTAGCTGTTCTAACATCTCTTTCGTACTCTTCCGATACATGTGAAGTACCTCTCGTGTATTAATTGGGAAATGTCGCAATATTTGTTTTGCCAATTCTTCGTCTTTCATTTTATTTGGCAAGTATCCAACCAGCCTCACAAGTCGTTTAAAATACAATGACATTGTAGTCCTTCCCAGATATCTTCCATTGTACACTTCCTCAAGAACATAACTTTGCTGCGAGCTTCCCCAGTATTTTTCAATTATTCCTGTTTTGTATTCATCATATGATTCATAAGTTTGTTCTCGATACCAGCTCCTTGCAGTGTCCCTTATTACTGATGCTGCTATCATTAACTTTTGATGTTCAGTAATTCCATTGATATTCCGAAATCTCATTTCTATTAAACGAATGTACTCTAATACATGTAACTGATCATTTTTACCATTGAATATAATACCATTCATTCGTAATTCTTCACTGATTTGTCCAACAATGTTGATTCCACAAACCGATCCACTACACGTTATTTTAGACTGTCCCATAGCACTAGTCAGCTTCTTCTCGATTTCCTCATTTTTAATATTTATTACATTGATCATTTGTGTACAGTTTCCCTTAAATTCTTCAACATTTTCCTTTACCTCTTGAACTTCAGCTTTCCATTGATCTTCCCTAAGATTCTCATGTTTTGACAATTGCCACGTTATTCCATCATCTAATTTCTTAATCTTTCTCTCTATTTCTTCCTCAAAATCAATCCTTTTACTTTCCACTTCTTCGAACTTGTGATTAACATCTTCTACTTTTTCTTCAATGCAATCCACACGTTCTTCTACTATCTTGACTCGTTCTAGCATTTTGTTGTTTTGATTTAACAATACATCAAACCTTTTAAAGCAATTATCAATCGTTTCCTTATCTTCTTTCCGAATTTGTTCACATTGTTCATATCTTTCCTTATCTTCTTTCCGAATTTGTTCCTCTTTTTCATTGTTTTCCTCATCCTTATCTATTAATCTCTTACACAATTTTTCTATTGTCTCTCTATCATTGTGAATCAACTCAAACACTTCATTTTTCATTTTCCGCATATCATCGGTAAGATTCTTGATTGACTCTCCTATATTTTCTTCAAATGACTTTTCAACCTCACTCCTTAAATCTCCCATCTCTGTCTCAACCTCATTGCCTGTAATACCATCCATGACTTCTAATAAACTAAACACCAATTCCAATTACTAAACTACTTAATCTCAGGTCTTGTGTTGATTTTAAGATCAGTTCTTAAAAAGCCTCTCACGTTGGGTGCCAATTTTGTGACTCTACACTATTTACTTAATTAATCCTAAACCATCTTCAAATAATACCCCACTGTTGGGTGATAAATTCGTAGCATTATGTATTTCCTTTTCTAGTAATTTTTTATTAATTTTATGTAGTACAATTAAAAAGGGTGAAGCTACTTCTGGCCAGATTTAAACTTATATTTATTAATTAATAACTAAGATTATGAGTACTCATCACTGAGGTGTAGATAGCTATAGTCCATCATGGTCCATCATCTCATTAGATAGTTCATCATCAATATAGTTTTTGTCATGAATTTTCTCTTCGTGCACTTTTCTTTCCCCTTTGCCGCCTTCTTTTCTTGATTAATATTCTTCTTTTAATAACAGTTATTTATGACATTTCTTCTAGTAATGATTTTTTTTTAAACGATACACACAACATTCTTCTTCTAATCTTACATTTCAACTGCCTCTTTTCCCAATTCAAATTCACCACCATCCAATCTCATTCTGAACACCATACCATATTTTTCCATTGTTGTGGCTTTACAGTTTTGAACCCTTTTTATTTTAAACCTCGACCCCAAAGGTGATATGTTTCGAAAAGATAACTTAATATTTTTAAAGACATTTTATAATATAAATTAATGTTTTAAGAATTTAAATATAACTGTAATAATATTCTGTACTACTTATTTACTTTAATATAATTGAATCCTGAATAAAATATGATTTAAATGTCATTATTTATGTTATAATTTTGATCGCCATAGAAACAATCACGGCCTTCTATAAATTCATAAGGAACCACTTGTTGTTTACAACCTAGATAACTCTCCCTGGTACAGTAGTGCTACACTCCTTCTGCTCGTACCTAATATTTTGATGTTAGAAATTAAATACACAAGTTTCCGATTAAGGCATCTCAAAGACTTGTATAATTGTTAGTTCGTGGACCTGTGCATCATGCTGGGATGTGATTACTGCGACTCGATCCGCGGCGTCGGACCCAAGCGAGCCATTGAGCTGATCCGATCCCACCGCAACCTAGAGAAGATCCTCGAGAGCATCGACACCAAGAAGTACCCCGTGCCAGAGAACTGGATGTACAAGGAGGCCAGAGAGTTGTTCAACAATCCCGAGATCTTGGATCCAAAGGATATCGAGGTGAGTTATCACTCGGTCTGTTTCCGTTGTTGCTTTGCTTCACGGGGTGACAATTAGATTTGTTTAAAAAAATTAAACATTTAACATTCACCCATCCAGATCGGACAATTTAGTTAAAACAACGGAGTGGCTATTTTCACCGTGTGGTGAGAATAGCGTCAAGTGCTATTATCACCGTGTGGTGGAAATAGCGTCAGGTGCTATTATCACCGTGTTGTTAAAATATCCAACTGCTATTTTCAAAATATATACCATCTAGAATCTTTTTGCATTATTATAATCAGATCAAATATTACACACGCAATAACAGTGCAGGTCGTCCATTGATTTGTTAAGAGTCGACGGGACTAGCAGAAAATTTCGATTCCGATGTATTTTTTTTTTCAAAAATGCATGACAATGCATTAGCTCTGGGTTGTACGTGACATTTGTGACATTTAATCGTGTGTTGCATGTTGCATATACTGCTGTGAAGTAAGTTATTTAAATTCAAATATTGAAAACCACGAAAAACCATAAAAAGGCGGCCCCTACTTTTTTCTTCACGGCTTGACCGATTGTTTTCAAAATTTAACAGCATATAGATAAAGAGTAAATCTGTGTCTCTAGTGATCGCAAAACAAAAAAAAAATGTTTTTTCTCGTTTTGAGGAAGTGCTAACATGGGCAATATATGAGTCTTTTTGGCACCTCTGCCCCGAAATAACTAAACAAAAAATAAAACTAAAAAACATATTAAAAAATGTTGAAAAGTGTGACAATAGCTCTAAAAAGAATGACATTACCTCTAAAATGAAAGTTACCATAAACAGTGAGATTTGTTACGTATGTATGAGGAATGTATGAGCAATCTGTGATTGATTTACATTTTATTACAAAAATATTTAGGACAATCTATAAAATGAGATATAAGTCTGTGATTTCACTGATGTATTTTGCGTGTGTAATATTTGATCTGATTATAATAATGCCATAAGATTCTAGATGGTAAATACTTTGAAAATAGCAGTTGGATATTTTAACCACACGGTGATAATAGCACCTGACGCTATTTCCACCACACGGTGATAATAGCACTTGACGCTATTCTCACCACACGGTGAAAATAGTCGCGTTCTTAAAACAATGTGAAAATTTGTCAAATGATGCAAGTTCAGTGAAAATTCATATTTAGTTGGACCACCCTGTATCAGCAAAAGATAGTTTTCAATTTCATCTTTAAAAAAATCAGTGATTAGATAGTGTGTGATAAGTTTATGTTTGTCTTTCAGTTGAAGTGGACCGATCCTGATGAGGAAGGTCTTGTCAAGTACCTGTGCGGAGACAAACAGTTCTCCGAAGACCGTGTTCGAAACGGGGTCAAGAAACTGATGAAGCAACGGTCAGGTACGACTCAAGGTCGACTCGACACATTCTTCAAGGTTCTACCGAGTCCCAGCAACGGCACAAACAAACGAAAGGTAAGCAAGCAACTTTGTACACACTTTCAAAGTCACCATTTTGCTCCCATTAGTTTTGAATGTTCCGAGTGATTCTTGTAAAATTATTTGCTTTTGTTTGTAGATTGAGGAGAAAAAGGCGCCAGCTAACAAGAAAGGGAAAGCAGGCGGCAAATTTAAGCGAGGAAAGTAAGACGTAAATGACTACATGAAATTTGAAACTATCTCTTAAAATTTAATTGCCTTTGACTGCTCTCGTTCAAATTATCAAGTCAGAGAATTTTAATGGTAGGTATCTCATTTTTGAATCTCGAAATTGTATGGTCTACCGACATCACAATTACATTTTAAATTGACAGTGATAACTGGATGTTTTGTTTAGTTTTGTATAAATTCCTATATTAGGTACCTAGATACCTTTAAGTATCATTTTCTATGGAGTTGATTGCAAACAAGAGTGTACATTTAATTCATCATTAAGCATTACATTTAGTGATGTTTGCTAAATATTTATAAAAATATTCAATTATCCAACTGCACTAATGTTGAACTGGATCAGGAATTGTCATTACAATGTTCAAAACACACTGGAAAGTAAAACAAAGAAACATTCTGAGACTTGTGATTTATTTTGAAATTAATAGTTTAAAAAAAGGCGTAAAGGACAGAATAAGGTACAAAACTAAACCCAAATAGTATTTTTCAGAAAGCATTTAGGTAATTATTTCTATGTATTGAGCTTTTAATGTCTTTAGCACAATGATTCTTGTCGTACCTTTCACAAGAAGACACATTTCTCATTCTTTAGCTTGAAGCGGAAGAAAGATTCTGCAAGTTCAGACAAAATGGTTTGGTATACCTACTGATACCCCTGAAATTCATGTACAAGTATTATTAGAATTAGAAGATTATAATAAGTAGGTAGGTAGTGCTATGATTCTAATTCTTTGAACATAACAATATTCCTGGAAACAAATCTAGCTCTCAACTACTGCTTCCGCACGATCTTTCTCGTGCTTTTCGACTATTTTACGTATGTGGCCCAATGCCGCGTTATCTGCCGCTGATCGTACATTTTCCAGTTTATAAGGGGGTGATATCGTAACTGAGTTTAGCACGACAATATCGGCATCGTGCCATGTTACATAATTGATCGTTTTAGAAATGGCCAAGAACAGTTTCTGCCCCTCTGGAGATACTCCCGACCGCAATGCACTGATGAGTCTGCGTTTTTCCTCAGTGTTTTTGCGTGCTCGCATATTTAATCTTGGGAGACTCAGTGGTTTTGGAGGTTCTGGAAGCAAGCTGACTTCTTTCTTGACCACGACATCACTGACGTGCGAGAGATTTATCACGTGCACATCATTACACATTGTGCGTCCATTTGATGCCGGACACTTCAAGATGAGCATCTTCGTTTGTGGATCAAACGCTTGAACTTCTCCTTCATATTCTACTTTATAACAAGTTTTACAATAAACTGTACTGCCGATACCAAAACACTCGTTGACGCCTGCCATTTTGGTTCTGTAGTGTGATGCTATCTCCGAGGCCGGGCAATACTGGTGTCAGTCATGCCAAAATAGGGTATTCTGAAAGAACTTAAAAATTGAGTATTTAATGTACTTCTTGGTAACTATTCCGATACGAAATAATTAAATTTTGTAAAATAACAAATTATAATGTATTTATTATGTAATCTATTAAATGAAAATTATGTTGTAATGAACTGTTTCTGGGGGAAAATTCTTTGGTAGGTTACTGTCTTGTAAATTTGGCTATGTGTTAACTTCACACTAGTCATCTGTCAAGGCCAACAAAATAAGCATGGCGACTAAAATGGTTATTGATAACAAGTCCGATTTAATTAAGACTATTGACGATAAAGATGATGTACCTGATTACTCTGACAATTCAGAAGATGAAGTTGAGGTAATTTTATGTATTATTTATTCAAAGGTTTCCGTACTAAAAAGAAGAATTGTGATATTCTGATGGTTCTAACGTATAAGTAAGGTTATGTACACCCTTATACTCATGCGTTTCAGGTGTAGGGTAGTGCCTATGTGGCCCATTATCAATTACTACAACTTAATTCTACGTAGTGGTAAGGTATATTTTCCACATTAAGTAATATATAAATAACGTCACATCTCCACATTTCAGTTCCAGCCGAGTAAAATGAAGAAGAAGATCAAAAAGGATTCTGCATTTGATTCAGATTTCCAGTTTGCTAGTTCTGTTGCTGAATACAATCATGATTCATGGAATGATGTTATGAAATATGTTAAAAGAAAAGCTAAAACAAAAACAGATGACAAGATCTTGTTGGCTCGTAAAGGCAAGAAGAAGATTGCGTCGGCCGTTCCAGAGGAAGTAAAGGTTGAGTCAGATTCTGATAAATCTAATCAGAGCGAAGATGAATCAGATGCAGAACTGTCACTTTCTGAAGATGAGTTTAAACACGGTAAGAAGGACATTTCTAAAAGATTACTTGTACCTATTGCTAGGGTGAATTTACGATAAGCGTAGGTATTCACTTTGACCTTCATAATGGTAATGAAAGCTCAATTCTAGAGTGAAGACGCTTTTCGTAAAATTACCACTGCTAGTAGGTGTGGTATTAATTTTTCTTTTTTGATTTAATCTTTGTAGATGGACTTAAAGTGAAGACACACAAGGGTCGAAAAGCAGAGATAAAAGAAGACACAATCAATATTGAAGATGAGAATGAGTTAAACAAAGACTTTTTTGAAGATGCTCCACCATTCGATGAAAATGTATCGTTCTACGAGATGAATCTCTCCCGACCGTTGTTGAAAGTAATTTCACATAATTCATCACATTCAGTATGTCTGAACTCTCACCAGATGAAGCCACTCGTCAGTTGTTCTGTTAGGCTGAGAAATACTACATTGCGCGCTCACCTTGCAATGTAGTCTTTCTCGGTCTAACAGAATACCTGACGAGCAGTGCATTCTGTTGAGAGTTCAGACATATGTTGCCTCGATTGTATTTCAATAATGACAGTTGACAGTCCAGTTAGATGCAGATAGATGTTAGATACCTCTGTAGGTACATACATTATAAACATGGCATGCTTTCCCATTGTTGAAAGTAATCTAAAATGGATTCTAATTCTTACCAATGTAATACCTACCTACACTAGAATTCTATAACACTTATTGCATTACTCATGCAATTTGAAAATTTACCTATTCAATTTTTGATTTGAACATTTGCTGAGGTAGGTATTGAAATTTGAAAATGCTACCAAATTCACATTTTCAGACAGTTGTAAATTTGTAACTTCCCCATCTGCATTTTTAGTTTAAAAGTTGGATTTGCAAAGCCGATGTTATTGGTGTTTCAACAACTAGCAATAAACGAACATCTTTGCCAGGCCATCGCAGCACTGAACTACATCCACCCTACGCCGATCCAGGCAGCGACCGTGCCGGTGGCGCTCATGGGGAGAGACGTGTGCGGCTGCGCTGCGACCGGCACTGGCAAGACCGCGGCGTACATGCTGCCGACCCTGGAGCGTCTGCTGTATAGACCCATCGAGGCGGCGTGCACGAGGGTGCTTGTGTTGGTACCAACGCGAGAGCTGGGCGTTCAGGTGAGTGATCATATTCATGCCACGCTGACTTACTACATGGTACCATTTGGAAATGATCAAGTCATAATTAGATAGTTATTTAGATTATAATAGTATTTCTAGGTAATCAATTCAGAATAAAATGTCCTACCCCATTGTGATCAAAATTGAAAGGTGAGTGGTAACGCTCTGAACTTGTATTCCGGAGGCCCGGGTTCGATTCCCGCGGCCGTCCTTCCTGAAAGGGTTTTTTCGTGGTATTCCCTCAGCCGATAGGCAAATGCTGGGAAGGTACCCTACTAATAGGCCACGACCGCCTCCTTCCCACCTTCCATCCTTACCTACTCTTCACCATCATCTCCCAATCATCATCATAATCATCATCCGTCGCCATTAGCCTCGCTGCAGAACAGTGCGATGCAGTTACTCAATCTGTTTAACAACTGAAAATTTTAATTCAATGGAGTCTTGTAGCCTTGGTGAAGAGATGAATCTAAAATGAACCCCCACTACCAGAAGAGCTATTTGGTAACATTTGTGTTAACGGAGCCATTGGTTGATAATGACTTGATTAATACCTTTTATTATCGACTTCTGATATAAGACTACCTAAACCAAGTCTTTTACTAACCTAGAGCAGAAGCACTACTTAGTAGTGTACTACTAAGAAGTAATATTTAAATGGTCATAAAGCAAACTAAAATAAAATGTTTTAGTGCTGTGTTGGATGATAAAAATGCTGTTTTACCAGCCTGGTATTGATGACTGGAATGTTCTCTCGTGTCAGGTGTACCAGGTGACTCGGCAGCTGGCTCAGTTCACGACGGTGGAGTGCGGACTCAGCGTGGGCGGACTGGACGTCAAGGTGCAGGTATTGATGACAGGAATGTTCTCTCGTGTCAGGTGTACCAGGTGACTCGGCAGCTGGCTCAGTTCACGACGGTGGAGTGCGGACTCAGCGTGGGCGGACTGGACGTCAAGGTGCAGGTATTGATGACAGGAATGTTCTCTCGTGTCAGGTGTACCAGGTGACTCGGCAGCTGGCTCAGTTCACGACGGTGGAGTGCGGACTCAGCGTGGGCGGACTGGACGTCAAGGTGCAGGTATTGATGACAGGAATGTTCTCTCGTATCAGGTGTACCAGGTGACTCGGCAGCTGGCTCAGTTCACGACGGTGGAGTGCGGACTCAGCGTGGGCGGACTGGACGTCAAGGTGCAGGTATTGATGACAGGAATGTTCTCTCGTGTCAGGTGTACCAGGTGACTCGGCAGCTGGCTCAGTTCACGACGGTGGAGTGCGGACTCAGCGTGGGCGGACTGGACGTCAAGGTGCAGGTATTGATGACTGGAATGTTCTCTCGTGTCAGGTGTACCAGGTGACTCGGCAGCTGGCTCAGTTCACGACGGTGGAGTGCGGACTCAGCGTGGGCGGACTGGACGTCAAGGTGCAGGTATTGATGACAGGAATGTTCTCTCGTGTCAGGTGTACCAGGTGACTCGGCAGCTGGCTCAGTTCACGACGGTGGAGTGCGGACTCAGCGTGGGCGGACTGGACGTCAAGGTGCAGGTATTGATGACTGGAATGTTCTCTCGTGTCAGGTGTACCAGGTGACTCGGCAGCTGGCTCAGTTCACGACGGTGGAGTGCGGACTCAGCGTGGGCGGACTGGACGTCAAGGTGCAAGTATTGATGACTGGAATGTTCTCTCGTGTCAGGTGTACCAGGTGACTCGGCAGCTGGCTCAGTTCACGACGGTGGAGTGCGGACTCAGCGTGGGCGGACTGGACGTCAAGGTGCAGGTATTGATGACAGGAATGTTCTCTCGTGTCAGGTGTACCAGGTGACTCGGCAGCTGTCTCAGTTCACGACGGTGGAGTGCGGACTCAGCGTGGGCGGACTGGACGTCAAGGTGCAGGTATTGATGACTGGAATGTTCTCTCGTGTCAGGTGTACCAGGTGACTCGGCAGCTGGCTCAGTTCACGACGGTGGAGTGCGGACTCAGCGTGGGCGGACTGGACGTGAAGGTGCAGGAGAACGTGCTGCGCAAGAACCCCGACATCGTCATCGCCACGCCCGGACGGCTCATCGACCACATCCAGAACACGCCCACGTTCTCGCTACACAGCATCGAGGTGCTCATCCTGGATGAGGCAGACAGGTGCGATGCGGACCCGATACCACTTTATGATTTTGTTGAGTGATCACTGATCAAAAGCTATTACTAGCTACTAAACTCTGTTTCATGGAGTCTAGAGTCCTAGATAGCATGGACAGGTATAGGACTCATGTTAAACAGGACTCTAGACTGCATGGAATGAAGTATAGCGAGTTCAGTACCCGTTAAAATCGAAGTCCCCCACCCCATAAACCATTTAGTTCCCAGAAAATGCTGTACACCAAACCTTAACTTGACCTGCAGGGAGCTTTTAGAACATACCAAAATAATTTGGACACAAAAATTGCCACATTTGTGTAAACATTGGCTTCTTTAATGGGTCTTGTCAAAATAAGTGGGTATGAAATAAATTTTTTAAATGCTTGAAATTTTTGCAATAACAGTTTTTTCTCTGCTTGTAACATGTGCTTCTGTCCTTTATCTCATGTGCAATAACATTTTCTTCTAGCCTCTAACTTGCACTTCTATTGTAGAATGCTGGACGCTCACTTCGCGGAGCAGATGCGCTGGATCGTGCGGGAGTGCGCGCGCACGCGACAGACCCTGCTGTTCAGCGCGACGATGACGGAGATGGTGGAGGACTTGGCCTCCGTCTCGCTCAACAAACCTGTGCGGATATTCGTCGACAACAACAAGGACGTTGCGCTCAACCTTCGGCAGGAGTTCGTGCGGTCAGTACAACATTCAGTTGTAGATGGATGCATGATATTCTGAATAGAGGAAGTTTAAAAGACTCGCACTTAAGTTGCAAAGGAACGAAGAACATCATCACGGAAATCAAACTAAATTACTTTCAAGAGGTGCAATTCGCATTTCTCTTTTCTAATCTAGGTACTGTTATCATTAATATTTAATTTAACATCAGCCACTTGCTGTGTTATCAACCTAGCTGAATAATGAACATAAAATCTATTCCCACAAATAAGTGATACGTGATGGAGCCACTTCTGGCAAGATGGCTACTATCAGGTCCACATATTAATTTGTTTGTTTTTACTTTTCGTGTTTCCATAAAGCAGTGAAAAAACAAAAAACAAATGAAATTGTTATTTAACTATAAATTTACTTTTTTGGCCATAACAAACAACTACCTATATCAACTATTTGTATTTATATTTATGCAAATGCGCCCTTGATAGCCGCCATTTACCTAGTACATCAAAATCCACCAGAGGTCAGTTGTGTTCCTTATTTTCTCGAATAGTAAATGTTACCAATATGGAGTTGGACCAAAAAAATTTAGTACCTAATGAATTTATTATATTTTTCTTAAAGGTAAACTTAATTCTAAATGAACCTACATTAAAGGTCAAGTTTTCATCTTTAAAATTATAATTTTGACTGAAGGGAATTTTTTCCCATTTTGTCAAGTGAAAAGTTTGATGTCAAGTGTGATGTTTGGTTGCTTTCGGTTGCTTTGTGCCCAGCCAAGAACTCAGTAAAAACATGTCGAGATGGCAATGAATGCATGTCGAGCTACACAATGTAGGTACTGAGTGTGAAGAATATGTAGATTGAATCCTTGTCTTCTTCCAGCATCCGCAGCGATCGCGAGGGCGACCGCGAGCCGCTGCTGGCCGCACTCATCTGCCGCACGTTCCACGACCACACCATCGTGTTCGTGCAGACCAAGAAGCAGGCGCATCGGCTGCACATCCTGCTCGGTCTCCTAGGCGTCAAGGTCAGTGGGAGGTGAACCGCCGCATGCGCCATCTGTACTCTTTTTTGAATAAAGTTTTTTTTTCATCTGTGTCATAGGTGTATTTTGGAGAAGAATGATTGATCTGTAGAATGATTGGTTGAAGATACTAGGTAGTCACATACATTTGTAAAGAATTTGATATGTTGCCTGAAAATGTAGAAAGTTCAAAGAAACCTAAAACCTTGAACGTTTCCAAAGCGTTGAAAGCAGTAACACTTTCGAAACGTCGCCAACGGTCCTTATCAGGGCCACCAGCACACACATCGAAACAAGCCGTCATGACCACCCACTGCCGTGCTATCACTCGATGGTTCCGAAAACATCCATGTTATAAAATTTATTTTATTTTATAATTTTATTGTTAAATTGTAGTTGTGAAGAGTTCCATTTTCTATTCCCTATTCTCACACCCTCCTCACGCACATCTCTGCCGCAGGTTGGTGAACTGCACGGCAACTTGACGCAGCCACAGCGCATGGACGCTCTCAACAAGTTCAAGCAGGAAGAGTTGGCAGTCCTGGTGGCCACCGACGTGGCGGCTCGAGGGCTGGACATCCGGGGAGTGAAGACGGTGAGTGCCAACCTAACAGATCACTTCCAGCGTAGACGACTCGTTGACTTGATGAACTAACAGCAAACCATAATACTTTGGTTTGGTTTACAATGTCCCATTGTAAACCATAAACCAGTGAACCAGTGATTTATTACCAGTAAAATTTAAATTACAATAAAATGTTTAAATTTACCGTATTAACTCGTGTATAAGACGCACTCGTGTATAAGACGCACCCTTGTTTGGAGAAGTCTATTTTAAGAAAACACTTAGCATGCGTGTATAAGACGCAGTAATTGATGAAAGACAGTGTTTGTTTGTATACATGATATCCATCTAAATGTTGGTTTTCCAGCTAACTGAGCTATTTGAATGAAAATCACTGCCAACTTGTTGTAAACAAACAGTAATTTTCTGCTTCTTAGAAAGGGGGGAGGGAAGTCTCTTCCCAGCAGCTGTTGCTTGCTCTAAGAGGCATGCACTGCCTTTCCTCTGCATTCCAAAACAAACCCAACTCCCCTCCTCCCCTTCCATT
This sequence comes from Leuctra nigra, assembly GCA_934045905.1. NCBI lineage: Eukaryota > Metazoa > Arthropoda > Insecta > Plecoptera > Leuctridae > Leuctra > Leuctra nigra. The sequence continues at coordinate 32,710,716 of OW203765.1, forward strand.
AAGATCGCCATTCAACAGTGTTTAGTCTATTTTATGCCTGTCAGAGCAATGTTTTTCAGACGTAAACATATATTTTGTCTCCTGATCTAAATGCAAGGGAAAACATTTTATTGCACAAACTTATTGTGTCTAGACACAGTATGAGTAGTCCAGACAGAGTGAGAGGGAAAGGCAGAGATAGACAACATGTGGCAGTCGACCACAGCTCTGTTTACAAACATCCACCTTGGATTTACTGGGAAAAAAGCTTGGTATGCGTGTATAAGACGCAGGGCTGTTTTCAGAATCAAAATATTGACATATAATTGCGTCTTATACACGAGTTAATACGGTATGTGTATATTTAATGTTTGAATTTTATTGTTATCTGTAGAGAAATAGAATGAATCTACTTAAAAGACTCGATATATTGAAGTATTTCCATGTACAGCCTTTAAGTTGAAAAATCAAGTAGGTACACTTGGCCAAACAAAAATTGATCGTTCAATAAATCTGATAGGCTGATAAATGTAAGATCGCACCATCCGAAGTCAGTCTAAGCGATCTCATGTCTCAGTCTAGTAGGTGACCTCACTTTTCATTTTCAATGATAATAACAAGCATTGATTGGTTATGGGATATGACCAGCAGTCATTCAAATTTGTTCAACGATCAATTTTTGTTTGGCCGAGTGTACCTACCTACTTAGAAAGAAGAAAAAATGCTTAGCCAGTTAATTTTACAGACTTTTGGCAACTCAAAAGTTTATTTTTGAAAGAAGTAAAGCATTTGTGTGTGGAAATCTATTAGGGCTGTGCGGGACAACTTTTTTTCATTCGGGACGGGACCGGGACGGGATTTGTAAAAGAACTCGGGATTCGGGACGGGATCAATTTAAAATATGAAACCGGGATCGGGTCGGGACACATTAAAATCTCGGGTTTTGGGACGGGATTGTGCAAAATCAACTTCTAAATTGGATGTGATGTAAATTTGGTATGTTAAGACATTTAACCTTAAGTATAAAAATGTTTACGAGCTCTACATTTATGTATTTTATTTATTTATTTAAAGTCTTCTTCTAATGTGTTACCTTGGTCTTCATCAGCCTCCATTATTTGCAGGTTATGCACTGAAATAATAGTGCGATGTATGTGTAAATTGTGTTTATTGACAGGAGTAAAAACACCCAAAGGTTATTAGCAAAAATGTTTGTTTACATATTTACATTTACTGGTAACAAATAATCTCGAAGAAATTGGCACTGCCTAATTAAAACAGAGTGAAGAAATGGTAAACTAAACCACGTAATATACATTCTAAAATGGCGGAAGGCGGCAGAAATCAGTGACAGTTCTGACCTTGAAGCCAAGAAGCGGTCAGCCAATCACGCGCAGCAGCCAATCAGAGCTCTGAATGGGCTCTGATTGGCCCATTTTGAATTTGAAATACGACGGGATATTCTTTAAAACGGGATTATTCATTTGTCCCGATTCCAGTCACATCCCGGTTGATTTCGGGACAAAAATACTTTTCGGGACGGGTCCGGGACAAAAAAAATCCCGTCCCTGGACCCGGGAATTGCGTGTCCCGCACAGCCTTAAAATCTATACCCTTTCTCTCTTAGTACAAACAAATGTATGTTTCCACCTTCACCTGGCCAGTTTGTCTTTGACTTAATTTGTGTTCTATTTGTTGATGCCAGGTAATCAACTTCACACTGCCTGCCACACTGGAGCACTACATCCATCGGGTTGGCCGTACTGCTCGTGCCGGCCGCTCAGGCGTGTCCGTCTCATTGGCCGGCGAGAATGAGAGGAAGATCGTCAAGGAGGTGACGAAGAAGGCGAGGAATCCCGTCAAACTGCGCGTCATTCCTCCAGGCAAGTGCTCGTTATGTTCATTACTGTACGATCTGAACCAATGAGAGAAGGGGAATAGAATACACACTATAGGGCTTCAGTTCTTGAGGTATCGATGTACAGCTTTTAAGTTGTTAAACGTCCACTTACAAGTCTGGTAGAACCTGGATGGTTGGCTTTTTCTGCTTCTGTAGTAGCTTTTGATATATATATTAAAATTATTTTAAATCGGATAAATTCCCCATACAATGGAACCTTCCTAGTTCTTATGTAGATTCAATTCCCCTTTCATGCATGAAAGGTACTGTTGTTAAATTGTTTAATTAGTTAGAAGAAAGTTTATTTACAGCCTCATGCTCAAAAGAATTTCCACATTTATCGACGTAAGTGACCAGAGTCTACTGGATTCGGTCCATAAGATTATTAGCACACGGTCTTGTGGTGTTGAGGACTGACACCCGCAAATATTTACTTGCGGACGCAACTTCTTTTCAGCATGAGGCTGTTAGGGCCGGTATAACCAAAGTTAATCTGAGCCTGATTAACTAAATATTGGACTAAATTGGCGGCACAGCCAATCAGATACCTCAAAATGAGTGAAACAATTGAATTTAATCCAAAAGTTAGTTAATCCAGCACGATTTAACTTTGGTTATTTCGTGCCTTAAGAGAGTAAATACGTTAATTTGTAAGTAACTTGATTGAAAATTTTACTTAAAAGTAAAAAGTAAAGAATGATAATATGTACACTCCCCCAAATAATAAACGGTACTTGGTACAAAACGTTTTGGCTGCTGGGCCGGTTCCTTGACAATCAATCCTTGTTATTATCAATGAAATCAGAGCTCACCTATTAGAGTTAGATAATGCATTAGCACTGACTTCATGGGATGATGCCATCAAACCTTAATCAGTCAATTAATTTTCTTTTGAGTACCGTTTATTATTTGGGGGAGTGTACCTACTTACTTTTATGTTATACTTTTTAACTTTGAGGGGAATCGAAGAAAAAAGATCTGATGTTACGTAATGTTGAACCCAGATAGGTAGTGTCTTACTCCTGAGTGTGACAATGTTTCTGCCAAAAGATGACGTGGAGAAAAGAAAACTGATTTTTACTTCAGAAACTTGATTGTTTCGTAATTGAAATTTGCTTCTATATGGTAATGTTCAATAATAATTAGGTAGGTACATAATGTGAACGAACTGTTAATGACTGTCAAGTGAAAGTGTAATGAACAAGTGTGTGCTTTCTGCAGACATCGTTGCCAAGTGGCGCACGCGCGTGGTGGCGCTGGAAGCGGACGTCAAGAACATCCTCCAGGAGGAGTACGAGGAGCGGCTGATGCAGAGAGCGGAGAACCAGGCAAACAAAGCGGAGAAGATGCTCAAGGGAGAAGCAGACCCAGAGCGGCAGTGGTTCCAGACTGACAAGGAGAGGAAGGTGGAGAAAGGTAAGTAGAATTCAATCTATTCCTCAATCAAGAAAAGGGGATACAAAACTACACAAAAAGGCTTCATTTTTTAGGGAATGTATGTGTTTTTAACTTGTTACAGCTTTATTTTGTCAAAAGTACATTTTTGATGTTTTTTTGCCTTTATTAAGTTTATTTTACATTTGAAAATTTTAAACTAATAAAAAATCATTAATGGATACGTAAATGGAGCCTTTTTGTGTGGATTCTCTAAACATTTTCTCATGGTCCAGTAGCAAGTGTCTACAGCAATAGCATAAACTCATATTATTTCTTTATAACTTTAAATTACGTAAAATATATTATAAAATAAATGTGAAAGTACTATTGTGTAAAATCTAAATTTACGTATGTCTAGACTCTTACATAGTTCACAAGCAAAGTTTCTTTTCTACCAAGTGTAGCTAACTAATGCACAAATTCTATTCCTCGCAAAATCCAATCAATCTGTTTCTTAACTGTTAATGAAAATAGTAAAACTGATGTAAGAACGATGCTGCATCAGCAACATTGCATGAAAGTATACCTATGTTACTTCTTCCTCTTCTAGCCAAGTTCCTGCTGTCGGACCCCAAGGGACCCAAGGAGCCGCGCGACGACAAGGACGCCGATGGCGAGGGGAAGAAGGGTGGCCGGAGCCGCCGGCGACGCGGGCCGCCAGAGTCTGCCGAGAGCCGCATGCACACGGAGCTCGACAAGGTGGCGGCACTGCAAGCTCGCATCGCCAAGCGCAAGGGCAAGCCCAAGAAGATGAGGATCATGGCAGACTTCCCCAACAATAAACCAGGTAGGGGACGAGGTTTTACTCTTATTTGTCTAATTTATCATGATTAGAGCCAGTTTTAAATGGTGATTTTATTTCTTAAAATTCGTTTTCAAAATCATCAATTTCGTTTTTTGTGTTTTTTCTGGAAGAGGGATTTTGCGATTTTGTGGTGATATTAAATTGGTTATAAAACACATTGTAATAGCCCCCAGAAACCATAATTTGATGAAAAACATGTATGCCACTTTGGAGGAGGGATTGGAATGGATTGGTCATGCACTATTAGCACTGAAATAGGCTTGTCTAGAATGGCGTCTTTAATGCTCTGTACTGTCTTTTCCCCAACCCACATTTTCTCTGTATAGATGCTACATAATATTTAAAATTTCATGACGCAAAATGTTTGACAATATATTTTCTTTCCCAATCCAACAATTTTCAGTGCAGTAATTGTTCCAAAATATCCTTCTGTGTAAGTCTAGACTATTGATGAATAGTTGCGACTGCTTGAGGGTGGAAGGGGGGTTGGGAAAACCGGTCGACCTTGAACAGATGGGGGCGCAAAACAATGCAGCCTGGAGGCATCATCAACTGGTTAGACTGGTTCACTTTGAGGGTGGGTAGCAAAGTGTCTGGATTGGGGGAGGGGTTGAGTGAGTAGCACATGGAAAGAAACTGGTTTCGTTTGTTGTTGTGTGACCTGTAAGGGGGATAAAAGCAGTAATTTTAATAGAAAACCTTTATTTCGTGGTCATTTCGCGGAAAATGTTGAATATCGCGATCAGGGTTGGATTTCGTTTTTTTTTGCGATGTAAAAATGGTAGATTTGGGATCTACACACAATGAAATGGATTTTAGTAGAAGAAAATAGTGCAATCAGAACAATTCGCGAATTCGCGCATCACCATTTAAAACTGGCTCTAATCATGATCTAAACCAGGCGCGTATGAAGGGGGGCGGAAGGGGGGATTATCCCCCCTATCCGAGCAAGCTGACCCCCCATTCACCATACAAAATTAAGTTTACTGTCCAAGAATCACTTAAAAATTGTTTAATTTCTAATTAAATTCTATCTCTTCATTGTGATTCATTGCTTAGGTCACGACCGTATGTCTCTTTCCTCCTTCAATCAAATTTAAATACTAAAAGTAATTGCATTGATTTTGCAAGTAACCTTGAAGTACTCATGTATTCTATTGTTTTACAGGATCAAGAGGTCAAAAGAGGAAATCTACATTTGCAGAAGATTTGACAGACACAAGTCTGAAAGGAGCAAAACGTCTGCGATACGAGTAAGATTTGATACAATTCAGTACTAATTAGATTTAGTTAGTATAATAATTGGTTTCATCTTTGCTAGAAGTTCATAAATTATTAAACTTTCTGTTTTCTATTCCTTTACAGTGCCAACAAAAAGCAAAACGATGACAAGAGATTTGCCAAGAAAGGAGGTGGTTTCGCAGATAGAAATAAGGGAAATAAAGGAGGCGGGTTCCCGGATAGAAGTAAAGGGAAGAAAGGAGGTCTAAAACAGGCAGCCAAAGTGTTTGGTGGAAAGAGAAAGAAATAAAGTTGTTATTTTGTTGGCAAGAAGATACTATAATTTTTATTGAAATAAAAGAATTATGTAATATTTTGTGTTTGATATCAGAGAACTAGACCTATTTTCTACCTCAAAACCCCCTGCACAAACTTGATACTATTTTTAAAATCAAATTTCCTTGTTTTTTCGCGCCATTTTCAGAGCCCGATTGACTGCAACCCGCAGTGCACCTGCCCGCCGTCGTAATGGCAGCCGTGACAACCGCCCGCGACTGCAATCAGTATAATTAGTAAAACACTGTAATTATAATGAGTATGTAAACCTGTTACATAATATCAACACTTGAACTTGTTATCGTTGCGTCGGTCGAAGAGAATCAGCTGAACTTGCATTGATTATTGTGAAAAAGAATGGTAAGTTCCAGCCCTGGGAAACCATGACCTTCCTTGAAAGCAAATATTGCGCAATTACATAGGTACCTACCTTGCCTAGCCATGAATTACATTATCTAGAAAAGTTTCGCTAATAAGTGACCATGAAGAATTCTAATTTTGTATTTTTATAATATTAGTCATGATGGAAAGCTCGTCAGCCCCTGTCATAGTACCTATGCAGTCAAGATTGAGGTGTGACAATATGTAGGTTGGCTGTGACATTCTCTGGATGAATGTCATTATAACCTGAAGTCATCTACCTACTTACTACCTACCTACCCACCTCTATGTTATCGTCAAAATGGACAAGAAGCCAAATCTTCACCTGAAAGGCAAGTCGAAGGTAGCAGCAGCAACTGCATCTGACTCGGTACGTTCTAATCGAATTGTCCTAAGTACGATACCTACGAGGCTACGAGAAAGGTTTTAAGACTTTTAATTTCTTTTTCTTTTACTAATAGGAAGGCAGCAATGAGAGTAGTCCTTCAGCAGATTCTGCCGCCGAGATTGTACCCAAAACTCCTACAAAAGACAGTCAACCTGGTAAGAGACTAATTTCATTTAAATTTCCCCTTTCCGAATTCGTGTCTCCTTTCACGGACTGTTCTCTTCTTCAATACATTTATCTAGAAAACAAGTAAGTTGGAATCTTTACGACCTTCTTATCTAGGTAGGTATCTTAGTTATGACTTATTTTATCAAGACTAAGCTAGTAGGTAGGTAGGTTACCTACAAACAGAAAAAGATAACAGGTAACGTTAATGAGCTACAGTTCATCATTACGTACCAACGGGGTTTATTGCTTAACGATGCTTTACTTTCATTTCACGTTGTTGCCATACAAACAACTTGTTTTAGGACGAATACCTACCATCAGTTAGTTTCCCTGTGTAGTGGTCAGAGAAGGTGGGATTCTTGTAAGTTTACTCGATATTGCAACATCATTTTAATAACAACTCTCAGAGCTATAATAATTTACCAATATTTATTATATTTTCATCAAAAGGCGACATTCATATAAATAAATGTACTACTGGATCTTCCATGCAACCCTAGTGATCTACCTTGAGTTTCATTAGGTCTACCTACCAGATCCATTATTCTACAAGGGCAAATGTTTGAACAATGACGAGGTACCTATCTACATTAAATTGCACTGCCCTGCCTGAGAAATACTTGTTCATACCCTACCTATATACCTACCTGCAGCATGTTTGTAATGCTACAACAGGTACAGTTAGGAAGGCTCTTCAATCAAATCAAACCTACTGAATAGGTACCTATTTTTGTACACCTACCTATCAGTAGATTATTCTTCCTACAGATAGGTAATTTTGTTTCACTAGGTACTTTTGAAGGGTGATTATATTTTATTTTACCATTTTTCCACTTCATTGTTTTCTGCAGGTAAATGTTTTGAAAATAGGTACAGTTCACCAACTTCACGTTTCTCGTTTTCAGTGAAATCTGACATTTTTTAATTACCTATACCTACTACAGATTTTGTATTACTAGGTACTTACTGTAGTATTTTGCAATACTAATTGTGATGAGGAAAGGTAGGTTATGGATGGATTATAAAATGTGTCAAAAAATTCTAAATGTAGACCATACATTATTTATTTCGAATTGCCATTCAGGAAGTAAACACTGACACAAAGGGTGAACGGAAAAATCGGGTTTCCATGGTTTTTACAAGACAGTGCGACAGGGTCGGGGAAAGGTCGCGAGAAGTAGAACATCGACGACTATCATTGAGAGACTTGGAATTGAATCTACATCAAAAGCGCTGCTTCTTGGAATGGTTGACAGTGTTAAGCATGATAAGGTGTGAAGTGAATATGTATCTTGTGAACAATACCTCCCCACTTGCCGGGTGAGAGCTTTACCAAAGGAGCTAGCCGGACAGAAATTAGACACGTAACACACTGGTAAGAGAATGGAATGAAAATAGTGAATGGCAAATCAGGTTTGAGCCCCAGATATATATTTTAATCTTGACTTTTTGGGCTGTTTTTTTTTTATAAAACTTGGTAGGTATAACCTCTTCAGATTAATTTCTAGATTAATCTGTTTGTCAAAAATACTCTTCGCTGCTGAAAAATCTTGCCAATGGCAATCTTAGCTAATGGCACTTATCTTCACAGATTTTCAAGATCTTGTCAAACTTGACAATTTTGTACTAAAGTACCTAGTCTACTAAGGAAAAAATAATCTAAAAAAAAAAAATACCTTCTACAAGATCTCTGTTTAGTGTTTTTTAAAAGGAAAGTCAACCCCTAAATCGAAATGCTTAATTAGCTACTACTTGTATTTCAATACATACCTACCTAATTCTAGATTCTTCTTTGGTAAAACAGTGAGATAAGAATGGGGTTCTCATTGGCTGTCTATTACTTCACCTTGAAAACAATATTTTCCATTGACACAATTGATTTTGAAAGTTCATTGAACTCAACAGAGTGATCTGGAACGTCATGGTTGCCATAGGCTTTGATGTGAACTCTTGTGTTCAGTGATGGGCAAGCGAGCGGCGCGCAGAGAGTCGGAGTGGGAGATCCTCGAAGGTCTGCGCGAAGGTCAACGCTTCGAGAGGAAGCCGGACAAGTTCTCGGGCCATCTACACAAGAAGCGCAAGTGGCCGCTGAAGGGATGGCACAAGGTGAGACTTCAATACTACACACTCTTTGTAGCATCAGCAATTTTATGAACTTGGCTTTTTATAAAATTTAAAAATTACTTTAGAATTACCTAACAGAATGTGTGCTATGTTCGGGCATCAATAATTAAGTGATACCCTGTAGTATTTAACTTTTTTATCTACATTTTTATCAGGAGTGGGTTTAATTATTTTAATTTTTAATTGCCTACAGAAGGTTCTTCAACAATTTTGATTTTTGTTTTAAACTCTATTCAATGATTACATAATTGCCAGTGTAAACAGTATAAACATTCAGTTTGATTTTTTTAGTTTGACACTGTTGCCTAATTTATTGCAGTCTTTACCAATTATAATTATTAAATTTTTACAACAACACCAGACCAAGGCCCACAAGTGTAAACTTTGACCTGAACATTGTTGTGTGATGTGTTCTAGCGCTACTTCGTCCTGGACAAGGGCGTGCTCGTGTACGGGAAGAACCCCTCGGATGTGGCTCGCGGCAAGCTGCACGGCTCGCTGGACATCGGGCTGAGCGTCATCTCTGCCAAGCAGAAGCGCAAGCGACTAGACATTGACGCCGAGGAGTTCATCTACCATCTCAAGGTCAGTCTCATTCCTTCAGTGTTGTTGCTGTGGCGATTACAATGACAGCTTACCGTATTAACTCGTGTATAAGACGCAATTATATGTCAATATTTTGATTCTGAAAACAGCCCTGCGTCTTATACATGCATACCAAGCTTTTTTCCCAGTAAATCCAAGGTGGATGTTTGTAAACAGAGCTGTGGTAGACTGCCACATGTTGTCTATCTCTGCCTTTCCCTCTCACTCTGTCTGGACTACTCATACTGTGTCTAGACACAATACTATTAACATATTAAATTTGTGCAACAAAATGTTTTCCCTTGCATTTAGATCAGGAGACAAAATATATGTTTACGTCTGAAAAACATTGCTCTGACAGACATAAAATAGACTAGATAAGATAGATAAGATAAGATAATTCTTTATTTGACAATGACAATTTTGACAATTTGACAAATGAGTATACAAACATCAAACATCATTGTGCAAAATGGCGGGGTTCGTAAATATTTACGGTCTTCCACCCAAACCATTCTAAAACTAGGGAACTATGAGCTAGAGAGTATAAACTTTATTTAGGTAGCCTAAAATATTATGTGATTTATTATTAATTATAATATAACTAACCTAAATGTTTTAGTTAACTAACATTTTCTAACTGAAGTTAGAATCAAGGGTTGACATTGGATTCATGAATAAATTCATCAATGCTGTATAAAGGATGGTTAATTAAGTAGGATCGTAGGGAGGAGCAGAATGAGTGGTAGGAAGGGGCTTCTCTGATTCGGGCAGGAACTCGATTGTAGATTGCAGAGCAGAGGTATTGGGGGCTTTTCTGAAAAAGTGCCCGTGAGTGTGTTGAAATATGAATATCATTAGTCGTACGTGTACTGTGTGTGTGCACTGAAGAGTTTCGCTGGAAGAGCTCGGGATTAGAGTGTGCAAAGGAAGCGGCAATGAGAATAAGAGTGGAAGGTAGTGTTAATATTTTTAGAGTGGTGAAGTGAGGCTTGCATGATGTTCTTCGTGCTATGCCGGCCAGTATGCGAACTGCACGCTTTTGGTGAATGAAGATTCTTTTAGCGGCGGTGCTAGCACCCCAAAAAAGGAGACCATATGACAGGTGTGAATGAATGCAAGCATGATATATGAGTTTAAGCGATTCTGGACTTACTGTGAGTTTCAATCTACGAAGAAGGTAGCATCCACTTAATATTTTAGAAGAGATAGTGTGTACATGCTTGGTCCAACTAAGATTATCAGTAAGGTGGAGCCCTAGGAATTTTGTCGAAGAACTCTGCAGAATGCTGGTTCTGTTCATGTGAATAAGAGGACTTGAGTCAGGGATAGAATGGTTATTGCGGAATTCGAGAAAGACAGTTTTGGTTGGCTGAAGGGAAAGTTGATTAACTACGCAATAGGAAGACATTAGCTCAGCTTGTTCTGTGGCTGTTTTGGACAGGGAGGCCAAGTCTTTGGTTGTAGTTAAAATGTGACTGGTGTCGTCTGCATAGATTGTGACTGTACCTTCATTGAAATGAAGGGGTAAATCGTTGATATATAAGATAAAGAGAAGCGGGCCTAGAATTGATCCTTGTGGGACGCCTCTAGTGATATACTGTGGGCTTGACAAGGTTGGGTTAGGATTGTTTGGATTACTCGAACGAATTGAGACTCTTTGTGTACGATCCTTAAGAAAAGAGGTTATGAGGTCATGTGCTAAACCGCGAATGCCATAGGAATAGAGTTTGGAAAGAAGATGTGGGTGGTAAAGAGTATCGAAGGCTTTAGAGAGATCGTAAAAAACACCTAAACACTGTTGAATGGCGATCTTAATGGAAGGGGGGGAGAGGAGTTGGATTTGTTTTGGAATGCAGAGGAAAGGCAGGTGCATGCCTCTTAGAGCAAACAACAGCTGCTGGGAAGAGACTCCCCTCCCCCCGTTCTCAGAAGCAGGAAATTACTGTTTGTTTACAACAAGTTGGCAGTGATTTTCATTCAAATAGCTCAGTTAGCTGGAAAACCAACATTTAGATGGATATCATGTATACAAACACACAATGTTTTTCATCATTTTACTGCGTCTTATACACGCATGCTAAGTGTTTTCTTAAAATAGACTTCTCAAAACAAGGGTGCGTCTTATACACGAGTGCGTCTTATACACGAGTTAATACGGTACTTCCATTTCTATTTTACACATTTTACACATTTTAAAATACACCAAGGCAACATTGTGACAATCTCAACAACCCTCCGTAATTTTTAAAAACAGTTGTCAATGATGCAGAAAAACAATTCCTTCTGGCTTCGTCACTACACCATGTAGTCTTATCTTCAATGAGATGGTCACAATCTTGATAAAGGTTCTTTAGAGACTAGTCCTTCCTCTTAATACTTGGGACTTGAGAGTGACCTTCAAATGATAAACAGTCACCACATTTTTGTATTCACTATTATTTTAGTTTGTATCTCGCTGACACAAAAACAAAATATTTGTGATTGGCGAAGCCGAAACGTGTCATTTTGGTGTCTGTGAAATGGATAAATGAACTCGGTTCATTTTTCCATACTAAGTACCTAGGGAAGGATAGAAAAATAATCAAAACTAGCCCACATTAAATTATGGTCTTAAAAATATTGATGATTCTAGCTTGAGGTTGTACCTTATTATCTCTTCCTCCTTCAGTGCAAGATTCCTCTTCAATTTCCTCCCCCTCTTCTCTTTATTTAGTAAATAATCTCATCCCAATCCTCATCAGTCACTCTGTCACGATCTAAAACCCTACAAATGCAAACTATTCTTCCCACATTCTACCAACAACTTGTAAAACTTGATCTCTCGGTTGAGCTGACATCGTGTTTGCTTGGATGCAGGCGAAGGCCGACGAGGAGTTCGTGCAGTGGGTCGACCTGCTGACGCAGCACCGGCTGTATCGACAACACCAGCTGTGTTTTGGGACGCGCGACATCGGCTCTGCAAGGAGGCAAGGCTCCTCGGAAGTCGTCGCTGACGTGCTGACCGTGGTGCACAGAGACAGTGAGTGTTCACATCGGGATGACACTTAGACGTTTGTGTCATTTCATTTGTTACTTACATGGAAGATATATTCCAGCGCTTATCCAAAAACCTTTTTTTTTGTAAACTATATTCTCCAAAATATCAAAAAAATCAAATGTAAAAAAATTGTTGAAAACATAATTTTAAAATATGGAGATAAAGAAACCTACACATCCTATGCAAGGCTTCCTGCTTTGCCTATTCTTCATCACCTCCCAATCATCATCATACTCATATCTTCACTTGACTTGAATTGACCAGGTGAATTGAGAACAGTGTGACGTTAAACGCCACTAAAATAAACAAAGTATAGAAAGAGGTTACATTTCCTTTGTTTAAAACAACAGCTAATGCAAACAATTAACAACAATTACCTTGTAGGTTGGAGTAAGTCTTTCTTAAAATTAGAATTTTTGACAAAGAAGGACAGACACTATTTTCAATTACAAGGAATTTAAGGGAATAAGATAAAATTAAAAAACAAGAAGTGGGAACAAGAAGAGAAGTGGGAAGAAGTGGAGGAAGACAGGGAGAAATGGAAGAAGATGGTGGAGAAGAAAGAAGAAGAGGAAGAGTCAAGCTCAACTCAGGAGTCCGAAGCCCTAGCAAATGGTGGCCCTTGCCCCCAACCCAATTCTTGGAACGGGAAGAAAGATTATTATTATTAAAAAACAAAGTGTTAAAAATAATCTGGAAATAAATTTGTGACATTTGAAGACTACAGTAAACCCTCGTTAATTCGAATTCAAGGGGACCCAAAAAATCCCAGTTCGAATTAAAAAAGTTCGAAATATAAAAAAAAAAAAAAAAAAAAAAATTTTTTTTTTTTTTTTTTTAGTACATACCTATTGATTTGATATAACGCGATGTTGATTCATTATTTTTTGCCTTCAAAAGCTAACTCGCACTATATACGCGGCCAAATGCTTTCAAAATGTTGAATGAAGTTTGAATATTCCCGCCTAAAGTGTTCCAGGGTAGGCTAACCTGTATACTAAAGAGACTAGACCTACACTTCCCCCACCCCAACACAACAGAGAGCAGTTTGACTACTCTCTTTGTGACGTGACGCCATTGGAAACATTGGAAATGTGTAGTTTGAGTTTGTTTTTTCGAAGTTTGTTCGCGATTATTTTGTCAATCCTTTTGCAAAGTTCGAATTAAAACAACTGTATGCAAGTCATAACATGGGCTGGGACCAAAATTCAGTTCGAATTTCGAAATAACCTAAAATTCGATTTATCAAAATTATTTAACATTGTAAAGCCTATACTAAACACTGGGACCATCCACCTAGTTCGAATTTACCCCTAAATTCGAATTATTGAAGTTCGAAATAATGAGGGTTTACTGTATTTTTCTCTTCAGTTATAAGTGAAAAATAAGAAATGAATATCTTGCCTGGCAAGTGATGTGACAAATGTTTACCTGGGTGCAGACTTCGCTGGTGAGGCGGAGACATTGCCGGCGTCGCCTGCGCTGGGGTCCTGGGTTCCCGACTCGTTCTCGGTGGTGGAGGCGCTCAGCAAGGAGCTGGCGCAGACGGCGCACAACCTCAACCAGCTGGCCAAGATCCACGAGCAGTTGGAGCAGTCGTTGCTGTCGCACGACTCCGAGGTACGAAGGCGATCGGACAGATAAATCATACAAAATAGTGATGCGCTATGAATACGGTATTATTGTGACTTGACACAACGCAGTGTACTTGCGTTACATAGGTAGGTACATCATTTTGATCATGAAGCTACTTGGCTATCTAATATGTCTAGAATCTAGATAGAATATGGAAGCCAGAAATAGTTTTTAACTGCTTCTTTTCCAACTACTAGTGTTGATCGCACCTTTTAAAGCACACTATTCTTGATCTCATCTCAATGTCCAACTGTTTAACCGATCTGCTCTTGCATTAGAGTTAAGCTCTTTCATTTCTCGTCCTCAGCCGACTGCAGATGGATTCTCACCCAACGTGAAGAAAGACCGCAGGAAGTTCGGACTGCGGAAGAAGAAGAGCAACAAGGGAAGCACAGCCGACCTCACCGGCTCAAGTCCATCGAAAGCGTACGAGGCTCCCGATCCAAATAGTTTAAGTGTAAGTCCCACTCGGCATTCTAGGAAACCTCTTTTCATGCAGTGATGCAATTTTCTAACTTTAATATCCTTTTATAAAGCTTGGAGCAAAATGGCTCGGAGGTAGCTAGCACTCTGGAGGCTTATGATCGATTTCCGGAACCATCCTTCTTTACTGAGGTTGTATTGTAATTTCCCTCAGTCAAGAGGCAAATGCTGCAAAGGTTCCCTACTAATAGACCACGACTGCCTACTTCCCACCTTCCTTCCTGCAACCGTCGCCATTTGCCAGTGTGATGTAAAACACGTATATGAAACTGTTTTGTAAGAATGTACGCTTGAATGTGTGGATGTTCGCTCAGGGTGGCTTGACGCGAGCGCTGAGCAACAGCCAGAGCTCGCTGCCGGGCATGCTGGCGGGCGGACGACCGCCGAGCTTCGTGGACGACGGAGGACTTCTGCTGGACTTCAAGCTCGGAGCCACGCCAGACTGTCAGCTGCGCGAGGACTTTGCAGTGCTGGCCAAGGACAGTGAGTTCATTCCCCTTCCCGACGGAGCACACTTGCACTTCGGTACTGATATAATCTGCTCCATTGGTCCATAGAGCTCTGTGAATGTTACATTGTTTGATTCATATTGTTGTTCAGGTGCATTATGTTTTACAAATATGGATTGAATATAACTATTTAGGTAGCTTAAAATATCTCAAAAACATATTTTATTAATTCCTCAAACTAAAATTGGGAAAGGAATGTTATGGTTACCTTCAAGACAATAACTACAGATCTGACTAAAAGATAATGTAATGTAATTTCAAGACAAATGTGCCAAGAGAACAAGGTTAAAATATTTTCTTGGTAGAAAATATGTCAAGTTACTTTTAAGTTTTTTGAGTCTCTAACTTTTCTAAAAATGCACGAATTCTAGTGAAATTTCATTCTGCGTATTTGCTTGTATCCTTTCTTCTTCGGATTCCTGATTAGTTGATTACAAATGTTATTCCTCTGTCATTTTACGCCTAGTTACATAACAGTGCAACATGAAACACCACTAAAACACTCATTAAATCCTGGCACGAATCTGTTGCAATGACACCGTGTACCTTGCAGTCCACAGCACGCTGAAGATGTGCTGCCACCGGCTGTTGAACGAGCGCGACCGCCTGCACGCGGCGCTGGCGCAGGACCCCGGCGCCACCAACATGGCCGTCACGCTGCGCCAGGCGCTGCAGCAGAACGTCGAGCTCAAGCACCGGCTCACCAAGATCCACTCCACCTCGGACCTCAGCGACGTCAACTCCATCGCCTCGGAGAACAACGTAAGTCGAGAGGGAAACACTGTAAGATACGAGGAAGGAGCTTTGTGTAACACTTTGATGAGCACGCACTGATACGGGAAAAACCTCGAACCGGAATTCCGTAACACACAAAAAACATTATAATGTGATTAAAATGTGATTTTTTCAATCAAAATTAAAGTATTTTCTACAGTCTGGTATATACAGCAAAGAAGATTAAGTTGCAGTAGATTCCCACCATTCCCACTTCAATACCATCACTTTTGACAGCTATTTCAAATGTCAATAAATGCATTCTTGAACGATTGGGCTAAAAAATGGTAAAACGGAGAATTATGCATATTTTGATGTGTTCTGACCATGTTACTTTTAACCAATCAATGTATTTTGGAAAAATAATCATTTTGGAAACCACTGAGTTGGTCTTTACTTACATGTTTGAAAATTTTCAGCTAGATCGAAGAAACGGTGTGACCTGTATACAGACAGTAAAAGTCAAGCAATATAAAAATAAAATTGCCACTCTCGTTTACAAATGAATCATGGATTATGAACTGAACGAATGTATTGATCATGGTCCTCATCAAGTTGCAGAAGGCGTCGATGTCGTACAGCTCGCCGTGTCTGAGCGGGAGCGAGTTCTTCGACGCCGAGGAGGACCGACAAGACACGAGCAGCGAGGTGAACTCGCTCAGCTCCGAGGAGAACTCGACGGAGAACAGCGAGGCCGGCAACGACTACACTGCAGTGGAGCCCATCCCGCCGGTGCTCGACCACTCCACGCACGCTCCGTACGGTACGTCTCAGTCATTGCTCATGTTCATTGATAAGAAGCTGGTAGTTGTCGAGCATGGGAACATGAACTTGCGTGCCATCTCTCCACAAAAGAAAGCGAATAAAATATACACGTAATATTGGTCCATTTCAAGGGAGAAGTATGTGTTTTACAGCACTTCGTGAACTATTTTATTTATATATTTAGATTTCTTGATTCTTTATTCTTTATTTCTGTGAGAATATACCTCTCAAATCAAAACTACACTCGAAGACAAAAAATCTCAACCATGAGTGACAAAAAGTTTAAATTGTAAACTGGGATGTGGTAACAAACAATATATGTACCTAGAAACAGTCCGAGAAACAGCACCCATAAAAATATGGAAACCGTTATAAAAGTAACATAATAAATTCTTGCTAGTGCATGTGTTAATTGTTCAATTGAAAGTAGGTAATGTGGAATGTGACGGTACGACACCGTGGAATGTGACACCATGACGGTACTCTTTCCGATTCCTTCTAAACCACACCAGTGGGATGATTGTCTGGTCCTATAACGCCTGTATATTGCAGTGCTGAGTGTGGTGGGGCCGGGCAGCTCTGGACGCCGGAGCAAGCTGCCGGTGCCTCGGCCTGACACCGAGGGGCTGAGTCTGTGTCTATAACGCCATGTGTTGTGCATTGCAGTGCTGAGTGTGGTGGGGCCGGGCAGCTCGGGACGCCGGAGCAAGCTGCCGGTGCCTCGGCCCGACACCGAGGGGCTGAGTCTGTGTCTATAACGCCATGTGTTGTGCATTGCAGTGCTGAGTGTGGTGGGGCCGGGCAGCTCGGGACGCCGGAGCAAGCTGCCGGTGCCTCGGCCCGACACCGATGGGCTGAGTCTGTGTCTATAACGCCATGTGTTGTGCATTGCAGTGCTGAGTGTGGTGGGGCCGGGCAGCTCGGGACGCCGGAGCAAGCTGCCGGTACCTCGGCCCGACACCGAGGGGCTGAGTCTGTGTCTATAACGCCATGTGTTGTGCATTGCAGTGCTGAGTGTGGTGGGACCGGGCAGCTCGGGACGCCGGAGCAAGCTGCCGGTGCCTCGGCCCGACACCGAGGGGCTGAGTCTGTGTCTATAACGCCATGTGTTGTGCATTGCAGTGCTGAGTGTGGTGGGACCGGGCAGCTCAGGACGCCGGAGCAAGCTGCCGGTGCCTCGGCCCGACACCGAGGGGCTGAGTCTGTGGAACTTGCTGTGCAAGAACATCGGCCAGGATCTCAGTCAGATCTCCATGCCAGTGGCGCTCAACGAGCCCCTGAACATGCTGCAGGTAGAAATAAGATTTGTTCATGTTGTAGCTACAAGTACCCCCAAGAACAGAGCAGTACACACTTCCTTTAGGGTTTTGATTTTTCCATGCATATTTAGTATTGACCTACTACTTTTTGAGCTGCAGTGCTCCGAAACTGCCTTAAAATCGAACATTTGATGCTTAAAAAACCTTAGACTCTGCTAATTTTTGGAATTCGTAACTCTTGAAATATCCATTTAAAATTGTATGTATTCAGAAATTAGGTACTCCGTAATAATTTTAAAAAATTGAAGTGCTCCCTCAAAAAAATGAAATTTGCAGAAAATGGAAAGTTCATTGTTTTGTGCACAGATACCAACTACCGAGTGTGCTATTTTGACCATTAAAATTAATTTGAGTGTTATTTTTCAAAATGACCAAGAAATTATTAATTGCTTTTTGAAAAAAATAATGTCTTGCTATCGAATTAATACGTTAGTATTGCTATGCTCTCTCTGAACATGTCTCTCTCTTGCAGCGCATGTGCGAAGAGCTGGAGTATTCCGAACTCCTCGACAAGGCGGCCGGACTGGACGACCCGTACGAGCGCATGGTGTACGTGGCCGCCTTCGCCGTGTCCTCGTACGGCTCGTCGTTCTTCCGCGCCGGGTCCAAGCCGTTCAACCCGCTTCTGGGAGAGACGTACGAGTGTGTGCGCGACGACAGGGGGTTCCGCTTCGTCGCAGAGCAGGTAGGAGGCAGTTCACTCGCAGTTTGACATTTTAATGACTTCAGAAATAAAATCACTGGCCCTTTTCTAGGAATGTTCTTTGAACATTGTTACGTGCATTCTCTGCTACTTACTAATTCCAAAGCTAATTTGCTACAACTTCCGTTTCTGACAATTCCATTGTGAATTGGATTGTGGAATTTCGGTTGCCAATTTTTTTTATAAAATTACGATGCTGATTGATAATTTTAAAAAGTTAGAGAATGGGTTCTTTTTTTTATAGACATATAATATCAGTCCCAAATAGTCGTATGTCCGAATGCTAGTTTCATCATGTTTTAATGTCACAATTGATGAATCAAGTATGAAGTTTCATACCTTATTTGAGAATGAGTATACCTATGATAATGAAAATCTAAAAAATCATACATTTGGATTTGGGCCTTAAAGTAGGTATAATGAAATAATAAATCAGTGATAATTATTGGAGAAACATTGACATAATATTTATTTACGCATCTTCTAAATTTAAGAATAAATTCCCAGAATATCGCGTAGCAATATTCAAACACGGAACTTCACTAAAAATTTTGCCAAAAGCATTTTCGATTAACATAATTATAAATTTGCACTGGTCAATGAAACACGTCCGCGCCGTTCAATACTTGGGGATCTCATCCTCCATGCGCGTGAGCCTAATGTTGACGTCAGTCTGCGTCTGTTTGCGCGCTACGGTGGAGAGGCGCGAGCGCGCGTCGGAACACTTCTGGTCCACGGCCAGCGCGCCGCCCTTGTTGTTGAGGTCGTCGTCGACGCGCACCAGGTGGTGCTCCATGGCGTTGTAGGTGGCGCGTGCTGCCGCGATCTTGCGCGAGAGCAGGGCGCGTGTGTTGCGCAGCTCCAGCACTGTCGGGAGAACGTGGGTGTCAATGAGGTGGAACTTTGTGGCTAAGGAAAGTTTCTATCAAAAAGCTATTTTTTGCATTGATAGTCGGGGATTGTGGCCAATCGCATGATATCCTTCAAGAGCGGTGAAAGTCAATTTGAGAAACCATTGAACAACTTTCTACATCTTAAAATCGTGTAGGTTATTAGAACCGGTTGTAGATTGTCCAAACGGAACAAAACTAACATGACTGCCTTTCTACATCTTGATAGAGTTCCGATAGTACACTATTTGTCTTATAAATTATTGTTTTAATCTTAAGACATATTGCTATGTTATTATTGGTCATATTGGTATGTAATAAACATATGGTATTGCTATCTAAGGTGGTTGATGGACTGAAATGTTACCTCTCTCTTAGAAATTGCCTAGGACAATTTGTACATTTGTAGACCTTGATTGCTGTAACATATTGATGAATGATGAGAAATGCCGCAGCATTATGTTTTACGTACAAAGTGTCGTGAGTGTTGTACCTTGCTCTCCGATGCCTATCTGCGGCTCGTCGTGCACCAGCTCCGCCCCGGGCCGGTACAGCCGGTTCTCCAGCCGGGTCTCGGCCAGCTTGAGCTTGTCGGTCTTGTCGGCCAGCGAGTGCTCCAGACACTCCAGCTCCTTCTCCAGCTTCTTCATCTCCGCCACCATCTTCTCCCGCTGCCATCTGCACTCAGTCCAACACAACACTTGCAAGGAAACAGCATTCCATCTCGAAACCAGTTCAACAGACCTATTCTAGAACGAAAACGAAATCATTCCGGCCTGGAATCATTTCACGGCCATGATAAGGATAACATTGATCTGAAATGATTCCATGCCGGAATGATTTTTGTTTTCGTTCTACAATAGGCCCAAGGTTCAAACCAGTTTCCCTTTATGTTTTAGGTAGGTAGGTGGGTACTAGTACACAATAATTGTTTTAACTTTTTATGATACAAAGGACACATTTACAATTGACAGTTCCTAAAAGTATCAGGGTGGCTCTGGTTTCTGAAATAATTCACATGCAGTTTGAATTCCAGATGTCTGACATGTGTACCCCATTGTTGGCACATGTCAATAGGTATGTGGAAATCAAACAGCAAGGGAAATTTCTTAGGAACCAGATCGTCTCAAATACTTTATGGAATCGTCTATTACTAAAGACTGTTTAAAGTGACTTTATTCCATTCCAGTGTGTTGTGTCTACAGTCCGGGTAGCTCAGTTGGTAGAGCTCTCGCCTGGCTTTGGTTTGTCCAGATATTCTGCACTTACCCCATCTCTTCCCATCACTGAAACTGTCTATTGAAACCCGGTGTCTCACGATTACCAACTAGTTGAGCGTGAAAGAGGTGCTGTAATGTTGGTACTACGTACGCGAGCTCCACCTGAATGCGCCTGGTCTCGTACAGCCGGCGCCTGATGGCCATGTTGGTGGCGTCGTGCTGCGCCTTGAGATCGTTGTAGGCGCGCTCTCTCGCGCAGTACATCGCCTCGCGCAGCTTCATCGACGCCTGCACAGATCACGTCGGAAGTCATCGACTCGATCGGGAACTCTCACATGGTTGTCAGCTTGAATTGATGAGTTTACCTGGCCAATTTCAATCCCCTATACGTAGGTTGTTACTTGTTTGTTAGTTCAGTGTGCATCATTTGACTTTTGCAGATTGTGGATTTATTTTTATTTGGATGCCAATTCATGATCTTGCTTTATTAAAGACCTATTACAGGCAAATTATGTTGTACACAATAATATATTACTCATTTGGTACTCTAGTTCACATGATTTTTATTTAAAAATTTAAATTTATATCATCTAATCTACTAAGACAAGCTGAAATTAATTGGTGGGCCCTGTAGAAAGTTAAAAAGACTGTAAATTACATGAGATCATGGCAGAGAAAAGTGTTTACAGTTAGTTTGTCACTATGAAAATGGCAACTACTGGGATCTCTTTCCTCCTCTGAGCTACTACTATTAACAAGAATTGGGTTCAAAGCATATCAAAGCATAGTTCAGCTCACCAGTATCTCGTTGTCGGCGCGTAGCTTGTTGCAGCGCGACCTGCTGTTCCACACGTCGTAGGGAACACAGTTCCTCGGCACTCGGAGCGGATCGGGTTTGTAGCTCGTGCCCGAGCAGCTCTCCGTCATTTCCAGGTTCAATCTGAGAAGAAAACACTCGGCTACTGTTCATTCACTTGGGGAACTTGGGGTGGGTTTTATAATGTTCTGAATACATTGGTTGGATGAATTGGTTCTCACCAAACCATTTCCTGGTGATGGAGTGTAAGGGACTTATCAAAACATTAACTGTATCTTAATAAATGAATTTATAAACTCATAGGCGTTCAAAACGTAAAGATTTTAGGAACCAAGTATAATATTGATTTTTTATATTGATTTTTTTTTTAATCTGTTAATTTTGGAATTTTTGCAAAAGAATTTGCAAAAGATCACTGGTTGAGAACGGTAGGGAACTTTTTTCCCTATGAAAGTAATGAGTTGATATTTCAATGTGAGTTTTATGATTCAAAAAGATGGTTTTGAAAGCAACAACAGATTTTTCATGATTGTTTTTCTCTGATTTATAAAATGCGTTACTGTTTTTGACTATGAAGTGCGACCATAGAGTCTAGAGCGTGACCTACATGTCTAGCGCGACCTACGTGTCCAGATCGAGCGCGACCTACGTGTCCAGAGCGAGCGTGACCTACGTGTCCAGATCGAGCGCGGTCTGCTTGTTCTCCAAGTCCAGCTCCAGCTTGGCCTCCTGCTCCCTCAGCCGGTTGGTCATCTCCCACGCGGCGTGCACCTTGTCGGCCAGCATGACCTTGAGCGCCTCGATGACGGCCAGCTCGTTGCGCAGCTCCATGTACGCCTCGTCCTGGTTGAGGTCGTTGCCGCGCCGACTGTCGCGCGTGCGCATGCACTCCCCCACCACGTCCAGCGGCACGGTGATGTTGAACTCGAGCGCGTTGTCCGTCAGCGATTTCTCTTTCTGGAATACCATGGAACACTTTTGCCGTTTTTAGGAGGCCTTGGGATGACTGTTGAGAGTCATTCTTCTCCTACCATAAGTCCAATGTTTTATTAAACTATTGCAACATATACTACAGCTGATGGGGAATGGAATTCACACAAAAATTGGTGTGTTGAAAAGTTTTTACAGATTTTAAGTTATCAAGTGGAGCCTTTTAGTGTGCATTCTATTCCCTTGCTCTCATACAATACTATACAAAGAAACAAATGTGAATAGCTGTTAATACTAACTCCTTGTAGGCTCATAAAAATGTGGAATGTAAAATCACTCATGTCAAGAAAGTTGTGCATGTTCCTATCGTTCATCCAATATTCAAACCAAATATCTCGTGGTAATCATTCACGTGAGCTCCTATTGTAGCATGAAACGGAGATGAATGAGGAACGGACCGCTATATTCTCGATCTCCTCTCGGACCTTCCTCAGGCAGAGCGTCAACGTGTCCCTCCAATCCGTCACCTCCTGCACGCGGTCCCTCAGCCTCGCATCGTTGTGATACGCACTCCATCTGTCAGGTTCAGTAGATGGTTCATGTCAAGGCCGAGATTCATCGTCCACTTCCTTAGGGGATATAGAACAATCTCTGCAGACTAGAAGAGTCTATCTTGAAAAATATTTCATAATGACAAATTATAAAGATCAAGGTGTTGGTCTAACTTGAAGTGTTTATTTGTAGAAAGAAAGTATGGTGTGTTAAATTTCTGTAACCATGAATTATTGATTTAAGATCAAAGAAGGGAGATCCATTTGCAAGTCTGTAATGGAATTAGAGATGCTGAAACCAGATTCAATTATCTGGACATACTGTTCATAAAGTATGTCACGCCAGGGGGGACGGGATGTCTGTTATTCTATGACAATCTGTGACAGGGAGGAGGAGGAGGGGGGGGGGGGGGGGAGGTCAGACAAGCGTGATGTCACAGTTTGTTGTGATCTATTTTGTGTTAATGTTTGTGCAAAAAAATATCACATTTATTTATTATTCTCAACTAAGATTAAATGTGATTAATGTAAATATTAATATGTACTAAATATATTTCGTTGTTATTAAATACCTATCATGATTATCGACATTAAGTGATGTGTTCACTCCTCTAGTAGCTGCTTATTTATGTCAGTCACATTCTACCTGGTCTGTGAGTTAGTCTCGTTGCGCAGCTGTTGCGCCTCGTTGCGCAGCTGGTATCCGTCTGCGTGCCGCGTGGCCGCCGTCTGTCGCAGCTCCCACAGCTGCGCTTGCCAGTCGGCGAGCGATACGTGCGGACTCGGCTTCTCGTAGGTCACGATAGACATCGCTGTGGGCTGTCGTTGATAGGGATTTTATTCACTTGGATACTCTCTGATAGTTGTTGTTTGTTAGTTTAGTGAATGATGTCTGTGGAGTCTAAGATTTAGGATGGGCATTTGAAATGTGAATAATATCTATTAGACATGAATACGAGTCCACCAGACCTGAAAATCGTACCACCTGTTACGTCCGTTGACCTGAGCTTTACAAGGCCAATAGGGGGTAGGGGGGGAGACTAAGTTTTGATTATAACTTATTTACTTTTTACGATGATTTCTTACCTTTTTAGAGATTCCCTACTAACAGACTGTGTTAAATTCTATGGAAATTAAAAATGTGTTCTTTGTTTCAACAATACTTATTTTATTTGTAACAAATGCTTTCAGATGGTTCTCATCGTAATTGATTATTAAGTTTCAATAGTCAACTATGTATTTTAGAGAACTTGATAGTATATTCTTATGGCTACCAACAATAAAGGATTGTCGAAGAGAAAGTCTCGAATTGCAGCGACTTCTTATGGAGAGCCAATGGAATGATGTGCGTTCAAGAGTCGCTTGGCCCTGTGAAATGATTGATTGATTGATTGGCAGGTGAGCCATCATCCGCCGGTGAGCGTTTGCCATGCGGAGTCCAGCAACTACATCTTCTGGCAGGACGCGAGGATCAAGACCAAGTTCTGGGGCAAGTCCATGGAGTTCCAGCCCACAGGTGAATACCGACTATAACTTCTCATGTTAGAAGTACAATGTCACTCGTATGTTGCCTTCCGACACATCTTATGACCATTGTAAAGTAGATCACAGCACATTAGATGTTTCTACGGTACATGCTCTAATAGTCGTTTGTAATCCCATGAGTGACGCAAGATGGCACAGGAAGGGCGTTGAAAATAAATTACAAAACATCACATAAACCATTTGAGTGTGTACCATGGTCCATACATTACAGTTTCTCCTCAATACGTTTTTCACCCTAATACGTTGATTTCAAAAGGTCCCTCAACCCATAAGAACTCATGTTAAATTGTTTCTATAGTACGTTTTTCACTTTAGTACGTTTTTTTATCCTGGTCCCTCTAAAAACGTACTAAAGAGGTTCCACTGTATTTTATTTTAGTACAACACTCCAACCACTTTGTTATTCTGAGCGAACGCTAACGCCGCTCTCTGATCCGCAGGCGTGGTGAACCTGCTGCTGCCGAAGCACAACGACCGCTACCGCTGGAACAAGGTCACCACTTGCGTACACAACCTGTTCAGCGGGCAGCGGTGGGTCGACCAGTACGGCGAGCTCAAGATCACCAACGGCAAGATCGTCTGCAAGCTCGCGTTCGTCAAGGTATGCCGCTCGTGCACTTCTCATCCTCCTGCGATGTCAGACGATGTCCTGACGTGTGTGGTTGCTTCCAGGCGAGCTACTGGTCGGCTAAGCGCCACGAGGTGTTCGGCACGGTGACCAACGAGAACGGCAAGGTCGTGAGGAACATCTTCGGCAAGTGGAGCGAGGCGCTGTATTGCGGCACGGCGCCGAACGCCAGGTGCATATGGAGGCCCGGTGAGTGACGCTTGCTTACCATATAGTTCAGTGTTTACTTCTGGTGAACATGTTAGACCTCAGATTTCACTGACCTCTCTTACATCTAGAGTTTCTTGACGTGCCATTTCAATGTATCAATGAATTTATGAATGAATTACCAAATCAACTCGTGTATAAGACACCCTATGTATAACTTATAAGGCACACCCTTGTTTTGAGAAGTCTATTTTGAGGCAGTAAATTATGAAAAACAGCGTGTGTTTGTAAACTTGATAATGATATCCATCTAAATGTTGGTTTTCCAGCTAACCCAGCTATTTGAATGAAAATCACTGCCAACTTGTAAGCAAACAGTAATTTCCTGCTTCTGAGAAAGGGGGGTGGGGAGTCTCTTCCCAGCAGCTGTTCTTTGCTCTAACAGGCACACACATGCCTTTCCTCATCCCTCTCCTCCCCTTCCATCAGTGTTTAGTCTATTTTATGCCTGCTTTCTTGGCAGGCATAATAGGTTGGCAGTTGCAACCTTTTTGTTTTAGCTTGTTCGTGATTTACCTCAGATGCAAATTTTGAGAAGGTACCCTACTAATGTTACCCTAGGAATAAGCCCGCTTATTAATAATAATAAGTAATAATATGGAATAAGGAATACACTTCCCCTGTCGATCTAAATATACGTCAAGATCCGATCGGCTCAAGTTGGCTCAGGGTTCTGATTGAACTCTGGAGATCTGGGGTCAATTCCCGTGGCAGTCCTGACTATATGGTACTTTCGTCGAGACAAATGTCAGAAAGGTTCCGTACTAATAGGCCACGACCGTTCCTTGCCTTCGTAAATCCTATTCTTCATCATCACCTCCTTATCATCATCATGCATTCATCCGGCGCAATTAGCTTGGTCGCAGAATAGTGAGACGTTAACACCAAATATAATGCTACAGTCCCTTGAGAGGTAGGTTAACATGATCCATGCCCATTGGAGGTGAAAAACAACGCACCTGATTTTCTCTCATTTTAAAACTTTAAGTTTACTTAACTAAAACGATATCTGGCCTTCATTATGGTTTTGCCATTAGTATAGAAAAATATTAAATGCAAAACTGATTAACATTCAACGTCATTATACAGTCACTTCAGTAACAGAATGATAACCTTGACAAAATGTCTGGGGTCCTATTATTCCTGAAAAAAGTGAGAGTGAGTATGAGAAAAATCATTTAGAAAATTGTTATCAACCAATATAGTAGGGCAGCAAATGTAATTCCGCTCGATTGGAGTGCCGAAATTGATTTTTTCATAATTATCGATTGTTTACATCATTCTTAATATTACCTGACGTGCCTTCAATTTTTTTGGTGGCCATCTTGGAAAATATGGCGGAAAACGAACGAAAAACGTAAATTTTACAAATTATTTAATTGATGGTAGAGGAAATATTGAAAAATTATGAAATAATTCACTAAAACTAACTCAAATATAGTGACTTGAAAAAAAAATACGCCGTAAACAAAAAATTTAAAAAAAATTAAAAAAAATTTAAGTTTTTTTCTAAAAAAACATAATTTTTTTTAAAACGCATATTGTTCAAAATGAAATTGTCTACAAATTTTAATTCTACATATTTTAGTCTAAGTCTACGCGTTTCATAATAAATTGAGAGCAAAAAACACAGAAACGTGATTGGTCAATTCCAACAATGAAAAAATAAAAATTCGTTCACGGTGTATTTTTTTTTCAAGTCCCCATATTTGAGTTAGTTTTAGTGAATTATTTCATAATTTTTCAACCTTCACTCTACCAACAATTAAATAATTTGTAAAATGAACGTTTTCCGCCATATTTTCCAAGATGGCCACCCAAAAAATTGAAGGCACGTCAGGTAATATTAAGAATTATGTAAACAATCGATAATTATGAAAAAATCAATTTCGGCACTCCAATCGAGCGGAAAGCATTTTTTCTACACTTGAACCTGCACTAATAGCAATCCAGCAGGCTCAGATTCTATTGGCTGATACCCATTTTCTCACTTATTTCAGGAATAGAACTCCTTACATATTCTATATCTTTTTGATCTCGTCGCCACCGAATTCATTTCACTGGCATGAAGATGACATTATGCCGAAATGAATTCAGTCGAAACGAGATCAAAAATAGATATAGAATAGGCACCAGTCCAGGAGGTCAATTCTTGAGATTACACGTTTTGAAATGTTTACGTTTTCTTTTGCATAAAACTTGAAACTTGAAAAAATTGAAATCTACATTCAACTTGTTCAAGTTTTAAACAATGTAAAGATGAAGGCTCAAGAATTGGCATCCAGAGGCAACCTAAAACACAATTTCAAGGACATTTGAACTTATGAAATCTGTATGTTGCATGCAATTTAGGAAGGGAGTACTTTTTGAGCATATTCGGTGATCACTTATTTTTAATGTATGCGAAAACAACATCACCAAATACAGTAAACTAAAATGCATGAAGATTCTTTGATGTCGATTGAAATATTCCTTCATCTGCTTCATTTATCTTTCTGGACCGCTTTTATCGAGAACAAAGCTGTCGTTCTTCCTCCCTCCGAAATGTCAAACAACTTTTTCGACAAGGTGATCTTCTTGGCGAAGGAGTACCGCTCATCCTCGTTTAAATGAAACGGCGGTAGAACGCAGCACAACTGCATCTTCTTGTTCTCGGAAGATACCCGCCATGAGACCTTGAAAGTCCGGGCCTTTTCTTTCGCACCGATGTAGTAGGTGAAGAAGTTGAACTCCGACATCCAGTAGTTGAAGAAGTAGTACACCCAGAAGTACTCATCCAACGCTTCACATTTCAATAATAGAATACGACATGGTGATCTACGCAGACGAATGCAGATGTCATTACATTCCGTGTCGAAAGGCGCCTTTCTTCTTTTCCCCAGGTTCATTACTCTAGTTGGATGTTTTTCCTTCATATGCTCCATTAGCGCCGGACGACTTCCAACAACACCACACTTTACGTCTCTCCAGCATTTATATCGGAAATCGCATTTGGAAATATGTGCTTTCAAATCTCGCTTGCTTTTAATCTTTTGGTAGCAGCCAAAAGGTCGATATTGGCAAGGAATATTTTTCCGAGTTTTGTCACTGAGGGCTTCAAGTTTGATGTTGTGGATGGACGGAATTCCGGGAAGGCGACACACCGGACAGCTGGTCAGTAGCTCTCTGCAATCCGAGCAGACGATGTGGCTGTTGGTGCACATGAAGATGGGGCTCTGGCACAGGTTGTAGCAGGCAGGGCATTGCAACGGATGCCCGCATTCTTCACCGTCGGCAACCTTCGTATCAAGAGAGTGCATGCATGAAGATATTGTTTGGGAGATTGAAGAAGACAGAAGTTGAAGATGAAACAAACCTTAGATTTGGAGCGACTCTTGAACATCTTAGTCCATCGTTGTAAAGCCATGTCGAGGAAAATTTTACCAACTTATTTCGGACATTATATAAAATAAATGTAACGTTATTAGTATCCATGGCAACCAGTAATCATAGGAACAATGGAAAGTCCGTAGTCCATTGTTGAGCCATTGTCCATTGTTGATGGCGATATAGCAAAATTGACGGCTCAGTGGGTTCGACGAGGATGTGGTGGTCAAGGTTTAAGTCAATGTCTCACTATATGTAAAGTCACCAATCTGGATTATAAATGGCGCCTGCTGGTCCATTGACCAGGTCAATACTAATAGGCCACGATCGTTCCTTGCCATCGTCCATCCTTGCCTATTCTTCACCATCATCTCCGTATCATCATCATGCATTCATCCGGTGCCATTAGGGTGGTTGCAGAACAGTGAGACGTTAACACCAAATATAATGCTACATTCACTGGTAAATATGATCCATGCCCTTTGGAGGTGAAAATCAACGCACCTGAATTTCTCTCATTAAAAATTATAAGTTTAACTCAAACGATATAATATGGCCTTCATAATGGTTTTGCCATTAGTATAGAAAAATATTAATGCAAAAATGATTTACATTCAATGTCATTGTACAGTCACTCCAGGGGTGGGATTACATAAAATGATAACTTCCTTGTCACGGTGACAAGCTTCTCACTCAATGCTATTCACGGCCTTCTAGGGACTTGTCACTGCGACAAGGAAGTTATCATTTTATGTGATCGCACCGCAGAGTAAGCGAATATTTTTCTGGCAAAGACTTCGTAAATGGGAGAATTTTTTTTTTTATAAAATTCCAGTTTTAACATTTTTGAAGTGAAATAAATGGTTGTTTACGTTTTCAAATGTCATTCTCAATAGTTCTGGGATGAAATTAGGGCCGTGAAAACCCTCTAGAGCAAAAAATATGATATTTTTTATTTCGAAATGGAGCATATTTACTGTTAATATATCCTTCATTTTACTGATGTAATATCTGTCAGAACACAGTATGTATACTGCACTTCTAAATCAGAGTTCTATTTATATAAATAAGTAAGTTATTAGAGTTTTTGTCGCAGTCAATTTACCCCCCATTTACCAAGTCTTTGCCAGAAAAATTCTCGCCTCCAGCGACATTGTATAACCTTGGACAGAACGTCTGGAGGGTTATTCTAAATTTCCTTGTCGTCTCGTATCAATTGACACGGCGTCACTGCCATGTTAAATAGATAGCACTCCAGTGTGCAGTGAGCCCATATCACGTGAAACGAGAAGACACGGAAATTAAGAATAAGGGGTCTCCTATTCCTGGAAAAAGTGAGAGTGAGTATGAGAAAGAAACAGTGAGAAATTTTTTATCAACCAATAGCAATGCAGCTGGCTTAGTTTCTATTGGCTTATACCAATTTTCGTACTTATTGATCTCGTCGCCACCGAATTCATTTCTCTGCCATGAAAATAGCATTACGCCGAAATGAATTTGGTCGAAACGAGATCAAAAATAGATACAGAATAATCACTAGGAGGCCAATTCTTGAGATTACACGTTTTGAAATATTTTTCATTTTCTTTTGCATAAAACTTGAAAAAGTTGAAGTCTACTTTCAACTTGTTCAAGTTTTAAACAATGTAAACGTTAAAGCTCAAGAATTGGCCTTAAGAGCCTAAAACACAATTTCAAGGACATTTAAACTTATATCTGTACGTTGCACTCAATTTAGGTAGGTAGGTACTTTTTGAGCATATTCAGTGATTACTTATTTTTAATGTTTGAGAAAACAACATCACCAAAAACAGTTTTAACTAGAATGCATGAAGATTCTTTGATGTTGATTGAAATATTCCTTCATCTGCTTCATTCATCTTTCTGGACCGCTTCTATCGAGAACACAGCTTTCCTTCCTCCCTCGGAAATGTCAAACAACTCTTTGGACAAGGTGATACTCTTGCCGGGGCATCGTCCTTCCTCATTCAAATACAGTGGCGGTAGAACGCAGCACAACTGCATCTTCTTGTTCTCGGAAGATACCCGCCATGAGACCTTGAAAGTCCGGGCCTTTTCTTTCGCTCCGATGTAGTATGCGAAGAAGACGAACTCCGACATCCAGTAGTTGTAGCAGCATTCCACCCAGAAGTACTCGTCCAACGCTTCACATTTCAATAATAGCGCATGACGTTGTGAATTACGCAGACGAATCCAGATGTCAGTACATTCCGTGTCGAAAGGCGTCTTAATACTTTGTCCCAGAAACATTACTCTAGTTGGATGTTTTTCCTTCATATGCTCCATCAACGCTGGACGATTCCCAACAACACCACACTTTACGTTACTCCAGCATTTATATCGGAAATCGCATTTGGAAATATGTGATTCCACATCTCGCTTGCATTTAATCTTTTGGTAGCAGCCGTAGGGTCGATATTGGCAAGGGATATTTTTCAGAATTTTGTCACTGAGGGCTTCAAGTTTGATGTTGTGGATGGCCGGAATTCCGGGAAGGCGACACACCGGACAGCTGGTCAGTAGCTCTTTGCAATCCGGGCAGACGATGTGGCCGTTGGCGCACATGAAGATGGGGCTCTGGCACAGGTTGTAGCAGGCAGGGCATTGCAATGGATGCCCGCATTCTTCACCGTCGGGAACCTTCGTATCAAGAGAGTGCATGCATGAAGATATTGTTTGAGAGATTGAAGAAGACAGAAGTTGAAGATGAAACAAACCTTAGATTTGGAGCTACTCTTGAACATCTTAGTCTATCGTTGTAAAGCCATGTCGATGAAAATTGGACCAACTTATTTCAAGCATTATGACTATCCATGGCAACCAGTAATAATGGGATCAATGGAAAGTCCATTGTTGAGCAGTTCATTGTTGAGTTAAAGATTGTACAATCGGCAAACAAAAGGAAAGCGCAACAGGAAAAGATGGGTTAACTTTCACTCAAATATCTTTCTCCTGTGACTAGATACAATAATTCGGTTTGTTCTGAAGTGTTCATAAAAGATTGCTCTCAATGTTTCATGAGACTTTAATAATGAAAATGCTTTACTGAATTACAGAGTGATACAAACCTGATATTCCCTTTCGTGATTAATAATTTATTTCACAACGAATATTTTCATATCATTTACAATCTGAAATTTGCAGTATAATTTATTTCAAACTCTTTGTTTCTAAGTGTATTCAGCTTATAATTTTAAAAATTAAAAGCGTTGTAGTGTCATTTCTTTTTCAGTGTTAGATTGGAACTAAAGCTTATAAGAATTTTTATCAATTTTCCTCACTTCAAAAATATGTGTTTTTTAATTAACACACACACAAATTATGTAAAATTAAATTCTAAAATTGCCTCAAAATCCTCACACGAAACAAAAACATTTATTTTTTTAAAACACGAAAATATTTGAAATAGTCAAGGATTACGGAGAAGTCAAAGAAAATCTATTAATTTGCTTATAAGGAATAAGTTACAATTTGGAGTACCTTTAGGTACATCCATGTCGAAAAGCAGCAAATAGTATTGAGCGAATGGAATGTTATTTGTCGCTACTCTGCGACCCTAGCGGAGTTGCAGCGAACTATCACGAATGCTTGACCCATAGACATCGACATCGACATTGAACCTTAACTACTGTAACATGTATATGGCTTGATACTTGAACATCATCCAGTCATCCAATCCATCATCTGATTCCGATCCAACAAGTGATGACTTGCAGGATGCCAATAGCATTATCAGGCGCATTCCTATTTATTTTGATATTGATGTGGTTAAAGTTCATTCACGATTAGAATAGCAAGTCGATCACGTCGTTCATTGGTCGGTCACATGAACACTGCCCTGTCAATGGCAAGACTTTCTTCTTTGTCTTATTGAAATTGTATAAAGTATGTGAAATACACACTTTTTAATAGTAGAAAATATTAGAAAACTGCAATAAAATTGATTTATCTTTATCTACAGTCGTCTTGTACATATTCTTTGATAATTGATATTTACATGTGTAGGTTTACAAATGCTCGCTTGACTACAGTAGTACACGGGCTTGCTATTCTAATCGTGAACGAACTTGAGAAATTCTATTTTTCAATGATATTTCTTAAATATTTTTAGGTGTCTTAATACAGTTTAATTTTAATACAGAGATTACTAACGGACATGGTATTACAACTCTTCTCACATTAGTCTTATTTTCCCTACATGCAAATGTTGGGCATGTTTCCTACTAATAGACCGTAACCCATCCTCCATATTCTTCTAAATAACATCTTAATCATTCATCCCTCGTTAACTGCTGATGTAGGTTGGTGGAGGTGCCGTAGCCTTTGTGCTGTCAGTTGAGACATCGCTCACTAGATGGCGCTCAAACCCGGCACCTCTACCACAACAGTCAATGTAGTTAAAGCTGACTGTTAGCATTCATTATCATTATGTTCCTACGAATCTGAGATAACTGACTTTTGGCGATGTAAATATAAGACAATATCCCATCGGCGCAAGTTGGCTCAGTGCTCTGGATTGACCTCCAGAGATCTGGGTTCAATTCCCGTGGCAGTCCTGACTACACGGTACTTTCGAGGTTTCTTTCAGTCGAGACACAAATGTCAGGAAGGTTCCGTACTAATAGGCCACGACCGTTCCTTGCCATCGTCCATCCTCACCGTTCTTCACCATCATCTCCGTATCATCATCATGCATTCATCCGTTGCCATTAGCTTGGTCTTAGAACATTGTGACGTAAGAGTCCTGGGGACTGCAAACTGACGACTGCGTAAAATTTTCCCAAAATACATAAACACAAAGCCAAGTTGTAGAGGGGTAGGTAATTACTTTTTTTTGTCTGGGGTTTAACGTCGCACTGTTCTGCAGCGAGGCTAATGGCGACGGATGAATGATTATGAGGATGATTGGGAGATGATGGTGAAGAGTAGGTGAGGATGGAAGGTGGGAAGGAGGCGGTCGTGGCCTATTAGTAGGGTACCTTCCCAGCATTTGCCTGTCGACTGAGGGAAAACCACGAAAAAACCCCAGTCAGGAAGGACGGCCGCGGGAATCGCACCCGGGCCTCCGGAATACAAGTTCAGTGCGTTACCACTCAGCCAACCTGTTCTGTAATTACTAATTATAGTCCATTATTATCCATCCCCAATTAAGGGGAAAAGCAACCCACGAGATTTTCTCTCATATACCTACGAATTTCAAGTACCTACAATTAAAACAATATCTGACTCAATTCATTATGGTTTTGCCAATATCAAAAGTATAAAATGTAAAAATTATGTACTAAGTATAATAACATTCATGTAGATGCAGAAAGATCAGAAACGTCATTGTAGGTACAGTACGTAACTCCACTTACAAAATGAAATCTTTGGACATAATGTTACGAGGCCAATTGAAATCGTTTACGTTGTAGAAAACTTGAGAAAGTTGAAGGCTAAGGTCAAATTGTCAACTTTTCCAAGTTTTAAACAATGTAAACGTGAAAGCTCAAGAATTGAACTTTGGAGGCAACCTAAAACACAATTTCAAGGGCATTTGAGCCTATCCAATATGTAGTCGGCAACTGCAAGTAATTTAGGTATAGGTACCTACCTAAGTTTTTAGAATATTCTTCATCTAAATAGGTACTTTTTTTTTAAATTTGGAGAAAACTACATCACCCAACAGTTTTATCTATAAAAGAAAAACATTAAAAGATTCTTTGATGTTGATTGAAATATTCCTTTATTTGCTTCAAACATCCTTCTGGACCGCTTCTATCGAGATCACAGCTGTCCTTCCTTCGTCCGAAACATCAAAGAACTCTCTCCGCAAGATGATCCTCTTGCCGGCGCACGATCCAGAATAAACACTCTCATTCAAATGCATTGGCGGCAGATCGCAGCTCATCAATGTTCTCTCGCTCTCAGAAGATATCCGCCATGTGACCTTAAACGTCGGGGCCTTTTCTTTTGCACCGATGTAGTAGGCGGAGAAGAAGAACTCCGAGGTCCAGTTCTCGTAGAGGCATTCCATCCAGAAGTATTCATCCAACGCTTCACATTTCAATAACAGTGTTTCACATTGTACGTGACTTCCATTCCCAAGAATACTGATATCCATGTCGAAAGCTGCCTTTATTCTTCGCCCCAGGAGCATTATGCTAGTTGGATGTTTTTCCTTAACGTGCTCCATTAGCGCCGGGCGACTTCCAACAAAATCACAATTGCTGTCCTGACATATATATTGGAAATCACATTTGGAAATATGTGCTTTCAGATCTTGCTTGCATTTAATCTTTTGGTAGCAGCCGTAAGGTCGATAATGGCACGGAATGCTTTTTAGAATTTTGTCACTGAGGGCTTCAAGGTCGATGTTGTGGATGGCCGGAATGCCGGGAAGGCGACACACCGGACAGCTGGTCAGTAGCTCTCTGCAATCCGAGCAGACGGTGTGGCCATTGGCGCACATGAAGATGGGGCTCTGGCACAGTTCGTAGCAGACAGGGCATTCCAACTGACGCATGACGCATTCTTCACCGTCGGGAACCTTCGTATCAAGAGAGTGCATGCATGAAGATATTGTTTGGGAGATTGAAGATGGCAGAAATTGAAGATGAAGAACAAACCTTAGATTTGGAGCAACACTTGAACAGCTTAGTCCATCGTTGTAAAGCCATGTCGATGAAAATTGGACCAGCTTAGGTATTTCAGGCAATTTACAAAAAGTAAATTTGATGTTATCAGTATCCATAGCAATCAGTAATCATAGGAACAATGGAAAGTCTGTAGTCCATTGTTGAGCAGTTCATTGTTGAGTTAAAGATTGGACAAGATAATCTAGAGCACATGACCACCTACATCGTGGATCTGTATGCCTTGGCAATTAGCAAACCGAAGAAAAGCGCCATTTTGTTTTACAGGAAATGAGGGTTACTTTTCACTCAAATATCTTTCTCCTGTGACTAGATACAATAATTTGGTTACCTAGTACTGAAGTGTTCAATGTTTCATATGACACTTTAATAATGAATATGCTTTCCTGAATTACAAAGTGGGTGCAAAATGCGGCAAAATTGCGACCCGGAGACACATTTCCATTCATATTCAACTCGATAATAAGAAAATAGTACGCACACCTGACTAATTCAGTTTTCCCATGATAAATGGCCATCAAGATTTCAAACATTTAAATGTCATTATCTCAGAAATAAGTAGGTGACTGACAAGAGTATTTTAAGTTTTCAATGCATTCAATATTAGTCGAAGAATATATCAACACTTTTTTTGTTCAAATTGTTGGTGCGGTTAAAACTAAATTAGAATAATGTAGGAAAATGAAATCGTTCCCCCATAAGAGCCATGTAAAAATATCAATCTTTGAAAACGTTTTACATAAAAGTTAGGTTGGTAAGGTATACTTTTTTGATCTTATATTGTAGCTAGATCGTCCATGGATGCTAATACTATTAGGAACAATATAAAATGGTTTGGATTAATTTTGTTGGTAATGGAGCTGGCGCTGGTTCATCCTTAATGCTTAGCGTGTGAAAGTGTTTGCAGTTTTCCCAGCCTATGTATTACAGAGGCATTTAGAGTTAGTTGGGTATGTGTGTGAGTGTACATGCAACACTAGATTCTGGTGATATTGCGAGCGCTACACTTGAGTGAACGTGAACATGAACGTGGTGTGCTTGCAGGTCCGATGCCGGACGAGTACGAGCTCTACTACGGATTCACGCGCTTCGCCATGGAGCTGAACGAGATCGACACCGACATGGCCAAGTATCTTCCCGTCACTGACACCCGCTTCCGTCCTGATCAGAGGTGAGTGGCTCAACAATGCTGGTGCTCGGATATAAAGTCACAAGTAGCGCAATATTCATTCAGCGATCTCAACTTATGGCTCGAATCTTTGTTTTTTTGTGCGGTTCTTTTCGCATGAAAGGTCAAATGAATAATGTATCAGGCCAATTTTTACTATCCAATTTATTTACCTATTGAATTTTAGCAAGATCAGTCTCTTGGTCTCACTGGAAAATTGTTTCATTGTTTATGATACACACTTTACTGATGGATAATCTGAAAGAAATGTTTGTGGTAAAGGTCTTCCATGTGTTTTGAAGTCTTGCTTCTCTACCTATGCGTTTACTGAGCGTTTTCTTAGTACTAACTTCAAAATTTGTTTTAGAGGTTTGTGGCTTGTGTAGTGCAAACTATCAACAAGCAACAAGTTATTGGGAAGTGCTATATGATACGTGTACAAAGTGTAAGGGTAAGTGTGTGATCTTGGATGATTGTGTGTCACAGACTGTTAGAAGAAGGCAACCTGGAAGCGGCCGAGAGCTTGAAGATGCAGTTGGAGCAGACGCAGAGGGAGCGGCGGAAGATGAAGGAGGAGGAGCAGGTCCAGCATCTCGCCAGATGGTTCCGGTCAGTTTCATTCACTTTATGTTATTCAAAAGAAATTGCTGGCTTCATACATTGACGTCTCTTGAAACTTATCGATACTCTATTGTAAATTAGAGGACAACCAAACATTCTAAAGAAATAGAAAGATGAGTAAACCCTGCATTAAGTTTAACATATGTCTGTTAGTTTTCTTTTCTTGCACAATGTTACAATGTTCTCTCCCCTCCTGAATCAACAAATACATTTTAAATATGATTTTGCAACGGACTTCAAATAGGCTGGTTACATTCTGTTTCGAGTGACCGTCCTTCCCATATCGCTCTACTGCACATGACCGCCGCTGACTCGACGTCTGTTACAGGAAGTGCAGCAACGACACGTGGGAGAGCAATCACACGTACTGGGAGACCCGGAAGAGTCCCGGATTCGCCAGCGTCCGGCTCGAGGCGCTGTGGTGACTTCACGGCTGTCGAGGTAAGCTGCTGGTCATGCTCGGCTGAACACTGCCAACATGGGGGGTTCAGGATAGATCTTGAATACATTGTTGACAAGTTATTTGTTATGTTCATGTTTGAAGCTTAAATAGCACCATATATGTGCAAATTGTTTTAATTTGTATATCAATTTTGCATTCACGTACAGCATAATTTGCCAATTTTCATTAGGCCCGGTATTTCTAACTTAAAGCTAAAGCGGATTAACTACCTTCCTTTAAGATCAGATTCAACTTTTTCAATTAGTTTGGAGTACTAAGTTATCTGATTGGCTTTGCCACCAATTTAGTTCAATATTTATTATTTAAAGAGTGATACTCTTTTAACTTCTATGTACAATAGAGCCTCAGGGTGATGTTTCTGAGTTATACATTTATTTTCTCACTTATATGACCATTTTGGTAATTCAAAGTACCCCCCCCCCTCCCTATTTCATTCCCTTTTTAAAAATTTCATTTAGTATGACTTTTCCTCTTCTTCCATCAAAAAAGTTTAATTGAGATCCACAAGATTTGTTTTTCTTCTGATCCAAAATTGTGTCACCCCTTGAGAAATTTTTTATCAATCTCTTTTTAATTTTGTTATCCCTTCTAATTCACATAGAGAATTTTTTACAAGTGTACTAAGCAATAGGTATGTCTGGTTTTTGCAGGACTTTGAATCTTAGCTTCATCAAGGTGCTATTTAGTGAGCAACACCACTAGTGATCTAGGACTAGGACGTAACCACTTTCATCGCTAACGGCTGGGCTCAACGCCTCGGTAAGACTCTCCTTTCCGGGCTCGGTTGAATTCAGGGCGTTATGGAGTGTTCGGACTCGTTCATTGCACAAATCATTTTCATAATCAAGATTTTAAACAACTTGTCCGAAGAAAGTCAACGGCTGGCTACGTTTATTTGTGATTACTGATTACATCAGGTCGGCACTGTTTCTAGACCAATATATTTTAGTTTTTTATGAGTTTGAAAATTGGAATAATGCAAAGTTTAGTATCAATTAGCAAAAAGCTGAAAAGAAGTAAAAAATTGGTTAATTATCATCCAAATTTCAATGATATATCAAATTTCCTGCTGCAGTGGTTCATTATTTGCTACTAATTTATCATTCTTATAGTAGGTAACTAATTAGAAAACCTTTCTTGTTAAAGAAAAAATTATTTAGAATCTCTGTCAAGTAATAACCAAAAAATGTATTCCTGTCGTTTCCTTTTAGTTAAAGCGAAGGAAATTTGTATTCTTTTGCCAAATGCAGGTCGGCAGTTGAAATCAACACTCCATAACGCTCTTAAGCTGAACTGTATCAAAATAGAGAAAGTATGTTTTGCTCAGTTGATTGAGTATATCTTAGCGAACGTAATATTAATATTCTAATGTGTATTGTCAATTCTCCGACAATTGTCGAGCCGCAAGCTCGCTGCTGTTGTAAACGAAGACATTGGGCTTGCCTTTGCGTACCTGAAGGTTGTGCTGGACGTAGAATAGACGTTTATTCGGATGCGTAGAGTCCTCGATAAGAAAGCTATCGGTTTACGATCCATTCTGTTTATTATTGTTATGGCTGTGCGAATATTTCCGAACATCGAACCGAACTGACTTGGGGCTTAAATCATATCATGCTGTGTCAAACAGATTTTATTGAACTGTTCAACAGCCTCATGCTCAAATGAAGTTGCGTCTGCAAGTAAATATTTGCGGATGTCAGTCCTCAACACCACAAGACTGTGAGCAATCTTATGGACGGAATCCAGTAGACTCTGGACACTTGCGGCGATAAATCTGGAAATTCTTTAGAGCATGAGGCTATTAAATATCTTGCTCAAGTTTCAACTAGGTAATAATATTTAGTTAGGCATTTTTAAGAAGAGGAGTAAACATGTTTTTTTGTGTCTTTCGTTCCAGTTCTCAACTAACCAATGTACTTAACCCATCTCACTATAATCTTGAAGCTCAATTATGAAAGTCCTGAAACTATTGATCAGACCTCGTACATTCTTTATAAATGGATCTTATTTAATTATTGCGGACTCAAATACACATTGAAAATACTACTTTTTAGTTTTTATACATACTTACATTTTGAGCATTTTTATTTTGGTTTATTTTGTCTTGATTCATGTTGTTTACCTAAACAGCATCTTGATTCCAACTTCCAATCCAAGCGTTTAAACTTCTTCAGTTAGGTTCAATGCACACGGATGTTCACACAGCACTGTTAAGGGTTGTTTAAGTTTTCCAAGACAATAACGATTTCGATTGAGGAAGTCTACGAGGTATTAGAGTTAGCTTGCGTGATTCACAACGAATTGCTTCGACTGATTGAAGTGTTTCAAGGACTCGTACTTATCAACTAATGTTGCCATATTCAATAAACTCCCCATAGTCGCGCTTATTTTCAACTCGATGAACGATGAGAAGTAATCCTGCTACTAGATAAGTGGATTGTTAAGGACTACTTAAGTGATTTGTTACTCAGAAATATGTTAAACTGATATTGTGCAGAGTGAGAAGTTACAACATGAATAGGGCAAGTTTTGTGAATTGCTCATTTTCATTCGGTATTACCTTATTAATTATTATCCATCCAATGAGAGAAGGTAAATAGAATCCAAAGCAAGACCATTCTTGTTGGATGGTCAGCGTGTTTACAGATTTTAAGCTGTCAAAAGTACTCTGCCAACAAAGCTCAGCCGATTGTCTGGTTTATCTGACTAAAGTGGAATTTTTAAATCTTTAAAACTGTACACACTTGAATATCCTATGGAATGGAGCCTTTTTCTTTGGATTATATTCCACTACTCTCATTGGACAGATCATCATTGGGCTATTTCTTTACTAACTATCCTTCCAAGGTAAAGAACTTAATGTACACAAGATCATTATTGTAAATCTGTGACTAAGCTATAAGTAGATTATGATTATGTATTAAATTATTTCCAATGTATTTTGCTCAGTATTGTGCAAATACTGAAGAACAAGAACAAGGTGAAGGTTGACATAATACAAGTATATGCGCCACAGACAGGACGGCCAGCAGCGGAGAAGGAGATCTTCATCCAGGAACTGGAGAACAACATCACATCCAATACCATAATAGTGATGGGGGATTTTAACGCACAAATTGGGGAGGACAGGACAGGAGTTGAAGGGGTCATGGGGCACCATGGATGGGGAAAGAGGAATGTAGAGGGAGAGAAGATGTTAGAAATGTGCGGAAGAAACGGGCTGCAGGTAGGAAACAGTATGTTTCATAAGGAAAAAAGAAAGAAGATTACGCGATATGGACACGGCGAAGAGGCTACCGAATCCGTTATCGATTACATATGTGTGGGGAAGGAATTAAGGAGATTCTTGGAGGATGTTGAGGTTATCCCTTCAGTGGCCCTAGATAGCGATCATAGGCTGCTAGTTGGAAAATTTAGCGTCAAGAAGGACCACGCCGCCAAGAGAAGAAGTAAAAAGAATGGCAGAATCAAAGTGTGGAAACTGCAATCCCATACAGTACGACAGGAGTTCAGAGAGAAGATTGCAAGCAGTGAGAGAATAGGGGAAGTGGGACAGGTGGAAGAGGAATGGCAAACATTTAAGAAGGTATTTGTGGAAAGTGCAGAAGAAGTTTGTGGGCGATCAAGTGGGAGAAGCAAGAAGAAGGAAACACCGTGGTGGAATGAAATAGTCCGAGAAGCAGTGCGTCAGAAGAGAACCGCCTGGCAAACGTACGAGGCCGATAGATCTACCCTCAACAAGGCCGAATACCGAAGGTGGAAAATACGAGTAAGAGAGACAGTAGAAGAAGAAAAGAAGAAGTCCATGGAAGAACTTGCTGGTAAACTAGAAACGGATTTTGAAGGCAATAAAAAGATGCTTTATGGCATAATAAAGGAAAAGAGGACAAGAAAAGTTGGACAGGCATGCATGGTGGATGCTTGCGGAGGATTGATCAATGACCCAGTAGAAGTACAGGCACTGTGGAAAGAGTACTTCAAGGAACTACTGAATGTTGATGGAGTGGCACTACCAGAAAGTAGTGGAATACTACAGAGTGAGAACGAGGAAGAGGAGAAGTGTGCTTTGAGAGAGGGAGAAGTGGAGAAAGCGCTAAACGAGATGAAGAATGGTCGATCACCCGGAATAGATGAGATAACAGTGGAGATGGTAAGAGCTGCTGGGGAAATAGGAAAAAGATGGTTGTTTCGAGTAATGAGTGCGGCATGGAAACAGAGGACCATACCGGACGATTGGAGAAAGGGAGTGATTGTACCAATCTACAAAAAGGGTGACAGGAAGAAGTGCAGCAACTACAGGGGAATTACTTTGATGTGTCAATGTGCCAAAGTATTCGAAAAAGTGGTGGAGTTTAGACTGAAAGAAGTAGTAGAGGAAAAGCTCAGGGAGGAACAATATGGGTTCAGGCCAGGCAGATCAACCATTGATCCAATATTCACTATCCGACAAGTCATGGAGAGAAAGTGGGAGAGTGGAGAAAAACTGTACATGGTTTTTCTAGACTTGGAAAAGGCCTACGATCGCCTACCAAGGAAGAAAGTATGGGAATGTCTGAAGCGGAAGGGGGTGGGATTGGGTCTGATTGAGAGAATCAAGAGCACATATGAGAAGAACGAGAGCTGTGTACAAACAGTGGAGGGGAAGACAGGATGGTTTGAGGTGAAGGAAGGACTTCGACAGGGCAGCGTTCTTTCCCCAACACTATTTGTCATTGTCATGGACGAGCTGCTGAGAAAAGTAGAACCAAGCGAAGACCAGGAGACGAATACACTGGTATATGCAGATGATATCGTAGTGTGGGGAGAAACCAGCGAATGTGTTCAAGAAAAGATTGATAGATGGAGCCAGATGACTGAAGAATACGGTATGCGAATAAGTCAGGAAAAGAGTGAGACACTAGTAATGGAGAGGAAGGCAACAAGAAATGTGAAGATCAGGCTACGGGGCTTGGAACTGGCGGAGAGAGGAGAGT
Source organism: Leuctra nigra (assembly GCA_934045905.1). Classification (NCBI taxonomy): domain Eukaryota; kingdom Metazoa; phylum Arthropoda; class Insecta; order Plecoptera; family Leuctridae; genus Leuctra; species Leuctra nigra. The sequence continues at coordinate 32,753,303 of OW203765.1, forward strand.
TTAAGTATCTGGGGAGCTGGCTAACTAAGGATGGAAAAATAGGAAGAGAGATAACATCAAGAGTGCAACAGGCTAACACATTTGTCCAGTTAGTCAGGAAACTTCTTTGGAATGAGCAGTTCCCCCAGAAATGCAAGATACTCCTTTTCAAAAGCTATTTCCTGCCAATACTCACCTACGGTTCCGTAACGTGGGCGATCGGAGGAAAGGAGGAGAGCCAGTTGCAGGCAGCAGAAATGAAGTTTTTACGAAGCATACAAGGAGTAACTAAGATGGACAAGATCAGGAGTGAAAAGATTAGAGGAGACTTGAAGGTAGAGAGGTTGGCATTTAAAATGGGGAGAGAGCGGCTACGGTGGTTTGGCCACATGAAGAGAATGCAGAGGGAGAGAATACCGCGTCGGGAGTTCGAAGCTGCGAGAAGTGATAAAAGGAGAGTGGGAAGACCGAGGGAAAAGTGGAGAGAGCTGGTAGCAGAAGATGTACAAGAGAGACTGGAGAAGTGGGAAGAAGTGGAAGAAGGAAGGTGGTGGGAAGACAGGAAGAAGTGGAAAAAACTGGTAGAGAAGAAGAACGAAGAGGAAGAGCCAAGCCTGGCCAGCTAGCTTAGGAGTCCGGGCCCTAGTAAATGGTGGCCTCGCCACCCCCCGACCCAACTCTTGGAACCGGGAGGAAGATTATTATTATTATTGTAAAACTGTGTACCTACTCACAGAACCATTGATTTGGAATATAATTTATTTTATTCCAACTAAGATCACAATTACTGTTATGTATTTTTTATTATAAAGGTTGATTGGTAATGAAGGTATTGGATTGGTTACATATGTATTAATTTTGTTGAAGTTACAGAAAACCGGTGACTATATGAACGTTTAAACAATCTCGTTTTCATACACTACTAAAGCTTAAATTATGCACAGATTATTGTCATAGTTCTAATATTCTGTCAACACCACAAAGGACTGTTCAATTAAATTTATAAAGCCAATCTGTATGGTCACTGATGTTTAAAATAAAATGTGTACCTTCAACTTTTGCCTTCATTTATCTGTTTATGGTCATAAAGCGTTGTAGAAAATGCCAGACGCGTAAACATATTTTATATCATGGTTTTGGTTGATTCGTAAACATTGCTCAATACCGCTTTCCCTTGGCCTCGGCTATTTCAATTCATCACTAGCTTTGTTACTAACTATTATACTTACTACTCCTAGAATTAAATCCTAGAACATGATTAAAAAAGCTTGTCTAAACTTAACTCACTTTAGTTAAAAGTTTGATAGCTTTCTTAGCTTGCAGTGATTAGGTACATCGAACAACTTTCCGTAGATGATTGCGACTTTAAAGATCCGCTCTCTCTCTCTCTCTCTCTGATATAATTGTATGGACAATCTCTTTCAGAAAATATTTTGTGAAAGTTAATTTTTTAATATTTCTTGGACACAAACATAACATTTAAGTGAAATAGTCAGAGTCAATTTTGTAAGAACTTAACTTCTCATTACGTTTATAAAGGCCTAAAGTAAAAAAAAACTGCACAGCTACGTAAAGTAATGGGACTATCGTTTAGAATAGAATGCTAATGAATATATACGTAATTATTTTGGATTTACTTCTGATTCGTAATTTTAATTATAAAATGTTTGTTCTGTTACTCTGGGCAATCACAAGAAATAATAACAATTAATGCTGGTCTTCCAACCAACCAAGTACATAGCTATATAATTGCAATTGCCATCACATCAGTGTCTGTTATGTAGTTGGATATACAATACATGTAATAATAGGTCCGACATTTCCTATTGTCTATCAATATATGCTCGTTTATTTTTCAATTGAGTCGCCTAAATAAAATCATTCGAGATTTGTTGAAAGAACTAACCAAGATTGAGAGCATTCCTATAGTGTAGATTAGGGATTGACCTTTACTTACCTCTCTGTACTTATCTTATACTTAGATTTTGAAGAACCTTTCGCTCTTTCAATTTAAAAAGAACAATAAAATTGATTTTTAGCGTAGTTTTGATATTTTTTTAACCTTGTCATAAACCAAGTATTGTTTCACAATTTAATTACTAGTTGCTAATTATTTTAATTTACTTGGAAATAATGATTTCTGGTAATAGATTGAAGAGGTATAGTGGATGAGTCCTGTGGTCAAATGATGTTGAGGGCATTTTATTAGTAGCAATTTACTTAGTAAATACTTCTTATTTTTTAAGTTTAATGTGTTAAAACATGAAATCGATTGTGACAGTAAGCACACATAGATTTGGGTGACTTATTTACGTATTTATAATAACTTATTAACACCTAGTGAATTCGTTAAGTCTGTGAGTTTAGAAAGAAATAAAGGAAGGTGAAAGGGATAGAAGTCGAAGTGTTCTACATCCCTTCAATTAACTACGTACTTAATTAAATTATGAGTATGTATGCATAGTACAACAAACGAGCGTAGAGCAATTTCGGTAAATTCTGAGAGTTTTGACGTCTTGTTGTAACCTCTTGAACCACAGCAGGTATTGAAGATTGGGTTGTTTTTGTGGTTGTGTCCAATACCAGTTTTTATAAATTTCTCAGAAAATATGTAAAACTCTTAAATTTTTGCAACAGTCTATGTAACAGATCATTTTAATGGGGTATTATCTTGTCGGCTTAATTAATTCCGGACTGCCCCATCGTTCATTGGTTCATTCATGACAGGATTGACCATAATCACTCCACGCTTGCTTGTCAGGCTCTATGTACTGTATTATTTATGTTGTTGCGCTGGTATCGCAAAGTGCACTGCTCCTGCAAGTGATGACAGTGTTTATTATATTATTGTACATTTCACAGATATGACATTGTTAATATTTAATATTATAACAGTTTTGTAATTCTAGTTACCTATTTGTGTTGTTGAAAGTTGATAAGATAAGAGCTGTGTCTGTCAATGTGCTTGAATATTAAATACTATTCGAGATAGCAATAAACCAGCGATTGATTAAACCCAACGCTGGTGGCCTAACAATATTTAGCGTCTTGGGTTGGCACCATTGGCATCATGAATTTAATATTTATTAGGCACACAGTGCCGAGCGTATTAAATGTGTAAAATATCTACACTTGCAAAATCAAAATTATGCTAATACGTGCTACCTTTTCCACTAAATACTGGAAGACCACTAAATTTTTCATGCATGAGGATCCATCCACATCAAGCTTTCCTTTCTTGTCCATTGTAATTTCATTGAAAAACCATGCAGGATTAGTTTTAACTTTGCTTAAAATATAATATTAATTTTTATGGTCTAAAATTAAAGTAAGGATAGTTTGATAGGATGTAGGTTTTCTGAATATTTGCAGTGGAGTCAACTGAACAAAATGTATATTGGGTAAAAGTGCAGAGTTTTTTTTCTGGCCAATTTAGACTGGATTAAATGGATTACTTTACTTATTCTTGTTCCCCATATTGCTTATGTTAATAATACCAGATGACAAGTATGTTTGTTGCATTTTTTTATATTGTCAGGGTAGACATGTGAAGTGTCATAGTTACTTTGTGAAGGCTCTAAACCAGAAACCGCTGGAAAATAGTATGAGGAAGAGAGAATACCTTGGATGGGACAAAGAGCAAGAACAGGCTAAAGCTCGGCGAGTAAGTAGAATATCAACGTTTAGACAATTTGACACAGTTCACTGTATTGTATCAAGTCCCTGTTTCAGGTGCTAGAAATCCAAGAGGATGTATACCGATGTTCCGAAAAGTACGACTTGGACGTAGCTATTAGTTGTACGAGCTACATCCTGCTACTGCAGTCTCTGAATCGCTTCCTAATGGACAACCTACTCTGTGATATTGGCCTAGAACTAGGTGATGGCACCCGATATACGGTGCACCGTGTCGTCTTGGCTTCAAGTAGTCAATACTTCAGGTAGACCAGAAAATCACTGATAATCTCTTTTGCTAGGAATGATAAGACAATGTTTTTTTATTTTTTTTAAATAAAAATATTTGACAAGAAACAGGAGTGACTTAGGTAACCTAAAGAAGACAGTTAAATTTATCGTGTACATTTAAAAATAAATCATTAATACTTGAGCAAATTGTGTGTAAAGGAAAGAAATCATTTGTTTAGTAATGAGTTAATTGGCAAGAATAATCAACCTTTCGTAATAATTTCCCGACAAAAACAAGTCGCTTCTTTTTGTGTAAAGTTTGCTTTTGATATTTTCATGTTGCAACTAATCATAATTGATTGTAACAAATATTGATAGATTGGAGGTGTTTAGCCGTAGATTGAACTACGGAAATAAAAAATAATATTTATTACATTTTGAAGTTACAACAGAAAACAGATGTGTATTAATTATGGTGGAAGAGTGGAATGTTGATTCTTTAATTGTACATTTTTTCTCTTTCAGAACTCTTTTCACGACATCCTTAAATAACAACCAGCTAGAAGACTGTTTTTTACCGAGCATCACCGCCACGTCGATGGAACAGATAATTCTTTACTCGTACACAAATAGCATAAATCTGACTCACGACAACGTAACTGACCTTCTCGTCGCTTGCGATTATCTCGGCGTCATGGACGTCCTAAAGTCCTGTTGCGAATACATCGCCGATCGCTTAGCACCGGAGAACTGCATACACATCATGATCTTTGCGAGAAACTTCAAGGACAAATTCTGTCGGATTCTTGCGGAGTCTGCGTACAGATACTTGATGAGCAACTTCGTTTCCGTTTCGTTAAAAAGCGTAGAGTTGATGGAACTGAACGAACGGGAATTCAAGTTGATCATAAGCTCTGACGAGTTGAACATCGATAACGAGGAATACGTTTGGAACTGTATTTTACGCTGGATGAAACACGACTTACCGAGCCGGAGGTGGAGCATGATGTCGCTCCTTCCCCACGTACGGTTCGGACTCATGGATCCGGCGTTCTTCCTGGAGCAAGTCCGGTTCCACCCGTGGGTGTTGGGGAAGGAGTGCCGGATGTTCGTCATCAACACGATGAAGTTCATCTGCGACTTGGACGACACGGTCGAGGAGATCGGAAAGCCGAGAGTTTCCCACGAGATGATGTTGGCCATCGGAGGCTGGTCCAACGATCAACCCACCAATCAGATCGAAGTGTACGACTGCAGACGTGAGCGCTGGATGATTGTTGATCATGTGGATCCAGCTGGTGAGTCTACACCTTGTTTTTGTGAGGAAACATTTTTGTGGTAGTTTTAATGTTGATAAGTGGAACTCTTTGCCCTAAAAGTGTCCTTTTGTTATTATTCTAGTTTCAAAAGTATGAAAGTAACAATATAAGAAGTAATGATGGTAAATAACTGGCTTATGACGAAAATGTCTCTTCAGACCTAGAAAGCCCACAATCCATTATAACTATTTTGCGTGTCTTGCACACTTTTCAAATCATGTAATCATCTCTATCTATTGCAATTTGACTATGTCAAATAGTGAAGTAGGTAGTGAAGTTTTCTTTTTCGCATTGACTCGTATCACCATTATAAGTAAGATTGGGTGAAGGTAGAAATACTGGTTATTGATTTCGCCTCAAGAATCATTGAATTGGACTTTGGGCCTTCTGTCTCTATGGTATCAGTATTAAAATCGACGAAGGAGCACCTTAAAGAATTTAACGGAGAGAAGAGAAGTAGCTTACAGCTTCTTGCAAAAGTCATTCACTAAACACTAATCGTGATTGTGCAACTCTCGTCTACCTCCACGAAGTGTATTGCTGCTGTTCAGGCCCCCGCGCGTACCACGGGACGGCTGTGATCGGCACGGACGTGTTTGTCATCGGCGGTTTCGACGGCAAACAAGAGTACTACAGCTCGTGTCGACGCTACGACACCCTCAACAAGACCTGGCACGAGACCGCTCCCATGAACTATCGCAGGTGTTACGTCAGCGTTGCCGTGAGTTCAAACAGACTAGAATCATGGCTGAACAACAAACATGTTGCTGCGATGAGTAGTAGGGCTTCTTCGGCAGTTTTAAGTTTTAAACTTCTTCAATTTTAAATTTCAATAGAATTTTTTAATTTTGGTAGGTGGTAGAGAAGTACAGTTTCAGAATAACTTTGTTAAATTAGTTTTAAAGTTACAGAGGCTGGTACAAATTACTATTTTTTTATATCACTCGGACTGTTGTTTTTAAAGAGGATGGTTGAATCAACAAGATTAAAGCTTAATTTCCTTAGTACTTTTTTATTTTAAAGTAATATATTATGGCTTGACTTTTGTTATTTGTATTTGCAATGAATGGAGGTATTAGACATTGTGAATATTGTTGGTTTCAGGTTTCTTCATGCTGAACTACACATAAATAACTAGGACAAAATTATGTCCATGACAAAATGTGACTAATATGAAATGAATAAGGCAGGATTTAACATTGATATATTTTTTTAAGTTTAAAATGAATATGGTCTTCTAAATGTAACATTATGTTCATCAATACACAATATATGTGATGTATCCAGCAAAGCGAAGCAGGCAGTGTGTGTATGCAGGTGATCGGAGACTCGGTGTACGCCATGGGCGGCTACGACGGACACTATCGCCAGAACACCGCCGAGCGTTTCGACCCCGCCGCCAACCAATGGGAGCGCATCGCTCCGATGCACGACCAGCGCTCCGACGCCAGCGCCGCCGCGCTCAACGGTCGAGTCTACATCGCGGGAGGGTTCAACGGAGTCGAGTGCGTTCGGACAGCAGAGATGTTCGATCCTGATTCCGAGCAGTGGACAGTCATTCAGCACATGACGATTCGGTGAGTGACTTGCTCAAACATCTCAATCATCGTATTGTTGCAAAAAATTGTGTTGTTTAGACAAAAGACATTCCTCTAAATCACTATTGTCTAAACCTCATGTAAAATGTTAGGAAAAACATGCAAAAACTATTATAAACCATCAAATAGATGTAGTATACAGACAAACGAGCTTCAGTAATAATTGATGAAGTAGACTATTTTCGCCTTAATGATAAACACATTCCTTGCTCTTTTGAAATGGTTCCAGGAAAATTTATTTGAATGCGATTACTTGAAAAGTGTTTTTTGTGTCTCCCGAACAATTTAGCAAAGTGCATAAATGTGATTGCAGTTACGGTATTGACATGAAATGGAATGTATTGCCGATGTTGCTTGGAGTGACGTGAGGATTCCGGTGTGATCACAGGAGAAGCGGTGTCGGCTGCATCGCGTACCACGGCTTCCTCTACGCTGTCGGCGGCTTCGACGGGACTCACCGCCTCGACAGCAGCGAGAAGTACGACACCAGGACCAAGACCTGGTCCAAAGTGCCCGAGATGACGGACCCCAGGAGCAACTTCGGCATCGGCATCATCGACGGCATGTTGACGGTCGTCGGCGGTTTCAATGGCGCAGCCACTTTCCCCGACGTGGAGTGTTTCGACTACACGAGCAACACTTGGTATCGGAGAACGAGCATGGCGGTCCATCGGTCTGCCTTATCCACATGCGTCTTAGAAGGTAAGGATGAAGTTAAATGGCTTTAACTGGTCTAAAACTGCAGGTTTAAGAATACTTTTAACTTTGTCTCAGAAAGTCACATCATGACATCTGTCAAAGCAAGCTTTCTATTTAATTTATTGTCCATGTCTCTTTTACTTCTTTGCATTTTCTTACGACTGTATCTATCAAACCATAACTAATTAAGGCTGCAGTTTTTACACATTTCATGCAATAGCACATGTTTAGTTCTACATAAATAGAATGACATATCCAAGATGAAATTGAAAGTTGGACATAATTAATTTCTTGGTTGGTTTCTTTCATTTTTTATCATCGCATGTATGACTTCTTGGTATTTGTTGCATCACAACAAATTTGTTGCATGTTCTTTAGAATCCAAAACATCCCCCTTAATAACTCCAATCCACCTCTCTCTACATTTTAATTTTTAATTCATTGTTTGTCCTGATAATGATTTCAGATTTAACACTGTAATTTGTGGTTGTTTTGTGTTGCAGGTCTGCCGAATGTGTATAATTATATCCACAAACCGAACTCGAGACCGTGGGTAAATCGAAACCGAGAGAAACTACTTGATCTACCAATCTTTGAAACCTCAAACCTCGTCGGTGATGCTCTGCATAGAACCTGTGAAAGTAGTGACTAAATTACTTGCTTCATCATTGCCTTTCACGACGAAGTGAAATGGAATAATTATATGAAGCCAATTTAAAACCATTCAAATAATAAATTTCATGTGATGTGGTTTTACTTTCACTGATTACTTTTCATTCTAAAGAATACCTACTAGGATATTTGATTGAATTTAGTAAGAGATAGTGGTCAAATGTTGATCATCAAAGATACTAGATACCAATGATATTACCTACATAATATACAATTTGATTGATTAATATGATAGATTTGATAAAGCCACAATAGGTCTGTTCGTTTACTCTGTCAAATCTACCACAAACTGTCAAAACCTACCACTTTCTACACATCATCCCGATGAGATGTAGCTTGTGGCTGTTTGTGGCAGATTTTGGCAGGGTAAACAAACAGACCTAGTATTATCTCCGTGAATCGTTTTGCTGTAAGAATATTTTTGTATTTACGTCTATTAACCTTGGTTCCTATTATCTCAATAATCTTTCAATTGTTTCTTTTGGCATGGCACCTGTCAGGGGACAGGCTCTAAATTCAACTTTAGCATTTACTTTCATAAATCTGCTGTTAAATTCTGAACTAAAACCAATTGCTCTGATTCCTGGATCTGAATGGATTCGAGGGATTGCTAAATTCACTTTTGTATGAAAATACTCTCGCTAACGACAGACTATGGATCGGAACAAGTCGGTGAGTGGAAAGTTTGATTTCTTCTTGGGGTTGGGATTATTTATTATTCAATGATGAAGTGTAGACTCATTGTTTTCCTCTTTACAATGCTTCAACTCTCTTGCCTTCAATTGCTAAATCACATGACTCACTATCAAGTGTACATATTAGATGAAAACAAGACATCATTTGCATAGATGCGAGGCAAGTAGGTACCTAAGGTTGCATGACAGCTGTAGCCAATGAGGGAGCATTTTATTCTCGACCGTTTTTCCGTAGAACACATTTGGATCATCAGAAAAATCAAACAATGGGGATTGGCCATGTTTAAGTGACAGGTTTGATGCATCTAAACATTGGCAACTTTTAAGGCGAAGGGGTTGGGGACTCATTAAACGATGACTCCGTAGCTTGAAAAGAAGGCGATGAGTTTAACTCCCATACAATGATTGAATTACTATTGTATCCTAGATAGTGGAAAGTCCAATGTGCTCCAGCCAAAAACTGGGGATAATACCACAATCTACTTTCATCTAGGTACCTCTTGTGTCCCATCAAGTTTCATAGTTTAAACTTACCTAGGTACCTACTAGAAAAGAGCTTGCTTATTAACATTTAGGCAGGTAGTAGGTATACTTCAGGATTAAAAACAAACACCTAGTTTATACAAATTCTGTTTGGAAGGAAAGTTCTGAAATTGCAAAGATCCTCATCAATGTAGTTTCGCCTGATAAGTCTTATCCTAATTGGTTTCCTCCCACTTTAGTCTCAATACGTGTTGATCAAAGAAGCTGACCGCTCTTCAAAGACGTCCTCCGGCAAGGTAATGGTTGCCGTGGAGCCTCAAGATCTGAAGCTGTGTAGAAGCTGTGGCCGTCTCTGTTGCTCCCCGAGCCGTCTTCTGACCCACAATAGCATATCAAAATCAAACAAATCCAAAGCCGTGTCCTGTGACAGCCAGGAGTCGGTGATAAGTAACGACTCTGAGAGTACGAGAAACACTGTGGAATGTAGAGGTATTGGCCGAGAGAGTCCAAGAAACTCTGTGGAATGCAGAGGTAACGGCCGAGAGAGGCCAAGAAACTCTGTGGAAGGCAGAGGTAACGGCGGAGAGAGTCCGAGAAACACTGTGGAATGTAGAAGTAACGGCCAAGAGAGTCCGAGAAACACTGTGGAATGTAGAAGCAATGGCCGGGGAAAACCAGTCGAAATCCAAGAAAAACCGGTTAGCGGTACGTTATCTCCGAAGAGAGTGAATCGAAAAGCGACTGCAAGGACTACTGGTGACGCGCTAAGTCTGATGAAAGCCGTAACGAGTCCAAGGAGCGGGATGTCGAGTCCAAGAGCTACGAGACCGAGTTCCAAAGCAGCGAGCCAGAGCGTTGATCTCGAGCGACTGTGCATCAACCAGCCCAAGTATGGCAACGCGCAAGAGAGTAGACCACTGGAGGTGAGAAAGAATAAACTACCCACCTACCTAACTCTAAAATATTGAAATTGTAGTTGCCAAGTGAAATTGACGTTTAAATTTTGAGAATTTAATTTCTGTAGCTTTTTCTAAAATAATTGAAACTTTGACTTAAAAGACTTTTAGGTAAGGTATGCAAAACCTGGATGAAAATTTTTGAAGCTCAAATTGTTTAACAGATGCATAGTTACTACTACTTTGGCAGAGTACAGATTACTTGGTACGTATTTATTTTTAAAATAACTGGGCTCTATTACAATTCATAACGACAGTAGTATAGGCACATCTATTTTCTTATAATACGATTCTCATTGAATTTGAAGATTGAGAAGTTCAATAGGTAAAATTAATAAGTTAAAAGAGCTAATTTTTCATTAAAAGTGTAACGAACATCATAGCTAGTGCATGGAGTTGTAATTTGGTTGTGTTTCGAAGTGGCCATCGCTTGTCAACAGCATTCCATCACCACGTCGCGTCCAGCCAGCCCGAAGGTCCGCGCGTCCCAGCCGATGAAGCCGTCGGGCTCTGTCGTGAAGATGAAGGACGAGGTGAACAACCGCGTCGAGTGCTCCATCTGCTGCCGCTTCTTCGCGCCCAACCGCGTGGAGCAGCACGAGGAGATGTGCGCGCGCATCGCCGAGCACGCCGAGCGGCAGAAGAAGAGGCGGCCGCCGCCGGTCAAGGAGAAACCTTCACCACCAGTGAGTTGAGTTCATTGGAATAACTTGGTTTTGGTACTTTAGTACCTGATATACAATTATTTTAACCTAATAGGTACCAATGTATTGTATTGTATTGTATTTTATTATCATCCCGTGGACAGGTACATAATATATCGTCAGTTGTTGAGTAAGATATAAGAATGTACAGGTTATAACAAAGTCAGAAATATTTACAAGTCAGAACGTTGACAGTTTTATGTACAGTTAATAATAAAACTAATAAAAATTAATTATGAAAAAACGAATATAAAAAATAAAACTAAGACTAATAAAACTAAGATGGTACAAGATGATTGACACTGAAGTGTTGGTACAGTTATGAGTCTAGAAATTCCTGGAGGCTGTAAAATGGATTTTGGAGGAGGTAGGCATTGAGACTGGATTGGAAGCTGGCCCAGGTGGAAGAGGTGGTGATGTGCTGCTTTAGCTTATTATAGACTATTGTGCATATATAGTGGGGGCTGCTAGTGAAGGAGGAGTGAGAGTGAGTGGGGATACGTATGTAGTGTCCCCCTCGAGTGCTATATTGATGAACTGACTAGTTTAGGGAGAAGAGGGTTGGGTGCTCACGAGCAAAGGAGCTGGCAATACGGATGATGGTGCAGGTGAGAGTCAGGATACGTAGTTTGACGAACTCTGGTTTGGCAGTCTTGCGGCGAGCGATGCCGGCAATAATGCGGACTGCCTGTTTCTGAAGGATAAAGATGCGGTTGGCACCGGGAGAGGTGCCCCAGAAAAGGAGTCGATAGGAGAGATGGGAATGGAAATGGGCATGATAGACTAGTTTGAGGGAATCGTGTTACACTTGGTGAAAATTAATTGACTAATAAAATAAACTGGGAAGCGTAATAGACAACATTAAAAATTATCTAGTTAGCTCTGCTTTTCAAAAAATTTCACATGCAGTCCCGTGATCCTAATATCGATTTATGATTAGCCATTGTTAAATAACATAAATAGATATAGGATCACGGTACTACATGTGAAATTTTTTGAAAATCAGATCTAACTAGATAATTTTTAATGTTGTCTATTGAAGCCCCAACAACAATTTTTAGCTTGGCTAAATAAAGAATTACTACTACTAACAATGTGAGTTTTTCCAATTAACTACATTGATGTTGATTGTAGCCAGGAAATTGAGTAGGAATATTAGCGAAATTATTTCAGTGAGACAATTTGGCATTGTTACATGCGGAATAGATATAGGTAATTCTAGGTATTTTGTATTTTCAAAATGTGAATAGTGCCATATCCTCGAACTTATTAAGTTGTAATGTGCCTCCAAAATTAAATTTTAAAACTGTCTTGTCTAAGATAATTAAATAATTCATATCAAAACACAATATTTTTATGGTATTCATAAAGTTTTTGAAGCTGAAATAATATGTATGGTATAATTGAACAGTTTACAGTCAGGCAAATTGGTATCATATCTTGTAAAATCAACTTTTTATTTTGGATAATTGAAAAAACTCACCACAACTAATTTTCTCCTTCATTAATATAAAAGTAGTAAGTTTTAAACCCAATAGGTCACCAATCGTCTGCCTCCACTTTACACCACTGTTTGACACTCAAATGGTTCACATTTTCTTTGCAGTTTTGAACTGCTTTACCATTTTAGTAGGTATTAAATGTGCTTGAAAGTAGAGAGAGGCGACCAGAGCTTAAGTCTTCAATGATTTCAGCCTCCAACCAAGAATGCCCTGAAGAAGCTGGACTGGCGGCGCAAGCACGCCGAGTTCATCAACGCGATCGTTGCGGCGCGCGAGATGCAGGCGCACTTGGCTCAGGGCGGCAAGCTGTGCGACCTGCCGCCTCCTCCGCCCCTCGACACCTCGGACTACGTGCAGTGTCCGCACTGTCAGCGCAAGTTCAACGAGGCGGCCGCGGAGAGGCACATCCCCTTCTGCGAGGAGCAGCACAGGGGCCTGGGCAAGTCCGGAAGCTTCAACGCCAAGAGAAACGTCAAGAAGAGGGTCACTCGACCGATATCGGCCGCCAGGAGACGATGAACGTTGTTACATCCTAATACTCTGTTGAAATTACCCATATGTTTACATGTACTTGTCATAGTAAAGATTTTTTAGGCACTTATATTGGCTTCTTTATTGCTACATACTTATATTAATGCATTATGTATCCATCCTTATATATCCTTATATTAATGCATTATTTACCCATCTTTTGAAGGATATGTTTGGTCACATATTTTATGAATATTCGTTCTTATGTGTTGATCTAAAAAAAATAAAAAATACAATGATAGGTAATTTGGAAATATAAATTCCTGGTGCCTACATGACACACTTTAATTTTGTTCTAGTTCACTTCTTCAGAAAATAAATTAACAATGACCTGAAGAATTGAACCCCTTTTGGGTATTGCAGAAAAAACATTAAAACAAAGAATACAACCGGAGAAACAATAACATAAAACACAATAGACCATGAGCCAGCCGTAGTGGACACTCTCCCCCCCCCCCCCCCACCTAGGTTCCCGAAAGATTTGAAAGTGGTTTTGGGTACCTCAAGGAACGCACGTTACACTTTCACTTGTTTGACATCTGCCCCAGGGGCAAAGAGTGATTTTTGGAGTATTTTGCAACACATTTGAATTTTTTGCGTGCTAACGGGGCAAGATAATTACATTACAATCAGTTTGCATATTTAATTAAATAAAGGATGACATTCGTAATTTTATTTATATTTTTTGTAACGGTAATAGGTACCCTTAAATCAAAATTTTGGAAATTGCAGGGGAATTACCCAAAATAGTTTTGATGGCAGTCAATCTAATCTATGTGCCTAATTTTTTCCATATTTTAAATATGTAGGAATATGACATAAGTTGAAACCATTATTTCAAAATTTTCACAACATTAAGTGCTCTTGCGTTTATAAAATTATAAAAGTATTTTTCAAAAATGTGAAAATTTCGCGCGTTCGTCCAGATTTTACGGCCTCCTTTACTACGGTCTAGCGACCTTGTAATCCACCAGGATCAAAGTGAAGTTGGTGTCTGTTTTAGATAAAGTGAGTGCAAATGTGATAGAAAATGGTGTTGTTATTTGTGATGGGATTGGCTTATTGACAAGTTCCATTTTATGAATACCACATAAAATACCAATCTTTATTTACAAATAATAACATAAAAAATTTGTCCGAATTGTTTGCGGACAAACTGTTTTTAGACAATAAATTACTAATTAGACATAAATTTTTTGAACCATTCAAATTATGAAAAAGTAGATCATGGAATCTACTAGAGGATCCATGGAAAAGTACATGGAAAAGTAGAATCATGGATCCATGATTTATCCATGATACCTGAGTCAACTTGCTGGGCCAAATAAAAAAATGATCGATGAACAAAATATGAATGACTGCTGGCGTTCAATCAACGCTGCTGGTCAGTTCCGTAATATGAATAACTACATTACAGATAGCTGAGACTTTGAATATTTTGAATCCTGATGTATAATGACTGGGAAATAATAGTTATTCAATAACTACTGTCCTATGCGATTCTATGCATGATGAACTAAACCTTTGTCTTCATTTTTGTTCTTAGAATGTAAATGCATTGACGTCATTTCTGCGCTATTCTGACTCCGCCCCTATATTCATTAAATTGAAAATAAAAATCATGTACCAAGAAACACATTTATTACCTACATTGTAAAAGCATTAAGACGTAATTGTCAATAATGTCTTGATAACACAACACTTTTTACAACAGTTCGTAAAGCTAAGAAATAATAAACAAAGTTATTAAAGTTTAACTAAAAACAATAAGTTTCTGAAAGTAGCATATGGCATAAAAGACTTACGAAAACTAAAAATTAAAAAAATGTTCGAAAGAGATAATATCAATATGGTTTCTACTTAGATGTTCCATAGCTCTCCGTCCCCGCTTCCATCAGCATCCCCCCCTCATCATCCCCCTCGGGCGCTGGGGGCAGATAGCACCTCCACGCCATGTAGAACCAAGCGAGCCCCAACAGCTTCCCGCCGACCGCCAGCACCATGAGGTACTTGCTGAGGCGGAAGTTGTCGAACACGAGACACGACCCGCTGCCGTGCCAGAGCAGACACGCGTGGTCGATGAGGGCGCCGAACAGGACGGGGGCGGGGATCGTGCCGAGGAGGCGGACGACCAGCCACTGGACCCCGACGGCGAGGGAGCGCTGTTCGCGCAGCACGCAGCGCAGCGACGCAGCGAGCGCAGGCATCGCGCAGATGAACGTGAAGAACATCAGGCCGAAGATGAGGACGATGAACGGCGCGAGGAAGTGGCACGTCGACGCGCACTTGGCGGGCGTCGCGACGTTCGGGACGGCGCCGACGCAGGAACAGTTGCTGCGGGACAGAACATCGTCATCGCCATCGTCATCGTCATCGTCATCGTCATCGTCGCTTGGAGTTGATACTTAAACATTCACGGGGCCAATTCTTGAGATTCACGTTTTGAAACCATGTATTAGGCCAAGCAACGAAGCATTTAACCCGGGACAAATTGCAAGATTTGTCTTTTTCATCAGACCTTATTAAGAAAAATTCGCTGATTACAACAAAAAAAAGTTTTACGCAGAGATGTGAAGGGAAATTGCCCAAAATTACGTGTAAAGTTCAAATTTTAAGTACATAAAATATATTTTTTTAGAATCACAGAACACATTTTGATATTTGTTTTCAATAAAAAGTAAATATTATATTAGGATACAATAGTCGAAAAAAAATTGAGTGATAATATTAAATATTTTTGGTTTTATTCAATTATTTAATAAAATGACGTCATTTAAATAATAAGTCGTAGTGACGTAACTAAAGGAGCTAGAATAAATGTTTTTACGGGAAAATGTTGGTAATAAAGCCTAATATTTTTGGTATGAATATGATCAAAAGTTCACCACGCATCTACTAATTGTTGTCAAACAAAATTTTAATCAAATTATATGAAAAATTAAACATCAATGTAAAGTATAGATCAATGTCACTTATAGAATTTTGGCGCCTGATAAAACCTAGCCCAAAGTGAGATTTGGGACGCCATTTTGAAACCGGAAGTGGCATCATCTTGAAAACGGCTGACCGATAATAACGGAACTGGTGGCAATCGACTCCAACGGTCATATGACAAAACAGATCAATAGTAAAACCAGAAATTACCAATAACAAATACCGGAAATGACGTCACAAATATTCAAATTCTTCTAAAACCCCCTATTTAACAATAAGTACATTAAATAAATACATAAATGCATATCTTTATGAATTTAATCGTAAAAGTCGCTATTTATAATGACAAAATAATAAGTTTTAACATGGTTCTATAATGGTAATAAAAATATTGGTACCTAGTTAGTAGTTATAATGCTGTACCGACATAAAATTATGCCGGCATAAGGCTTAAAACCTTTTCTAATTCCAGACACAGAGTGGTATCCACTTAATTAATTGGTATTTGATTTCATTCCAATACGTTTCCTTTTGCCTGGAAGTTAAAGACCCTGATTTCTTTATTAGTTTCTAAGTATTCCTATTATTCACTTTTTCTGTTTGTATATCAACTGTGATTGTAGCTAAATCTATGTACACTCCCCCAAATAATAAACGGTACTTGGTACAAAACGTATTGGCTGCTGGGCCGGTTCCTTGACAATCAATCCTTGTTATTATCAATGAAATCAGAGCTCACCTAAAAGAGTTAGATAATGCGTTAGCACTGACTTCATGGGATGATGCCATCAAACCTTAATCAGTCAATTCATTTTCTTTCGAGTACCGTTTATTATTTGGGGGAGTGTACATGTGTGAATAAAGATTTTATAAAAAAAAAAACGTTTCCGAGCTATGGAATCACTTCCGGTTCTCAAAATGGCGACTGAAAACAATGCCACATAGATTTTTTTAAATAAATTCATATATTACATTATAACAAGCCAGAATAATGTATTTATTGTTGAACAGGGGGTTTAGAAGAATTTTGAATACTTGTGACGTCATTTCCGGTATTTGTTATTGGTAATTTCTGGTTTTACTATTGATCTGTTTTGTCATATGACCGTTGGAGTCGATTGCCACCAGTTCCGTTATAATCGGTTCAGCCGTTTTTAAGATGATGCAACTTCCGGTTTCAAAATGGCGTCCCAAATCTCTCTCTGGGCTAGGTTTTATCAGGCACCAAAATTCTATAAGGGACAACATTTCCTGATCAAATAGTTCCGCCGTTATGCCAATAATTGCGTTATATTGATGTTTAATTTTTCATATAATTTGATTAAAATTTTGTTTGACAACAATTAGTAGATGCGTGGTGAACTTTTGATCATATTCATACCAAAAATATTAGGCTTTATTACCAACATTTTCCCGTAAAAACATTTATTCTAGCTCCTCTAGTTACGTCACTACGACTAATTATTTAAATGACGTCATTTTATGAAATCATTGAATAAATCCAAAAATAATTAATATTATCACCCAATTTTTTTTCGAGTATTGTATCCTAATATCATACATACTTTTTATTGAAAATAAATATCAAAATGTGTTCTGTGATTCTAAAAAAAAATATTTTATGTTCTTAAAATTTGAACTTTACACGTAATTTTGGGCAATTTCCCTTCACATCTCTGCGTAAAACTTTTTTGTTGTTGTAATCAGCAAATTTTTCTGAATAAGGTCTGATGAAAAAGACAAATCTTGCAATTTGTCCCGGGTTCGGCCTGTTTTTAGCCTTCGTTGCTTGGCCTATATGTACCACTCGGCCAAACAAAAATTGATCGTTGATCAAATTTGAATGACTGCATACCAATCAAAGCTTGTTATTATCGTTTAAATGTGAGGTCACCTACTTGAGTGAGTGAGACAAGGAGATCGCTTGGACTGACTTCGGATGGTGCAATCTAACATTTATCAGTCAATCAAATTTGATCAACGATCAATTTATGTTTGGCCGAGTGTACGTGTTCATCGTTTAAAACGTAAAAAATTTGAAGGCTAAGCAATCAATAGTTGCAAGGCAACTTAAACAGCGAGAACGTAAATGGTCTCAAAATGTGAAATCTCAAGAATTTGCCTCCAGGGGTGCGATTATAAAAAATGATAACTTCCTTGTCACAGCTTCTCATCTCACCCTATAGAAGTCACCCTGAATAACATTGAGATGATAGTCCAGTATCAAAACGTCGAAAATTATAGTCCCGTGGAGCTTTTAGTTAGATATGTGGGCACCATTAAATTATTGTTCCTTGGGTCCTAGAGTGTCTAAATCGCGTTGGTGCCAAAGCCGAATACGCGTAGGGGGTTGCAGGGGGGTGTTGGGGGTGGAAAATCATTTATAATTATTTGTGTCCAAACGGTAATAGATACAGAAATTTCGTAAGGAGATAAAAGTTGCGTAATAATATAAGGAAGAAATCATCTCAATATAACTTTTTCACCAGATTAATATTTTGGGTTCTATTTCCAAAAAACAGGTATTTTTTTCAAAATTATTAGTTTAAGTATTAATTTCAATTAACACTGATAGTTTTGCACTTCACGATTGATTTATTAAGTTCTATACACTATATATACATGCTTATTAATTGTCAAGTGTTTTATGTATCATAGTTGGTCAGTAAGTAATAAAAATGTCCGACCGCGCAGTTGTCCCGAGCCGTTGGCTCCGCCTATAGCTTATACCTAGATACAGCCATGGGGAGTCAAGATGTTTAAAATCAGTGCGTTTAGTGAAACTGTAACTTGAATATTGCTACCCTTACTAATTTGAGTATGAGAAATCAAAATATCGATATCCTCGAGCTGAGTCATTAATACATTCTGAGTAATTAGCATAATTGACATAATTAATAAAATATAGATAAATAAATTATATAATTATAAATTGGTTATTATGGGCATCAATCAAAAGCAACTCATATCCAAAATGAATATTGATAATATATGCGTATTTGTTGACATTCACATACTAATTAACCGACTTATTAATTAATTTGATAAAAATTAGCAATCAATCTAAAACTTTAAAGGCCTACTCCGAATTTAATAAAGATTATAGTACAAGAGAGGAACTGTTTTGAGTCGGACAAATTGCAACAGAATTTTTTCTTTTTGGATAATACTCAGAAAAATGTGCTTATTAACATACTAAAAGTCGTCGAAGATCTGACCATGGGGTATGACCTTAAATTGACCTTAATTAAAATAATTTTGATAATTAATATATTTTTTTGGCTACTAAATATTAACATTTTTCTGATTTTTTTTCGCCTATAATACAACTTGTTATGTATATTACTTGACAAAATTATTGAAACATCCATACTTTAAAGCAATTGATTAAAAATTAATTAAAAATTAAAAATCGACTTGATTTGATGTTATCGTGTATGATCTAGGCTGTGGGGTACAAAAATTACATTTTCGTTTTTTTCTTTTTGCATTGTACTCACAGACCCTTGGTTATTTACAGGAAAAAAGTCGCCGACGATTGAACAACTCCTATGACCTGTAATTGACCCTAATTAATTGAATTCATAACACTACAATATTATATTTCTTTCATTCAATAGTAACATATGTTTATAGCCCATTCAACACTATAAAAAAAATTTATTGAGACAATAGTATACTCAGCATTTTATTTTCTCTGAAGATAAATTAATTAATAAATATGCAGGGTAATTAATTAATTAAAAATTGATTTATTTTTAGAGCTACCGTAAATATAGGTTGTGAGGTATCAAATTAAAGCTGGTGAAACGGAGATTACGAAAAAAATATTTGATACTACACATGATAGTCGAATTGTAAGCTTTTGGGGTCAATCAAGGTCACTTGGGGTGTCTGACACCTAATGATTAATGAACAAAGCGTATCCTGGAAGATCCGTGCCAGTGGAAACTGCGGCGCTTCATTCGTACTTCTTGACTTCATGATAAGAACTGCAAAACCCCAGTTTATACAGTGTATCGATAAGAAATCGGTAAGCCAAGTGGTGATGCATCTGTACGGAAAGTCCACTTAACTAATTGTGACAGAATTCAGTGCAGCCTATTCGGTTCCAAAGCGCGATAGAACCGTTTGATTCGATTGATTCACTGTTTGACATGGTACAAAAGGTACCATGGTACCATTTGTACAAAATGGGTACAAAACACGCATTCAGTCTTGAAATCAAACGGTTCTATCGCGCTTTGGAACCGAATAGGCTGCACTGAATTCTGTCACAATCAGTTAAGTGGACTTTCCGTACAGATGCATTACCACTTGGCATACCGATTTCTTATCGATACACTGAATAAACTGGGGTTTTGCAGTTCTTATCATGAAGTCAAGAAGTATGAATGAAGCGCCGCAGTTTCCACTGGCACGGATCTTCCAGGATCCACTTTGTTCATTAATCATTAGGTGTCAGACACCCCAAGTGACCTTGATTGACCCCAAAAGCTTACAATTCGACCATCATGTGTAGTATCAAATATTTTTTTCGTAATCTCCGTTTCACCAGCTTTAATTTGATACCTCACAACCTATATTTACGGTATCTCTAAAAATAAATAAATTTTTAATTAATTAATTACCCTGCATATTTATTAATTAATTTATCTTCAGAGAAAATAAAATGCTGAGTATACTATTGTCTCAATAAAATTTGTTTATAGTGTTGAATGGGCTATAAACATATGTTACTATTGAATGAAAGAAATATAATATTGTAGTGTTATGAATTCAATTAATTAGGGTCAATTACAGGTCATAGGAGTTGTTCAATCGTCGGCGACTTTTTTCCTGTAAATAACCAAGGGTCTGTGAGTACAATGCAAAAAGAAAAAAACGAAAATGTTAATTTTTGTACCCCACAGCCTAGATCATACACGATAACATCAAATCAAGTCGATTTTTAATTTTTAATTAATTTTTAATCAATTGCTTAAAAGTATGGATGTTTCAATAATTTTGTCAAGTAATATACATAACAAGTTGTATTATAGGCGAAAAAAAATCAGAAAAATGTTAATATTTAGTAGCCAAAAAAAATATATTAATTATCATAATTATTTTAATTAAGGTCAATTTAGGGTCATACCCCATGGTCAGATCTTCGACGACTTTTAGTATGTTAATAAGCACATTTTTCTGAGTATTGTCCAAAAAGAAAAAATTCTGTTGCAATTTGTCCGACTTTCGGCCTTTTTTTCTGTTCCTCTCTTGTACTATTAGTAGGATTGGTCACAAGCCCAAATTTACATAGATATGTTTTTGTTTGCCAATTTATAAAGTACTTTCAGAGTCAAAGCCCTCAAAAAATCAAAATTTTGGTTTCCAGACCTTATAATGTTAATTGAGCGAGCGAAGCGAGCGTCTCCTTTTGGCTCTTTTGGCACGGACCTCTGTTTTTTTTTTTTTTTTTTGTTTTTGTTTTTGGCTGCTAATAGCCGATACACAGGTCGCACCGTATCACCGATCGATCTGAAATTTTGCACACATGTAAAACCAACCTTCTCTGTTTGCAGACCCTAATTTTTTTGAAATCCATTCATTGGTTGAAATTTAAATAAACATCTCCTGATAGGCTGAAAAATGAAAATGGACTTCGACAAATGTGATCGACCTTATATTTTGCATGGTCATTAGGACCAACATTGTCTCTTATTTTACAAATTTTCAGCCAAATCCTCCCATTGGTTAAAATTTAAAATAATATTTCATGTGCTTTTTGAAATTTAATCCAGAACCGTTTGACCGATCAACTTAAAATTTTGTATGGTCATCGGGTCCAACATTATCTGTATTTTTGACAATTTTCAGACTAAACTGTGTTTACATTCAAAAGTTATCGACAGTTTACGGATATTTTGCGTGTTGGCTATCATATTTCTCGAATTTCATATTTCACGGAATCTTCGAATCTTCACTTCAAGAGAGCAGAAACTTTCAAACGTATTATGAAACTGATACGACCGTTTAACATTTTTTTGAACGATATCCTGTGATTTTTGGAAATTAACAAGGAATCGTTCAATCGTAAAGGTTCAATCGATCAACTTAAAACTTTGCGTGGTTATTGGGACCAATATTTTAGGAATCGTTGGAGATTTTCATACAAGTCTGTGACGAAATTCTAGAATTATTGGCTTTTAAGGACATTTTCGATAAACATAATTTCGGTTCGAGGTGTTGCGCGTATCCGTGCTCGCTCATCAACGCGTTACTCAGAGCGTTTTCCTAGTTTAACTTTTCACCGTTTAACTCGGAAGCTTATCGTCTCTTTTAAGATTTGTAGCGTGTAGTGCTAGTCTTTTTAACTGCTTCTGTTAGAAATCTGGGTACAGAAAATTCAAAATTTTGACTCCAAAAAGGCACACTGCCAAAAACCTTTTTCTTTTATTTTTCAACCTATTATGGTAAACCATTGCTTAGTACTCAAGAAAGGGTTTTTCACCAATAATAGATCTCATGAAACTTTTTTATGGACTATTGGGGGTGTGTGGGGGGGGGGGGGGAGCAATGACGGATCCAGATTAATTTCTTTGGGAAGAGGGGGGATTTACCAAACAATCATTGTTAACATGTACATGGGTGACCAAATAGCAATTATTTTTGTCCCTGGACATGCGATCAAATGAAAACAATTGGGGTACCCCCCCCCCCCCCTCCCCCCCCCCAGCCGCCATGCTGGTTCACGACATGTCAATTTCTGATACAGATTTAAATGAGTCCAATGATATTCTGTCGGTAAACCAGGACTATGCCCCCTCTCTGGATGTATAAGTGTGTAAGGTGGGAAAGAGGCGGCAGGGACCTATAGTAGGGAACCGTCCAATAATTCGACTATTGAGCCACTGCACAATGGATTCAGAGACTTTATCATTGATAAATTAAAATATTTCACTTAAATTCGCATAGTCGAACATGCACATGCGGTTTCGATTCGAGAATAGGCTCGCTGGAAGCGAGAATTTTTCTGGCAAAGACTTCGTAAATGGGACGTAAATTGACTGTGACAAAAACTCTAATAACTTGCTTATTTATACAAATAGAACTCTGATTAAGAAGTGTAGTATAAATACTGTGTTCTGACAGCTATTACATCAGTAAAATAAATGATATATTATTAACAGTATGCTCCATTTCGAAATAAAAAATCGAACATTATTTACTCTAGAGGGTTTTCACAACCCCAATTTCATCCCAGAACTATCGTGAATGACATTTGAAAACATAATCTAGTTGGATCAACCATTTATTTCACTTCAAAAAATGTTAAAACTGGAATTTTATAAAAATAATTTTTTCTCCCATTTACGAAGTCTTTGCCAGAAAATTATTCGCCCCCTGGAAACGCCTTTCCTGACTGAGACCGTGGATACAGTTCTCAGTCGGATGGAGAATGAAGGGAAGGTTCCCTACTAATAGGCCATGACTGCCTCCCCAATAAAAATCCTCAAGTCTTCAGCTCAGACCTTGTATGACTAGGGTTTATGAACCCTATTTACTATCACTGCCCCGGGTAAAATCCCTTATCACGGTTAATCGTTATACCTATTTATTTTAATATCCATGTCTTTTGCAGGGCTACCTGCAAAGTCTTCACCATAGGCCAAATAGAATACAATTATCATGAGGTGCTTTATGATGAGGCTTATGATGAGGCTTATTAAAACTACTCATAGACAATCACAGAATATGTTTGGAAACTGTAAAATATAGATATTTTCCTTTAGTTACTAATTAGCACGTTATCACTATAGCAGTTACACCTACCGCCATTATCGTATTAGTAAAATGTTTGCAATCTTAAAATGTGTGTGTAAAATTATAAAATCCAACAGTATAACAGTATGATGCAAGCGCAGACTTATAAACTTGATTTGAACTCTGTGTAAATGCTCTGACAAGGAATACATCCCTTTGAATAATGACGAATCGCTAAATGGGGTGGGGGAAGGGTATGAATACAACATGATTATATTAATAATCAACAAATTATAGTTAACATACTTGTTTTAGCGTAATATTAAGTCACAAGAGTTGCTGAATGCATGCAATGCCTGGGTTATGCATATGGCTGGGCTACAGGCGGAACCAAGGGCGCGGGACAGCTGCGCGGTCGGATATTTTTGTTACTTACTGACCAACTATGATACATAAAACACTTGACAATTAATAAGCATGTATATATAGTGTTTAGAACTAAATAAAACAATAGTGCCGTGCGAAATTATCAGTGTTAATTGAAATTAATACATAAATTGATAATTTTGGAAAAATACCTGCTTTTTGGGAAATAGAACCCAAAATATTCATCTGGTGAGATAGTTGTAAGGAGATGTTTTCTTCCTTATATTATTACGCAACTTTTATTTCCTCACAAAATTTCTGTATCTATAACCGTTTGGATGCAAATAATTATAAATGATTGTCCACCCCCGCCACCCCCCTGCAACCCCCTACGCGTATTCGGCTTTGGCACCAACGCGATTTAGACACTCTAGGACCCAAGGAACAATAATTTCATGGTGCCCACATATCTAACTAAAAGCTCCACGGGAATACGTTTTGATACTGGACTATGAGAAGCTTGTCACCGTGACAAGAAAGTTATCAGTTTATGTGATCGCACCCCAGAGGCAAATACTTGAGCTTTCATGTTTTAAAACCGTTTGTGTTTTCATTATTAAAGCCCTTTGACGTTTTTATTGTTTCAAACTTTAAAAAATTGACAACTAGACCTTAAACTTTAAGAATTTGTGGTGTTAAAAATATCCGGCCGAACACGGGACCTTTCACTTGCCGGGCGACATCTCTACCAACTGAGCTATCCTGGCGGACTGACGGACATTAGACACAATTAGTTACAACGCACTGATGAGGGTTAGATATCCCCGGAGAATGGAATGATGGCAGCGAATGACATTATACAAACTGTCAGACCACCTGTGACTATTATACTGTCACATGTCTTATTGCAATTCACATTGTTATGCATCCTCCTCATCATTAAGGTATTATCATCTTAATGTTTGTGATTTGACACGTAAAATTAAAAAAAATATGTAACAATATTTACCAATGGAATTTGTTAATACGATCAATGTAGCAATTTGAATACCATGAGTCTTGTGAAATAAATAAAACTAACGTAAATAAATCATATTATTTCAGATCAATATCGAGGTAATAAAGTCCAACATAAACTTGTGCGCATTAAATGACATTCTCCGAGCACTGGAAAGCGATTGCTGAGAGTTAGGAGCTGTTTCAACACGTAGGTACAGATTGAGTCATTGTGCAATGTCTTTGAGCAGGATAAACATTACAAGTTCCAACAGTTTGTTTCGCATTTAGAAGATCAAGATTATCGGAGGTAATCAGAAGAGAGAAAGAATGAAGATTTTTGGATTCTTGGTGTTGATATTATGCAAGGCGTCTTCCTCACCTATAGGACCAGGTGACAGCTTAAGCAACCAGACTTTGACAAATCACACTGTTTTAGTCCAAAAGCCCTTGAAATATCATCCTGACTTAGTCCAGAAGCCCTTACGAAATAGTACTGACTTAATCCACGATGTTTTGAAAGAATTCAAACAGAAACCTGTAAAAGATCAACCGGACTTTGTCCAGAAGACTTTGGAACTTCACCCTGACTTACTTCAGAATACTTTGAATAACAATCCTGACTTTATGAAGAATCTTTTTAATGGACTCGGTGAAAGTCCTTCCAAAGCTCAAGCTGGCTCGAAGCAGAAGTCATGTAAAGACGGTCTGGACTTGAACCAGAAGCCCTGTAAAGATGATCTGGACTTGGAACATTCTTCGCCGGACACTTTCAAAGAAGTGACGTGGAGATTGGATGACAAATCACAGCGTTCTTGGCAGAGGGGTGAGTCGTTACTTTTACATTCCATATTTTTGTTCGATAAGACAAGGACACTTACAAATACTACACTACAGTTCGTTTTTCCTATGTTTGAACTCTCACCAGATGGAGCCACAGTCAGTTGTTCTGCTAGGCCGAGAAAGACTTCATTGCGCGCTCACCTTGCAATGTTGTCTTTCTCGGCCTAACAGAACAACTGACGGGAAAAACAAACATAGGAAAAACAAACTATAGATACACTCAAGGGCGTATTCAGGGGGGGGGGGGGGGCGAGGGGGCAATGCCCCCCCCCCCGAAATCAGGGTTTCATCTAAGAAAATAAGCACATTTAAAATAAACTGTGAAAAAAACACTTATAAATAAACAGATTATATCAGAAACGTTCCAAAATGGTTAAAATTGAGTTAAAATTCCAAACTTTTCCAATTTTTTGATATTTTGTAATTTATAATTTCCCAAAATAGCTATACACTGCGATTCAAAATTGCACCTAAATGAATTACCTTGATCCAAAATTTTCTCGGGGGCTGCGCCCCGAACCCCTTGTTTTCTACTGTGATTTTGCAAAATATTAGTAATGTCTGCCCCCCCCCCCCCCCCGAAATTTAATCCTGGATTCGCCCTTCTTGGATACACTTTAATATTCTTTTGACACTAGAGAGACATTTCGCATTGCCCAAGTTAATGTAAGCATATAAGTAAAACAGGGAGGTTTTGAGATCGACATTGGTAGCTTATTAAAAGCTTTAGTGGATGAAAGTTGGAACTACTCTTTTCCGCGTCGAAGGGCAGAGAAAACGAACGAAAAGAGGGGCAATGATTTACTATTTTGAACCGATTTAGTGAATTTCTTACACTTATTTATTATCGTATGGTTTTTTTATTGGAACAATACAAGTAAACAATAGATAAACAAGAAAACAAATTATAAATTTAAGTTATCAAGCCATTCGATCGCTTCTTCTGTCAGATGCAAGATGTCTTCCTCCTCTCCTGGGAAGGCCAGCACGGGACAACTGCTCATGATGTGGTCTGTTGTCTGCTTCGGATGTCCGCAGACACAACTCGGATTGTCCGAAAAGCCCCATTTGTGCATCAAATAATTGCACCTCCCATGCTGGGTTCCTAACCTGTTCAGGTTGCACCAAGCTCTTCTACTTAGGTGAAAACCTGAGAGCCGGTCTCGGCTGTCGAAGTCATAAACTGGGCTGCTTCGATTAGTCTCTTTCCATTGGCTATTCCATAGTTCGTTGACATCGAAATTGCTCTCAAACAAACTTTTCGCCATGAGCAAAGGTGGATTCCGAGATCGCAAACGTTCATTTGGTGGCCTCAGCAAATCCTCACTGACGGGCAAGTCAGGGCTCTTCAGTATCTTTGAGTGCTCCCTCAATAGCGCCTGTTTTCTACTTTATAAGTAGGTACTTATGTTATTGGGGAAAATTGGTACGTGTTTTGTCACAGATTCAGACATAGTAGTTACCTCGCTCTCATGCGATAGCTAATGAATTAACCATGTGCTCATGTGCCCAATGTGACAGATAACGAATTAACCTTGTGCTATGTGACATAATGAATGAAATGTGCAGTGATCAAAGACATGCTGACGGACAAGGGACTGGGAAAGATCCTGGACGACGCCTCCAACAAGTCGGGGTCGACGAGCGTGAAGGAAGTGACGCAAGACTTGATCAAACATGCAGCAAGCACCAAGTCGAGCAAGAAGATAACAAGTAAACACATTCACCATCGTGTTGTAACACTAACCAGACGAAATATATAACAATATTTATTGTTATTTCAGATGGGAATGACACAGACGATAAAATATCTTCGAGCGAGCGAGACAGTGTGATTCAAATCATCTCTGTAAGTAGAAGCCACATTCGTGAATCGTGATGACTTCGTGTATATTACAGCTACTTGTTCACCCAATCCACGCAACGAAGTGGAAGACCATGAAGATCAGTGTTCTTCCCCCAGAGACGGCTGTACTAAAAGGTAAACATTGGTGATAATATTCTCTTTTGAATAATTCAAGTTATGAATGTGAAAAATAATTAGTGTTGCTGATTTTTTAACTGACAGCTTAGCAATATAAACACCAACACTTAATGACAATATTTGTGCCCAATTTTGTGGAAAACCTGTAAATTATATATTTTTTTAGATTTTCCACGAGATTGGGCACAAATATTGCCGTTAAAATTTGGTGTTTATCTACTAAGGTTACTAAAAAATTGGCCACACTAATTATTTTTCCTTTTTTTTATAAATTGAATGATTCGAAAGTAATAGCAATACTTAGGAAATATTATCACCAATGTTTACCTTTTAACAACCGACTCTAAAAACGCATTTTCTTTAATTTAGGCCCCTTCCCCTCTCCCCGTGACTTTAGAGTCTAAAGTGAGAGACCATCTTAATATTAGACAATCATACTTATCGGGACATTGTACAGTGGCGGCAAAATGATCGTTGCATTCTGCCTCTCTCTGACCCATATCATAAACATGTTTTGATATGGAGCAGAGAGAGATAGAGTACAAACAACTTTGTGCCGCCAGTGTACAATCGAGTCTAAGCTTCTAGCGACCCCGTGAAAATAATTAATTAGTCTAGCAACATTCCTCAATCATCATAACGCCACATTGCTCGCAGGTTCACGTTCACGACCACAACAAGCAAGTCGCCGGAGAGCTTCAAGGTCGCGAACTCAAGGCTCAAGGTCACGCAGTCGTCAAGGACATTCACAGAACCACGACCCCTGACCCCGGGATCTACGAATACACCAAAGGATTCTTCCAACGCCTCAAGGACAGCTTTCAGAAGACTTTTAAGTCGATGTACAAGTTCTTTGGTTATGGTCCAACATAATCGTTCATACAAACACAGAGTTGTCTAGTTTCCATTGCGCTGCGCCATCATTATATGTGCTTTGATGTAATGCATGACAGTTAAAGTCACCGTCAGTTGGTTACAACAGTTGTGACCTTGTAATGCTTCTCTTATACTCTGTTCACTCTTGCGAATCGATCACGATCAAAAATCTCAATCGTAATCGAAAATGTGTGTGAACTGAACTCAATCGACCAAGATCTAGATCGAAATCATGATCGAACTCAAGGTCAAACTCAATAATTTAATAGTTTTCAAACTTCATGCTCTAATTTGCAAGCAAAAAAGCTCAACTTTGTACTTGCCGCCATTATTACAGGGTGATAGTTTCTAACAACACATTATATGTGACTGAACAAGAACTGTAAGTACAGTGTGCTAAGTTTACCTGGTAATGAAGTAAATGTAGGAAAATGCAACAAAAGTATTTCATATGAACCTTCCTTGATATTATCATCTTTAGGTCTGTTCAGGTAGGTCAACAAACCTACCTGAACACCTGGTCCGTCCCACACACCTACCTGTACATCCTGCCCGTCACCGCCTCCACCGTGATCGAGCACCCCGCATAGCAGGGGGAGAAGTACTGCCGCTGGTCCGTCCCACAAACAGGGTCGTACAGGTCCATGGAGCAAGCACATCCGGCGTTGCACACGTTGTTCAAGGACACGTTACTGGCGGGGTGTGTGGACGCCGTCGAGGAGGCGAACGACAGGAGATCCTCGTTCTCGGGCAGTGTGAAGTCCCCGGTATAAAGACTACCGGTGGTCGTCTCCGTCGACAGGTGGTATTCTCCGAGGAGTTCAGAGATGTTCGCCGGCAGAGTGTAGTCGCCGGTGTAGAGGTCGGAGAGGGTCGTCGACGACGACGGCGACGATGGACAGTTGCCGTAGGACGAGGTGACGCCGGGGAACGGAGGGTCGGGACACGCGAGGAGGAAGGCGGTGGTGAAGAGGGTGCCGATGAGGGTGCAGGAGAGACAGAGTTTCAGCATGCCGGTGCAACGGAGTTCCCAACGCTGGACGAGGTAGCCGCCCAGACATGTGCCGCCCGCGCCAGCAGGGACCGCGATCAGCCCTGGAGACAATCATAAGTAACTTTACACGCGCGGCTCTTCAAATGTTTCAATATAGAAATCTGAAACTAGGCATCAATAATCAGAATACTTCCAAAGAGATCGTCGAAGAGCATTTTTTTTAGTATTTCTATTGTAATATTTCTAAATAAAATCGGTGTCGGATTTTTCTTCTAGGAAACCCTCATTTAGTGGTGCCTGTGATCAGAGTAGAAATCAAGTTATTGACAAAATACAGTCTGTGGTTTTCTTCGCCTATTCATAACAAAAACAATGAGGCCAAATGCAAGTCTCTAGAGTAATAATTGAGGTCGTTGGAATGGTCCAAAGCAACAGAAATACGTAGTTTGTCAAAAAAATTCGGGACGAAAGTATTGTAAGGTGAAACGAGTTGTAGAATCACTGCCTCCATCTTTACCCATGATGAGCGACGCCTTGGTGCTGCCGACGGAGAACTGGCTCTCGAGGTACTTGGGCAGGAAGGCGCAGAACCCGGCTGCGGTGAAGCCCTCTGCTGCGCCGGCGAGGTTGAGGAAGCAGAAGGTGGGGTTGCGCAGCAGGCGCAGCGTGGTGCCGGGCAGCGTGCGCAGCGCACCGTCGCTGCCAGGCGGCTGCACATGGAAACACAACTCACATTGATCAATGTGCAGGGAAATAATAGGAGAAATGCTTTCTTTTCGAATAGTAACGACATATTTGTTGGCAAATAAAATTATTTTCACACTAAAATGTGTAAGTTTTCATGCATACATATGAATTTAAAATCAGTGTTTATTTTGGCGGGAAACGCCATCACGGCGAGTGATATCATCAACCAACAAATATATTGCCATGGTTGCAATAAAATATGACATCACACGCCGGGATGGCGTTTTCCCGACAAAATGTCAATTGAATTTAAATTTCATATTACGAATGAGCGTACAGGATGTGCGAGTTCTTCGAGGAGCGGATTGCGACTCGGACCATTTCCTTGTGGTGTGCCGAATGCGGATGCGCCTTAATGTTGGTCTGCGAAACCAGAGGGTCCAAAGTGTTAGGGAACACTTTAACACTAAACTTCTGAGTAGCCAGCCCATGCGCGAGTTTAAGAATGAGGTTGCAAGCCGTCTGGACGATGTTGTGTGGGCAAGCTGTGTTGATGATGTGTGGTGTGCCATGCGTGATGCAGTCAAGGAGGCAGCTAGGGTGACCATCGGGGTGAAGGGGCCGATATCCAGGAAGGAGTGGTTTGACGACGAGTGTTCAGCCGCTGTGGAGAGCCGTGCGAGGGCCAGGGTGATGATGCTGCAGTACCCAGGCGATGTGGTGCTTGCGGCAGAGCACGAGTACCTCCAACGTACAACCCGGAACCTGCTTAAGGCGAAGAAGAGGTAACATATGAACGATCTAGCCAGGGACATGGAGGAGAAGAGTCGTCAGACTAACTCAAGAGACTTCTTCCAGCAGCTCAAGTTCTCTCGAATGGGTTTCCAACCGCGCGTGTCTATCATACGTGATGCACAGGGCGAGATGGTCGCTGATCCAGCAAGGGTGTTGGAGAGGTGGAAGCAGTACTTCGAGGGTCTCCTGAAGGCAGACCCACCAGCTGACCCGATACAGGAACCGGTGCCGCATCATGAAGCCGACGGACCTCCTATTAGCTTGGAGGAAGTGATGGGCGCAGTACGCAGGCTGAAGAACAACAAAGCGCCTGGCCCAGATGACATTCCTGGCGAGCTGTGGAAGCACGGGGGAGACGCTGTGTGTCGTGGGCTTCACGTGCTTATCTCGAAGATATGGGAGACTGAGCAGCTTCCAGATCAGTGGAAGGAGTCGCTGATGGTGCCAGTCCATAAGAAAGGAGACCGGAAGACATGCTCCAACTACCGTGGGATTTTTTTTTTTTTTTTTTTTTTATTTATTTATTAAACACACATACAAAATAATATGTACTTTGCCCTGCTAAGCTATAAAATAAATTAAGCTTATCAGCAGGAGTACTACATATAAACAATAAACAACTTATAATAAAACTAAATTAAACTAAAACTTATGCTGAAAAGAAAAGAAATCAATATAAACAATTCACAAAATATCCTACAAAAAAAAGAAAACATATTGAAATACAAAAGAGAGATATGTTTTAGGTTATAAAAAAATCTTTAATGCCTAATTTAACATAACTAATTTTAGTGAAATTGTGCAAAGTCTCTGGCAAATTATTGAAAGTCATAGGTACTTTTACTGCTATTGTATTTCTTCCGTAATTGTTATTATATCGAGGAACTACATACTGGACCTTCCGAATATTGTATTTGTGAATTTTGGTAATCTTATTTTCTTTATTGAAATAATGTTTTAATATTAGGTGGTAATCATATAATTGCTGAAATGTGAACACTCCACAGAATGAGTATATACTATTGTTTTTAATTATTTCATTTTTTAAATGTTCCGGCAATAGATTCTTTAAGATTCTTGTTTGTAATTTGGAAATATTATTTATTAAATAATCTGATGCATGTCCCCATGTCAAGATACCATACCTCATAATACTTTCAACAAGAGCCAAGTACACAATCCGCAAAGTATGGAAAGGCAAATATTGTTTCAACGTATAAAATTTAAATACACAAACTCTTAACTTGTTTCTGACCGCTTCAACCTGTGCTTTAAATTTAAAATTTTTGTCTATCATAACTTTGGATATCTCTGATCGCAACCGCCTACAAAATATTGTCGTACATTCTTCTCGATCGGTTGACGCCAGTGGCAGAGGATGTTCTGGGAGATTATCAGTGTGGTTTCAGGAACAACAGAAGCACCACTGATCAGATTTTCAGCCTGAGACAGATCATGGAAAAGAGTCGCGAGTACGACTGCGAAGTCTGTGGTCTGTTTATCGACTTCCAGAAGGCTTACGATAGTGTTCATCGGCTTGGCCTGTACAACATCATGGCCGAGTTTGGCTTCCCGGCAAAGCTGGTACGCATGACTGCAGTGTGTATGCTGGGATCGCGGTCACGCATCATTCTCGGGAGTCGGCGGTCAGAACCTTTCGGTGTCGATGTGGGTCTACGACAAGGGGACGCGCTGTCGCCATTGCTATTCAACATAGTTATGGAAAGGGCTGTGAGGTCTCTGGAAGGTGTCCAAGGCGGCATTCATCTCAACGGTAATGTCAAAGTGCTTGGCTACGCCGATGACATAGCACTCTTGGGAGAGACAAGAGAGGACATCCAACGGCTCTGTACTCCTCTACTGGCGACGGCGCGGCGAGTAGGGTTGGAGGTAAACCGTCTCAAGACCGAGTACCTGGCCATGTCGAGGGATAGAGACGACGTCGATGCTATGGAGGTTGGAGGCATGCGGTTTGAGAATGTGAAGAGCTTCAAATATCTCGGCACCCACTTCACCTGCGACAATGATATGGTTAGCGAAATAACTGCTAGGTTACAGTGCGGCAACAGGGGACTGTTTGCTGTTCGTCTGTTGTTTGCTAGCAGATTGCTGTCTCGTCGCACTAAGCTCCGCATATGGAACAGTGTCATAAGACCGACCGTTCTGTATGGCTGTGAGGCGTGAAGTTTAACCATTCGTGACCAGCGGAAGCTCCTGTCATTTGAGAACCGCGTGCTGAGGAGGATCCTCGGTCCAGCACAGGCCCAGGGTTTGGGTTCCGGTGGAGGGCAGTTCCGGTTGCGCCAGCGCACGAATGTGGAGATTCGACAGATGACTCGTCAACCACTGATCACCAGCATAGTCAAGTCTCGGAGACTTCAGTGAGCGGGCCACGTGATTCGTGCTCCTGTGGATCGGGTAATCTCGAGAACCCTGCATGGCCGAATCCCATCTACCAGACCATTGGGCCGCCCTAGGAGGAGGTGGGCGGACAATGTGGCAAGCGACGCGGCTGCCCTGGGAGTGGGAGATTGGAGGAGGGGAGCGACGGACCGTGTTCGATGGAAGAAGATTGTAGAGGCGGCAATAGGGCTCCAAGCCTTGTAATGCCAAAGAAGAAGAAGAAGATTACGAATGAAAATGTACACTTTTAAGTTTGAAAATAGTGTGTTTTACCAACATGCCGTTATTTTGAAATATTGTAAACATGTATTAAAAATCTTTTGTATATTCCCTATTCGCGTATTCTCGTAAAATCAACAGAGATTCCGTAAAATAAAATTTAATGTTAGCGTCACTTTTCAACCTCTTCTCATGACTCATACTGGGAAACAAAAGACTAAGTGCAAGTGACGACTTTCATTTCCTATGAAATGCAATGAAAACTGTCCCAGTTCATTTCTCTTCGGATGCTCTAGAATAAAACGCATGGAAATTATCAGTAAAATTAAAGCTGTAATTTTTATGTCCTAATAATTTTCGGGGTCTTAGGAGCATTTAATCTAAGCGTGAAGACGGCGGCGACGATGAAGTGGATGAGAGGGTTGAGAGAGGAGTACCGTCTTGTGTGGTCCGTGTGGGGCGCCGGGCAGGATGGGAGGCAGCGCCGCGATGCACGCCGCCAGCGCCAGCGTGAAGACGGCGGCGACGATGAAGTGGATGAGAGGGTGGAGAGAGGATTACCGTCTTGTGTGGTCCGTGCGGGGCGCCGGGCAGGATGGGAGGCAGCGCCGCGATGCACGCCGCCAGCGCCAGCGTGAAGACGGCGGCGACGATGAAGCCCAGCCACCAGGCGCCGACCCACGCCTGTGAGGACCGCGTCAAGCCCAGGTCCGTGGCGCTGGAGGAGGCGGCGTTGGTGAAGATCGACAGCGTCTGTCCGCCCAGCAAGTAACCCAGAGCT
Source organism: Leuctra nigra (assembly GCA_934045905.1). Lineage (NCBI taxonomy): Eukaryota > Metazoa > Arthropoda > Insecta > Plecoptera > Leuctridae > Leuctra > Leuctra nigra. The sequence goes on from OW203765.1 coordinate 32,787,971, forward strand.
GTGCCTTGAAGACAGAGACAAAGAATAACGGTTATTCACTTGTAAACATTACGAACATGGAAATACGAATTTCGTGTCACTCGTTTGTATTGTTTTTACCACTTTTTCATAGATAATGTCGTCAGTAATGAAAGCAAAGCAGATGAAGCAGATGAAAGCAAACCAAATGTCACAGCGTGCTCGAGTAGCCTTGAGCACTGATTGGGCATAACTCGAGAGTAACCCAAGTGCCGAAACAAGTCAATGACAAGAAATAACAACAACGACGACAACAACAGAACGAATAAAGAGGGACAAAATTGCTTGAAAATGATACTGGCAATGGTAATTGTATATTAAGTATAGTATGGCTAGGAAGTATGGTAATTAAGTAAATGACTATACTCCGTCCGAAAAGCATAAAGTGTCTATGTTCTCGTTCACAAAAGACCAGACTCTATCGTAATGGTCAAGAAGAATCAAACCATACCTAAACCGTATTCTTGAGAATCTCCTCGAACGAGGAATAAATGGTCGAGAATACAATGAAAGCAACTGAATTTAAAATGAGAACAGAAACACTTTAGGTGATTCGGACAGAGAATAGATTCAAGAGTGAACTTGACGTGACGACGTCGTCGACTCACCGAAGATCGTCTGCGAGTAAAAGATGCCGAGGTAGAGGGCGGACATCTTGTTGGTGACGTTGTCGTCCAGATAGGTGACGCCGAGGGTGTAGAGCGGCACCGTCCCGACGCCGTGCAGGAACTGTCCGGTGTAGAAGTACCATCGCATCCCCGTCAGACGCTCGTCCTCCGGCGACGTCGCGTTGACGGCGACGTGGGTCTTGGGCAGAGGGTAGAACAGGGCGCGCGGACGGCGGGCGCAGATGGCGACGAGGTCGGCGTTGGCGCGGTAGACGTCGCTGAGGAAGTGCGGCGCGACGAACACCACCGAGCCGACGGCCATGATGACCAGACCGACGCCGAGCCAGCGCGGCTTGGAGACGCCGGGACGCCCTCCTGGTGACGTCACTAGTTTAGGAACACGCTCTTTTATGGCCAAAACTAACAGTTGCAAAAATCAATTTGGGAAATAATTAATGAAATATTTAAATACAATAAAAAAACTATATGTACAACTACAAAGGGTGCGCACAATATCGTATTACACTCTTTGGTACTACAATAGGCACAACTACAACTATACACAGATTTGTCACAATAGATTTTCTATACCTACTTTTTAAATTTTTTCAGTAATGACTGATTTGAGTGAATTTTACTTCTTGATTGGATTATGGATTCAAACTATTATAGATTGATCGAAAGGAATTGGAGTTTTCAAAATATCCGACCGAACCGGGGCTCAAACCCGGGACCTCTTACTCCGGGCGAGAGCTCTACAAACGGAACAACCCGATCGACCGACCGAACGGACATTACGTTCTCACTGCGCCTTTATGACAGTTTGAGATGACTCAAAGTGACACTGATACTGACTCGGTTTGACTTTGACGCCCTGTGTCTGGACAGCCGGAAGTGAACTGGACTCTTGTTGGTTTCGTCGTACCCAGATAGGTGATCGGGATGAGACAGAGGAGGGCGGCGATGTCGTACGGACAGCCGGAAGTGAACTGATCGTGTTGGTTTCGTCGTACCCAGATAGGTGATCGGGATGAGACAGAGGAGGGCGGCGATGTCGTACGCCCCCGCTATCAAGCCCGTGTGCGAAGATCGCAGTCCGAAGCGGCGCTCGATCGTCGTGAGGTTCACGTCGACGAGGCCGTTGACGACGAGTCCCTGCAGGGCCGAGGCGCAGCAGAGAGCCAGCAGTGCGCAGCCACCAGTGCGCCAGCTGCGCAGACATGGCAAGCGCAGCCATCGCCAACCACATTCTGCGTCCTCCTAACGTGGCAGGGGAACGACATCGTTTTATTCGGCTTTGATGTAGATTCGTTGTTCAACTTGGATAAGAAGGATAGTAAGTGTTGTAGAAATTATACACTCGACAATTGAACTAAACGAAACAGATTGGCTGGTCAGGTTCATTGACAATCAATCCTTGTTATTATCAATGAAATCAGAGCTCACCTACTAGAGGTAGATGACGAGTAACTTCATCAGATGATGCCATCACTCTTTTCAGACAATCCATTTCTTTCAAATACCGTTTTATGAATGTCGAGTGTACCTACTCGACACCTGTGAATAATCAAAATGATTGATTTTCTTGAAGATTTCACTGCCATGTATCATAGGACGGACTACGGTACCTACCTACTATATAGTTTTCATTTTCAATGCTATTATGATACTTTTATGGAGAACTGAGAGAGAAGTAGCTTTCCCGACCAAATAATTGATTGATGTGACGATAAGAATTTTGCTAAACAAAGCTCAAGAAATTGTGCGAAATACTTGTTGAATTTAATTACGTACTTCTCTTTCTTACTTGTATGTATGCTTCATTCATCAATTTCGCCTCTTCATCTTGCGCATTCTTGGAGTTGGACTGCATCAACGGGACCTGGTGGCAAGCGGTTCAACTAATAGAAATAGGATTTCGAAATCTTCGAAATGACATGATAATGACACACTAAGGCCCGGTTGCACCATGTCCCGATAAAGTTAGCGGTAGGATTTATCGGCTGAAACCATGGCAACAGCCAATGAAACACAGCTATCTAGACCGCTAAAGTTCACTTTAGGCTAAAGTGAACTTTATCATACTTATCGGGACATGGTGCAACCGGGCCTAAGTATTACTATTTGTTCTACGAGGGAGTCTGAATAGAATCTACATAAATGTGTATATCTTTTCTTGCGAAAACTATGCGTTTTACAAGTTCTTTAACGTCGACTTTTCTTATTTCTGTTATGTAGGGCAATTTTCAGTCACTTTTGACAACTTAAATGATGTCGTAACTGAGTGTTTTTAGAAATATTAGATTTGAAAATAGCTTTTTTACTAAATGACAGAATGGACATAACCAAAACAGACAAGACATATTACCCAACAAATATTACCCGTCCATGTTTTATTAAATGTTCAAAATACAAATGTTGTGTGACATCTTTGTTATGACACACAATTTGTGCGACATTCACTATGACAAAGCAATATCTTTTTGCTGCCTTGCCGGACTGATTTACGAATTTGATTACAAATGTCAACAAAACGGACAGTCTCTGAAGAAGTTGGTAAAACAGTCAAAACTACTTTGTGATTTGTCTACGTTATTTCTTACTTGTTGGGTTGAAAAGCAATTATTGACGCATCTGTGATACAGGATGGCAGATGACAGCTCGGTTCTACACACAGTTTGACAGGTTCGGATGAGTCTTTGCTGGGTGGAAAAGAAGAATTTACACCGAGATTCAGTCAAAATGCTTTTAATTATCAAATAAGTCTCTTTATGCTTATGTTATTAGAATGTAACTCTTTTGACATTTGACAGATCAAACACTTTTCGAAAACAAAACTACTTCCTCCACTTTGCTTCCACTTTCCAGCTGACTCTGACCAAGTCAAGGTGCACAAGTTGCAAATAAAAACATCGAAAGTCTCTTCGTTCCATTTCAGAATGCGTTTCAAGCACTTTCGTACTAATTTAAATATTTTTCTGCTTGTTTCGAATATTTAAAAAAAAGTTATAATGTGTGTTAATTTTAATGTCTTATTTTGAATTGCCTTTACTATGCTTACCACAAGTGATGGAAAATGGAACCATAGACATGAATACGAATGCGATCATGACTATGATAGTATACACAAAAATTACTTATTTTCTTTATAAAGGTATTTGTTTTTAAAAGGGCACTATAAATAAATAAAACAGTAAATACAGTATTTGCCCTCAAAGTTTATAATAACGCATATTTGTTATTAAGAATTGAGCTCTTTCCCTTCTCTCGTAGTAGATAAAGACAGCTTCTTCTTTCAATTGGCAAGTTTCTCTCTTTACGTCATGAAATCTATAACATCAGTTTCCAGACGATTTTAAATCGAATAACCTTTTGCACTTCTTTTACTTGCCAACCATGAATTCCAAAAGAGTATTCCACTCCAATGTTAAACTGAAGCTCACCTCTGACAAATACGTGGGCGCCATTCGAGATTTCCTCGACCACATTTTCCGAAGCGGAAAAAATTAAACTATTTTCCCAATTTTCTCTCTGGCGACGACCGCCCATGGAAGTATTGGTCAGAGATGTGTCCACTGGATCGAGACGAAATCTATGATGGGAATTGCGTCCTCGTTATTTCCCATCACGTCCACCCCCGCGGGGGTGGGGGGGGGGGAAGAGGGACCTCGAACAGTTTTCCATCACCTTCCGCGCAAAGCCACGTGCTGTGGTTTCATTTTCTAAGGTGTTAGTTAATTCTCTCTGGAAAAGTTCGTGAATGAAACCTAATCACCAAGAACTTTCTGAATTCATTAATGACTAGCTAAGCAGAAAGCTCTTTAATTGAAAGTTCATTAAGCTCTTACAAAGTCGCATTGATGTCATACATTTTGAATTCTAGTGGTGTTTAACGTCGCACTGTTCTGCTACTAGGCTAATGGTGACGGGCAGGTGATTGGGAGATGATTATGATTCAAACGGTGGGATGGATGCGATCGTGGCATATTAATATTGAACCTTACCATCATTTGCGGGAGGTCAAAGGCTAGCTATGGGTACTAGGGAGGTATACCTATGCCAAGTGGGTGTATCTCATTAAAACCTAGTTAATGCCCGCTGGTTTTGCCATGAGGCAAGCTCGAGGTCTCGAGTCAGCAATGGCTAGCAAATCCTACTTCCATGTCCACGGCGTGACTCCCGGGCAATGCGTGGCGGCCAATGGATGGTCGTCACGTAGCTAACGGAAGAGGGTGACAGGCGATCCTTTGGCGCCTTAAAACCGGAAACTCTTGGCTAAGGGAGACAACCCCGACAGAAAATCCTGGTCCTCCAAGTCTGGGGGTTGAGGCGATGGGCCTGCTCCTCATCACTCGGAAAATAACAACATTACAAACAACAATCCTAAATTGCCTCGGAACCCGGACGGATCAAATGGTAATCGACCTCGGCGAGTTAAACGGAATATGAGTATCGGATGTTGGAATGTCCAAGGGATTAGCAATAAGTACCCAGAGGTTTTCAAGGAGCTTGCAAATCTCCAAATCGATATTGCTGTCCTATCGGAAACTAAAAAGAAGGGTAATGGAAATGAAATATTGCAAGATTACGTCCATTTCTACAGCGGAGTAGACAAGGATAGAAGGGCAAAGGCCGGAGTATCGATTGCAGTACATAAAAAGCTGAAAAATAAAATTGTTAACTGGACAGCAATTGACGAACGTTTGATCACCCTAGAACTTGCACTTCAGCAGCATAGGTTAGTAATAGTAGGCGTTTATTCGCCAAATGATGACGCAGACCGGCAGGTCAAAGACGATTTTATGGATAAGTTGACGGAAGTGTTAGGAAATATTGGGGATCGAAAAGAAATTGTTGTGATGGGCGACTTTAATGGTAGAGTGGGAAAAAGGAGAAACGACGAGATCGTAGGGCAATATGGAGAGGATTTGGTAAATGATAACGGAACCAGATTGATTGAGATTTGTTCTCAATTCTCTTTCAGAATTATGAATGGATTTTTCCGTCATAAAGATATCCATAAGTTCACCTGGTTCCAGCCCACCAGAGGCTACAAGTCCATTATTGACTACATCGTCATCAAAAAAAATACTCGCATTAAAGTATTAGATGTAAAAGTCCAGAGAGGCGCACAGTGCGGTTCAGATCATTTTTTAGTAAAAGCAAAGGTTCATATAAATTACAGAAATTATAGGAGTAAATCAATTGAACCAAATATAGACCAAGGATCTTCGAAACTTCAGGAACCGAAGTATGACCTACGGGGTTTTGAAAATGACTCGACTGTATTCTTGTATAAGCTTAGATTAGCTGGGAAAATGAACGCCATATTAGAAGGGACTCCAGAACAAAGATATCTATTGCTGAAGAACTATGTACATCAAGCTGCTTCAGAGGCATTAGGCACAGTAGATTATGGAAGAAAGAAGAAGAATCTCCAAAACCCACATTGGTGGAATGATAGCTTGGAACACCTAACAGAAGAAAAGAGAAGACTTTACCAAAGGTGGCTGTCAACCAAAGATGGTGAAGATAGACGGTTGTACATGCGCTATAATTATATGGTGAAGAAAGAGATTAGGAAAGCTAAGAACACTTTCTGGGATAGAAAGTGTGATGAAATTAATTCACTGTTAGGAAGCTCGCGTTCAAGATTGGCTTGGAAGACACTGGGATCGTTGAAGACGAACACACAGCAACAGTTAAGGATAGACCCAATTGGACATCAGAAATGGCAAAAGCATTATCAAGAACTGCTGACCGAGAACAGACCGCTATACAGCAACATACAATACACATCAGTGCCAATAGCTCTTGGAGAAGTATGTGAGGAGGTGACATGTGCAGAGATCATGATGGCTCTAAAATCCACGAAGAATAATAGATCAGCTGGTCCTGGAAGTATACCAATCGAACTTATAAAAAATGCTCCGTTAGTAACTATTGAATCCCTGGCCGGTATATTCACTGAATGCTTGCGTGGAGGTGAAGTACCGGGAGAATGGAAATTGAGCTACATCAGCTCCATCTATAAAAAAGGGGACAGGAAGAACTGTGGAAACTACAGAGGGATCAGCGTTTTGTCGTCGATTACCTATCGACGAATTCTGCACGGCTGTATGGACGAATTCTGACTAAGCGGTTAGAACAGCAAGCTAGAGTCACAGAAGAACAAAGTGGTTTCAGGAGCGGGAGATCATGTGTAGACAACCTTTTCTGTATAAAACAACTTGTGGACAAGAGTATTGCACATGGAAGTGAATTACACCTGATTTTCGTAGATCTTAAAAAGGCATTTGACAGCGTTCCTTTAAATAAATTATGGGAGGCTCTGGAAGATCAAGGGATCGAAACAGTTTATGTGAATGCTATTAAAAAGCTCTATGAAAATGCTGTAAGTTGCGTAAAAAGTGGACAATCATATTCAGAAGAATTTAAAATCAACAAAGGTGTAAGGCAGGGGTGTCCTTTGTCACCAACCCTGTTCAAAATATACGTTAACAGAGTTTTAGAGAATTGGTCTAGGAAATGTAGTTCGATGGGTGTTAAAATTGGGAAAGAATATATACACTCTTTACTATTCGCAGACGATCAGGTGGTTCTTGCTGAAGATGAACACGACGCAGAATACATGATGAGAAAGCTTATAGAAGAATACGATTCCTGGGGCTTAGAAGTGAATATGGATAAGACTCAATGTATGGTCATTGGAAGAGAGGGTCAAGACATGGTAACCGATAAAGGTATTATAAGATTAACAACAGAGTACAAATATCTAGGTGTGACATTGACGGCTGACGGAACGGATGAGAGGGATGTGCTGAACAAGCTGGGCAGAGGAAGAGCGATCACCAGACAATTACACCCAGTGCTTTGGAACGATGTCATCTCAACCAAGACAAAAACACGTATTTACAACTCATTCGTCGAAAGCTGCGCTTCCTATGGATCAGAAATCTGGACCTTATCTTCCCGAATGGCACAAAGAGTCCGAGCAATGGAGATGGGGTACTGGAGAAGATGCTGCAAGGTTACGATAATCGACCATGTGAGGAACGACCGTATACGGGAAATGATGGGAGTGGAGACATCACTGACGGATTACATAGAGATGAAGCAACTCTTATGGTATGGCCATCTGAGAAGGATGCCAGATGAAAGATTGCCAATGAGAGCCTGGTCATGGGTACCGTCAAGAAGAAGAAAGAGAGGAAGACCAAGGAGGAGGTGGGCAGAAGGGATCGACACTGCCATGAGAAGAAGAGGTCTTCGCGATGGAGACTTCTTAAATAAAGATAAATGGCATTTAGGATGCAGAATACGGCCTGAAGTGCTGTAAACAATCTGCTTTAATAATAATAAATAACCATCATTTGCTTCTCAACTGTGGAAACCAAGAAAAAGTTCCAGTCATGAAGGATGTTCGTAGGAATCGAACCCAGGACCTCAGTCAGCCTGAGCCAACTTGCTTCTTCCTTACTTTAATGGTATTTTTTTCCTCTTTTTTTCTTCTTTTTGTTGCTTTTTTTTATAATCGCCTAGCATACCGCACAATCCGTCGATACGAGGTTTTGCACACACTAGCAGTGTCATGATGCCGTCAGAGTAACGCGTGTAGGTAGTCTCTGATTGGTTGAAAAAGTGAACATGAGACGCCCGATCAAGCTAACATTTTGTTTGGTAATGGGACCGTTGGATATTACAAACACACATTCACATCATCACCACATTTTCAGTCAAACTACTTCGAGAGAAATGACAATTTAAACTTAATTTCTACTACCCAATGCACCTTGATCACTTGCCAATCTTTAGGGTTGGCTTTAAAACTGATTGAAATGTCGCTCATTGATGCATACTTCACAGTTTGTATTCGAGAAAATAAGGAATACGACTGACCTCTGGTGGATTTTTTGGTACTAGCAATAAGGGGAATAATGGAGGATATCACGGGGATATTTATATAAATAAATGCTATTAAATTTGCTTTAGTTGTTTGTTATGACTGAAAAAGAAAACTTGTAACTAAATCTAACTTTCAATTGTTTTTCCTTTTCACTGCCCTATGGAAACACGAACTTGAAAATAAAAAAGTGCATCTAAAAAGTTTCCTGCCAGAAGTGGCTCCATCACGTATCGCTTATTTGTTCGAATCACGAGACTGCAATTCCCTGGTATTGTTTCCATTCTGTCGCGAATTGTTTGTAATTGAATGTCGCCATCTTGCTGGTGAGCTGATTGAACATGTCATGAATTGCTTCTCGGCAGTAGAGAGTTGTAATACACAATGAAACGAACTGCTCCCAGGAACTCAAGGAGTCGTATTACATCCAATTAGTCAGAGCCATGACGACTCGGAAAATATTCATGTCTACATTCGTATGTAACATGATTAAAACATATGTGGACTGATTTTTGAAAGTATCCAAGAGGAGTTTTATATCCGACGATATTGCATCTTTAGTGAAAAATGTACAGAGAAAGCTTCTTTCTCGCGAATTTATCAAATTTACAGACAAGGGCGTATCCAGGATGAAATTCCGGGGGGGCCGGACATTACTAATATTTTGACAAATCGCAGTAGGTGAAATCATTAGGTGCAATTTTGAATCGCAGTGTATAGCTATTTTGGGGAATTATAAATTACTAAATATCCAAAAATTAGTCTAAGAGGGAATAGGTAAATTTATTGAACTCATTAGGATAATATGCAAGTCCGGGGCGCATAGCCCCGGAAATTTCTTGAATTTTAACTCAATTCTAACCATTTTGGAACGTTTCTGTCTATTTTTCAGTGTTTTTTCACATACTATTTTAAATGTTTTTATATTCTTAGATGAAATCCCGATTTCGGGGGGGGGGGGGGGGCATGGCCCCCTCGGCCCCCCTTGAATACGCCCTTGTGTCAGAATATCGTTGTCATGTATTAGTAGATCCAGAATAAAAGTATGCTCATTATAATTTTGTCTACATTTTTCAAATAAGTTTCATAATATCATACATTGCAAGACGCATGAGAACATTCACGCAGAGTTGAAACATCCAGCCCGTTACATGGGAGCTGAAAAAATAAAAATATATTCTTGTTTGAAGCTCGAGTCGTAATCGTACGACGGTCTTCTGCCATCCATTTCCACTTTCCAGGACACAAACATGGCGACTAATCAAATTTTAAAGTTCTATATTTCCTGAAATTCTCTCATCATATTGTCGTGCATTACCTTCATTCCGGAGCAAACAACTTTTAACCTGCAATTACATCAGCTTGGAACTTAAAGCACAAAGCTCTGTTGTAACTAAATCACGAACAAAGTTGTGTTAAAGTTCAGAAATCACAGTTCAGAAAATAAATTACTGTTTCGTATAGCTTAGCAATGACGTAACCATTGTTTCTGGAACAGAATTCTCCTTTGCTATGTCAATAATTATGTGACGATTTCATTGTGTTGTTCCAAATTTGACTGTAAAAACAATTCAAACCAATTTCAAAACAAATTTCTAGAACTTTGATTTTATTAAGCTTTTTCTGTACATACCTTAATCGTCAAAACGTTTCATTTTATAACTAACGGTCGACAAAACTTTGATCACAATCATATTATAAAACCTCTACCTACATCTTGAAACAGAATAAAGCTGAACGCCGCACCGCAGAACATATACGTGTTGCGGGTTGCATTGACCAGGCGCATCCATCAGAGAAGGATAATCTAGTGGAGCGGTCGCTCCACGCAGCCAAGTCGTACCGTACACTCACACTCACTCAACATACTGTAAATGCCTAATAAACTGAGGAGCAGACCAAACACTTTTACTGTAAGCAACAACATGGCATTTTCGGCCTACTGGATCTCAAAATTGAAAAATCTCACATTGTTGCGAAATATCTTAATTTCGAGCTATGGACCACTCCATAGGATCTTCATTCTCGTCAATGGGCCACATTTTTTCGGGTAGGTCAATTTATTTAACAAACGTCCAGGTTAACCAGAAGGATTTGAACTTTTTCTACAAGTAGAGATTTGACAAATTAAAAGAAATGAAGCTTTTATGTAGATTACATTCCCCGTCTCTCGTAGGTGAATAAACTACTTTTAAATTTAATGAATTCTGGGAAAAACTTTTCCATATTTAGCAAACTTTGACTGTTTGGTGGGATGATTTTGTTAAAGCGATTCTCATTCCCCAAGTAACCTTTCCTGTTTGAAACAACTTTGTGCAGATGTCAGGTGTTTTCGAGAAGACGACGTTAATGGGATTGCTGCTAAGAATACAGACGTAAGTGAAGAGGGGCGTGTGGGGGGAGGGAGGGGGGAAGAGAAGACTTGACAAGGAAGTGTATAGTTAGTTGGATTCATTAGGAAACACGTTGATATTGTGAGAAGAGGTTTGTTTCTTCAACCGTGACTCAGATTCAGTCCCACAGACTTTGTGTGTCGAGTGTTGAACAATGTAGGGGTTTTAATTAAGTTACGTCAATATTTCGCTGGCAATGTGTCAACAGAACTGAGCTCCGGACTTGATGAATTTCAACCACATAATGAATGACATGTTTAATTGATATCTCAATTCTTAATTTGTGTTTTATGTAAGTATTTCTTTCTTGTTTAGTTTTTTCTTCAATGCTCAAAAGAGATCCTTGTCACTGTGAGAGACACCGCGCCACAAGTACACAGTTGTTTAAATATTAAATAAACTAGAGGGACCCGTCATGTAAAACATGACCAATGCGCACCAGTGGGGTATGCGTAAATTAGCATGAGTTGAGATATTTGGCAGCAGAGTGTGCGTTGTTGATAACTTTATAGTTATAATACACTACACACATAACGTCTTTAGCATGACTAAAATGCCCAACAGAATACGAAAATGAGTAACGAAGGAAAGTAATTTTACCATAACTATTATGGAAAAGCCATTTCAAATGAGTTTACAAAGTAAAACAATTTAAGAAAAAAAACGCCAGCCTTTTTGCATTGTGGCGATTCATGATACATAGAGGTATGCTATCCCAGAAAGAAGGATAACTTTGTGTGTGGGGGTTGGGTTTCATTATATATGTCTCTCCGAGGTAGAAGGGTGGAAATACATTTTCTCAATTTTCCGTTGCACCCTTTTGGAATGATATAATCAAGCTCTTCCAATTACCATTTGACTGATGTCAATAAATAAAGCTGTATTGAAATATTCTCCTACATTACCCCAACGCATTCAATCAAATAATTACCGATCACCCATTAGAACTGTAGCTGAAATTCTTCATTATAAATGTTCATTTTAATAGATTAGAATCTGATCATTTCACTGAACTGAAACTTGATGCTACAACAGCTGACTATTTCAGCCACTGGAAAATCCCCAGTGCATTTTCTTAATATCTTATTTCTAAAGTACAGTTTATTCCTAAACTGTTAATATAATTATATTCTATTCTATTATGTTATATTATATTCTAATGACTCATGTCCCCTTTACAAAATTATGGTTTGATGAAGTCGGAAAACCTGGTTTATTAGCTCAACTCAAGAATAATTGAAATGGACTTTCGACCTTCTACTTCTAAAACACGGACAAACTATCAAGTTTACCCCATCTGCTTTTTCGATTATGACCGAATAGCAGAGAGGTATGTACGGTCATGTGACAGCTGTCAACCAATGAGAGCACATTCTTCACGTTGCTATATTCGGCTTCACTTGATAGGTTGTAAAAACTAAACATTGATGCTAAAAACAGTATCAATAGACACATTCCTTCAGTAACATGACACCACTAATAAGAAACGATGGAAAAGTACATATTTAACAAAATAAAATATATTACAAATGTTCAATTCAATCGGCTTTGGTTTGTTGGTATTCACTATTCAGGTTCACGGCCCATGTATAACTCAGAGAGAAGAAAATTTGAATATGTCAGTTTGAACGAAGTTGTCGGCACGACGTTTTCTATGTAAAGTAATTGATTTGACAGTTATTATACATTAGAGTAGATTTGTTACAAATACAAAAGCATATAGTGTGCGTCTTAGGTAAGTTTTGGTTATTTCTTTATTCACAAAAAGCAGAAGACGTAATTTTAGACATGTTTGGCAATGTAACGCCACCATCTTGTTATAGTTTTCAATAAATACCAATGTCAAATCGAAGCGCGCAACCGTTCCTGACACACACACACACACACACACACAGACAGACAGAACTGGGTAACTATAAGTAAGATAACACCCAATTGTGCTGGAGTCCATATCAAGTGAAACAATCAAGCAAAGAAATTAAGAAACCCTCCAAATTCATACCAGCGATCACTTGTGTAGTTTTTCAGTAAAATAATTGATTGAAAAGTGAAAATGAACAGTGTGTTCAAATCTAATTTTTTTAATTAAATTGCTTTAAATTTACATTTGGTGGCAAACAGCACTTCATATCAATTCGTCATGCATAATCGTCATAAATTACAGACCATGCCATTTTGCATGGTCAATTGGGGACCTTAACCAAAGTCTGTTATTATTGAAACAAATAATAATTGGTTGATCAAATGTAAAAATTAAATGTGCATTGTTATTTATTTTCTGAAAAAATGCACAAAAACAAAAAAAACATGTTATATACCTACACCGATATGGAATTTTTATTTCTAAATTATCATTGTTTTTTTTCTAATTTGTGATCAACACATTAGAACGAATATTCATAAATATGTGAATATCCTTCAAAAGATGGGCAAATAAAATATAAGTAGGTATGTATCAATAAAGACGTCAATATAAGTGCCTAAAATATCTTTATTATATAACAAGCACATGTAAACATAATATGGGTAATTTCAACAGAGTGTTAGGATGTAACAACGTTCATCGCCTCCTGGCGGCCGATATCGGTTGAATGACCCTCTTCTTGATGTTTCTCTTGGCGTTGCTCTTCGTATTATATTTTTATCGTATTAGCCCACAATACTTGATTACATATATGAATATACTTACATTTACTTAAATAAAGTGCTAGAAAGTATACAAAATAATTTTGCATTATTTGACACGTTTTGTAATTTTGCGGCTTATTGTGATTCAAGATTATATAATTATTAAATACATATTGTGTGTATTTACAAGTGTGAAGTTGTTACCTCAAATCTCCGCCATCTTCGCTGTCAGAACTCGATCGCAACGCGCCAATGCGGGAGATTCGACAACCACAGAACGGAAATAGAAATCTAGGAGAAAAAATCAAAAAGGAAATGGCGTCATCTAAACAGGAAATTGAAAATAACGAAAATAGATCCGTGATATCGGAGTGACATCTGAACTGAGGAAACTTCAATATTGGCGTAGTTTATACAAAAGAAGTCCGCTGCTATTAGAGTTCCCACCGAGTTAGTTGATAAGTTTTTCTCAAAGGATTCTTATGTCACATTCAGTTGGAGAAATAATATGTTTTTCTCAACATTCGTTTCGATAAAGTTTTGTCAAACATCAGCTGAAAATAAACTTACTCGGGGAAAACAATAATCGGAAATGAGTGGGATTTTTTGTTTCGACCTCAATCCCAGATTTGCTGAGGTCTTATGATTTTAATTGTGTTTTTTTGATGACGATGCTGGACATGGGGTGGAGTGAGATAAAGTTACAACAATGGTGCCACAAGCTCTAATCCCCCAAGCTAGGTAGCACGAAGAAATAAACTAGCAAGCAATCAGATTAAGTCACCCTTCCAAGCACAGGCTCGACTCCTTGTTGTTAAGCAACAGTCTTTATACTTGAAATGATGTTATTCTAAACATGTGGTTGGTAACACTGAGGACCATACGCTCCTACATGCGAGACTTAATTTATTTCCTGGATTCAGGGAAGTTTCCCGCCAGTCTGCCAAGTACCTGCTACCACGTCGTTGCAGGCGGAGCTACATATCTGCTTACAAATGTTCACAACATCATTCTTATGTTTCCCTCAAAAGAAGTTTCGGACGAAGCCAAGTCTTTCACAAAGATTCATTATACTATCCTGTTGTTTACCTGTTGATTTCTAGCAAGATCTGTATATTGGTTTCATAGGTAAAATTTAAAGTGTCTACTCCGCTTTACTGCTGGATAATCTGCGAAGGAAAAGCTGTGTTCAAGGTCGAAGGCTCGCTTATCAACGCCTTCACGCAGAGTTCTAACACTTCTAGAAGTCGTGTCAATGGCTTTTCTTCTAGTGTAGACGGGGCCATGAATGACGTCACAGCCGAACCTGCAGCGTTGTTTACAAAGCCGGATTAGCAGATTACTGGGATCTGATTTCCCATCTCGTCTCGAGATCGGATTGTAGAAAACGCTTCAATTCACGAGGAATCAGTGGAGATGACATGGAGAACATTGCAGCTGGAGACAGAGTCATTCGACGCTGCTACTTCACACAACATACAATACCAGGGATTTAACATTGTTGACAGTAGTCAAAACTTTTGATGCATCTCTAATCCAATGATCTCTATACTTCCACTTCGTTGCGTGGATTGAGCGTCAACATTATAGTCACACTGAAAACGATAAGAAAAAATGTTTCTCTCAAGGTCATCACTTTATAACAGCATTTTACGCGATCTGAATCTTTTCTATAGGTAATCACATAATCAACTGATCAATCAGATATTATCAGATATTATAATCAACTGATCAACTATAATCAACTGAATTTGATCACATTCACATAAAATATAATAGTTAAAAAGTTGACTTCACTCGCATAACATTGATGCGCAATCCACGTGTTATATATCAGTGCTTTAACCCTATTGGATGCTGTGAACTTGTTTATCAGCCAATAGTCCAACTAAGCACATCTCTGTCCTGTCAAACCCAAACATCCACATTGAATGAACAGCCCTCAGGGGTCTGTGTCGCGTATGCAAATTAAAAAAAAATGCTTTGATTTTATATCTAAATTTATTTCGATTTACGTGATGTCGTGGTCCTCTTCTGTAAATCCATTTCAGTTTAAAATGCATCGGATTCTGAATTCCGTTGTTTGTTTTTTGGAATGGTTCTCGGAACAAGAAAGGAGCCCGATTTCCATTTATTTCTCACAGAAAATTTATAGAAAAGAGTCTATATTTGTGGCTCCAGAATCCCGGTTGAACTTGGTCTACTATAATTTTATTTAAATGTGGCAGATAACACACATCCTTCAAGTAATTTTCTGATGATATCAGAATTTTGGGAGATCTTATAAAGTTAAGACACTGAAAAGTTAACAGAAATTTAATGAGATCTTGTCACTTATTTCGGTATTTGATATTTTCTCAAACGTCTGCTTCTGAGTGACTTGAGCCTTGTATAAGGGCAAATTAAATAGCAAGAATGTATTTCATTTCTCCGGCAAAGATCTTTAGCTCGGATTCGTAGGAACTCATTAAATCCAATGGAAGTTAGTTTTTAATGAAATCTTAACTCAGCCATAAAACAATTGGGATTTAATTTTGCCGAGAGATGGGTCTTTGATATCGGGGTGCTAAATCTTCTCCCCGGTTGAGACCAGCTATTAGTGATCGAGCATTAGGGCATTAGTGGGGAAGATTGAGATAAACCAGAAGAAAATGACGTCAATCGAGCGAGGTCTACAGTTATCTTTTTGTAACAATTAGAATATATCAGAGGAAGCAGAATCCTCCAGCTTGCGAGGCGTCAGTGTTGGAACTTTGGCATTCTTTGAAACTTTTACATTTTAGCAAAATAAATGCTCACTTCTCTGGGATAAAATATTTTAAGACTTGTCAATGAGGTACAAAGCGTAGGGGAGGCCGGTATATAGTGGGACACGGTACATAGTGGGACATTTGAATTTCTCGCCTTGTGGTCAAGAAAAAAAATAGTGAAGCTGCCTAATTGATGTCAGCACAATAAATCACATCTCCTGGACATATTTTCAAGATATGTTTGTATTTGAAATAATTGAGATACTCCACTTGTAATTTCAGTTTTGCATAATGTAGAAATTTTGTGTTTACAATGTTTTTGATAACTTTTTTCTCTTACTTATTATGGCTAGTTTAAAAGTATGGTTATGATGTGTATTCAATTGGCATGAAGTAGGTTTATTGATGAATGTTCTCTTCACCTGCCTTCATATTTGAAAAAATAAAAATAAAAATATTGTTAAACGGTACATACTGGGACAGTCAGAACGGTACATAGTGGGACATGTCCCACTATGTACCACTGGGCTATATTTCTGTTCATAACTTTTGTGTGGGTCTTAAATTATTTGTTGATACAAGTAGTTAATTGTTTTAATTCATACCAAATTTTTTAATGGACCTAAATTAATCTTTTAACATATATTTTTTCCCCGAAAAAAGATGCCGAAAATTCCTCGAAGACGGTGGATTAATGACGGGATTAAAACGGACTAATTACCTACCTATAAGTAAATACATCAGATAATAAATCACATGTCACTTGTTTCAAAAATTATTCCATAGTATTTCCCTTGAAAAATAGCATTGTCCCAGTATGTACCAGCAGTGTCCCAGTATGTACCGGAAAGCGGTATAAAGTGGGACAACGGTACATAGTGGGACAACGCAATTAATTTCTTATCTGTAGATATTAAAATTTCATAAAAATAGCACATGCATTCTAATTTATGGTGCGCAACTATTGGCTATTCAACATTTCAAAATATTAAAATAATAAACAAACTAGAGCAATAATAAGAAATCCGTCCCACTATGTACCGGCCTCCCCTACTCTATTCTTTACAAATTTGTCTTGTTTGAGTGTCGGAATTCTTTCTCCTCTTCAATGACACATCATTCAAGCAATTTTCTGATGACATCAGAAAATTATCAAATTATCAGAAATTATCATTATTATAAAAATTATTATTATTATAGAAATTATTATTCTGAAATTATCAGAAACTATTAGGTAACACCGTTTCTCTGATCGAGCTGATAATTGGCGTAAGTGTCAAGTTCACTGCAGAGTTTTTGAACAAAATACTCTGATTGGTTGAAACGTGAAAATATTTCGATCAAGTCGAAATTATGCACTTAAGACAAAAATTCTCAATTTTCAAGAGAAGAATGTAATAGAACATTTTTCACATTTTCAGCGAACTTAAAAGTGATTGTAATTTTAAACACATTTGGCAAGATCTATAGATTTGCAACTCTCACACAGTATATTAATGCGCATGCAATACAGATTTTCATTTACCAACACGTGCAGTCACCTCCAAGTGTTCCTACCAGTTTATACATAGTACACAACTCCTGTGCGCCACTGTACACCGAGTGTTTTTCTAATAAATATTTGGGAGGCAAAGCAATCTGCCCTAAAATATTGTTATATTCTTATTGGATCGCTCAACTTTGTTATTAATATATCCATCATTTAAGTGGCCCATTAAATACGATATAAGTAGCGTGGCTTTGCCTCCTTAATCCTGCACTTTACTATACACAAATTGGATTATAAATAAAAAATACGTGCAAAGAAATTGAAAGTGAGGAGATTTAATTCAAAATATTACATCATAGCTTTTATCGTCAGCGATGAAAAGTTAGTTTCTGCAGCCGTCGGCTGCTAGGTTGACCACTCGGGGCTCCGCTCGCACTGCATACAGTCCTCTCGATCCGGGGTTCCGAGTTGACGATGTTAGCTCGTGGAGACTATGTGCTTTGCACAGCAGGTGGCCTATCCGACAAGATCAGGCGCCGTCTTTCTCTTCGCAACTTTCGGAAACTTTTACTTTCCCCTATCTTTGTCTTGAAACTACCTTCAAGATAAGAGTAGCACACAACGCAGCGAAATTGTGAAGCTCCATCAAGATTCGATATTAGATTTGTGAGGCAAACAGGGGGATGTAGCTAATAAATTTCACAACTTTGTGTCAAAACATCTTAAGTGAAGTAATTTCTCCAGGAAAATAAATTGAAAATATTTGTTGTTGAGAAGTTCGCTCGCTTATAAATGTGGTAAACGCGCTCACCAATCAGGTAGCAAACATCTTTTATCTATAATAAAAGAGACGCTTTGAAAAATACAGTCGATTTTGGAAGAGGGTAGATTTTCTACGATGAATAAAAATTCAGCGGCGAAAATTACGTCAATTCTTCTTCGGAGGTGATATTGAATTATTAAATTAAATGTCAATTGAAAATTGAAAACATATTCCTCCTCTGCGATTCGAACCCAGGTCTTTGGATTTCCGGTCCACTGTACTAGACCGCTATTTAAACGTGTTTATACGTCGTCAAAAGTTCATTAAACAAAAGACAAAAGAGCTCTACCAATCAGATTATCAGACTTTCAAGTATTTTTACACAAATAATTGTAAGTTTAGTCACTTTGTATTTTGTTTTAAACCTGAACCCTTACTTTCGACATATTTTAAAAAGATACCGGTGTTTCTTCTAAGAATACAATAGACATTATTAAAATAATTAAAATTAACAATAATCTCACATCAAATGAGAGCGAACAGTTTTTGTTCAGAAACATTACAAACTAAAAATGTGCATCATCGGAGGAATCATTTTAATTCTTTTTAAGGAACAAGTCTCCTGGCTTTGATGGCATCAGAGTGAAGGACATGCAGCTTGTTGCAGCCGATAAAGCTCGTTTAAATGTTTTTAAATATTCTTGCCTTAATCGCATGCAGTCTGTTTTTAATTGTATAACTAATGAAAGTGTTTTTGACGTAGATATTAATAACTTATCTTATAGTGATTTTAGACAGGTTGTTTCCGAGTTGTTTTTAAACACAATTCCTATGTTCGTTTGACGAGGAGCCAATTGGTGCTGATTATGTGATGTCTAATTTTTAAGTTTGTGTTTGTATTGTTTTGTACAAATTAATTATATTATATTGCACTTGTGGGGCCTCGGCCCTGTTGTCAATAAAGAATTAATAATAATATAAGTCCGGTCATTGCTCGATTTATTAATCTTTCTATTAAACAAGGTATTTTGCCTGATGACTTAAAAATCTCTATTATTCGTCCTATTTACAAAAAAGGTGATCACCTCAGTTTTTCAAATTACAGACCTATCGCCATTCTTTCAATAATTGAGAAAGTTATGGAGAGGTGGATTGCTATTAATATTCAAAGATATTTAAAAGATTTCAATATTATTAATTCTCATCAGTTTGGATTCCAAAAAGGTAAAAGTACTTCTGACTTATTAACGATTTTTGCTGATTATGTTAACTCAAAATTAGACCTGAATTATCACGTGTTGCTTTTATTTATTGATTTTTCCAAAGCATTCGATACGTTACACCTGGGTAAATTAGTGAGTGCTTTGGAATTTATTGGAATTAGAGGCCCCTTATTATTTTGGTTAATAAATTATTTTGAAAATAGGAAAATTATTGTGAAAGTTGGTGAGTTTTTCAGTTTTCCCAAATTAATCACCTCTGGTGTGCCTCAGGGCAGTATTTTAGGACCTATTTTATATTTAATCTATGTCAATTACTTATTCACTAACTTATCTAACTGTGAAACTCATCTCTATGCTGATGATACGGTAATTGTCTCCTCTCATAAAAATTTGAATGCGGCAGTTTTTCATTTACAATCTGCTTTTACTTATGTTTTGAAATGTACCCATGATAAAAATCTTGTTATTAACGCCAATAAAACTAAAATTGTACATGTATGTTCACCCCACAATAGAGAAAGGGATCTTGATGTTAGTTAGAATTTTATTTCATTCATACGATTGTCTTCATGGCCTCTGTCAAGGCAATGCATGTATTGGTTGTTCGCAACAAATTGAATCTGTATCGAGTTGTGTGTATTTGGGTGTTACCGTTGATAGCAGCTTTTCTTGGAGACCGCACATAAATGTTATTTGTAATAAGTTAAGATTATGTGCTTATAGCCTGTACATTTAAAAAAATTATCTTTCGTTCAATATGTTACGGTCGGTGTATTTAGCCTTGGGTGAATCAATTGTAAATTACGGCATCTTGGCGTGGGGTAATGCTTCTTACACTCATATTCATCAAATAACCATTATTCAGAACAAAATTATAAAATCCATATTACCACCTAATATCAAGTACAGCTTTAGCTCCGATTATGATAAAATGTATAAATATTGTAATGTTTTACAGGTTACTGATTTGTTTCTTTTTAAATTTATTGTTAAATATTATTTTTCTGAAACTTTCAAGCATGTAAATTCTCACGATTTTAATACTCGACACAGTTTGCTTGGTAATTATTTGATTCCACATTGTACGAATAAGTATGGCAGACGTTCTATTAAATTTCAAACACCTTACATTTTCAATACTATCCCTTCCAATCTAAGACAATTAAATAAGTACAAAGAAGTTAAAGATCTCATCAAGAATTGGCTCATTGATGAGAGGTTTAATTAATAATTAACTTTGTAGCTTCAACAAATCCAACTAGATTCAACTAGATTCTAGATTCAATTAGATTGATTCTAGTAGTTATTTGGTATAAGAAACTTTGATCTTGTATTTCCTTTACTTAGGTCCAATATCTTCATTTTATGTCATGCCTATAGCTTATTGCTGTTTTCCTGTGTTTTGAAAGATGTGTGTACAATTTTTTGCTATGATTGATTTAGTGTGTAAATTATTATGTATGTAATCCACAGATAAGTCCCTGTTAGGGATTTAGTGGAAGAGTATAACTTTGTATTATTTTCGTGTGCTAATAAAAAGTAAGTTCAATCAAAAAAAAAAAAATGTGGCGCTGTAGATAATTAACATGCACTAATTAGTCTGAACAGAGGTTGATCAATACTAATACCCGAGTATCATTAGTAACAACCAATCATGCAGATACACACAGGAGTAATTCCATTTAACACTCTCAGCGTTGCGCAGAAATAATAATACCTGTCATTGTCAACAACAATGCATTGTGAGTATTGACAGTTCATTACATTTTACCGTCAATTCAAATCTGATAGAAATCACCCAAATTAAAGGCAAACTAGTAAGTCTGCGATTAGTGTAGCGATTCTCAATCATTTTTGCTCAATTCGTTCTGTCTCCATTGTTCAGAATATAATTCCTCCCTTCCCAAGGGCATTTCAAATGATATCGCAAAATATTGTGTATGGGGGAAATATGTGGGTATGTGGGAAGTCCCCAAGCCACATGCGGGTCCACAGAGGCATGCTGGGAAGTTTCCTCGCTAACATGTCACGACTGCCTCTTTCCCACCTTCCATTCTTACCTTTTTTCCTTTTTTTGCAAACTATACAGATCAAATAAAATATATTCACTCGTACAAACTTGTGATAGATATGATTGTTTGTTTCTTGAACTGCAGCAAATGCCCGTGAAGCACGAAGTAAAACGAATGAGACGTAGGCAGAGTATCCATCTCCATCACCCAAGTTGTTTGCTATGAAAGCGGAATGTTTTCTCGCCCTCGGGGAATGAACTGGTGACCTCCAGCGTAGCAGCGTACATCTGTTCTATTATTTACTCGACGCAAAGCTCGAGGCTGTCCAAGAGTTAATGGATTTCCGACGAATCCGGATTTATTTTGTCTTCTTTTCTGAAGAAGAGGATTTCGAATTATTACGAAACATTCGGAAGAATTAATTACAGTTTTCACCCCCCCCCCCTGGGCCCTCATTCACGTACATGGGGTAAGCCATGATAGCTGGTGGTAAGGCGTGGTAGACCGGTAGGTGGTGGTATCGGTATTCACGAAGAAGTTATCATGTCTTACCCCGGGGTAGAGTCTACCCCTACCTCGAGGCAGGGGTAAGCCGTGGTAACCAAGTTTGAAGTTGGTGGTAACTTATTGGCGGCCATTTTTGAACTTGACATGACTGTCAAAACAACTGTTTGAAGTAATTCCTTCGCGTCGTCATCTGATCAGCTGTGTTGTGTGTTTATTGTATCTAATTTGTTTTTGAGTTATGTTTTCTATGTTAGTTCATGTTTATTTAATCATTCCACACAATATCGGATAGTATTATTGGTTCTAGTAAGTCAATCCATGGACCATATAACCTCCAAAACATTTTCTTAAACACTAGATATAAGTAATAAACTTCATATTTTTATGTTGGAGAGTTAGGTTAGCACTGAATTCACCACAGACAACTTTTGTTGCACCAGATTTTCTTGAACTAACACATTTTGTTCCGTATTTGTATAGTTTATCGTTTGTATTGGACTGTCACTATTTTTAATAAAGACAAATGCACGCGCGCGGAAAATGATATTCGAATCTGATTGGTGAAAAAAAGCACGGCCTACTTAAAATGTACGTTCTATTTACACTATACAAATTTCAAGTAGGCAGTGACCTACCACCAAGATACCACTGCTTCGTGAATACGAATGTGTCATTCGCTACCCCGAGGTGGTAAGCAAGTGGTAGGCTACCCCGGGGTAGGCAAGGATAAGGACAATGTACGTGAATGAGGGCCCTGGTGTGTGCAATCGGTTGAGAAGAATGAAATTGTAGGAGAGAGAGAAATTACGACTTTTTAGGCTCAGCAAGGAGTAATATTCGTCATTTTAACAGAATAACAAAACTTATAATTATTGTGATTTGCTTCGGTAGGGAATTGGATGGAATGCCACTAGGCTTAGAAGTATTTTCTTTAAAGGATTATTCTTACCTTATGCGATGAACTGATTTTCTGAAGTTTAGTCCATTCATTTAAAAGAAATTGAGAAAAGCTTATTTTGAAAGAATTTAAATTATAAAAAAAATTAGAATACTAGAACTTTGCTCAAAGCTAAATAATCTGTATACTAAAGTATTTGATTTGTGTTTGTCCATACTATATTTTATGTTTTACTCCGTCTCCATGATGGTATATAGAGGTCTAAACCGATCTGTAAATGTTGAAAAAGGCAATGGGATAGGAGGGCAATTATATTAATTTTATACAATTAAACATTTATATTTTACACTGATAATACTTTTTACATTATGTATTTGCTAGTTCAGCAAACGTACATTTATATTCACATAGATTTTATAAAAATCAATTTATTTCCTCAATTGGAGAATAAAACGTTATTCAATTTGAATAATGAGACGTATACACGCACTTGGGGTGTGCGAAGATTCGAACATTTCAAATTATTCAAAAGTATTTGATTCCATGTTTTTCATTTATTTTAAACATGTTACACTCGTATTTCTACCCTTGGCTACCAATTTTTGAAATTCGTATATAATTTGGTGGCCAACGATTTTTTTATTTCATATTATCAGCCGAGTTTCGATGTAATATTC
This sequence comes from Leuctra nigra, assembly GCA_934045905.1. Classification (NCBI taxonomy): domain Eukaryota; kingdom Metazoa; phylum Arthropoda; class Insecta; order Plecoptera; family Leuctridae; genus Leuctra; species Leuctra nigra. The sequence continues at coordinate 32,811,840 of OW203765.1, forward strand.
GTACTAGCTAACAAAAGCTACGATTCGCACACCCCTAAAACGTCCAGGTATAAACACATTGATATAAATCACTGATGAGCAACACATTGATAACACCAAATGCTAATATAGCACAACTTTGTCCAGCACCATGACGTCACACGCGGTAGAAAGTCAGTAGAGAGGGAGAGAGAGGGTGGAGCGGGTTGCTCAATGTCCAATCATCTGAAACGACAGAGAAGAAAGATATTAGAGAAAAAAGAGACAACAGTTATGTAGCTTGAGGAATATTCTAGAGAAAAGAAACCATGTTAGAAGACAACCATTGTGTAGCATACAATAGAAATACTACTGAACTTACTGAATAAATTCTGATATTTTACCTCTATAAGAATTTTGTAACAAAGCTTGTTACTTTAATATACATTTTCAAGTTATCAAGACTCTAGGCACGAGATAAAATAATAAGTTTTCTTCACAAGTAGAATGTTCAAAATTATAATGAATCCGTTAAAATAGGAAAGGTAATTATTTTGATTGAGGCCCGGTATTACTAAAGTTTAATTGTGTAAATTCTTGATTAAATTCAACAGTTTCAATAATTTCGAAGTATCTGATTGGCTGTGTCGCTAATTTTATCCAAAAGTTAGTTAATCGAAAAGTTTATTTGGTAATACCGGCCCTAGCAATAACTAAACGTTCAAAAGATATGATCCTTTGATGCTTAGTAACTATTGTCAATGAATTAGACAATCAGAGAAGAATATCGCATTAGAAGATATATTCATGTCAAGTTGAGAGAAGTATAGAGAAAAAATCATCTCAGCTAAAACTTCTCCAATTTCTTTTCATTGTGTTCTTTGATACTCTAATAATACGATACAAGAGTTTATGATAAGCAATGGACATCACATGATCGTAACCACTTATGTTAACTCTTCCACTCCAGGTTTATGTCTCTAGTTTTCTTCTCTTCAACAAACCAGCAGACTGAGAACGCTTCAAAGCTCGGGATATCAGCAGAATTACCAAAGCATCAAGTCTTTTATACCGCTACTTGGTGCACTGGAGAATAACGTTGCATTCCACGTATTTGAACGACGGCTTTGAACCAACAATTTATATGGAAATATCTTCTTGATGTTGGACAATAGGAACATGAGAAAGGTAACTCCATGGGAAAATTATTATCAAGAGTTCATATTTCCTCCGTATTTAATACGTCTTCTGCTAGGGCAATATTCGGCGAGCAATTTCTGAATTTCAGCATGCCTCGGTTTCTTTCGAGTCAAATTACACGCACCTCCAGATACTTTTTATTACGTTCATTTCTGAAAAGAAGACACGCAACTGGATGCAACATTCCATGAAGGATATTGGTACGCAACTTGGAACGAGGAAATTATTGCGATATGTCGGGGGGGGGGGGGGGGGCATGTTATGAGTTCAATTACGTCTTCTTGACATCATGTGACTTTAGAGTAGATGTCAAGCTGTAGGTTTATATTGTTGATGGGGGGGGGGGGGGGGGGGGGGGAGAGTTTTATAGACGACTTGACTCGCGTATGTGAAGGAATGTAAGTAATAACATATTGCTTATTTACGTAATAAAAATTAACCGCTTGTAGCTGTCACTATAATAGTAATTTAATACTTTAGTTTGGATTTAATATTGTTTCCTACTCTGTACCCTTGCAGAAGCTGGCTCGAAGTTCATTTCACCAGCAGTTCAGTCTTTAACCAATCTTATTTGTCCTCTATACCTGGCATTTATTTTGAAAGTTCATTGCATTTGTATAGGCATCCTGCGTGAGAAAAGGTTGCCATAGTAACCTATACAAAAGTATAGGGAAAAACAAATCTGACAGCGGCAATCCAAATCTCATATTTTGAGTGATTACTTGTGAAAGAAAGATATTTAAGTAAGTACAAGCTAATAATAATACGCAATATTTATCTTTACACATGTTCAAGTTAAATATTCATCTGATAAATATGATTTATTGCTATTATTTAGAGCTTTGACACATTTCCCCTACCGTAGCAGCCTCCATTTTTCTACCACTGTGACGTCACGAGCAGGATTCCTATTGTAATGGTCTATTTGCATTAGGGAAGTTTACTGTCAAATCGTTTTCAAAATAATGTTGATATTTATAAAGTTGAGATGTGAATGAACTCGGACAATGGTCTGGGGCTTAACGTCGCACTGTTGTGCAGCGAGGCTAATGGCGACATGGTATTATATTGTTGTGTGATGAATAGTTGCTTGGAATTGATTTACAAAGATTGATTGAATTCAGAAAACATGCATCAGATTATAAACAGCAAAATCTAAATTGACGTCATAATTATGTGTGTTGCTATAGGAACTAAGTATTCATCATAGTTGTTCGATACAAAAAGATAAAGTGACGCCTCAAATTCTGAATTGTACATAACGTGTCGTTTTTCCCGCCAAAACGTCGAAGGATATTTGGATTTTAATGAATGAAAGTTTTAATTCTTTCGAGTGATAGTTTGTGCTGAATTTTACGAATCTACTGGAATACAATTTCATAAAACTCTCCTGATAGCATTTGATTTCATAATTCCAAATGTACAGCAAAAACTCGACAAAATTGACTTTGGCCTTCTGTTCTAAGATCCTCTCTAACTCTAACTCCCTATAGTTAGGTTCTAACTATTCTCTATATTAAAACAAAGACAAACTTAATTGCCGATATAACAGCCACCGTCCGATCGTTTAGACACAAAATTAAACCATTCATATACACCATAAAGCTAATAAAAAGTGTGCAACATCGCAACATTACGGTCAATATTGGCAAAGCACGGGCACAGCTGAGCCTATCATAAAACCACCACATTAAAGTTTGACGTTCAACTTCCGCCCTGGAAGCTCCTTGATTTCTGACCCCCCACCCCATCTCTAAGAAACATCTTCTTTGATAATTTCTCGTTAACGAGGTTCCAGCCGCGGCATTAATTAGTCACGGTGTAATTATAATGTTTTAAAAAGGAGATGCACGAGTCTTGCCGGAGGCGCCGTTAGATCATCGTTTGCCGGCGCCCCACGCCCTCTGCCGGCTGGGATCAGAAGTAACAACCTCGTTAAGATGGGGTTAGGAGGCTGCTGTACCAAACCCTGAGGTGATCACCTTCAAGTAGACTTTAAGTTTGGAAGTAGGAAACCCCAAGTCCTTTTTCTCGATTTGGTTCTACAAATTGGAATTTGACTGAATTCAATTAAATATTGAAGTATTTTCTTCCAATTTGACTGGTGTCAGTCACTATAAATAAGATTGGATGCCAGAATTATGAAACGGACTACGGGCCTTCTAACTTTGAGGTACAGAGTTATTTATCTACAAAGTGAAACCAAATTAACGTAGAGAAGAATATTGTAGCTAGCCTGATCAAAGAACTCGAACATAATTAGATTTTTCGAATATAGCAATATTTTTTACTTTTTCTGCAATTATATTTTTATGTGATTAATTAAACCAGAATAAGATAATTATTTTGCAGACATTTAGAAGAACGTCACGAACCGAATTCTAAAAGACACAAAAAAATAATTGAAAAGAGACACATCTCCTTTTCCTACTTTTTAATAATCTGTAAGGCATGATTGCGAAGGGGTTAAAAACACCCTCTAGGTCCATTATCAGCGCTGCATCCCCCCTTGCCCCCAGGGACGGGGGTGGATATTGCCAGCACCATTCATTTTTACGACCTGTCAACAAATTGGACTGTAAAGCGAGCAATTTGAATGAATCAAGAGCGGGAGGCTGGGAAGATGGTCCGCACGCTCAATGATTCCGTTCAGAACACCTTTTTAGTTCTATACCTGGGAATAAGCGAGGTGTATTGACCTCTAACCCCAGCTCTCGTTCCATTAAACTTTGTTTTCAAACACACTAATGGGAAAATGTAATCACGCAGAAGGTAATTAGCGAAATGTAATTAGATGTCAAACTGGTACAGATATTAAGCCGATGTGAGATGTGGAAATTATTCCAAGTTTTTACCGGCAAACTTTTGTTCCACTTTCATGGCGTTTGTTTTATCTGAACCAGATAACTATTTCATAATGTTATCAATTGTTATCAAAAATATTGTTGTGCGAATTGAAAGGAAACGATTGACTATGGAAGACTAGATTTTTTAAATGTAATTTAAAATGTTTAAAATCACAAATTGTATTTATAATATTGATGAGTTTTTATCGTTTAATCAATAATGTATATACATGGTGTTGCTATTTGATGTTCTATTTGTCATTGGGGCAGGAGACGGCAATGGAGGCGGCAATGGAGGCGGAGTGTAACGCGTTGATGAGCGAGCACCGCGAAAAAAAGTAATCATTTTATGTAATCGTAGGTTCAAAAAACTAGAAACCCCCTCAACGTACGTAACATTGCTCGCAACAATATGCATATCGCCATCTACTTACGTCTAAGTCTACATTAGAGACCCCCCCCCCTCTTGGTGACAGCACACTCCTCGGCCCGACGTAATGTGTTATGAAAGATTCATTAGGAGGCGAGTGTAATGCGACGTTGTAATGCGACGTTGCCGTCCCCGGGGGTATGCTAAGATGCATGGCGAGACTTAACTTAATAGCCAAGTTTAACCAGACTCCTGAGTGAAAGTGACGTATTGAGTGAAATAAGACGCCGCTGTTGTAACGATACATATTCATACGCTCTTAGAAAACTATCAGATTAGCACGTCTAATGTGCGTTGAACAAAGGTGTAATGTGTCGTGTAGAATTATTTACACTCACAGGAAGACCTGGGTTATTGTGCCGAGTTGACATACTTTCTACTTCATTATGATGGAGGAATTCAGTAGAATGTGTGCCACTTTGAAACAAACTTTCCAACCACATCGCAAGTCCAATCTACACTAGCAACTTGGTTCTCCAAATGTCGTGCCTCCAGAAGTAAACGACCACATCATAAAATTCAAACCCAAATTTTTAATATGGAAATATTTGTAAAAAAAAAGTAAAACGAATGATGAAAAATTGCAAAATTGCAAACGATTTTGAGGAAAATGACTTTATTGCTGAGAGTAGAAGAAAGACATGAAATAGTTGTGGCTAGTTTAGTTATGATCTTCCTTTCAGTGCAGAAACCTGAATCTTAAATATTCCAATTGCGTCACACATTATGGGTTGTCTATTATTTACTTCATTACTCGAAATATCCATTGTCGATCAAAAGTGCATAATTTGACAGAGACATTTAATTTCTCTTTGTTTTATGATAATTATCGACTAATATTCGATTAAAATACAAACATTAACATGTTTTCACTTTTACTCGAAACTATCACAATATTGCGGTTAACTTCTCAAGTGCGATGTGCAGTGTCACATTACCATCAGCAAAGTGACTCTGCGCATGAGCAGAACCAAGTTGCTCACCTGAAAGTTACGTGTGTTGATTGGACTTAATGCAAGTTGAGCAATTGAATTAGTTGCCACTACACAATGAAGACATCGGGTTTAATTGCGCCGAGCTGGCTTACATTCTACTTCATTGGCTTGGAGCGATTCAGTAGAATGTATGCCACCTCGAAACAAAAGTAATGCACGGTCTTTTCGCTAGTCCCTGTATGAATGTTATATAAAATGGAATGCATTTCTCAATGTAAGTGGGAGACAAGGAAAACGCTTTGCATAATTCGTCGATACGCCAGCCGAATGAGAGCAATACGTAATAATATACAGAGTAACATGATCTTTGCATTCTGTGCCATTGGCTCTCATATTTAGGGCTTCTAAGAACTGTTAAATCTCCCCTCTAACCTTTTTTATTGTTTCAAATGCATTTACGAAGAAAACTGTAATACGTTCGTGGAAGAAAGGAAGGGTGGTGAGGTGGTATGCTCCAAACGGTAGAATTGAGTTTAGTCATCACTTCATCGCATTTCTATTAGTATAACGTTAAGACGGCTGGGTAGTGAGTTTGACCTTAAAGAGTTTTTTAATCAATTTTTATCAATATCTTTTACCAATGTAATTATTAACAAAATAGGGCTTTGTACGCGTATTCAGAACAGTTCAATGAAAATAATTTCATAGTTTGGAATAAGTTATTAGTTTTTTATTTTGTCCAACAGATGTTTGGTACCATTATTTTACTAATTTTCGGGCACTAAACATCTGTTGGACAAAATAAAACTAATAACTTATTCCAAACTATGAAATTATTTTCATTGAACTGTTGAATACGCGTACCAAGCCCTATTTTGTCAACAATTACATATGTAAAAGATATTAATAAAAATCGATTAAAAAACTCTTCAAGGCCACGCTCACTACTCAGCCCTCTTAAGACATTTGGCTGAGAATGTCAACATGCTAAAATAATAAATAGTTATTGAAGACATCAACTTAAAAATAAAAATATGTAAGTTTCAACGTCTCGATCTCGCTGAGCGCTCACATCAAGTATCTGCGAGAGCGAAAAGCTCCGAGCGAAGTCCAATATCATCCCATATGCACGGCCTCCTTGACTGATATTACGCAATATCTCAACTCATCGCTGGGCTCGCCGAGAATCGATTACATCTGTGCGATCACCGATATATCGACCTTTCCACCTGACTATCCATCACACCAACCCACACCACACCCAGAACTTACTTCTTGCTGCTGGCGCAAAAAACCACCGAGTTATGAATGTCTTTCAACGGAAATATATACCAAGATTTCGCATTATTTTTTCTTTCTATTTTCTTTTACGCAGAACTGTTTTTCGTATTCATTCAGTTTGGCATGAAGACTGGTGCTTCCGAGCTAGGAGCGAATATATTGCTTCGGAAAGAGAGTTTCTGAAGCTGTAGAAAAACAACTTCAGCTGAATATAATGTTATTTCATTCAACCCGTACGTGACAGCAGCACAGCAGCGCTTGTCGCATAATACCTGTATGTCAAGCTCGAAAACATGGACATAAAATCAAGAAACCATTTAACACACACAAAGTGATACAACTTTGTGAAAACAATACTTGAGGATTGGCGCTCATGAACCAGGCAACTGCAGTTAGCTGGTACTTGCTGTCCGGCTAGCCAACGTTCTTTATGTTTTTATGTTTATTGAGCGAGCGAAGCGAGCGACTCCATTTGGCTCTTTTAGCACGGACCTCTGTTTTTTTTTTTGTTTTTTTTTTGTTTTTGTTTTTGTATGCTAAAGGAAGCAATAGAAGTCGCACCGTTTCACCGATCGACCTGAAATTTTGCACACATGTAAAGACAACCTTCTCTGTTTGCAGACCCAATTTTTTTTTGAAATCCATCCATTGGTTCATTGTTAAAATAAGTATCTCCTGATAGCCTAAAAAATGAAAATGGTCTTCGAGAAATGTGATCAAACTCATATTTAGCATGGTCAGTAAGACCAACAATGTCACTTATTTTACCAATTTTCAGCCGAATCTGTCAAGAAAGTATGCACTTATTGACATTTTTAATAGCTGTCAGAAATGAAACATTGAAAATGAATGTCTTTCCAATGCAACTGAATCTGATTTGCTTTAGGTACAAGAGTGTTTTGATGGTATGTACACTTTTTTAGTGAAAAGCAGATATTTTTATGTGTATTGAGTTGATCAAATTTGAATAATTCAATTTGGATCATAGTTTCCAACAAATCATTTCGAGTTTTTAAGGACCTTGATTGTCTTTTCGTCAATTCGTAGTTCTGATGGCCGTGCCTCCCGTGTTTCTACTTGGCTGATTTTGCATCCAGGAGGGATTAGAAACATAAGCTCACATTTCAATAATATCATTGAGTGGCGTTTGTTCTCTTCTAGCGTTCACACGTCATTCCAAATCTCTCCTGCATTGTGCTTCTTTTCGTTGATAATTTTGGCAATTTGGTGTACTTTGTGAAGGTATTAGTAAAATTGAATCGCTTTTAAAGCATAGATATTAGGTATCTACAGTTTTTGTCCAGGGGATTGATTATTTCAAATTATTTTCTTCTTGGAAACGTTGGATTTATTCCGTTTCTGAGCTTCTGTCTAGCCTGACATTTCCTTGAAGGTTAGGTATATCTCGGATTACACATTAATGGTGGTCATACAATGACACATTGTTTTATATTGATTCAGTGGATCGTAGTTTGCTTTCAGTTTGACTTAAAATAATGTTTTCTGTGTGTTAACGAACGCATATTCGGTTAATGTTTGCGCACGTGTCGTGCTCGCTCATTCAACGCGTTACACAGAGCGTTTTCCTAGTACATTGCAATAGTTCAACCAGGCAACTGCAGTTAGCTGGTACTTGCTGTCCGGCTAGCCTACGATTCTTTATGTTTATACATTGCAATAGTTCACTTATTTTTAGAAACACAAAAAGTTGAACATGTTTAATTAATGCCAGATTCCGATCCAGAAGCAGCCATGCGTAGCTAATAAAGTGTTCTGAGCGAATTAACAGCTAATTCCACATTGATGCGAATTCCATCCGGATTAGTTCACCTGAAGCTCGCACGATCCAACAGCGCTGCAAGTCTGAACGCGCGGGTTCGAACTCCCGTCAAGTCCGCGCGGTGAATTCAAATGTTTTCTGATTGTCAAACATTCCTTCCAATGCGATCTTCTAGCTTTAAGCTTACTTATGTATAACGTTATTGTACATTCGCAATGATTGCATAATATTGTAATAAAAGGGAAAAGAGAGCTTTAATTCTCCTCGTGAAATACTATGTTTTGTATTTTTATTTTATTTCTCGCCGCTATTCAGGTCAACCCGTTTGCATGATGATTTTATCGAGCAAACACAACTTTTATCGAGTTCGTTCAACATTCACATCTATGTTAATGTAAATGTACAAGTAGGTATACAAAATTAGTAAATTACAGTACATTTAAGAGCCAAAGGCTTTGCAAATGAAACACTCAAAGTTACACGGTCATATTTACTCAGGGACAAGCAGTGTTCGAAGATCCAGCCCAACCACGTGTGAGAGCAAACTATCTCAACATATTCTATGTTTATCGCTTTTAACTTTGCTTCCATTTACAAACATGTCGTGGAAGCACACTAAATAAGACCAACACAGAAGACGAGGAAGACGATATCTAAATATTTTCCTTATACAAATAACATTATACTCAGGGTGTATTTACTATTTAGGGGGTTAATTAATTACATTTCGTACATTTTAAAAGTAAATAAAATGGATCTATTCATAGACAACTTCCTCGGTTTAAGTTTCTTTAAGATTCCCAAACGCAGTGAATCTCCATACAAATGAACTAACCGCTTTTTACTATTTATTCCACAATAGAATACGACAAAAAGGCTCCATTACTTGTGATAGTAAGACCGATTCCCAACAAGACTCTAAAAGTCCATTTGGACGAATAAAAGCTGCGAAAACGCGTACATTTTCCAATCAAGGAGCCTTTTGTGCATTTTATTGCCTTTCACTCGTGGCATGAATACAAATATCAACAATAATCTGGAGTTAAACGTTAATCCGCCCATCATTAAGTTCAATTATTATCATGATGTCCAGTTTTTAAGCTTTAATTAGTTCCCGACAAAACACAGAATCCCATTCATCAAGTTTACGTCGCCCATCAACATTATAGGAAGAAAGATAGGAAAAAAAAACACCTCGATTCATATTTTCTATATCACATAAATCATTTTCAACGAAAAAGCAATATTTCAAACAGAAAAATGAGCGCGCAAAAAATCTATAATTTCAATAATTGGTCTGTATGATGCGCCGGCTGGTTTTGGGAGGTGTGGGTGGAGGGGGGGAGGGAGGGTTGCCATGGAGACCACACAGCCTCCTGGAAGCCCCGCCAGGGTACGCAGCAATCAATACACGTGTGCGTGGCGGGCTTCGTGCAGGCGCGAGCGTCAAGCCAGGTGGAAATGCAACGCCGACTTGAAGCAGGACTCCTGGACAGCTATTCTATAACTTCAAATGTCCCGATTCGGTGCAATGCTAATCCTTATGGCCGTGAATCGGATTAGGATATTGAAAGTTATAGAATAGCTGCCCTTACAGTTGAACGGTAGATCAAATCAAGTTGAACAAAATACTTTCAACCGGGTGTATCATACCTTGTTTAAATATTGAGCAATTAAGAAAAAGTTCAAGTAGTAATTTCAGGTATTTCGTTACTTGTTCCTATGGTAATAATTGTTTGTTTTTTGTTAATTGAGTGTTAGCTCTTAATTAAAAAAAGAATGGAAACCCGTGGCTTCTAAGCTAATTAATCAAACCTTAAAAACATGGATCAAATTCTTCACTTAATTCCCGAGCCAATCTTGTAGCTAATAAAATATACAAGTTTTAACAGAAATTCTTCACGAAATGTTGTTTTCACCTCTTAAATTCATTAATTTATGTTATAATTACAATTATTGTTTCCACTTAATTGGCCTCTATCTTGATTTTGATTCCAAACATGATCTGTGTTAGGAGTCCAAGAGAGGTGTTCTTTCACATTCCTTTATAATTGCTATTGATCAGTTTGAAGCCGATGGAAAGAGAACACTCAGTGTAGATAAAACAAGCACTAAACTATATCGGTAAACTATAATCAAGATGAGCTTGAAACTTTTGAACTAGTGATGTTTCTTCTGTCTACAAATAAAAGAGTTGTGTTATTAGTTTCAAAATCTCATCACAAATACCTGAGCATACTTAAAATAATTTCATTGAAAGTTTAAACGCATTCGACTCAAACATCCCTCAAAGTTTTTATGCTTTCTTTAATGATGATTGCACCGTTGAAATGAGCTTTAAAAGCGAGTTTTAACTCGATTACTGACGGATTGTTCACAAGTACTCATTTATAGAAATACCATGCAATCCGTCTTTCTAAATGAAATTACACTGAAACGCCTTTCCACAAGTCGCATTTACAAAGTTCTTTCTTTCGAGTGAAACTTTTGAAACAAGCTCCCCTCGAGAACAGTTTTCTAAAATGCAATAATATCTCGCCTCTTATTATTGAAGTGAGCTAATATTTGCTTCGATGAAGTGGGATTCAGTTAGGAAAAGCCGTCACCGAGGGAGGCAAAGTTGACATCACAAAACACTCAAGAACTTTCACTAGAGCTTTTTCATTCTCTTACTTCCTGAACTTCTGTTTGTTGTTTCTATAAGTTCTTGCTCACTCTTCGCGGCCCCAAGAGGGTTCACTTCAAATTCAAAACATCAACGACGGATGATTCTGTTAAGGAAATTCAATCTCACCTTAAAAGTTCGGACGTTTTGAAACGCGTTGCAGTGTTTTTGACGCGTTGATGAGCGAGCGGAAATTAATATAATCAAATCGGACGCGGAGGAATTCGAGCTGTTAAGGAGAAAGCTAGTCAGAGATTTAAAATGTGATCTTAGTTGATCTTGTATTATTTACACTGATCTCCCGCTGTCAGTTATTACTCACTAGAATTTATTTACAGAATTTACATTTCTAATATTTATAGCATTCTCAGCTATGTACATCCATCAAAAGAAGGAACCATAAATGAGAGTGAGAGAAATCAAAGCATTGACGTACGGAGTAAAGTATTCGAGAAAAAAAGAAACACGACTGACCTCTGGTGGATTCTTTGGTACTAGAGATAGGGTGTTTAATGGAGGATAAAAGGGGGATATTTATAAAAATAAATTATATTATATTTGCTTTGAGTTGTTTGTTATGGCTGAAAAGTAAACTTGTAACAAAATCAAAATTTCAATCGTTTCTCCTTTTCCACTGCCCTATGGAAGCACGAACTTCTAAATAAAAAAGTGCATCTAAAAAGTTTCCTGTCAGAAGTGGCTCCATCACGTATAGCTTATTTGTTCGAATGGAGAAAAATAACTGATCCACATCTGGGATTTATTCTAGAATCGAAACCGCATGCGAAAATTGTCGACAATGCGAATGCTAATGCAAAATTATAATTCTAAACTTAAAATTATAAATTTTGACAAAACAACACAGTATGAGTCATAACTTTCCACAAAACTCAATCTACAATCAGTCATATTTTGTCATGAAACAAAAATATGATTCATTACTTATAATCTAGTCATTCACAATTCATGATGAATGATGATGCTTCAGCATAATATTTTGCTACAAGAATGATGACTTCTTCTTATGCATTCATTTCCTTCTTGCATGTTCATCAAAAGATCGATTCATTTAGAAATGTACCTATGCACGCGCTTCGCTTTTGATAGGTTAAAAGTGAAGAAATAATCATCATAAATACATACATAAGATGAGGTCGATTAACCCGTTTGGATTGTTTTCCACTGCATTAAATAGATTGTGTACGGAGTCCCTCGTTACAAAAACATCGCCTAAAAGTTGAGCCTCAAAGTGAAGGCAACACGCACAAAAAACCCGGCACAAACCCACTAAGCCGGTCACAAAAACGACAAATGAAATCTCCCAAATGTAAAGTTAGATCTGTAACTTTAAAGTTAGACCTCATGGCAAGCAAAAACCATATGACGCAAGGCTTAAAGGGTGAGTAACTATGGAAAATGAAAGCGTTTATGAATCCATAGATTCATAACTGTTTCTCATTGGGAAATTGCTTTCAAAAAATAGGAAAAAATATGCAAAGAACAATACATAAAATGTTATTAGCATAGTGAGTTTTAATTTGTATCCCGTCTGCTATTACGTCACACGACGTGCTTGGAAATTAGCCATTGCTCTGTTAGGCTCAATTATACCAGGAAAACGCTCTGCGTAACGCGTTGATTAGCGAGCATTCGTATTGCATGCGAATTGATGTGCGAGTAAAACTACTCTATAATAGCTGGGAAACATTTTTACCAAACGCGACAAAGAAGCAGTAATCATTTATTTGAAATTTCGTTGAATAAATGGACAAATATGAAAAAAATGTATACAATTTCAACAACTCTCGAAGTTCTACACGGATTTGGTCAAATGGTCAAAAACATCTCAAATGTTGCCCCAATAACGATGCAAAATGAAGTTGATTTCCGGAGGCCCGGGTTCGATCCCCGCGGTCGTCCTTCCTGACTGGGATTTTTTCGTGGTTTTCCCTCAGTTGACAGGCAAAAGCTGGGAAGGTACCCTACTAATAGGCCACGACCGCCTCCTTCCCACCTTCCATCCTTACCTACTCTTCACCATCATCTCCCAATCATCATCATAATCATTCATCCGTCGCCATTAGCCTCGCTGCAGAACAGTGCGACGTTAAGCCCCAGACAAAAAAAGTTATACAAAACAATAAAAGATCAGATAAAGTGTCGTAGGATCACCGTATTAAAATACCGTATGCTCAAGTTTTTTTTGAACACTCACAGATGATGTCCCGGATCTTGTGATACTTCGTGAATGTTCCCCCGCATGTAAATACCAATGAAGAGTCCTCCCGTGCACCTCAGCCCAACTGTGTGTACAATACTCCATCGACTCGCGTGGGCCGTCGCCTATTCCCACACGCAATCCCATCTCACCCCGCAGTCCTAATCCCACTGTCGAGAGCTAATCCCAGGCCGGCACACATGACGAGGGATTAATCATAACGCAATCCCGAGAGCTTTCCAAGAGGAGAGATTATTTATTCATAAGTTGGTAGTCGGGGATGATTGGCCGACGCGTTACATTTGGCGGCAGAGTGGGATGAAGCGTTCGATATGATAAAGACTTCGCAAAACATTTTATTTCATTCTGGTTATGTTCGAACAACTAGACTAGAGGAAACAAAAAGCGTCAAGAGATAAATAGCTGTTTTACCTAACATTTTAGAAGCAGTTTACGACAAAATTTCACCCATAACAAGTTGAACTGTTTTGGTTCATTTGTACATGTCCGTAATTCATTCGGTTTCAGCTTTAGTTTTAAGAGTGTTGTCCGATTATGTAACTTATTCGTCCAATTGTCGCGGCACTTCAATGTTATTATTATGCACGTGAGAACATTTCATGTGAAACGCCATGTGCATCCAGTTTGAGATTCGCATTTAGTTTTTAAAGCTATGTGCGACTGGGAATCTATTAAATAATAGAGTGGGAAATATCCAGTTTTCATGCTGTTCATTTGCAAGGAAGATGATACACATTTATTAAATCTAGTTCATTCAACGTATCTTCACATTCTCGCGATGCAAGGAATATTATAGTTCAAAATTATAATTTAGTTTGACTTTGGGCTATTTTCATTGAGCGAGCGAAGCGAGCGTCTCCATTTGGCTCTTTTGGCACGGACCTCTGTTTTTTTTTTTGTTTGTTTTTTTTTTTTCTGTTACTGACGATATACAGGTCAGAGTTTTTCTTCGATCGAGCTGAAATTTTGCACACATGTACGTAACATTTCTGATTGTTGCAGACCCTAATTTTTTTGAAATCCATTGATTGGTTCAAATTTAAAAAAAATTAACTTTCGATTGGTTGTTTTGATCAAATTGAAATTTTGACAAGTCATTACCCCCAACATTGTACCCAATCAAACAAAGTTTCAGCCAAATCCTCCCATTGGTTAAAATTTAAAACCATCTTTCCTGTGTTTTTAGAAATTTAAACTATAACCGATTGAACGATCAACTTATAACTTCGCATGATGGTTGGGTCCAACATTATCTGCATTTTTGACAATTTTCATACTAATCTGTGTTTAAATCCAAACGTTATTGACATTTTACGGACTATTAGCGTGTTGGCTGTCAAATTCACGGCGACTTCGACTCTTCAGTTCAAGGCAAGGTAGTTAGAGCAGAAACTTTCAAACGCAAATGAAACTGATAATGACCGTTCAACAGTCGATCTGATATTGTGTAGACACACTTATATCATATGAGTGGTCTCAGGTATATTTTTTGAAGGAGATCCTGTGATTTTTGAAAATTAACACGGAACAGTTCAATCATAAAGGTTCAATTGATCAACTTAAAGCTTTGCATGGTTATTTGGACCAATATTTTAGGAATGTTTTGAGATTTCTATACAAATCTGTGGCGAAATTTTAGAATTATTGGCTTTTAATGACATTTTCGATAGACAGAATTTCGGTTCGAGGTGTTGCGCGTATCCGTGCTCGCTCATCAACGCGTTACTCAGATTCATTGGTTAAAATTTAAATAAATATCTCCTGATAGGCTGAAAAATGAAAACGGTCTTCGATAATTCTGATCAAACTCATATTTTGCATGATCATTAAGACCAATATTGTCTCTTATTTTACAAAATTTCATCCCAATCAGTTAAGAACGTATGAAGTTATTTACATTTTTAATATCTGTCAGTAATGAAGTATCGAAATGAATGTTTTCCAGTGCCAATTGAAAATTGATTCTGATTTGCTTTATGAACCAGGTGCTTAGATGCTATTTTAAAGTTTCGATGAAAAGCATACACTTTTAAGTTGATATCATAATCAATTCCATATGGATGTATATGTTTTCTGTGCGTTGTGTACGCATTTCCGGTTCGAGAATTTGCACGTACCCGTGCTCGCTCATCAACGCGTTACACTGAGCGTTTTCCTAGTTTAATTTTTCGTATACAATCCATTGAATGCATTATGAGGTCTGAGTAAGCGAACGGGAATCGCACGGTTCGTCAGAGCGGTTTTTTTGAAATGTTTTTTGTCTGGGGCTTAACGTCGCACTGTTCTGCAGCGAGGCTAAAGGCGACGGATGAATGATTATGAGGATGATTGGGAGATGATGGTGAAGAGTAGGTAAGGATGGAAGGTGGGAAGGAGGCGGTCGTGGCCTATTAGTAGGGTACCTTCCCAGCATTTGCCTATCGACTGAGGGAAAACCACGAAAAAAACCCCAGTCAGGAAGGACGGCCGCGGGAATCGAACCCGGGCCACCGGAATACAAGTTCAGAGCGTTAACCACTCACCCAACCTGTTCCGTTTGTCTTCACACTAAATAATTTAAAAAAAATCAGATAGTAACGACCCATAACAGTCCAAAAACTGCCACAAACTGGAGTACTTTATGACCTCTGGTACCACCTTAAAAAGTGTTAAATACGATATTTATCGGAAAATAATCTAATTTTAACACTTTAAGGTCGTACCAGAGGTCATAAAGTACTCCAGTTTGCGGTATTATTTTAGTCTATTAGGCTGTAATGGGCCGCTAATATCTGATTTATTAAAATTCTTTAGTGGGAAGACAATATTTCAAAAAGCGTTTTAACGAACCTTGCGATTCTCGTTGGCTTACCCAGGCCTCTTATAATGCAGTTTTCTCTGTGGTTCGTAAACATAAGCAATCTAGCAGTCTGATCAAATGAAACCAGTGTTATTAGTGTTTGCAGATGTACATCATTGTGACGCAACTGTACATTCTGTAATGGAAATAGTTTTTATTGTTCCTGTCAAATTAAATGTATTTTTCAACCGTCGTATTTATTCAGCGAGAGAGCATTCTGTTTGTCTGTGTGTTGTTTGCCAACGCAATGCCACGACGCGAAGAATCTTGCCCTCAGCGGGGCTCAAACCGACGCACACAGAATCCGAACAATTTCATAAAAGCTCTGTCGAGGGACGAAAAAATGAAATAAATTAATAACACGACCCGAAAAGAGCAATATATAACTCTAATATTTGTCATTTCTGTGAGGATACGCGGCGTTGGTTTGTAATAACGTGCTCGTATTTCCTGTCAGTGACGCTTTCTGTAGTTACAAGCACAGGTGGTGAGGCCTCAGTTTAAATATACAGGATTCATATTTGGCATTTGTTTTTCTTGGAATGATAATTACTCTGAAATAGAATCAATTAGAAAATGCAAAATCGATATGGAGATTTTCTTAAATCTAGGAATTCGTAACATTTGTAAGACTTTCCAGCTATCCTATTCGCTGTAGTCTGAAATTATTATCTTTACTTCTTCGTCGAATAAGGTGGTTACTACTGGATGCTTAGGTATGCCATATTCTCATTTTTAAAACGGTTCGACCAATCGATCTTAAATTTTGCCCACACACTAATGTCATAAGAGTGGTCACAGGTATTGTTCATGATCCTGCGATTGATTGAAAATTAAAAATTGACTGTTTGACCGATCAACTTCAAATCTTGCATGGGCAATGGAACCAATATTTTAGGTGTTTTTGAAAGTGTTCAGATAAAACTTCAAGAATTATTAACATTTTACAGACGTTTTATGCTTGTTTTGAAATATGTTCAATTTTTTGGAAATTGAAAAGAAAGTATCGCCGCTCCTTTGACACATTGATTATTTCCTTTCCTCGCTTATCAACGCGTTACACAGAGCGTAGGTAACAACTGTGCTCACTTATAGTTGTCCTGGCGCTTAATCTATTAGACGATGTGAATCCTCATCAGGCTCGACATTCTCCTCGCATATTCCTCCTCGAGCTCCGGTCTTGCGCGTGGTTTGCCGTGCGATGTCGACAATGTTTTCAACAGCCGCTGTCATATCCTCCAGTAATAAACACGAGCAGCAAATAAATCTCATAACCGACCAGATCTAGGCGGATGAAAACACACGCGAAAATATCCGACGCAAACAGACAAAAAACCATCTGGCAGAATAATATGCTAATCTGTCGCCACTCCATCAACGGTCTGCGTATAACTAGAAAATTATGAATTCAACATAAATTTAAGTTGCCAACGAAAACAGTTCATTCCGAACTGATTGATAGGCGAGGACAGAAGGCGTTTACATATTCGATCCAAATAGACGAATATCGAGTGAAGAAGATTGCAAGGAGCAAAAGCAAGAATCAGATTATAATTCTTTAGAAACAAAAAGTTCCGACCGGAATGATTAGAGACTGAATTGTGCATCTTGAATGTATCAATCTGCTAGCAACCAGCTGAGATTTGTATGCGCATATTTTGAGTGTTGCTGCCGAAATGAAATGGGATTCATACTTGTAATGAAAACAATAGTTAAATTAGGAAAACTTTAAAATGAGTCAACAGAAACTTAGTAAATATATAGAATGTATAATTTGTGATTTTGTAAACGTATAATTTAGTACATTTATAATCACGAAAGCTCCAGGCAAAACATAGCGGCAAATTGTGAATATTTTAGATGAATTTCAAGCAAAATGTGAGCTACTTTTTGTTTGTCAACAATATTTAGTTTTGGTAATACCAAGTTGATGGTGAACAACATCTTGACTATAGGGAGGAAACGAGAATAGAATTAATACAAAATCTAAAGTTTTATTAATTTTAAAGTTTTTACGGCGTCTAAAGTCCACATTGACGTGAGGTAAACTACATTGTTGAGCTTTTTTGACGCGTGAGATAACAAAATCATGTATAGTTAGTTAGAGATCAAACGAGTATTTAAAATACATACTACAAATAAATACCTACACGCTTAGTACGTTTAACATGCAATTGCCTTGTGCGGAAATCAAATCTGTTTGGAATTCCCATTTTGCACGTCTATTTTGGCTGTTGTTTTGGCACTTTCCTCCCTTATAACAATAGAGGGAGCAAATTGAACTCCCTATGTCTGAGGGAGACACCACCATTTGAGTATGAATTTTGTTCAGATATTTGTCCATGCCAAAAATCCCTTTTATATACAGTAGATTTTGGATATTACCCAACGCTCAAAATTTTAGACTAAAATACAACTAGGAAAACGCTCAGTGTAACGCGTTGATGAGCGAGGACGGGTAAGTGTAAATTCTCGAACCGAAAATGCGTACACAAAGCACATAAAACATATACATCCATATTGAAATGAAATGTGATCCATTCAATCAACATAAAAGTATATGCTTTTCATCGAAACTTGAAAATAGCATCTGAATATGAAATAGCATCCCCATATTCCAGCATGGGGATTTGGCCGGCTTCTTTTGACGCTGACCCTACATATAGCAAATCAGATTCAATTCAATTGGCACTGGAAAACATTCATTTCGATAATTCATTTCTGACAGCTATTAACAATTCCAATAAGTTCATACGTTCTTAACTGATAGGGATGAAAATTTGTAAAATAAGAGACAATGTTGGTCTTAATGACCATGCAAAATATGAGTTTGATAAGATTTATAGAAGATAATTTTCATTTTTCAACCGATCAGGAGATGTTGATTTAAATTTTAACCAATGAATGGATTTCCAAAAAATTAAGGTCTGCAAACAGAAAAGGTTGTCTCTACATGTGTGCAAAATTTCAGATCGATCGGTGAAACGGAGCGACTTCTATTGCTCCAGGTAGCAGCCAAAACAAAAAGCACAAAAAAAACAGAGGTCCGTGTCAAGAGAGTCAAAAGGAGACGCTCGCTCAAAAATAGTGTAATATTCAACATGTCCTCCATATTTCACGACGCCGTGTGAAATCAACTCGATGCCATGGTCGTGGAGACGAAGCGATCCTTGGTTCGACGCCCGGAACAAGTGTGATCGCACTTGCTGCTAATTGCCATGTCGTCGTCGTGATTAATGGCCGCCAGCTCAGCGGGTCCGCAGGCGATGCTTACATTATCATCGGGATTATCATGTGTGCAGTGACACAGCCGTTACAAGAGGCCTTGAGAACAAGCGTCAGAACGTTCCAAATTTAAATTCGAATTTTCGAGGCAAAATTTTTCTCACGGCCCTTTTAGCGTAAAAATTAATATACTCTTTAGTTTGCACGATCTTCTTTTGTTCTACATCAAAACACAAAAATGGCCACTCAACAATGTAAAATAATATTTTATTCGCTTTGAAAAGGAAGTGCTCCTTTTCAAGGTCATCAATTTATAACAGCCTTCTACGATCTAAATGATTTCTAAAATTACTTCGAATCGACTGAGTTTCAAGTTAAGTGGGCGGTGTAACTAATCACGAAAGGTACACTCGACAATTCATAAAACGGTATTTGAAAGAAATGGATTGACTGAAAAAAATGTGATGGCATTTTCGATGAAGTCTATGCTTACTCGTCATCTACCTCTAGTAGGTGAGCTCTTATTTCATTGATAATAACAAGGATTGATTGACAATGAAACTGACCTGAAGCCAATCTGTTTCGTTCAAATACCGTTTTATGATTTGTTGGGTGTACATGAACTATTTCACAAGGCAGTGAAGGTATGACATCTCTACGGCGCAATATCAGCGGGTAAACATGGGCAATGACATGGGAAGTCGGCGCATATTGGCTGTTCTCTACACTCTGGTCGGCCTCCGGATAATGGGACGGGGTCAGAGTTGAGATTCAGGCCCCGGGTCCGGGTCCGGGTCGGGCATTTAGCGCGCGTTACCTATGCAGATTATTGTGTTTAGAGCTGGGGTGACGGAAACTGATCGAGTTATGAATAATGTGGTCAGAAAGGGGAAAGTTAGTATTAAGAGCTTTCTGTTTTAAATTGTTATTAACTTTGAGGAAACGTTCTCAGATGAATATGTAATGATCTCAGAAAATACAACGACACATTTTTTTAAATTGTGGACTCGGGTTTGTTTATGAAGAATAGGCTGGTGCAGCGACTGCTCTATACCACGCTACGTAAAGTAATCGAAAACAATTCGCTTACCGTGCATCAGATTTCTTCACCAGCTCATCAGGTGTCAGCCATCTTGTTTCCTCTCACGGCATCCTGGATACACGAGCAGGCCGCCATCTTGCTGTCTCTTCTCACGGCTTCCCAGAGCGTCATAGAGCGAGTCGGTGTGCAAATAACACATCTCTTCTCACGGCTTCCTGGAGTGCCACAGAGCGAGTCGGTGTGCAAATAACACATCTCTTCTCACGGCTTCCCGGAGTGTCACAGAGCGAGTCGGTGTGAAAATAACACATCTCTTCTCACGGCTTCCTGGAGTGTCATAGAGCGAGTCGGTGTGCAAATAACACATCTCTTCTCACGGCTTCCTGGAGTGTCACAGAGCGAGTCGGTGTGCAAATAACACATCTCTTCTCACGGCTTCCTGGAGTGTCACCGAGTCGGTGTGCAAATAACACTCCGCCATCTAAACGAGACAAGATCGAGTCAAAAGAAGGCAGTGATGTGGCGAGACGTTGTGAGTAAAACTGTTTACAAGATAGAATGTAGGATGCAGTGTCAGCAGTGCGCCCGGAGAAAACCTTCAAAAGAAAAGTTTTTATCAAGCTTATGAGGAAATGTTCACATAAATAGTAACGATATATGACTCATCGAAATCGTATCTTTAATCAGAATCATAAAAATGTATTAACGCAGTATATACTATCTGCAGAAAGCGAATATATTCTTATACTTTCAACAGCTTTCAAGTTGGCTCAAGCAATAATTAATTGCAATTAATTGCAATAATTCTGAATAATACGAGCTCTTTACTTCAAACGGATGATTTTTTCAATGATCAGTTAATCAGTTGTTAAGTTTAACAGTTGTTTGGAACAATATTGCCGTGGTAACAAATGTTAGTTAAGTCAAGGGTTTAAAAACATATAAGTGAATTTTTGACGATCTAAATGTAAAAGACGTAAAAACGTATCAAAGGTAAATGAGTTTCGTTTACTATGTAGATTTGATTCTATATTCACTTCTCTAGTACTACACATTTTAGATGCATCTTGTTGCACCTAATAGATTTTGTAAGCAATTTCAGTTTAACTTTTTGATCCTTTTGTTTACGACTATACTCGTATAACGGCAAATTGATTCTCCTCTTGAAATTGGTCCGTGTCCCAAACGAAATCCTCCGAAGCGAAATCTTATTGAAAATTTGCATTCGAGTTGAAGAAAGCATCAAGAAGGAACTCCGAATCCTGTTTGGAACGCCGCGGCGTAATGCCACTTTATTTCTCGCGAAGAGGGTGGAGAGCGGGGGTTGGGGCCAGGTGGGGGTGGGGGGCCAGGCAGGTGAGATACTAGGAGAACGCTGTGCAACGCGTTGATGAGCGAGCATATGCGCTTGCAAGTCTCTGTTCTACAGACCTTGGAAAGTCCGAAACAAAAAGAGGAGCAGTGATAAAATATCTGAAATTTCCATAAAGAAATTTGACAATGACCATGCAAAATTTGGTGTTGATCGGTCAATGGTTCCAGATTTAATTTTCAAAATTCACAGGGTTCTGATCTACAAGTGACCGCTCTTAGCCTTATTTCTACGAGAGACGGTTAGAGATAATACGCGAATTCGAAATGAAATGTTTTGAAAAGTTATTATGCCCTTATTTATTTGTAAACTATCCATTTCTAGTCCCTTTACAAACAAGACTATGACCATTATAGTAAATTTAATTATCCCTTTTTAGTTGAAGGATTACATTTTTGTAGTTACGCCATTCCAATGTTTATAGTGCGATTCTAATGAAGACATATAGGGATGATTTATAATGGAAAAATACACGTCAATTTAATTAAAAAGTAGAGCTTTGAAAGTACATTACGTTGTTGTTAAAAAGCTCGACTAATGGAATGTGATTTGTTTCGTGTAAACTAAAGTAGTTTATTAGCAGAATGTGGGGGATTTTTAATAAAGAGTAAAGGACGAGACATATTAGTATGAAATACCGTGTGAAATAAATTCACTCTCAGGGTCGCTTTCGGTAACACGCTTTTGATTGTAACATTTCGCAATTCATCTCAATTATTCTAATTGGAAGCACAAGTAAACGTCCGGAAGGGATGTGCGCAGCGAAAATATCCGACCAAACCTGGGCTCTTGTCAATGTCCGTCCGAGTAGCTCAGTTGGTAGAGCCTTAGAAGAGCTCTCTCCGGCAAGTGGGAGGTCCCGGGTTCGAGCCCCGGCTCGGCCGGATATTTTCCGCTGCACACATCATTCTGACTCTACTGAAGTTTTCCATAAAACCCAGTTCACATGAACATGTTAATATCGGAATAAGTTGGTGTAGGTGGAAACGCACGAGGCCCCTCAGTTGAGAGTAAATCGTAGGGTCGTTCAATACTAATAGGTTTCGCTTCCCACATTTCATTCTTCCCAATGCTTCTTCATAATATTCCAATCGACCAGTAAAAAAATCCTCAAACGCATGGTAGGTACACGCTAAATAAAAAAAAAGACGAACTTCAGCTCCGAAAGACCCACTTTTCACATTTTTCGTGAATTTTATCACATGTGGTAAAATTCATATACGTAAAGAGAAAAAATTGTATGTTTCGGAGCGAATCCGTCCTTTTTATTTAGCGTGTGCATTTTATTTTAATTGAAACTCCGAATGAGTGAATTGTGATTATTTTTTCAACTCCAAACATCTCCAAACGTCCTTACAGTGTAACTTTGCATGTAGCTGTCGATAGTCGTTTATAAAAAAACACTACAACCGTGGATAAGTTTAAACAGCCAAATCAGAAAGGTTCAAACAGTATAAAACTACTGGCAGTAACAATGTCCATTTAACACTCGTAGAGCAACGTTGCCAGATGTAATAAAAGGCCACAACAACAGCCCGCGAAGCGATGAAATGAGAGTAAACGAGGGGGCAACACGTGGCAACGTCTTATTCTGTCCAGCATCTGCCTGGACCAGTTGCGACGAGGCCCACTAGCGCTCGGAATCTATGTGGTTTAATAAGACCGCGCCGCACATCCCGGCTATGTAAATACCGGGATTAGCATTTTTATGTGTTCTTTTCACGTGAGATCGAGGGCAGGAGTGGGGGTAATGGACGCTGGACTAAAGTGACGACACAGTTTTGCAAATAAGTGTTCTTTTTTATCCTCCAGTGGAGCAGGAGGCTGAGATTGATACTTTTAATTAAAGCGATGCATTTAAAATGATGCTACTGAAGTGAAATTTGTTCTTGTTTTGCGGCACGATAATGGGTAGTTGAGAAGAGGTCTCGGTATAGGTAACGACGCGCAGGGTTCTTTAAAGTGTTTGTTTTTATTTTTTTCTTCAAGCTTACAGTCCCTTGTAAAATCAGAGAGTAAATGCACATTTGAACTTACTGTACACAATAATGCCACTACCTCAAAGTGTGAAATACTATTTTTTTACGATATATTTCGTATTTAACCCTTTGAAGACGTATCAGGGGTCATAATGTACTGAAGTGTATGGTATTAGTTAGTTCGATTAGTGCGTTTAAATGTGCGTGTACGCACGCGGCGTGTTTTGATAATTCTGTCAGTGTGACGAAAACTCTCGAAAATGAATGGAGCGTATGGATTTGAATGCAGCGATAATTTGTTCCACAAATTCAACCAATCACGGTCACTGACGCAATTCAAACTTTCAAACGTTCTGAAATCATCTGACTGGTGTTGAAATTCTACTAATTCGGCATTCACATCATTCACTCGAGCGGCAATTTGTAATCGAATTGTCTTCTTTAGTTTCCGTTCTATTAAATACCACAGCTGGATTATTCTCTTTTGTTGCCGAGTTCACAGAAATGTTCATAATGAAGTTCATGATCATCATGAACTCTGATTTCCAAAAAACCTTATAACATTGATAATTATTAATCTATATTCAGGCTTCCGGTAAAATATGCTTTCAATATGTTCAATTTATACAATTTATCAAGCTAAAATAATCATAGATTGGATATGATAAATTTTATGAACTATTCGTTTGTTTTCAATTACATTAAAGAGTTCGACTAAACAATTTCCCTTGTAAAGTATCCATATCGTGTTTGAATTACTCTTTACGTTCGTTTTCTATTATCTAAATGTAAATGTATAAACAATACAACATTTGCCCAGGAGGGCACGGGTCGTTGCCATGTCACAATTTACTCTCTCCGCTTCTATCTACAAAACTCCGGAGACCAAATGGAACAAAACGTACAGGACGGAATTCAAACCAAAATTCCCCATTAGACAACCAACCACGTGCGAAGGCGGGGGAAAGGGGAATTGAAAAACAAACACAATCATATTGTCATGAC
Source organism: Leuctra nigra (assembly GCA_934045905.1). Lineage (NCBI taxonomy): Eukaryota > Metazoa > Arthropoda > Insecta > Plecoptera > Leuctridae > Leuctra > Leuctra nigra. Next base: position 32,836,636 of record OW203765.1, read on the forward strand.
GAAAAAACAATTAAGCACAAATTAATTACTAGCGCTATTTTGTTGATTAACATGTTTTAGAAAACGGCGGAGAGGTAACGAGGGAGAGGATAATCCATTCGGCAGCGATACAAAAGCTTCCCGAAGCGAGCTTTTTCTCGGGGAGTTTTGGGACGCGACATTTTCCAAAGAGGGTCGGATTTCAACTGAACAAAACACTCTGATATGTATAAAGAACAACAAGCGTGACAAATTACCGTTGATATAATTAAAACCGAGAGAAAGGTTTGTGTCCTAAAAGGTTTGAGAGCCTTTGTATTTGATGAATTGAGTCGTAAAACAAGAGATAATGAATGTAGGTGAAGTTTTGGATGTCTTTATGTAACAGGAAACGCAAGGAGAGGAATAAGTTTGTAGTTTATCTTTCTCGGTCAGAAGAGGATTTTAAAGCGAGTGCGGAGATGAACTTGATAAGGATAAAATGAGATAAAAAACACGGGACGTTTTTAATTGCAAGGTAAAGATAAAATGCAAACCAATTAAAAGCTGAAATCATTAAGACACGATCTAATTATACTGTAATTAAAGATTAATTACGTTATATGCAAATATTTCCACGGGAAGCTTCTAGTCAAAGGGGCGCAATGCAAACTAATTGTCAATTAAATTAATGGTTTTAATGTGAACACACACATCGTCGAACTACCTGCTGCCAAATAAAACCGTGTTGTAAAACATTCTGTATCTGTCAAAACAAAGGATACAGCAAAATATTGTACGGCGGAAAAACAATATAGCTGATATAGGTACCTAATGATGGTAATTCCGCACATATTAGGTTTTCAGCATTTGTTGGAACTTGTTTTGGTACAACTATCAAACAATGAAGTACGTATATTGAAAGCATGTTTATCAAACAATAAATAATTAAACATTCACATCTTAGGTTTAGCAATGTATTAAATGAATACATTCTTTGGACTTTCACAAACTTTAAATGTTATTAAATACATTTATAAACAGAGAGCTAAACAGAGAGGACTTGAAAGTCAAAATAATTTTTTCTCTAAATAAATAAATAATTAGTTGGTATTTCAGTATTTATAAATGGAATTTTATTATTGACCGACATGATTTATACTGAAGTGAATTCCAGTAAGACGGCGACAAAATGTGTCCCTGGTGGAATTGATAAGAAAGTAGATGTCACGTGCACCACATGAGCCTTATCTACCAATCAGACTGAACATACGTCTCGCATATTCGTCGTGATATCTAGATAAGATTGAACTTAGTTCAACTTATGAAGTTCTGTTTAAAGTCGAGCTAGGCGGTGATAACGACAAGTCGCAGTGCACGAACTTTCTCGCTACTTCAGGCTACGTCCTGGAGGTCTATTCTAGAACGATTTTCCAATTCCATTCTGATGGAATTCAGTCACGGCCATAAGGATTAACATTGGATGGAATTGAATTCTAGTGGAATTGGGAATTTAAAAGTTCTAGAATAGGGCCCCAGATATAATGAGATGAAGTAGACACTTTTACAAGAACTTAGCAGTATCTCTGCAGTGTAGACTCACAGATAGGCCATCGAGAAGGGGGAGAGAAGCTACATCAGTACTTCAGAGGTAGAAGGGCCAATGTGCGTTCGCTCGAGTTTGCTCTATCAATTGCAATTTGAGCTGAGGTAGAAATTAAAATTACTGGTGTAACCAATACAAATGGATGAAGGCAGAATTACTGGTTTTTGAGCTCACCTAAAGAATTATTTATATGGACATTGGACCTTCTACCTCTGAGGTACAGATGAGACTCCAATTGTTTTGGAAATCTATTTTAGTTGTCAAATGTTATTAAATTCTAATGAACACAACCATTCAGGTTTAGCGGACTTTGAAGTAGACTTTGAGAAAAAAAAAATGTAAAAAACGTAATTTTTACAAGATCGATCTTTTTTGTCTATTCTATCTCATTTCTTTAGTGGTCCTCTCTCTAGCGATACTCCCGAACATGATAGTTTAAATCGATTTTAATCAATCATCATTCAAATGATCAACACTCTTGTATTGAGTTATATGATTTTTACTGAATTTAAAAAGTTTAGAGTAAGATTACTCGAGCAGAATAGAATAATTTAAAACTAAAAGAAGAACAACTGAATTTGAATGGCCAAATGCACTTTAACTGCACTTTTCAGCCACCCGTTTGAGAAACTAACAGATTCATGCAGAAGTACGTTCTCAGCAAGGATATTGTGTGGTAATTAAAAAAGAAACAAAGTTATATAATATAGTTTAAATTATTGGCTATTTAAAATATACATCCAATTAAACAATACCCGGTTGAACAGAAACTGGAGATATCAGCGAATTTACTTTAAAATATTAGGATACGAAATTTAGTACATCGAAAACACACTTTTTAAACATTCGGTTTTCAATGTAATTTAATTCTCATTTAACGTCAGTTCTATCAAATTGATTACAACATGACTTTCGAATCTATTAAACATAAAAACCACGCGAAATGCAAAGTTGATTTAACAACACGACGAAGTAAATATATCTCATAAGTTCGCAGAGATTTTTAAACTCGTGACAGTTGGTTCTGACAGAAGCAAATGAGTTCCGAACGTCCCTGTAAAAACCACCACGCGAGTGTAGTAGCTTGTGGGGGAGGGGGGGGGGGGGGGCTAACACGGAAACATACGGACTAGCGAATAGTCATAGCCAGAATGTAGGAGGACATCCATTACTTCTTATAGACCGACAGTAAATGTCATTTTAGCCCCGAAACTTCTTGTTAACATTCTCATCTAGTCCCAGAGTGATGTTCTGGAATAATTGATGCGTACTCACAACGACCCTAGTGGTAATAAGTCGAACTATTTATAAGTCGTTACACAGTTTGTAATGGAGAATTAATTGTGGATTTAATGTTCATTGTGGCTGTTTAGTACTCTGATAAAGATATGGATGGTCTAATATAACAATATAGCTATTGCAATGAAATCATTTCAATTTTAAACAGATTGTATCAATGGAACAACCAATTACATTCCTTGAAAGGCCATTTAAACTCGACTTGAATAACGACACCTTGGACATTTTAAACTTAACTACTGATTAGAAGAGCACTTAAGACGGCTTGGTAGTGAGCGTGGCCTTGACGAGTTTTTTAATCGATTTTTATCAATATCTTTTTCTAGTGTAATTGTTAACAAAATAGGGCTATGGACGTGAATTCAGAACAGTTTAATGAAAATAATTTCATTGTTTGGAATAAGTTATTAGTTTTATTTTGTCCAACAGGTGTTTAGAACCTGTTTTAACCTGTGTTTAGAATGTATTAATTTTCGGGTTCTAAACACCTGTTGGACACAATAAAACTAATAGCTTATTCCAAACAATGAAATTATTTTCATTAAACTGTTCTGAATTCACGTCCATAGCCTTATTTTGTTAACAATTACACTGGAAAAAGATATTGATAAAAATCGATTAAAAAACTCGCCAAGGCCACGCTCACTACCAAGCCCTCTTACTCAAATATGCTCGTATTGATCAGATATTAACACACTGCTTATACATTATGATATTTTACCCATTATTTAAACTTTGCATCAACTGGTCGATCTGAAAACTATTCTTCTCAGAAGAATTATTCGAAGTTGGAACTATTACACATTTTGCACGATGAAACGATCAATTGATTCGATAACTCGATTTAAATAAAATCACCCGCTTTGCGACGAACGTGAAAACCATTCACGGTAATGGCTGTACTACTATACAATACGCGCAGAGTAAAATTCAAGAGAAACGAGTTTGAAAAAAGCTATGAATATGAAAAGAATCCGAAATTATTGTTCTATTCCGTTCAATTGAAAGGCGCGCGAAATATCCGCCATTTTATCGGGCAAGTTTACGACGCGGCGGATTAAACCACGTTTTATTTCAGAACATCTATCATCCGGAGCCAATGGCAGTTTTATATGTTTCTTCGTCGGAGAACCCGCGATATTGCGGGCTTTAATCATACATCGCGTCCTTTGTAGAAGTCACTTTGTGCAAAAGAAAGATAAATGAAAAAGTACAAGCGGATTATTGGAAATTATTCGAAAAGAGAATAGAATCAGCAAAGAGACTCACGTCATTAGAAAACTGTGATACACTTATAAAATGTGCACTGAAATACGACAAACTCAAACAAATCGTGATAGATGCGTACAACGTAATTTTCAAATTAATACCAAATATTATCATGTACACCCAACAAATCATAAAACGACCTTTGAACAAAACGGTTTGGCTGCTGGTCAAGTTCCTTGACAATCAACCCTTATTATTATCATCAATGAAATCAGAGCTTATCTACTAGAGGTAGATGATGAGTTAGCATAGACTTCAAAATACCGTTTTATCATTTGTTGAGTGTGCACAGCCACGTTTAGTACTTCGCAGTCCAGACTCGAAGCAGCCCAAATTGCATAAAGTTGTGCCAATGCGAGCTCATGGGGACCCCTGGGGCCCTATTATGTATATTACTTTGATCTCGTCGATATGAGATATAGAATAGGTACCCTGGCTGGCTTCTATTGTCGCTCAATTTACTTTATTGATACTGTACATAATCTACCGCAAATTGTTTTGATTTGAAAACCATGATATTTTAAGAAGATTGCTGTTGGACATCCTTGCTGATAATCTATATAAAACTCGTTTTTAACGATTCCATGAGCAAAATTATAATATAATATTTAATCATTGTAAAAAAATTGCTTTATATGAAAAGATATAAAACGAAGCAGTTTGATGGTCAAAAGCATTGATTAAAAACAGTCTACTTCTGCATCAGCGCACAGCCTGGATCTAAAGAACATTTTGATGAAAAACACTTTCTAGAACATGATTCAATGATGGCGACTACAATCAGTCACGTCATGGTTGCGAAACCTCCCGCTCCCTCTGGGGCGCCACTGTCGCCTATCTTAACTCATTGGCGACTAGTGGCGCCCTCACCGCGGGCGGGAGATGTTGTAAACAATATTATCAAGCCGCGAGGCAGCTACGAGCAGAGCCATGTCAAGAATAATCGCAAACATTGATCGCTCTTTGCAAAAATCAAATTAGCTTGCAGCAGTTGCTTCGATTTTAATTTTAAAATCGAAATCCCTATTTATGTACCGCAAAAGAAGAGGAACATAAAATATAATTATAACATTCTTCGTTTCGAAGGGTTATTTACAAGTTTTAAAAGATTTTAATTTGTAATACCACTTAGTAAAAAAGTTCAAACTTTCAGGTTTATCATAATTGGATTTTTGTCTACTTTAAAACTTGTTAAAACGCATATTATATTTGTAAACCAAGAAACAGAGTCCATTCCACTGCTCTCGTGGTATAGAGTATAGTTAAGTATAGATAACATGTTAACACTGATAGAATAACAATAACATTTACTACCATAACAAGTTAAATAGCACATGTTATTTCACAGCTCCACAGTCATAAATCGATCACTTCTGCATCACAATTTGCGAAATTTTTTCAAACTTTTAAAAAAGTTTATGTTGCCCAATCAAAAATATATAAAAACTAATTCAATAGAAAATTATCGGGTACAATACCAAAATAGTGATAATATAGTGTATATTTTAATAGTTACAAAAAGCAGCAAATTTGTGTACAGAAATAATAGATGTGTTGAATAAAAACAAGTTGTACAGTCACCGCAAAGAGTTCTGACCGTACTTGACCCTTATTGCGATACGCCAAAAGGTCGCAAGTATAATGCTAAGACACTAGAAAACCACCCTTAAGAGTATGACTCTAAAGGTGAAGAATCTGTCAGGACACATTACAGTGACTGTACGCATCTTTCGACGAATACAATTTCGTTCGTCCGAAAAGTGGCAACCGATCCAATATTTCGATGCATGTTAAACGACTGTATGGGCACACATTGGTTTACATCATGCGTCTAACTACATATCGAAAGCTGTTTCTCATTTGTTCAAACTCTCCAGCTTTTGTCTCGTTGTTTAGAGTAGAAAGTGACGTGTGGCGATTGTAAACCGTTCAAGTTAGAAGATATTGTGATGAACAATAATGTATAATTTATGTAACTTTATGATTGAATATTTTTGTTGACTAATGACAATATTGCAGAGCTGTAGGTACACTTTTAAAAATAGACCGAGTGGTTATTTTAAAACATTATTCAGGGCTGTAAAGTATTTCACCGATAGAGACATTGGCGTGTAATATTGGTGGGAAGAATGGGGGAGGAGACAACTAAGTTTATTTTTAAAAGTTTTATTGAAAATTGGGGGGTTGTATTGAGCGTCACGATCATTCGTTTCGGTGCAATTTTGAACGTAATACACTAAGGGTCGTTTTTTCCACCTCTTGTGAAAGTCTTCGTTAAAATGTTCCCCTCGTTAGGAGTTCTGAACTATTACTAACGAGACGATTACTTGAACGAATACGCCAACCAGGAGCCCTATTTTATAACTTGAAATCCCGGTAACTGCTGTCATTCGGTTAGTTGCGAAGGTAAATCCATTGCAGTGAATCAGATTCCAGCAAAATAGGGAAATTAAAATTATAGAATAAGGCTACAGGTCAAAAAACGGAACCCTAGTTTTAATAAATAAATAACATTTACATCTTGTAATTTTCATGAATCTGAGGGAGATACGTAAGAAAAAAAACACAATATATACTGCTAATTCTGCTTTATAATTATAATTTAATGATTGATTTTGTTACTGAAGGTGTAATAAGCAACTGATTAAGTTGAGTTGAGAGAGAACAGCTTTCCGACTTCTAACGCCATCAGTTCTGCTTTGTAAAGTAATAAACAGTTTACTCGCACCGACGTACACTCTTCTCTAAGCACCGTGAAAGCGAAACATAGCGGAAGAGTTTGGAACTAATGACATCTACAAAATAAGCCTTTCCATCCTTCGTTAGTTCCTGTTTCAACAACACAGACGGCGCTAAAGTCGCAGAAAATTCAATCGAGATTGTGAAATTACGTTCCATTTTTATATCAAGTTTCAAAAAAACGTTCTAAATTTCAGACCATCTCGAAAAAGTGGCATGATACAAAATCATACATACATAAAATGAATGGTGCAAACAGGAACTTAACCGATGAAAGTCTTATTTTGAACATTTTAGGTGGTAGTGCTTCTTTGACCAAGGTAAAAACTTGTCAGAATATCATCCACAAGGCCATTTTATATCATCTTAGTAAATAAAGCATTAACTATAGAATATTAGACGGGAATTAACTGAATGTATGATATTGGTTTAAATTTTTACCGTGGTGAAGTAAATACAGTACATTCATAATTGTGAACATTAATTACAACACATTACTGATGCTAACTATAAATTCATGTTATAGTATGAGGTGTTCATAGCCTCAACTCATGTTTAGGTAGAAAATACTGGTGTCATTGTTTACGAAATGAAAGAAATGTGGGTATATTAGATTTGTATTTTTATAAATTATGAATTTTGGAAGGTTAAATATGTTTATTCAGCTTGCTTTTTACTTGTTTCAAGCTTTTATAATGTTTGGTTAAGTATTACATTTTAATACGTTATTTTCGATTGATTGAGGATTGTACACAACTACCTACAAGAGGCGAGAACAATTTTCATTCATAATTTGAATAAAGTAATAAAAAAATACCCAAGAAATAAAATATTATGAGATCAAGAATTAGATGATGTTGATACCACGAGAGTAGAGGATCTACATGAATGGGTTCCATTTATTAGGTTTTAAATACAGCTGTTTAGATTTCAAATGACTGTTGATATAGCAAACGTTTCAAGTCAACTTTTGACACTTCACTTAGTTGAAGTACTTCACTTAGTTCACTTAGTTCACTTAGTTCACTTCACTTACTTCACTTAGTGAATAAATAACCAACGAAATGGAGTCTTTTTTATATATATTTTATTCCTCTCTCATGTCAAATAACAGGAAGTGAAGTTTTTGGAACTAATTAAAATTAACACAAAATTAATAAAAAAAAAGTTATTTTGCAATTATGTATTGTAGTTGTGTGCCAGAATCCATCAAAAGAAATGATTTATCTTTAAAATCAGTGTTTTAATAATTGGAATATTAAAATGATTCGTCGAATTTATAATTAGCATTTTTTCTACTGTAAAATAAAAAATAACTTTGATGAAAACTACGAAATTAAATTATTTTAAAAGAAGAATTGTGGTGTTTTAGTTACCTGTTGATTAGGGAGCGGAGAGATTGTTTCAAGTCCACGGGATTGCAAGGTCGCCATATGGTTCTTAGCAAGGGGCAGCATTTCTTATGCACTTTCAGTCTTCAGAAGAGTGCAACAAAATAGCCGAAATTATCTCGATCTTTATTAATTTTACTATTTAAAATAGTACAGTGTTTTATATTATGACAGGGAACATGATATACTAATGAATAATAGCGAGTCAAATATTAGAAACATTTTATTATACTTTTTCTTCAAAAATTTCATCGATGAATATTTTATTAGCTTAACACATTTTTTTTAAAGTAAAACTTGGACACATACATAAAAAATTACTTTTATATTAATATCTTCAATTTATGAATATTTACTCTTTAAAATTCTTATTTTTAAAAGATGTTTGCTTGTAGACGACTATGCTGAAGAAAACAATAGCAGAATTTATATCGAAATGTGTGTGATTTCTGTTGAAACAGAAAGTTCATGGCGACATCGTGGACTATTATTATGAAGAAGCAGAGGAGAACATTTTAATTCATTGTTTATAAGAATACATTCAAAGCATATTCTTAGAGTGGTTAGGAGGTTTATCGTCATTGTTAGGTTTCAGATATTAAATAAGCAATTTATCAAAGTTTTGAGTTTTGAATAATTATCTTTATTTACTTCTTATTAAATAATGTTTTGCCGAATTACAGCTAGAAAAATCAATACACTGTCAAATTTGTCAAAAACGATTTAAGTGAAAGAATAATAATCGCTTATTAGACATGAATTCTTCGAGCTAGATAAAGTCTTGTGTCTTCACTGTTACTACGACAATGTAAAAAATATTCTTTTAATTCCTAGACAAAAAAAAAATCTAACTACAACCAAAACATACATTTTATAATGATTTTTTTTCTACGTTTGTGTAAATTATAATAATATTTTACATTCTAACAAGTTTCATAGCTTAAGTTTTATTTAGTAGCAAAGGAATAGGTTTAGTTATATTTTTGATTTAATTGAGAGTTTTAAGTGAATTATGGGTTTTCTTACAGCTAGGTGAACATCATCATCTAATGAAGTAAAACACATTTTAAGAACTAAACAAATGAAACTATTATGGTGAAGTATACTTTTCTTCCAGTTAGTAATAAAACATTTCTATTATTAGGTATTTACTTGTCGAATAATCTAAACACATTTAAATCAGCTACAAAAGCTGTTAATCTACACCAGAATAATTACAAGTTAGCATTCAGACAACAAGATGTATTGGAATGACGTTTCCACTAAATTTATTAATTTTAACAAGAATATAACATGTCAAAGCAAGAAACATGATTGGCCGTTAAAAAAAAATCATTTAACAACTCACTGCTGTAATTTTTCATTCTTTCCATTATTTTCAAAAATAATTCTGATTGTCTTTTCCTGATTTCAATCTTGGTCCTGTTTTGTTCGTTTCGTAGTATTGTTTTAAAAAACGGGGTTTATTTTATTTACTGAATTTGGCCATAAAGTAACTTGAAATATAATGAAGTACAGGTTTTTATGTAACGAAATCAACGTTTTTTTGTGCGAAGAGGACGGAGTGAATGTAAACTTCATCTTCCAGAGAAGCGAAAGTAAAGTGGTTTTTAAAATTGTGATCGTTTATTTGTTAAAAGTGAGAAACTTCAAAAGTCATCCATCCCTTTTTGCACTTGTTCACCTCACAGTTTGTTCAGAATAAAATCGTGTGGATTGCGTTTATACGAAAATATGTACCTATGAATATTAGGTATTAAATATATTGAGACATGATGCATTTATAACAAATTTTAAAGAATTACCAGAAATGTATGATTTGGTTTAGAGATAGGTATCTCTACTCTGTTAACTGTCATGTATTGCATTGATTTACTTACTACATCATTCGATTCTTGTTCATTTGGTCATGGTGACTTTAGTTTGGTGACTATGTATACAAATCTTACTAGAAATTATTTTGATCTAATTTAACAAACCGTTCAAAATGTTTAAGAGTTTGAAACATTCCCAAGAAATCCAGTTAAATCCAGAAAAGCAGCACTAAGTGAGACAAAAATGTTTTTTGTTGATTTATTGAGTCGATTTTCTTGTTTGTGATTTCTTAATCTGGTAGTCGATCCATGGTTAACAATACACCACGGACAACACTCTACAGATACTTCATAGTGTACTCCAAACATCGAGGTGTAACAAGTGCGAACAAGTTGACGGAATCCAGGATCAAAGTTCCAGTTAACATCAGCGATAAAATCAGAACAGCTTTACTACACGTTTAAAAACATCCACGTGAACGCAGCGCAACACTTTTAAAAATCATCTACATTTAGTCTCTAAGATCGAAACCACATCTCAAAACATAACCCACGTCACCCCCATAACCTAAGACCCCCTAACAAATTGACACACAGCGTTTACAACACTTTTATACCACCCGTCGCCGGTGAAAATCACAATAAACTCAACCAAAAACAAAATAAATGGATTACTCTGAATCATTTGCACTCACATAATCTTGGCACATGTCGAAAGTCCCGTTGGCAACCACAAAAATATCTCCACAGTTGATCCGAGGCAAAACAAAGACAAGAAACAAGATGGCTGTACGCTGGCGGCCATCTTGCTAGGGCGGCGCTGGACGCTCTACTTGGCGGGACGCGTGTAGGGCGAAGTGCGGTACTGCGCACGCTCCGCGCGCAGACCCACGGTGGGCTTGAAGCCGCCTTTCCAACGGTTGCCCGCTTCTTCTGGAAGCAGAGGCGAGATTCAAGGACAGACGATATGGTCACATTCATGCACGAGCTTCATGCGAAGGACATTACAATGAGGGTGTATACAGAGTGATAGATCATTGATATTTGGGTAGCAGTCAGTAATCTTAAACTTGGAAGTTCTACGGGTGAGCCTTATCTGGGTATTTGGGTGAAATGAGACACACAGCATTTCCTTCCTTTCCCTAATGTAACCTTCCAAAGCGCATGGTAAGGGAGAAGTTTGCAAATCTAGGGTAGGAGTTGAATGGAAAGGTTGTTTGGATATTCAGTAAGGAGTAGGTACAGATTGATGGGTAACCTCCCTTTCCCTTCCAAACAGCCGATTGTACGCGACCTAGACAAGCTATTCAAGGACTGATATGGACCATTTTAAAGACAAGGACAAGTCAGTCCATACAAAATGTGTCTTCCTTTCTTTAAATAATTCATGGTCATTCCCGTTAAAGTATCATTTGGTCTGTTTGTTAGAACTTATGAAGGACAAACAAATGCAGCGTTTGAGAGGTTCATTCTGGTCCGACTCCGGTGAGTTTCAAATAAGCTATATTGAAGATGTTATTCATAGCGATAATATTTAACTTTTCCACTTCTAATCAACGTATTCAACCACAAGTTTGATGTTAAATATCAGTAAATTCCCGCAGCGTGTACCGACAAGTCCTCCACCTCGTGTAATGCTACTCCAGTTCCGAGCTAACGAGACAGCCACCTGGAGGTATCAGGCAATCAGGTACTTGCAACTCCAAGTCAAACACCTTGTTATAGAATTGCATACGTTGATTACAGGAGTTGGACTTGATTACTTCAACGAGTCCGCGAGGACGTGAGTAAAATCATTTACAAACAATGCCTCGGGACTTCGAAGTTCGTGCTCCAAGAGATCATGAACTTGAGAATAATGTTATTCCAAACAGTAACTTTGCCGCGAGGGAAGAGAAGTAAGAAACTTTGTTAGGAAAGTTCAGGGAAACAAGTGTAGATTAAAAGTAAAAAGGAATGCATAGGTCTTAAAAGGGTATATTTGTGACCAGAACAATGCGGCTATTGGCAGTGTATTTCTAATTGTACATTTGGTTTATAAAATTAACTATTATGACGAATTCATAATAAACTATGTTGATGATGGATGCTAATCGTGACGGAAAGAACGACCGCTTATTTCAAACCCATCTGACAAATTATGTATTTATCCCATACTAGTTTCGTTCCCGGTAAAAGTCTCACATAATTACGCCTGCCATATTTAGTAACTAATTAATACAACACACTAATCACTGTCTTAATCCTCATCTCCTTCATAATACATGAGTGTAAACACGTCGAGCCGTGAGTGCGACGAGGAGAGCAGCTGGAGGAGGAAGATGTGTGGGAGGGAGAGAGAGAGAGAGCCGTCTCTGGCGACGGCAGAAAGTTGGAGGTCTGACAGATTAATTCCCCGGCAGCCATGAATAATAACTGATGGTGGAGTTGCGAGAAGTTCTGGAGGCTGAGGGCTACAATCTGGTGATGCGATGCGAGGACAGCTGGGTGACCGCTCTGTCCGCTGGCCGACCCAGGTGAGGAGGGTCTACGGTGACGTAGAACTACTTGCTAATGGATCACTCGGATCTGAATATTAAGATTCGTTCACATTCACAATTTCCTTCACATGTACGAATTGATGTTAAGAGAGGAAGGTAAAGTACAATAAAAAAATCACATAAAATAAAAATGTAAATGATTTCGCAGGCAACTTTCATTTACTTTTTTCACAAGATTTTTCCACACTGATACAGGAGACCGAAACTTCATCCGAAATACTTTTTGTTAAAGTATTATGTGCCGTTATTGTTTGAAAACACAAGAGTTGAACTTTGTTGAATTTTGTAAAACCTGAAGAAGCCGGGCGAATGAAGTGAATATAAATAAACACGTAGCATATGATAAGAAATCGATGTTAAAATCAACGGCTAAGAAAGTTTCAAAGATTTAATTACCAGAAAGGTTCCTTTATGTTGATAGTTAAGAAAGCAGGGATTTAGTTGACCTTCCTCTTCTATCATATCCATTATTATGGTATACAACCATTAAACAGGCAGGTATTTTATAAAAGATGGACGTATGAAAAATAGAGTCAGGAAGTTGGTCATATTCCGTTCGAATGTGTGTTTAATTGCGAGGAATGAAGTTAATGAGACGAAAAAGAGAACGCTCAAAACATACATAATCACGAAAAAAAAGTAGAAGAGAGTATCCTTTATCTTCCCTTGTGCACAGAGCTTCGTAGGTACTCCCAACTATTAATGCTCGAAGCGTACGTACAGATAAATTAGATTTGTGCTTCTTAAATAAAGGAAGTAAATGAGAGAAAAATAACCTGTTAGTAATCACCTTGCAGAAATCGTTCTTACAACTAGGCTGTGAGTCTCCCCGAATTGACGCCGGTCAAACGACAAAACACGTCATTAAAGCCGCATTACGATGATTTATGACGACAAATTAATCCCCATCCCGTGAAACAAGTAAGCAAGCTCATCGCTCTCCCTTTGTCCATCGCCTCCATCGGCGGTGAAAACGACTTGGTGAAACACTCAGGCAATTGCTGAATCGATCACGAACTCCCCAACGCATTTCTCAAGTATCCGCTGTTTAATCAAGAAACATTCGCGCTCAATATTCATTAGCGGAGTCGACGAGCGGCGAAAGAATGTGGAAAGAAGCGAAAAACGGAGATAATACAATAGTTTAGAAACTTGACTTGCAGAGCGAATTAATTCGCGCCGCGGAGTTGAAGCGAAGAACAGCGAAGTTGCTGGGAAATGAGGAACAGAGGTGCAGAGGCGTGACGTCACGACTGTTGCCCTCGCCGAGGCGAACTGCACCAATGTGGCGTGAAAGATGTCTCAATTGGACACACAAGATAACATCTGGAGGGCACAAGTTTGACGCAATCAGGTCTCATATACTCGCAAATGCCGTCATATCCCTGTTCTTTGATTTGTGATTTCTATACACCACGCATAAAATACAAACAATAGCATACTTGGGTACCAAATACAAAATTTTTACAAAGTTACTCTGCACACATATTTCAACATTATAAATGTAAATGATACGATTATAGTACAAGATGTGTATAGAATTTAACGGATTTTTTTTACATTTGATAAAATGTTAGTCTTTGAATTGCAAAATTCAAATTGATCAAATCAACCAATCAGAAGATTATCAAAAAATGAACCAATCAAGGGATTTCGAAACATATTCGGTTTGCAAACCATCTAGTTGGTCTTTACAAGTGTGCAAAATTTCAGCTCGATCGGAATAAAAAACAGACATCCGTGCCAAAAGATCGAAAATGAGACGCGAGAGAGATAGAGAAATGAGCGGAATGTAATGCATATGAATGCATGGCAAGGTATAATGAAATGGTGCAAAAAGAAATCAGAGCTCGAAACAGCTTGATCGCATGTCTATGAACGGACTGGACGTGATCTCTAGCTTTGGAGCTGCAACGGATTGGAATGCCATGCATGCTGATTAACACCTGCATTAGCGCTGAGCTCCGATGTTTTGCATCCGATTAACATCGCAGATCGCAGAGTTCCCGTCTGACTCGACTGAAGTTTACACCAGATCATTTCGTCAGACGCTGGGAACTCGACATCTGTTGTGACTCATTTAACTTTCAAGCCATTCAACGTCTCACTTTCGAGCCGAACGCGATTTTCATCTCGTATTTCCATGATTACAAGGATCGAGATTCAAAATCAACACATAATTTAATGAAATCACAGCAACTGAATATCAAAGTGAAAACAAAGAACTACATAATTTGACTATATTATGAGAAAATCAACAAGAATTCCGGTTCAAACTTGTGATATTTTTAAGTTTTAAAAGTACAAGGCTTGAAGAGCCTAGTTTAAATATTTATCCGTGAAATTCTGGCTTTTTGAATATAATTATAAGTGTATCATATTGCCATTTCAGCTGCTAAAACAAAGAGGTTTCACTATTCGAGCTGTACAAATATTAAAAAAAATACATTCTTGCTTCTCATACCGGTTGGAACAGACGAGTAGGCACGAGTAAACCGACTTGAACAAGTCCGATCCGTTCTCTCTGCTGACAAGGGACCACCAAGTAACAACTTCAAAACGTCAGTATACTAGTCCAATATTCCCCTTCCCTGCGATGCGCGCATTGAACCTTCCTTGTGAATGACTCTCAAGCAACCTTACGTGACCTTGAATAAAGTTACGGTTGGGAAGGGAAAGAAATGGAGAATGTGAACGTACATGCTGACTCAGACGAGTGCTATGATCCACAGAAGTGGCATTTCAAAACCAAGAGTGAATGCAAGGTCTTCAGTACTTAGTCAGATTGTGATTATTGGCAGAAGAGGATGAAATGTTGGAGAATGCAAAGGGTCAAAGGGCGAGTGCATCCAGGTTATGATGAGGACCTGTACGCAGGATTGTTTCTCAAGTACTTCCAGTGGCACAGTGGTATCGCATCATTGTCATGTCCCTACTCAAATGAACTAAATACAGGGCGCTTATTCTCGAAACAGTTATCACGTCATAACTCCGAGTTATGATATCATAAGGAGGTTTGTCCTATCTCCCACCATGTTAATATCATGACGTGATAACTGTTTCAAGAATAAGCGCCCAGGATAGGGATGTGAGGAGACACAATGTTTGCCGCCACAAGGATATGAGTTAGCCCAGGCACTGTTGGTACTTGACACTATGTTCCTCCGACCTTGCAACAGAGAGTTCTAGGATCTCCACTTACCTGGGTATGCGTCGGAAGAGTCGTAGTATTCCACAGCCGAGTCCTCGAAGTCGTCGTAGCCGCCGCTGTATCTGCAACAACACATGTGACGTCAGTTCATCTTGGCCAGAGTCGACACGAACGATCATCTCGCTTTGGATTACAGGCTCTTTGTGCATCAATCAGACATTTGAGGTTATTCTGGAACTACGTTTCATGAATGTTCTTCTTTACGTAAAACAAAATGGTTAATTGACTGGGTTCTAGTTTGGAAGCTGTTGAAGAGAATGTACTTCTGAAGGTCACGAGAATGTAAAGAAATCACACACGCTGTTCGTACGGGCTGCAGAGTTCAGACTACAGAAAATGCGGGGTTTCAGTCGGGCTTGCAAGATAATAAGTAAACGGTTTGGTAACAAACCCCCGTTCTAGCAAGTACTTTCACAGCAAGAACGGATGTTGTGTCCTTGTTTGAATCTCGTAGTCCCAAGGTCGTGAATCACCACATTGTTACAGAGTGCTTAGGTCATGTTGAATTCAGGCTGTAGCGTAACTCACCCTGTGGTCGTGTAAGAGTCGTACGGCTGCGCCTCGTAGAACCCCCCCGCCGCGCCGCCCCCCGCCAGTTCCTCCTCGTAGCCGTAGCTCTCCTCCATGGCGACCCTGGCGCGGTCGAGGATGCTGAGCACCTTGGTCTTGGAAGCGGTGGGGCGGGGCAGGAGGGCGGGGGGCGGCGGCTTGCGACCGCGCTGCGCGGGTGGCGGGGCCAGCAGGCCGCTGCGCAGCTGTGCGGGCAGCCGCGTGGGCAGCCGTGCTGCGCCGCGAGCACCGCCGCGGGCCTGCGTGACAGAGGGACAGACAGTGAGACGACTTCCTCGGACAGACGGCGATGTGGACGAGGTGGCGTGCGGTTCAGATCGTCGGAGCAGGAGATTGACGGGGACGCTTGGTCATGTGTTATGTAGCTTCCTTGTCCTCGACCTGTCACGTGATATGTTCTCACTGCTTCATTTGGCAGGGAGAAGATGTCACGCAAAACACCAGGGACAAAAGATACACAATACGGGACACGTCCTTTAGTTAGTCATTAGCATTGTTTTGACATCAAATGCATCCTTTTCAGATACCATCTTCTCTCCTAAATACTCGTAGATACAAGAACATTAAGGTTTGGGCGCCAATGTAACATGCTCTGAATTTTGCAGAACATATCACATTGGCCCCCAAACGTAATCGTTCTTGTTTTAACATAGTGTGCTTTTTTAACATTTGTAATATTTGAAACTGAAAGTCGTCTTCCATCATTCCAGATTGTTAACATGAAAGTGATGTCATCTTTCCCTAAGGCTTATGTCCGCCACCTGCTCGACAATCGTCGCCGCAGTGTCCACCTCGATTGCAAGTTAAGTATGTCAGTCAGTACTACCAATGAAGTGGGATACATGGGCGACGCCCTGCCCGCGGACGCCGAGACCGACGACATGCCCGGCGAGGGCCAGCGGAAGCGTCCGGAGTTGACCATCATCCCGCGCCCAGGCATCGGCGCGTACATCTGTGTCCGGGCAAAACAACGAAACAAAACAAAACGTTACAAATCATATCATGCCAAATCGGGAGACAAACTCTACTAAGGGGTAAGACTACAGCTACAAATACAGCAACGTAAATGGTTTAATGGGGTAATGAACAATGATCTACGAAATAAGTGGTTAGATATTGAAAATAAATATGTAAGTAAAAATTAAAGTAAAGAATATAAAAACAAGTTAGCTACAAATCATAATATGGAACCAGAAAAAATGAGGTTAAAGACAACAGCATTGTAAGTACTGAGGAGCAATAAATTTTACACACGTCACCTACAAATATGGAAGGAACAGCAGACATGGCAAAACAAATAGTAGTGAGGGTGGGCAACGATGCTTTAATGTAAGTAATTCCCGTATTTAGAAACAAAATCAGTCAATCAAAAGTTGAGCAAGAAAACCAAAAACACTTCTCCGAATTAATTTGTGGGATTTTCGAGTCAAATAATGAAGGAAATGAATTAAGGATTCCTAAGAGGTAGAAGGAATGTTTACAGAAAGTGGCCACGAGTTGAGTGTACTGACCGGCTTGCGCACCAGCGAGGGCTGCGTGCCGTTGGCCCCCGTCGGACTGTCCGACGTCACTGTCTGGATCATCTCCATCTCGCGCATCTGCTCCTGCCGGATCTCGTCGTTGCTGTCGGGGATCAGGTACTTGCGCACCTCGGCCAGCGCGTAGGCGATGCGCGCGTGCGCCTCGGCGGGCGGCGCGAAGGCGGCGATCTCCACGTGGAGGTCGTCGCTGAGGTGCGCGTACTTGGGGTCCAGCGAGGCGCGCAGGTCCTCCTCCTGGACAGAGACAGAGAGAACAGAGCAGGGATGAGTTCACTTCCTGGACACGACCACTCTTTACCACACACTTAGTTATGTACAGCCTACGGTTGACTCCAACATCCATTCACTCCTCGGAGCCGGATGTGTCTTAAAATGGACAATCTCCTATTATTGTTACAAGTCCACTCAACTATACCTTATCCCCATAAAAAAACACTTCGTGTAAAAATACCAGCCAAGTCTCTTCAACTAAAAAAAATTGAAGAAATTTAAAAATTTAGCACTGAAATGTAGTGATATGAAAAATGGCCAAGTTAAAACTTTCAAAAAATACTTAGCGCATCGTGTATATAAATAGTATAGAAGTAGGCCGGAAATCAAATATACTCATCTATACATATAATCTATCTTTAATCCCCTAAAAAACGATGCGCCAAGTATTTTTTGAAAGTTTTGACTTGGCCATTTTTCATATCACTACATTTCAGTGCTAAATTTTTAAATTTCTTCAATTTTTTTTAGTTGAAGAGACTTGGCTGGTATTTTTACACGAAGTGTTTTTTTATGGGGATATCACTCCTTTTTTCAGTTTATTCTTACAACTTGTAACATATATTGTGTCACCAAAGACTATAATTCCTTTAAAAAATACGCCTTTGTGATTTGATTGCTAAGAAAAATTGTGCTTGTTACTATGTATATGCTGTAAATAATATGCTATGAAGTATAGCGAAAGTTTCGTTCCAATTGGTTTAGCCCTTCTTGAGCTATGGCATCACTTCCGGTTTTCAAAATGGCGGCTGACATCACTGCCACCTAAAATTTGTATCTATAAATGTTATGTAACATTATAAGCCTTCTGATTATGTAGTTATTGTTCTAAGAGATGATTTTTGTTAGATTTTGCATTTTTATGACGTCATTTCCGGTTTTGGTAATAGTACATTTCTATTTCGACTATTGATATTTTATAAAGAAGTCCGTCTGAATCGTTTGGCGCTAGTTTCGTCCCGATAGGTTAATCCATTTTTGAGATATGACGTCACTTCCGGTTTCAAAATGGCGGCACAAAAAATTTGTAAGGGCAAGGTATCATCAGACGCCAAAAGTGCACATGTGGTAAACATTTTAGGTTGATCGGCTCAGCCGTTTAGGCTGTGGCGGTGATAGCAACGTTTCCTGATATCATCATCATCATCATCATCATCATCATCATCATCATCAGAATCAGAAAGTGGTGTAATTTTACGTATTTCACGGCCCTCTAGCTCGCAAATGGCATAACCTGTTGTTCCCGAATTTGGTATAAGTAGTGGGGTGGGCCATAGCTCGAAATTAAGATATTTCGCAACAATGTGAGATTTTCCAATTTTAAGATCCAGTAGGCCGAAAATGCCATGTTGTTGCTTACAGTAAAAGTGTTTGGTCTGCTCCTCAGTTTATTAGGCATTTGCGGTATGTTGAGTGAGTGTGAGTGTACAGTAGACTTGGCTGGGTGGAGCGACCGCTCCACTAGATTTTGAGGATTATCAAAACTGTCTCGGAAAACCAAATACAAATCAAGTGTACGTCTGCTTTTTCGATCATGAACAAAGAGCATAGATGCAAGTAATGTCACGTGACAGCTGTCAGCCAATGAGGGAGCATTCTTCACTCTACTTTCGTCTAGACTAGATGGTGTGTGCCGTGTGTAAGACCAACTGCGTGCGATATCAAACGTAACAGTCTTTGAAAGGAACATCTTGGGAAATAATTGTTTCAAAGACACATCGTTTTCTATCAGAAATGTTCGCCAGATCACCGTGTTAAAAGTAGACGAAACAGCAACGACGAAAAATATATTTTAAACGGTAACCTAACATATGAAACACTCTTCTTAAGTCTGAGAAGAAGACATAGAATAGCAGAAAACATCTATATTTTTTTCCAAGAATGTAACATTATTATATTTTGCGAATCAACTTTATAAGAATGTAGATAGCCGATCTGACAAAACACAGAAAATATATTTCGAAGTCCTACACAAAGCTATCTGTTACTGTGCTTTATATGTATGAGGAAAATAATATTGTAGAGAGGTAGAAAAATTGACATTGCTTCCAAGAATTTATATCTTTTGAGCTTTTTTAAATCGCAAATTCTCGCTTCTGACGAATAAATCTTCAACACATTACAGTCAGAATACCGATCCAAAAGGCTAATGAAAGCCAATAAGCCTTAACGACGAAAATTCTCATGATATATAACGTGTTTGCCACATAAGCTATGCTAATACACACATAGCAATTCTCACAATTATGCCATAATTCGCACATAGTTCATTCGAACAAGCCATTAACGAACAAGTCTACTCTAACATCGTTCCGCTGCGAACTGCCGCCATTACTGCGCCTTTAAAGTGCATTTTATATTCTCCTAACTGTTATAAAGTGCAGCGCGCAACACGTCCAGGACATCGGGTCACTCACGTGCTGGACATTAGCTGGAGCCTCCAGGAGAGATATGGCCGTGTTACGCCGAGCTCCAGCTTCCAGTAGGCTATTTACATGCATTATTCTCGCACATTCGTGCAGAATCTTGCGAGCAATGGCGCCTCGGCTTTCTGGGGGAGCTTTGTGAAGCTGATTATAGTGGAGGACATAACTTTAGGTTTAAAAGAAATTGGAATAATATGATCACGAAGTAATTTACTTTTACATATTACTTTAGACGGGATATGAACTAAATAAAAGTAAGACAATTTAAATATGTATCTTCGCATAACTGTATTTGTTACAAATTTGCGCAGGCTTAGGTAATGGATAAAACAGTTTATTTTTCAAAATTATACACTTAGGGCCGGTATTACCAAAGTTAATCTGAGTCGGATTAACTAAATATTTGACTTAATTGGCGGCACAGCCAATCAGATACCTCAAAATGAGGAAAACAGTTGAATTTAATCCAAAAGTTAATAATAATCCAACACAACTTAACTTTGGTTATACTGGGCTTTATTATATTTAATTTCAATATTTCATTGAATTCAGTGAGTTAAACGTTTTGGACCAATCAATGTAACCGTGTAGATGCGAAATTAACGCAAAATAACTATTGAGGTTGACTTCAATACATTGCATAGAACCGGTTATAATTCAAGAATTGAATGAAACATTGAACCCTGTAAACTAGGCTTTAGTTTAGAATGACGAGATTAATTCCAGGAAACGGGTGTCTTGAAAAATCAACAGGTTGTTGGAGTAAATTCAGCCTCCAAACTTCCTTAATAATATATTGTTATTCATTCCAAACCGAGAGATGAAAACACAGATACATTCCAGACTTATTACTCCAGAACTCGCAATTACTAAACTGAGCGAGTTTTTCATCGAGTCGAAACACTGCTAAAAGCTCTGGAACTCTAACCTTTCCCAGCTTCAATCATGTTTTTCCTCAGCTCTGTGTTAATCCAGCTAAGTGTAACGGCTCCATGGAAAAACTCTTGGGCGATAATTCACGTAAGCGACGCAGTGCATAGTCGGAATCATATCATTACGTCCTGCGCATTACGTCTTGCGCACTCGGACGCGAGCCATTAGCAAAGTGCAATCATAAAAAACAGACTGACTTACAGCTTTCCAACTCATCGGAGAGAGGATTAACGAGAAAAACTTTTCCGTCGGAGATCAAGTTAAATGCTGTCGTCTAATCAGTATTAAACGGAAGGAAGTCAAGAAGTAATTTATGAAATTCAATTCGTTTTGTCATTCTTCTGAGAGCACAGGAACGTTATGTGATAATGCATCGGGGATCGAACTCTGGACCTCTCACTATACATCACAGAGAGGGGCATCTTCTAGTTATAGTGCGTGATTTTGAGGAGCACGTTTTCGCCATATTTAAAATGTTAAAACATGCACCGGAGGCAAATTCTAGAGTTTCACGTTTAGAAACCGTTTTATGTGTGAAACATTAACTAGCCTTAATTTTTTTACATTTTACACGATGAAAACGTACATGGTTTCAAAACGTGAATCTCAAGAATCCCGATCTGGCCTTCAATGTCTGCCGAGCATCTTTCCTCGTTCTTCCATTTTAGATGCACCTCTCTGAAAGTGTCATGTACCTCTATGCTCTCACTTGCCGGGCGAGAGCTCTACCAACTGAGCCACCCGAACCGACGGCCATTATACAAACGCACTGATGAGGGTTAGAGGTCTCCGAGGAGAATGGAAAGAAGATGGTTTTGATCTAGAAAGAGAGATGCTGCATCTTCATGGAATTCTTCCAGTCGAGTCGGGGTGTGCATTCTTATACTCCATACAATCTAAGAACGTAACTGAATAGTTTGCAAATGTTTCTCTGAATGGAAAGTTTTGACGAAGCTGATATTTTCTAGCAGAATGAAGCTGTAGAAGCTGTAGAAGTAGAAAACTGGAAAAATAAAATAAAATGTCAACTCTTACCAGAGCAGTTTGTTCCTAATGGCAGAAAAAAACACAGGTATTCGCGCACGAAGAAGTGAAATGAAAACTCTGTCACGCTCACTTCCCTTCGACATAACTGTGATTTCATTATGTCTTGTGAAATTGCTACAAGATGCTTGTCGGCCGCCATTAGCGGAGTGGCGTCGCGTCGGGTCATGACGTCGTCGAGAGAGTCTCAAAGAAACTGACTACCGGCGTCGCGGCGTATGACGAGAGGTGGCGTCGCGTCGGGTCATGACGTCGTTGAGAGTGTCTCAAAGAAACTGACTCCGGCGTCGCGGCGTGTGACGAGAGGTGGCGTCGCGTCGGGTCATGACGTCGTCGAGAGTGTCTCAAAGAAACTGACTCCGGCGTCGCGGCGTATGACGAGAGGAGGCGCCGCGTCGGGTCATGACGTCGTCGAGAGAGTCTCAAAGAAACTGACTCCGGCGTCGCGGCGTATGACGAGAGGTGGCGTCGCGTCGGATCATGACGTCGTAGAGAGAGTCTCAAAGAAACTGACTCCTGCGTCGCGGCGTATAACGAGAGGTGGCGTCGCGTCGGGTCATGACGTCGTCGAGAGAGTCTCGAAGAAACTGACTCCGGCGTCGCGGCGTATGACGAAAGGTGGCGTCGCGTCGGGTCATGACGTCGTCGAGAGAGTCTCAAAGAAACTGACTCCGGCGTCGCGGCGTATGACGAGAGGTGGCGTCGCGTCGGGTCATGACGTCGTCGAGAGAGTCTCAAAGAAACTGACTCCGGCGTCGCGGCGTATGACGAGAGGTGGCGTCGCGTCGGGTGTTGACGTCGTCGAGAGTGTCTCAAAGAAACTGACTCCGGCGTCGCGGCGTATGACGAGACGTGGCGGCAATCTGGTCGAGTGCATCTAGGAGTCCCGGGCTGCGATCGTGTAAAATGACAACTTCCTTGTCACGGTGACAAGACCCTAGAAGGCCGTGAATAACATTGAGTGAGAAGCTTGTCACTGCGACAAGTAAGTTGTCATTTTACACGATCGCAACCCAGGGCGCTAATGAAACTGCTGGCCCAGCACAGATCAACCCGGAGACGGCACAGATCAACTTTATGACGCGTATACTTGACAGATACACCGTTCAATGAGAGGACTTGCGAGGAGCTTTTACAAGTGATTCAAGTGACTCATGAAGAGAATCGTAATAGGGAAGTCTCCTATCAATCAGATTTCAAAATAATTGATCTATCAGGGTAGTTAAAACGTACTGAATACATGATGTTATTACTTTTGTTGTGGGTTGAAAAGTTTTGAAAGGACTTTTAGAAATGATATCACTTTCCTGATTCTCGTTACATGCCGTTTCCCGCCAAAATGTCCCATGACATTTGAAATTGAGTTTTAAGAATGACTATTTTACAATTCTCGGTCGATAAATGTGCTTGTCATTATTATTAGTATTGTGATTTACAAATTTACCGAAATAACATTTCAGGAGACTTCCCTATTAAATGCTTCATACACGTTCAAAGGGCACATATAAAAGCGCTCTTCATTACACAACACTACCTACGTGAGAGTAATTGTCTTGTGTTCTTTATGACACGCTGGAAAGGTTTCACGTTATACTGATTACGTTTCCAAATAACTAAAAAGCATCAACCTATTCCTAGAGAAGAAGCATGAGTAAAAATATCTCCTAAATAAACTTTCCTATAACTTGCACTCTAGCAATGTTTGAGACAGTTTAATTAATAATATAAAATAATATGAAATATAAAACAATGGAATAGACATAGAGACACAAACATTTTATGATTTGTCTTAACCTAAAGAAAAAAAGTACGACATCTGCCACCAATTGTAGGAACCTGTAAAAATGAAAATTGGTTCGCATCGAAATAGCATTTTTTTAAAATCAAATGTCATAATTAATAACGATACCTACTATAAAAAACTTCTTTCAACTCGTCTCTATCCCCATGCTACATTAATGTTGTTTGAAACGAATAAATATTGAAAACAAGAAAGCTACATGAATCCTCGCCACTATCATCTCCGTGATGCTTCAAGTATCCACCTGAACATGTCTGGCTTGTTAAAAGCCCCGCGAAGTGCATTGCTGTCGCCTAATGAAGCAGTGCAATTAGTATGCAATTAGTTAATACGTGTACATGCGACCGGTTCCAGAGCCGAGTGCAGCTGGGGAATGGAGCTTTTCACGACCGTGTTAATTAACACGAGCACCGCATTCATTGCAGTGGAGTTCACAAGGTCTAATTTGTCCCGTTGTTAGTTAACATGGACACAAGGCAGCATTTCCGAGTCAATGGAATAAGAGGGGTTTGGAGAAAACTGTTTCATTAAAATCACTCTTGAGACTGAGACACCTCTCAGCATTTTGCGATTCGGAAACATTTTGAGGTATTTTATTTACGAAAAAATGATTTTTTAAAAGTAAATTAGCAAGACCTAGAATTTGATCTGAATATAAAACTTCAATTGGGCCCAATTAACACATTTTTAAGAAGAAAAGTGAACAACGTAAAATGTTGATTTGAGAGGAGCTTTGTAAATTCCTATATTGCGCACAACTGAGCACATATTACATTATTTGTGAAATGAACAACCCAGCAAAAAAACATCGACAAACAAGAGACATGGTACTAATTAAACCGTAACGTTCCTTCTCAAGTTAACAAATTGCCTATTCGAACTCTCCCTTTCCTCAAAACAAGTGTTTTCAGTTGAGATCCGCTTAATTTATCTCCAATTATAATTTCAAACATCCTAACTGAATCTCAGCGAATATTCGTCCGACAGGTATGTTTCAGCCAACAAAATGAAGCGTATAATTGCCCTGGAATCTAATTCAGAAGTTTTCGGCACATACAGAGCTCTCGGCGATGGATCAAAACTTCGTTTAGCAAATCTGCACGGTCGAAACAATTATTGGAAGTTAGCAAAGCCATGGAGAAGCCTCCAAGGTACGTCATATAGTATATCAAGGTTTCATATGATATTGAGAGGCCCGGGGGCTCTATTCTATAACGTCAAAATTCACGATTCTGCTGAAATACGATTCGGTGCAATGTAAATCCATATGGCCGTGAATCGGATTCCACCAGAATCAGTTATTTTAATGATACATAATTGAGTCCCGGGTTCGATATATATATGCTGTCGACTTTTGTGAAAGGGTGCGTTGAGATTATTTTGTGAACAGAAAGCCAAAATGAACAATTCACAAAGACTTTTGAGAACGCTCAACAATTCTGTATTTAAATATGAGATTTTCATTTGGCGTACGTGAAAAATGTTATAGATTGAAAAAGAAAGAATGTAGAGTTTTTCCTCCACTATCGTCGCTGGAAATGACTCGGATAGTTCACTTCATTTTATTTCTCATCTGAAGAAGGAACATTATTATAAAAATGTTAATGAGAGCGGAAAATTGGAATGTCATTAAGGCCACTCTACCCTACGTCATAGTTCACAATGCAATGGCAATCACCAAAATCCAAGGAGAGCGCCATTTTGTTTTGAAGGGTCACTCTTCAATCGAATATCTTTCTCCTGTGACTAGATACAATAATGCGGGTTGAACTGAAGTGTTCATAAAAGATCGCTCCTCAATGTTTCATATGACACTTTGTAATGACTGTAATGAAAATGCTTCCCTGAACCCAAAAAGTGGGGGGCGATTACGACAAAACATCGACCACATGGCGCCTGTCAAACAACATTAAACTGGACAATACGAAATAAATAATCACATACCTGCAATTCTAGCTGACGAGTATTCCTTATTTTTAACACGTTTCTTCCTAGTATCAATTACACATCACGAAACATTGCCTACTCGCCTGTGCCGTCACTCTATTTATTACGATTGAACACCATATTTAAATTTTGATTCCACTAAAATGTTCACGATATCAATATTGTCTGCATGCGCAAGTAAAAAATAGATTTCATGAAAAACCTACTCTTCTAATTGTAATATAGGTTGTGAAATACTATTATCAAATGTATATTATTCTTACGTGTACAGATATTATCTGAGTTGAAAAAAAACAATTGATGAAGTCACGGCCACCTGTATATTGAATTTATGCTTCTTCAAAATTTGAATAGTACCGCCAACCTGACATAATGTATTCATACGCCATGACGTAGGGCTCAGATCAAAATCATTCAGTGAAATTTAAATATGGTGTTCAATCGTAATAAATAGAGTGACGGCACAGGCGAGTTGGCGATGTTTCGTGATGTGTAATTGATACTAGGAAGAAACGTGTTGAAAATAAGGAATACTCGTCAGCTAGAATTGCAGGTATGTGATTATTTATTTCATATTGTCCAGTCTAATGTTGTCTGATAGGCGCCATGTGGTCGATGTTTTGTCGTAATCGCCCCCCACTTTTTGGGTTCAGGGAAGCATTTTCATTACAGTCATTATAAAGTGTCATATGAAACATTGAGGAGCGATCTTTTACGAACACTTCAGTACAACCCGCATTATTGTATCTAGTCACAGGAGAAAGATATTCGAGTGAAAAGTGACCCTTCAAACCAAAATGGCGCTCTCCTTGGGTGTTGGTGATTGCCATTGCATTGTGAACTATGACGTAGGAGGTCACGAGGGGTAGAGTCCCCTTAACAGTGAATGTATAAAAACCGGCAACAGTCGATTCGAGTCCTTAAGCTATGTTTTATGATAACTAAGACCAGGATTAACGGCGTGAAATGCAGTCAGGATTAACTTAATCCGGGAAAAAAGTCTACGTTAGGTTGAAGCAAAGCCAATCGAATTGAACAAAATGGGATTTAGTAACATTGTTAG